>CM077089.1:136502277-137252277 GCA_039513925.1 Platanthera zijinensis
TCAGGATCTTTGGTTGTAAATGCTATATACTTAACAATGGCAAGACATACCTAACTAAGTTTGCTGCCAAATCCCAAGATGGGATATTTGTTGGGTACATCATAAATAGTAAGGCCTATAGAGTCTTCAACTTGACTACTCAAGTTATTGAAGAATCTGTACATGTTGTGTTTGATGAAACAAGATTAATCAACTGTGAGTTGTCTTGTAGATCAAATGATTCAACAGGTATAAGCAAAATAATGGACAAGCTCTCCATTGCTGAAGCATCAAAGGAAGATGGAGCATTGGAAAATGAAGGCTACTGTCCAGGGGGAGTACAAAACTCAATAGATGCTGATGAAAACCAAGAGGTTCAGCATGAAGAAGGAGCTGGAGATGTTCAACCAGAAAGGAACCTTCCTCCAGCTACAAGATATTTAAGAGATCATCCAGTTGATCAGATTATAGGTGATCCAAGACAGGGAGTGCAGACTAGAAGCAGAAATCAAAGCACAGACTTGCATTCAAGTTTCCTGTCTCAAGTGGAGCCTAAGAAGTTTGAAGAAGCCATCCAAGACCAGCACTGGACTAATGCTATGCAAGAGGAGCTGAATCAATTCAGAAGGTGCAATGTCTGGGATCTTGTTCCTAAACCAAGAGGCCACAACATAATTGGCACAAAGTGGATTTATAGGAACAAATTGGATGAGAGTGGAATAATTGTGAAGAATAAAGCAAGATTGGTTGCAAAAGGATACATGCAAGAAGAAGGGATTGACTTTGATCAAACCTTTGCCCCAGTAGCAAGGCTGGAGGCAATCAGAATGTTCCTTGCCTATGCAGCCTATCAAGACTTCAAAGTGTACCAGATGGATGTGAAATCAGCATTCCTGAATGGTGATTTAAAAGAGGAAGTCTATGTAGAGCATCCATCAGGTTTTGTAGATCCTCTTAAATCTGATTATGTCTATAAGCTTAGTAAAGCTTTATATGGGTTAAAGCAAGCCCCAAGAGGGCTTGGTATGAAACCCTGTCTACTTTCCTTATTGAGAATAAATTCTCAAGAGGAAAAATAGACAAAACTCTATTCCTTAGGGAATCCAAAGGTAAGATCATCTTAGTTCAGATCTATGTTGATGACATAATCTTTGGATCTACTGAAAACAACCTTTGTAAAAAGTTTGCCAAACTTATGCAAGGGAAGTTTGAGATGAGCAGTATGGGGTAACTTAAGTTCTTCTTGGGACTCCAAGTAAGACAGACTGATGATGGCCTGTCCATATCCCAGTCTAAGTTCACCAAAGAATTAATTAAGAAGTATGGTATGGAGTCATCCTCCACTATGAGAACTCCTATGGGAACAAGTATGCCTATATGCAAAGATGATGCAGGTAAACCTGTTGATGAATCTTTGTATAGAGGGATAGTTGGCTCTCTACTATATCTCACTGCTAGTAGACCAGATATTATGTATGCTACATGTGTTTGTGCTAGGTACCAAGCCTGCCCTAAAGAATCTCATTATACTGCAGTCAAAAGGATTCTGAGATATCTTAAGGGCACACCTAATCTAGGTCTTTGGTACCCTAGGAATAGATATTTTCTACTAACAGGTTATTCAGATGCAGACTTTGCAGGCTGTAGAGAGGATAGAAAGAGTACAACATGTACATGTCAATTCTTGGGAGGAAGATTGATATCATGGAGTAGTAAGAAGCAGACCAGTGTGGCGATATCCACAGCTGAGTTAGAATATATTGCTGCTGGTAGCTGCTGTGCACAGCTATTGTGGATACAGCATCAGCTTAAAGATTATGGTATTCAAGTAAGTAGAACACCTCTTTTGTGTGATTCTAAGAGTGCAATTTCTATTGCTAATAATCCTGTTTCTCATAGTAGAACTAAGCATATAGAAATTAAATACCATTTTCTTAGAGAACATGTAGAAAGAGAAGACATCTCATTGGAATTTGTTAAAACAGATTATCAAATAGCAGATATATTTACTAAGCCACTGGATAAAACAAAATTCAATAAATTTAAAATTTAATTAGGCATGCTGACCATTGATTAGGTTATCAACAAACTTACAAGTGGCATTAGATTATCAAGTGGTATTGACAAAAACAGAAATTGGCTAAGTAAAATTATGTCGACACATTCAGTGAAAATGTGTCGACTCAGTAAAGTCATGTCGACTAGTCAGAGAATATATGTCGACACAGAGAATTTGTGTCGACACTTAAGAATCAAATAGTCGACTCATCCAGGAATGTAGTGTCAACTTCACCAGAATAGTGGTTTCGACACTTACAGAATTTGTGTCGACACTTATCCTAAGAGTCGACACAGAATTTCTGATGCTCTACTATGTCTCTCAGGTGTCGACATATCCACAATTGGTGTCGACAAATAGTAGACAGACTTGCTGTCAAGATAATAGAAGTTTGTGTCCACACACTCCATCTGTGTCGACACTTATAGACTGTTTTGCCCGCCTTTTGATCTTCTTTCAATAGAAGGTTTAAATAGGCCAAGAACTTATTCTGTCGTCACGCTTACAAGGTTTTCGAGACTGAAACCCTGTGTCGACATTCTCTCTCTCTCTCTTCTCTCCAGCTTTCTCGTCTGATCAATGGTGCCAAAGGTTGAAGATAACATCAACGAAGGATATGAGTTGGTACGCAATGCCTTTGCTGATGCCCCGATAGATATTCAAAGGGTTATAACTCTAATCTCTGAATCTGGAATAGAGTTTCTAGTTTCTGAACCTTCAAAGATATGGAAGAAGGAGGTGCTTGAATTCTTTAACTCTACATCAGTGGATTCAGCTGGTCTCAAGTTAAAATCCACAGTTCATGGGACAAAGGTGAAAATCACACCAAGAAGTTTGAGAAAGATTCTACAATTGCCTATAGTTGAGAATGAAGAAGAGGTCCCAGCTTCTAAGTCAAGGGAGGCTCTCCAATGGTGTGGATTGGATCCAACCCTGAAGATTGGAGCTGCTTTCAACAGAAAAGGAATGAATCAACAAGGAAAATTTTTGTCTGAAGTAGTTGGGAAAGTAATTTTGTGCAAACCAGGTGGACATGATAGGATTTCAGCCTATATGTTCTGCCTAATGACCAGAATTGTATTTACAATACCAACTAACTGGTCAGCTGTAGTATTTGATAAGATCAAGGAAGGAATCAAGAAGCCAAATCTGGCTAGAATTGTGAGTTTATACCTGACTAAAGTGATCCCTGAGGTTATGCAACAACTGCCTGGGACAAAAATTAATCACATGAGGAAAATTGATATAAGATTATTTTCAAGGTTTGGTGCTGTCTAAAGATATGCCTGATGAGAACAGGCAGGACACCCCTGTAAGATCCCCTGCACATGATCTAGGCACTGCCCAGCATCAAGAAGAGCAAGTGAGAAAGCAGGTTGAAGATCAGCCTGAGTCTGTTCAAGATGAAACCATTCCTGCTCAAATGCAGGGGGAGCAAGCTCACTCTCCTACCCAGAATGTATCTACTTCAGAACAGGTAAAGGGAAAGCAAGTGAGTTTTCCTGCCAAGGACATTCCTAATATTTTTACTCCTGCACAGGTACAGGGGGAGCAAGTACATTCTCCTACCCAGGAAATTCCACATACTGAACAAGTGCAGGAGGTGCAAATGTCTGAACAAGTGCAAGAGGAAGAACAAATTGATTTATCAAAAGATTTGAATATTGCAGATCTGGATGATTCAACATCTGTTCAAGCTCAGAAGGAATACACTCTAGATGAGTTATTTCCTAATATTGAAATGGCTACAGATAGAATAGAGGAGGAGCAAGAAAATGAGAAGGCACTAGATATGGAGATAGATCAAGAAGCTGAGAAAGAATAAGGAGTTGAGAAGGAGCAAGTAGTTGAGGGGGAGCCTGTGCATGCTGAGGCTGAACAACATGGCACTGAGATAGATATTCCTCCTACTTCTCATGACAGAGTTCAAATTGAAAGTTCATCTGATTCTAAGAATGAAGAAGCCAGACTGGCTAAGAAGAAAAAGCTCATGGTCTTTAAGAGAAGGAGCAAAAGCTATAAGCAGACTCTACAAACTACACCTCTCCAATCTCCTTCTGAATTTAATTATAACAAGTTTATGATAGACTTGCAAGTTAAGTTGGATGAACACAGATTGGCTGTTGAAAAGTATGTTGATGAGAGCAATAAATCCCTTCAATTTGACTTAGCTCAAGATATTAAATCTATTAGATTTGAAGTAAATATGAATAAGAAGGAGATGACAGATTGCTTCCATAAGGGAGGTAATGCTGTAGTGTTTTTGGCTAAACAACAGCAGTCTATCCTCACTAAAGTGGATGATATTGCTTTAAAGCAAGGTTATGTTTTGGAGAATCAGCTAAGGATGAATGATAATTTGACAGAATCTCACCATGAAATTCTTGAAAAGTTCACAAAGGCTACCGCAGGGATGACTAAAGCAAGAGCAAAGGAGATGGAAGAGTTTGATAAGAAACTTCAAGAAGCCATTGAATCAGTTAAGACTGCCATCACTACATCTCAGAAGGACATATCTAACAAACTACAAAAATTGAAACCATATTTTAAAGAAGGTGTAAATTATCTAGATGGCCAGATCAGATTTCAAAAGAATGATCTAAGAGATCATATTGCCAGAGAAGTCATAAAGGGGGAGAGGTTGTTAGTTCATGCTGGCTCAGAGCACACCAAATGGGTGACAAATAGTATTCGAGCCACATTGGGATATCCACCTTTGTGTGATGATGCTATGGTGGCTGAGTCCGGAATTCAAACAGGTCTACTTGAAGGCAATCAACCTGAGATTGCCCAAGTCATTTACCCTCCTCCTGATTTTGATATGATTGATTAGCAAGTTCAGGATATGTATAGTCCTCCAAAGGAGGTTACCAAGGTTGTTATTGAAAAAGTTGATAAGCCTGATACCAACTTGCAAGAACAGCAAGATGCTCTACTATCAAAGAAAAGATTTAGAGAGCAGGCTGAACTTAAGCCAGATTTTGAGCAGTGGAGCCCTACTTCAAGAAATATTATACTAACTACATGGAAGGCTGTAAAGGACAAAGTACATGAAAGAGGAAAGTGGTATAATGAAATGGAATGGCAAAAGTATGAAGCTAGGCAGGAAGCCATAGTACAGTTCAGGAGAAAAGCCAAGCTGGGAAGGCTGCCACTAGATGCTCAGGAGCCGAGCAAGTACTTTCCAAAGCCCTTTCATTACTTTGAAAGGCAAAGGCTCAAGGAAGAAGCACAGAAGAAAGCTGAGCTAAAAGTCAAGAAGCCAACTGAAGTTGCTGAAGCTCCTGTGAAGGCTCAAATCCAATCTGGCAAAGGAATTGTCATAAAAGAGCCTGATCAGTCTTAGTTCTAAGTTCTTTCAAAAGTGTTTTGTAATGTTTTGTTTAATCATTCAATGTAAACATCTGTAATCAAACATTACCAAGTTATAAACAAAATTTTGTTTGGAATCATATATTCATGTTCACTCTGTGATGAATTGTTAATATTTTGTTTATATTAAGTATTTCTGTAATGTCATACATCATCATATTATATTTGTTATAAATGGTGTATATCATTAACTAAAAGGGTTATGACTTCTCCAAATAGGGGGAGATTGTTGGGTACATTAGAAAATGTGTACCTGATTTGAAGAAGCCTAACTTAGCTTAATGATATACATCAAGGTGTATTTGATGTTGTTTTAAGTTGACATGTGCAGGTGAAGAAGTATTAAAGAATACAGGAAATTATTCTAAGTCCATATGTCGACACCTGAAGAAATTGTGTCGACACTTCAGAATAATTATGTCGACACTTGAAGGAAGCAGTGTCGACTCACAGAAAGATAGTCGACCACATTTTTGTTGACACTGGGAAGCAGTGTCGACTCACAGAAAGATAGTCGACCATATTTGTGTCGACACTGGGAAGCAGTGTCGACTCACAGAAAGATAGTCGACCTCAACTATGTTGACACCTGAAGGCAGAGTCGACACATACTGAGTTCTGAATCTACAACAACTGTGTCGACACATAGGTCTTGTGTCGACACACTGCCAAGTCAAGACCAAGTTATTTTCTGAAGAAGGATGAAGTGTTGAGTCGACACAAATTCTCTGTGTCGACTCATTCTCAAGATGAAGTTCTGAAGAAGTGGTGTCGACTTAAAGGCAAACTAGTCGACATCATCAAAGGCTGTGTCGACACCAAAGTCACTTGTGTCGACACATATAGACAGTTGGTCTCGACACTTTCTGACAGTCTGTCTCAACACTTTGCTGTCCAAGACTAAGGCACAAGATCTGTTTGAAGACTTGACAGCTGTGGGTTATGACAGGTTAATTGAAGCTGTCAGACTTGTCAGAAGTCAGTTAGAAACCGGATCAGCCGGTTACCATGAAGAAGATCTATAAATAGACAGATTCAGAGAGAAGTAAGGAGTGATTGGATTTTGGCAATCAATTTGAGAAAACAAATCAAGAAGGAGTAATACACAAAAGAAGATCTTCATCAGAAGATCTAAGAAGACGATCTCAGGATCTGTCTAAGAAGAGTTCTTTCAAGAATTCAGAAGTATCATCAAAGGTGTTGGATAGAGAGGGATCCAGCCACTTGAAGAAGAAGAAGAAGGAAGCCGTCATTGGTTTCTCAAGAAGCTGTTTGGAAATCAACTCAGCTAAGTTCAGATTCAAGAAGCTTTGAAGAAAGCTCAGATTCAGTTGATTTCATCAGCTGATCAAGATTTGTCTTGTTCTTTTCTCTCTCAACAAAGGCAATACATTAAAAACTTCTTTTCTAATTTCTGTAGGATCTGTCAATACAGATCTGAGTTGTAAGCCTGTGTTATAAAGGCTCAGTGTAGGAGAGTTGATCTCTGAGTGGTAGGGCTGTTTTACTGAGTGTAGGAGAAGGTTCTTCTCTGAGTTGTAGGCTTTATGATAAAGCTGAGGTAGGGCTGTTGAGCCTGAGTTGTAGGAACCTTTTCAGGTTCTGAGCTGTAGGATCTGTGGATCTGAGTAAAGAGGAAGTTTGGCCGAATCTAGCATACTGCTAGATAGGTGAAGGGGGAAAGTGGATGTACCCAGACCTTGGGGAACCACTATAAAACAGTGTGCAATCTGTGATGATTAAATTTCTGTGATTGTTGTGCTGTGTGTTTAAATTCTGTAATTGAATTCTGCCAAACAGTGTTAACAAGCTTTAGAACCTATTCACCCCCCTCTAAGTGTTTAGGTTGTCTTGAAAGTAAAACTATCAATTTTGTAGAAACAGAATTCTTGCAGTTTCTGGATGATATCAATAAAGCAGAAGATAGCCAATGCATAGGGCTGATGGCCATAGCTGAGGATGGGTACAGTCTTCACCTTCAATGTAAGATTATGTTACTAGCCCAGAGTTAGAAGCAGTTTCATCAAGAGATGAAGGTGGATCTGAATCTGAAGGAGACATCAATCAATTTATTGATGATTATGGAGAGCTCCTGCAAGCCTTTAAGGAAAGCAGGCTCCTAGCTAAACAGCTTGCAAAGGAGAATGCCACTCTGAAGTTGGATGCTTCAGACTCAGCAAAAGTGTTGGATCTGAAGTTAAAATGTATTAGTAAATTGAAGAACATAACTGTTATTCAGATGGATACAATTACTTTCAAGAATAACCATATTAGAAATCTTGAAAGTAGACTCCAAAAGGAGAGGAAGCTAGTGGCCAAGTTCTCAAAACCTAGTTCTGTGCTACCTTTGATAGATTCCTTCTCTTCCCAAAAGGGTAAGAAGGGATTAGGTTTCAAAGAAAGAACAAGAGCTGCCAATTCCAACAGTAAAGGCAAAGCTCCAGTTCAGTCACTTGCTTCCAAGCCTCTAATTTATTTTAAAAAGGTGGTTCAACCTTCTAACAGGTATGACCATGATAGTATTTATGGTCACTATGAGCAAGGAAGTAGAAATGGCAAGGGTGCTAGTGCCTATCGGGCAGTCCATGAGAAAACCCAAATGGCCCATAATGGACCATTTGTGTTTGGTGTACCAGTCCCAACACTCAAGGACAAGGTAGCATCTGACTCACAAAGTCTGCCAGTTTATTATCAAGCTATAGGAAAGTCTATTAGCAAAATAGACTTAGGACTATCTAAAGCTATCAGGAGTATGCATTCTGAAAAGAAGGCATCTGCAGATAGGGTTCAAGATATCACAAGTACTTATGCTTCCAGACAAGTCCCTAAGCAAGCCTTGGCTGAAATACTTAAGAAAAGAGCTGATGTACCAGTTGGTTTAAGAGCAGCAAACAACATTGCTATTAAGCCAGTTCTTAAAATAAGGTATAATGTGCATGAGTGTTGGTGCTGTGGCAAAGTGGGCCACTATGTCATTGATTGTTGGCACAATGAGAGTGTCCAGAGAAGTAATGGTGGCTTACCTGTCAAAAGAACTGTAGGTAGGCATATTCAGTTTAAGTCTAACTTGTACCTAGGACCCAATAAAATTTGGGGTCCTAAGGTTAGATAATATATTTGTTGCAAGTAAGTCCAAGTGGACATACACTTACATGGTACTTGGACAGTGGATGTTCCAGACACATGACTAGAACAAGGAGCATGCTAAAGGAATACACTTCTATTGAGAATGGTCCTAAAGTTATCTTTGGTGGCTCAAAAAAAGGGGTAACTAAAGGTTTAGGTAAAATAACTAATGACATAGTAACTATCACACAAGTAGCTTATGTAAGAGGTTTGAAACATAACCTTATAAGCATAGGTCAACTATGTGATCTTGGCTATGACATTTCTTTCCTTAAGGATGAGTGTCAAATTAGAAGGTCAAGTGACCAAGGGGTTATCTTGATAGGCACTAGGAGAGGAAATGTTTACTATCTGGACTTTGAGTGTGAGAGTGAGGACTCTCCTATTTGCCTTATTATAGATGAGAAAGTTTCTCATTGTGTCCAATGGAACAAGAGGCTAGCTCAGCTGAACTGTAAGACCCCCCTCCCGGAACACAACACACGGCACGAGGGGAGTCTTATGCCCGAAATAGCCGCCTTGCGGTAGCACTAACACACGGGTTAGCCTTTACCACAAGACGCCTATTCCGCCGGCTACAATCCATATCACAACAATTATGCCAACCCAACCATAACAGAAAAGTAAAAGCAAAAGCAGTTCAGTTCACAGCTAAGTTTAAGTCCAAAAGTAGCGGAAGATAACAAGCACAACAGGCTTGTACAAAAGAACAAGAGTCTAGAAATGTTTTGCCAAACGGCTACATGAAAACACTCACGACTGTCACTGACGGTGCCGATGGCACCACCACCTCAGGTCCTATCATCCGGGCCTGGCTGTCCTGCTGCATAGTCCGTCGCTGCTCTACCTGCGGGGTTTTCTCCTAAAAAGGAAGACGTAGCAACCGTTAGTCATAAGACTAAGTGGCTTCACATCCGCTCCCCCGGCGACTCCTCGGCACCGGGCGGAGAAAGGAACAAGGTACAATATATATATATATAAGCAAGTAAACAAGCAGGTGACTGTAAATATAGTGGAGTATAAACTACGCTACACAACTAGCAGTTCTACAAATATCTATATATATATGACAGCAGGTATAAGTAATCAGAATAGTAACTTAACTTATAAGAGTGCCCATACAAACTTATAAGTTAAGGATCGGCTTAACAATAAAGTAACTCATCGTATAGGAGTGCCCATACAAACTTATACGATGAGGATCTTGTGTATGCAATGAATGACATGATATGAATGTTATGCTATGACCGAATCATGCGCACGCACATGCAAGTTGCTATGTCGACACAGACTTGAAGTTCCCACTTTTCGAGCAGGTAGCTAACCTCTCAGGCGTCGTCCGTTGTGGCCAGACGGCGACAGTGGAGCGGGCGTCTCCACTACTAGGTGGTATCACACTACCTATCCTAGGCCCCCGTACGCCTCAACGCTAAGAACACAACAGCGGAGCTCACATGCGTACTACGGCTCAGAAGGGGTCTTGGGTAAATGTGCACCAAGAACACAGCCCAACCTGGCCTTTGATTTCGAACCGGATGGAACCTCGAAAACGCACGAGGTGCAAGCCCAACCGTTCTCATGGCGCGGAGGAGATCTCGGTTTATGGACACCAAGTATCTAACCCTACCGCCCAAGGTCTACCCATTGGCTCCCATCGGTGTGACGACTGGCGAACCCGTAGACCTGCCACAGTCATTATCTCAATATCGCGACACGATGAATCGTCGCACATTACATGCCCCAAAACAACTCACTCGATGCTACCCGTAGGGAGACTTCAACTCTAAGCATCGGTTATTAATAACCCCTTGGGCTCGGATTACGGTTACAAAATACTCCTCACATAGTGTTCATCATTTTCACGCCCACCTATTCAATAAATTCACCTCAACACTACGCATAATAGATATGTTCAACACCAAATTGTATAAATATATCCTATACCAATCTCAACTCCTAATATCTAGCCTTCCCATCCAATCCATTTCTCTACCAATACATGGTTATACCTTATTACACAACCAAATGAGTAACCATGCTAAATTATAGTAACAACAACATTATAGATATATGGGAGCAAGACAACAAATGAGCAAATCACAACCATTGCAAGAGTGCTAGCATTATAAAATAACAAGTGCATTAACATAGGATAGCCTGATACTAAAACTGGGATTCCCGGAGCTACAGGAATCCGATCACAATGCACAACCCCTCGTTGGAAAGGTATTCGCGAGGGCTACGACTTTTGTGTTGAGTCGATCGCCCAGATCTGGTCGCAACATACCAGAAATTCAACTCGAATACGTACCGGAAACAGTTTCCTGTACAGGAATTTTCCGAACGCAGCGGACTCGAATCAGCTTTCTCGTGGCTACAGGTATCGCATAGAAACGAGCAACCACTCGTTGGAAAGGTAATTTCAAGGGCTACGACTTTCCTGTTGAGTCGATCACCCAGATCTGGCCAGAACACCTCCGAAATTGGCCACGAAGGTCGCTGCGTGCAGAAATCAGATTTCTGCATGCATCTTAAGGCGAGATGAACGGCATCCGTTCATCTTCTTCCTTGCAACGACCTCGCATAAACTTCTCCAGAAATCACACCCAACCTTATTTCTCCTTTCAAAGCCAAACCCTCAACGAAAACCCCTCTCATCTCCACTTTGAATGATGAGAAGGTTGAGGGAGACTAAGCCTAGAAAACCTAGACATGCCTTATCCTAAGAACTCTCCTCCTCACCATCAAGACTCTATGGAGTCGATGTCTCTCCTAAAATAGCTATAGATCTAGCACCAAGGGAGAGGGGAGGAAGCTCACCTCAAGTCCAGCGGTACCACCATGGCCGGCCATGAGCCTCGCACTCCTTCGCGGCGGCATTGTTTTTCCCTTGACGGTGGCGGCGTTTTGATTCCTCCAAGGATGGCTCCGGCAAGCTCTTCCTCCTCCTCCAGCCAAGAACTCTCTCAGAAATTTCGGGGCAGAAGAAAAGGGGGATGAATGCTAGGGTTTCACAACTTTTTCCTTTTTATACACCGCAGACACGGGTAGGCACACGGCCGTGTTCCTACCCGTGTGCAGGTGACACGGCCGTGTCGCCTGCCGTGTTTAGGGCTGTGTTCATCCCAGAACGTCTTTCTGCCGGGTCGGGGTTGCGGCACACGGGTAGAGACACGGCCGTGTCTCGACCCGTGTCCTCGGCACACGGGTAGGGACACGCCCGTGTCCCAATACCCGTGTACCTCTCTGACTGGTAAGCCTAATTTTATGAGGCACACGGGTATGGACACGGCCGTGTCCATACCCGTGTCAGCCAGAAATGCCATTTTGCCTTGTTTTCCTCATTTCCCGTACGTTCGCACCTGCTCCCCCACACCCCTATTGGGCTCACCACAGCCCCCTTGACTCAAATACGCAATCAAGGGGCCTAGCGCGAATTGGGACGTTACAAATCCTATAAACAAAATAAAAGATTTCGTCCCCGAAATCAGGGTAAGGCTATGGGAGTGAAACACAAAAAAGGGAACTATGCTTTCAAATAAAATTCTTACCTGGAGTAAATAATTCCGGGTAGCGCCCTTGCATCAAATCCCTTGGCTCCCATGTGAACTCCTCCTTCCCATGATTAGACCATAGCACTTTCACCAAGGGAACACTTTTGCGGCGCAAGGTTCTCGTCTCGTTATCAACGATCCGCACCGGCTCCAGTCGCACAGACCTATCAGACGCCACGGCACCATCCGCCGTGGGGATATATTGTTCAGGCCGCAACAAAGCCTTCCGAAGCGACAATACATGGAACACGTCGTGAAGGTTCTCCAGCTCCGGTGGTAACTCCAATCGATAGGCCAGAGGGCCAATCCTTTCCACTACGACATAGGGCCCGACATACCTTGGGCTGAGCTTCTTGACTCCACGTACCCGCGACACTCCGTGCATCGGTCGAATCTTCAGGAACACCTTATCACCCACTTGAAACTCCACCATACGGTGCCTTGCGTTGTAATATTTTGCCTGTCGGCTTTGAGCCTCTAGCATTCGATCCCGGATCAACCTAACCACCGCGTCCGTGTCATCAATATACTCATCTCCCAATGTCTTCGGATCTTCGTCTTGCACCCAGGACAAGGGTGTTCTACACCTCCTTCCATACAAAGCTTCATGAGGTGCCATTCCAATACTGGCTTGATGACTGTTATTATAAGAGAACTCCACGAGAGGTAAGAGTCTCTCCCATGGTTCTCCTTTATCTAGCACACACAACCTCAGAAGGTCCTCCAATGTTCGGATGGTTCGCTCAGATTGCCCATCCGTTTGAGGGTGAAAGGCTGTGCTAAAGGCGAGGCGCGAGCCCAAATAAGCCTGTACAGCCCTCCATTCTCTTGAAGTAAACCGACCATCCCGATCGGAGACGATCGTCTTCGGCACACCATGGTACCGCACAAATTGCTCCACAAAGAGACGCACTAGGATGCCCACCTGCGCCTCCTTCTTCATTGGGATAAATCGGGCTACTTTGGTCAACCGGTCAACTATCACCCACACAGAATCATTCCCCGAGCGCGAGCGAGGTAACCCGTGGACGAAGTCCATGGAGATGTCCTCAAATTTCCATTCGGGGATGGGCAACGACTGTAGCATTCCACCGGGGCTTCTGCACTCCGCCTTCACCATTTGGCAGGCCACACAATGAGTAACAAAGTATTTGACATCCCTCTTCATGCCCGGCCAACACATCGTCTTTCTCAAATCGGCGTACATCTTCGCGATCCCCGGGTGCACCGAGTACTTGGAGCAATGGGCCTCCTTTAGAATATCTTCCCGAATGTTGTCACCTTCGGGGATGTAAAGCCGGCCACGAAAATGGACGAGGCCGTCTTTTAGGGAGTATTCTTCCGTAATCCCATCCTCCATTGACTTGAAAGCCGGGGTTAAAGCCGCATCCTTCTTTTGTTCCGTCCGGATCCGGTCTCGTATGTTGCAAACTATACTCATCGCGGCCAAATATTCTGTATACTCTTCCGGTTGATTCTTAAAGACCAAAGTGATTTCCATCTCTTGCAGTGTTCGGATTAACTCCATCCTCATCAAGCGGGATTCCGTGCTCGTTCCCGGTGCCTTTCGGCTCAAGGCATCAGCTACGGAATTAACCTTCCCGGGGTGGTAGTTCAAGGTGAATTCATAGTCGCACAAGAACTCCAACCACCGCGGCTGTCTCAAGTTTAACTCTTTTTGGGTGTGAACGTACTTCAGGTTTTTGTGATCCGAGTAGATCTCGCAGTGGACGCCATATAAATAATGCCTCCAAATCTTCAAGGCGAACACCACCGCTCCCAACTCTAGATCATGCACCGGGTAGCTGGCTTCATGCTTCTTCAACTGTCTTGAAGCATAAGCGATCACATGCCCATTCTGCATCAACACAGCTCCCATCCCTTGATACGACGCATCCGTGTAAACTTGAAAGCCCTCCTTCCCAGATGGAAGAGCTAGGATGGGTGTAGTCGTCAATCTGTCCTTCAACTCTTGGAATGCAGCTTCGCACTGGGGTGTCCATTCAAACGGCACACCCTTCTTGGTCAGCGTAGTAAGGGGAAGGGCGATCTTCGAGAAGCCTTTCACGAACTTGCGATAGTACCCGGCAAGTCCAAGAAAGCTCCGTATGTCGGCCGCTGACTTCAATGGCGACCACTCCTTCACGGCCCGCACCTTGGCCGGATCTACTGCTAGCCCCGCCCCACTAATCACATGGCCCAAGAACGCGACCTCTCGAAGCCAAAACTCGCATTTGCTGAACTTGGCAAACAAAGTGTGCTCCTTTAGCTTCCTCAGCACTAAAGTTAGATGTTCGGCGTGTTCTGCTTCAGTCTTGGAGTAGACTAGGATATCATCGATGAACACGATGACAAAGATGTCCAAATAAGGGCTGAACACCTTGTTCATCAAGCTCATAAAGGCGGAAGGGGCGTTTGTGAGCCCAAACGGCATCACGGTGAATTCATACAAACCATATCTCGAACTGAACGCCGTCTTCTGAATGTCATCTTCTTGTATCCTCAGCTGATAATATCCCGAACGCAGATCTAACTTGGAGAACCAATACGATCCCACCAATTGATCAAATAACTCATCAATGCGCGGTAGGGGATAGGTGTTCCGCACCATTAACCGGTTCAACTCTCGATAATCAATACATAACCGCAGGGTGCCATCCTTCTTTTTGACGAACAAAACGGGCGCTCCCCAAGGCGACGAGCTTGGGCGAACGAACCCTGCTTCCACCAATTCCTGAAGCTGGACTCTAAACTCTGCAAGTTCCTTCGGAGCCATTCGGTATGGAGCCCGCGAGACGGGCTTGGCACCCGGAATTAGCTTGATTTGGAAGTCCACTTCCCTATGCGGGGGTAGTCCCGGCAATTTCTCGGGAAATACCTCGGGAAATTCTCGCACCACCCGCACATCCTTGACCTCTAATGTCAATTTCTTCAACTCGAAGCAAATTACATAGACCTCGTCCCCTTCCATATGAGATTTCATAACTTGGATTGAAGATAATAATTTATGGGGTGCGAATTTAATACCTTGGAAGATGACTTCCGAGTCTCCATGCCTCAACATAACTTGCTTCTCCGCACAATTGATCCTGGCGTGGTGCCAGTCCAACCACTTCATGCCCAGGATGAGATCGAACTCCGGGATTCTTAACACTGTAGCCGGAGTTTCAAAGAACTTTCCTCCAATAAGGGTGTCGAAGTCGCAACTTGCTGACGACGTCATCTCAGAGCCGTCCGGAAGGCGCACCCTTTGAGTAATGCCCGTGAAGTGTTGCACTCCCTCCAAGTCCTTCACGAAGTCCTCCGAAATGAACGAGTGAGACGCACCTGTGTCAAATAACGTATAGGCGGGTCTCCCGCTAACCACGACAGTGCCTAGGTTCCAAAAGGGTAATCACTATTCAGAATAGCGCGTATCATTTGTATCATAAATCTAACAAGTCATATAATATTAATAAATCTTACACGTACCGGTGATGACTTCCTGCGGATTTCTCTCCTGAGTCATATCCAATGCGAATACATGCTCCCGTGCATGTCCTTGATTTCTCCCTGGTGGTCCTCTTCCTCGGCCATGCATGTGCCCTCGCCCCCGTGGAGCTACTGGAGGGGGAGCAATAGGAGCATCCCCGATCAATCGCGGGCAAACTCGTCGGACATGCCCCGGTTGGTTGCACTCAAAACATATCACCTCACGTCGGCCCCCAGGTTGTTGATAATATTGCTGCTGCGGTGGTGGAGGTAAAGCTAGTGGTTGCGGAATTGGGTACTCTACCCGATAGTTCCGGTTGACCCACCGACCGCCTCTGTGGTTTCCCCTTCCTCTGCCATGATCATTCCGCCTTCTATTACTAGGGCCGACTTCAATTACTCCTTCCGCGGGTCTCTTGCCACATCCCATGTGGTCCGCCTCCAGTCTCTTTGCCATGTCGATGATTTCTGCCAGGCTTCCATCGGCTATAAACAAAAGGGCCTGCCTCAGGGGGTCCCTCAACCCTTTGTAGAAGCGCTTCGCGTAGCCTCTATCGTCCAACTCATAGGAATCGGCAAACCTAGCGAGGTGTTGGAACTCCCTCTGGTACTCCGTTACCGAATTCGATCCCTGCTTCAGCTGCAGAAATTTTTCTTCAAGTCCATCCTGAGCAGAAGAAGGGATGAAGTGATCCAGAAAAGCCTCGGTGAACTCGTTCCAACTGATGTCCGTGTACAACCGCCCTTGGAAGATGGAGCCCATGAGGGACTTCCACCACCTTTTGGCGTGCAGCTCTAGCAGCGTCACTACCAATGTCACCGCCATGCTGTTCGGACATCTTATGCCAGCCATCAATTCCTGCACGGTATCAAGCCATTCCTCGGTGCGCACCGGCGATTCTGTCCCAAGATAGGCAGGAGGGGACAGGGCACGGAAGGTGCTCAACCAGTTGGAGCTTGGCGCTTGTTGTTGCACCGGAGCTTGCTGGGCTTTAAATGCATCCAATATGGCTGACAGCGTTTGTCCCAGTTCCGACTGCTGGAATTGTGAAGGGACGGAAGGGGTAGGAGTGCCCCCAACCGGCTCCACCTGTGCTGGGACCTATACGCAAGGTACAAACTAGGGTCAGGTTGGCTAAAACTAATGTCAAAGTTGGACAACTTAGTGTGAATTACATATGGGCACACCACTGCTTCCGCTAAGTCGGTTTGTCCCCAAACCGACTAATCGAACGGGAGTGGCCCATTGTTACCTGACTGCTGTAGGTGAAGATCGGCTAAGTCTGATACCATTTGTAAGACCCCCCTCCCGGAACACAACACACGGCACGAGGGGAGTCTTATGCCCGAAATAGCCGCCTTGCGGTAGCACTAACACACGGGTTAGCCTTTACCACAAGACGCCTATTCCGCCGGCTACAATCCATATCACAACAATTATGCCAACCCAACCATAACAGAAAAGTAAAAGCAAAAGCAGTTCAGTTCACAGCTAAGTTTAAGTCCAAAAGTAGCGGAAGATAACAAGCACAACAGGCTTGTACAAAAGAACAAGAGTCTAGAAATGTTTTGCCAAATGGCTACATGAAAACACTCACGACTGTCACTGACGGTGCCGATGGCACCACCACCTCAGGTCCTATCATCCGGGCCTGGCTGTCCTGCTGCATAGTCCGTCGCTGCTCTACCTGCGGGGTTTCCTCCTAAAAAGGAAGACGTAGCAACCGTTAGTCATAAGACTAAGTGGCTTCACATCCGCTCCCCCGGTGACTCCTCGGCACCGAGCGGAGAAAGAAACAAGGTACAATATGTATATATATATATAAGCAAGTAAACAAGCAGGTGACTGTAAATATAGTGGAGTATAAACTACGCTACACAACTAGCAGTTCTACAAATATCTATATATATATGACAGCAGGTATAAGTAATCAGAATAGTAACTTAACTTATAAGAGTGCCCATACAAACTTATAAGTTAAGGATCGGCTTAACAATAAAGTAACTCATCGTATAGGAGTGCCCATACAAACTTATACGATGAGGATCTTGTGTATGCAATGAATGACATGATATGAATGTTATGCTATGACCGAATCATGCGCACGCACATGCAAGTTGCTATGTCGACACAGACTTGAAGTTCCCACTTTTCGAGCAGGTAGCTAACCTCTCAGGCGTCGTCCGTCGTGGCCAGACGGCGACAGTGGAGCGGGCGTCTCACTACTAGGTGGTATCACACTACCTATCCTAGGCCCCCGTACGCCTCAACGCTAAGAACACAACAGCGGAGCTCACATGCATACTACGGCTCAGAAGGGGTCTTGGGTAAATGTGCACCAAGAACACATCCCAACCTGGCCTTTGATTTCGAACCGGATGGAACCTCGGAAACGCACGAGGTGCAAGCCCAACCGTTCTCATGGGGCGGAGGAGATCTCGGTTTATGGACACCAAGTATCTAACCCTACCGCCCAAGGTCTACCCATTGGCTCCCATCGGTATGACGACTGGCGAACCCGTAGACCTGCCACAGTCATTATCTCAATATCGCGACACGATGAATCGTCGCACATTATATGCCCCAAAACAACTCACTCGATGCTACCCGTAGGGAGACTTCAACTCTAAGCATCGGTTATTAATAACCCCTTGGGCTCGGATTACGGTTACAAAATACTCCTCACACAGTGTTCATCATTTTCACGCCCACCTATTCAATAAATTCACCTCAACACTACGCATAATAGATATGTTCAACACCAAATTGTATAAATATATCCTATACCAATCTCAACTCCTAATATCTAGCCTTCCCATCTAATCCATTTCTCTACCAATACATGGTTATACCTTATTACACAACCAAATGAGTAACCATGCTAAATTATAGTAACAACAACATTATAGATATATGGGAGCAAGACAACAAATGAGCAAATCACAACCATTGCAAGAGTGCTAGCATTATAAAATAACAAGTGCATTAACATAGGATAGCCTGATACTAAAACTGGGATTCCCGGAGCTACAGGAATCCGATCACAATGCACAACCCCTCGTTGGAAAGGTATTCGCGAGGGCTACGACTTTCGTGTTGAGTCGATCGCCCAGATCTGGTCGCAACATACCAGAAATTCAACTCGAATACGTACAGGAAACAGTTTCCTGTACAGGAATTTTCCGAACGCAGCGGACTCGAACCAGCTTTCCCGTGGCTACAGGTATCGCATGGAAACGAGCAACCACTCGTTGGAAAGGTAATTTCAAGGGCTACGACTTTCGTGTTGAGTCGATCACCCAGATCTGGCCAGAACACCTCCGAAATTGGCCACGAAGGTCGCTGCGTGCAGAAATCAGATTTCTGCACGCATCTTAAGGCGAGATGAACGGCATCCGTTCATCTTCTTCCTTGCAACGACCTCGCATAAACTTCTCCAGAAATCACACCCAACCTTATTTCTCCTTTCAAAGCCAAACCCTCAACGAAAAACCCTCTCATCTCCACTTTGAATGATGAGAAGGTTGAGGGAGACTAAGCCTAGAAAACCTAGGCATGGCTTATCCTAAGAACTCTCCTCCTCACCATCAAGACTCTATGGAGTCGATGTCTCTCCTAAAATAGCTATAGATCTAGCACCAAGGGAGAGGGGAGGAAGCTCACCTCAAGTCCAGCGGTACCACCATGGCCGGCCATGAGCCTCGCACTCCTTCGCGGTGGCATTGTTTTTCCCTTGACGGTGGCGGCGTTTTGATTCCTCCAAGGATGGCTCCGGCAAGCTCTTCCTCCTCCTCCAGCCAAGAACTCTCTCAGAAATTTCGGGGCAGAAGAAAAGGGGGATGAATGCAAGGGTTTCACAACTTTTTCCTTTTTATACACCGCAGACACGGGTAGGCACACGGCCGTGTTCCTACCCGTGTGCAGGTGACACGGCCGTGTCGCCTGCCGTGTTTAGGGCCGTGTTCATCCCAGAACGTCTTTCTGCCGGGTCAGGGTTGCGGCACACGGGTAGAGACACGGCCGTGTCTCGACCCGTGTCCTCGGCACACGGGTAGGGACACGCCCGTGTCCCAATACCCGTGTACCTCTCTGACTGGTAAGCCTAATTTTATGAGGCACACGGGTATGGACACGGCCGTGTCCATACCCGTGTCAGCCAGAAATGCCATTTTGCCTTGTTTTCCTCATTTCCCGTACGTTCGCACCTGCTCCCCCACACCCCCATTGGGCTCACCACAGCCCCCTTGACTCAAATACGCAATCAAGGGGCCTAGCGCGAATTGGGACGTTACATGAACTGCAAGACCATAGGCAGAATCTTTAGTGAAGAGTTGGTGAGGAATGGTCCTGAGGTTAAGTGCATTAAGGAGGGAATCTGCTCAGCTTGTCAAAAGGGCAAGAAGACAAGGTCTTTCTTCCAAAGTCTTGATACCAAAGACTCAGTGAGGTATTTATACCTCCTGCATATGGATCTATTTAGTCCTTTGTCAGTTCATTGTCTATGTAGGAAAGTCTATATCCTTGTGGTGGTTGATGACTTTTCCAGCTTTGCTTGGGTATTCTTCTTAAGGAGAAAATTTGAAACCCCAGATATCTTCCAGACTTTTGTCAAGCAAATTCAAAATGAACTTAATAGTTTTGTGGTCAAGAACAGAAGTGACCATGGGACTGAGTTTCAGTATGAATGCATGATAAAGTTCTGTGAAGGGCTTGAGATTCATCAGGAATTCTGCTCACCTAGAACTCCCCAGCAAAATGGAATTGCTGAAAGGAAGAATAGAACTCTAATTGAGGCAGGTAGGACCTTGTTAAATTACACTTCTCTCTCAGAGTATTTCTTGGCTAAGGCAGTAAATACTGCTTGTCATGTTTTCAATAAAACTTCCATCACCAAAAGCCATAAAAAGACTCCCTATGAGATTCTGAAAGGCAGAAAACCTAATTTATCCTATTTCAGGATTTTTGGTAGCAAGTGTACTTAACAATGGTAAGTCTCATTTGACTAAGTTTGCTGCCAAGTCCCAAGAAGGGATATTTGTTGGGTACAACAACAATTATAGGGCATATATGATCTATAACTTGACTACAAAAGTTATAGAAGAATATGTCCATGTTGTCTTTGATGAGTCTAAGTTAATTAATTGTGAGCTGCCAAACACTTCTTTTAGTCCTGCAGGTTTAAAAGATAAGATGGACAATCTAACCATTAGGGAAGATAAACCAGCAGGCCAAGAGATTGAAGAAGATGGATGCTGTCCAGGGGGAGCTCAAGACTTACAAGCTGAGAATGAAGAACAACCAGTTGAAGACTTTGAGGAACAACAAGCTGAAGAAAGATTGCCTCTAGCTATGAGACATTTAAGAGACCATCCATCTCACCAAATCATTGGTGATGCATGTCATGGTGTAATGACCAGAAGCAAGAGCTTGACCTCAACACTATGTTCAAGCTTCCTATCTCAAATGGAACAAAATAGTTTGAAGAGACTATCCAAGACTCATACTGGATTGGTGCTATGCAGGAAGAGCTGAACCAATTCAAGAGATGCAAAGTCTGGAAACTGGTTCCCAGACCTAAGGGACATAATGTCATAGGGACTAAGTGGATCTACAGGAATAAGTTAGATTAAAATGACATTATTATCAAGAACAAGGCCAGATTGGTGGCAAAAGGCTACATGCATGAAGAAGGAATAGACTTTGACCAGACATTTTCCCCAGTAACAAGGCTGGAAGCAATAAAATTATTGCTTGCCTATGCAGCTTATAAAGAATTCAATGTCTTCTAGATAGATGTCAAGTCAGCATTCCAGAATTGAGATTTAAAAGAGGAAGTATACGTGGATCAGCCATCGGGTTTTGTAGATCCTCACTTTCTTGATCATGTTTATAGTCTTAAGAAAGCTCTATATGGGTTGAAACAACCCCTAGAGCATGGTATGAGACATTGTCTACTTTCCTCATTGAGAAAAAATTCTCAAGGGGGAAAATAAACATGACCCTATTCCTGAGGGAATCAAATGGCAAGATCATGCTAGTCCAGATATATGTTAATGACAATCTTTGGATCTACTGAGAACAACCTTTGCAGAAAGTTTGCGAAACTTATGCAAGGGAAGTTTGAGATGAGCAACATGGGTGAGCTAAAGTTCTTCTTGGGACTCCAAGTAAGACAGACTGATGATGGCCTGTCTATATCCCAGTCTAAGTTCACAAGGGAGTTGATTAAAAAATATGGCATGGATACTGCCTCCACCATGAAAAATCCAATGGGGTCAAGTATGCCTATAGACAATGATGAGATAGGGAAACCTGTTGATGTGTCTTTGTATAGAGAGATAATTGGCTCCTTACTATACTTGACTGTAAGCAGGCCTGATATCATATATGCTATATGTGTCTGTGCTAGATACCATACATGCCCTAAAGAGTCTCATTATCTTGCTGCAAAGAGAATTTTAAGATATCTTACGGGCACACCAGATCTTCTTCTATGGTACCCTAGGAATAGAGATTTTCTGCTAATAGGTTTTTTAGATGCAGACTTTGCAGGCTGCAAGGAGGACAGGAAAAGTACCATAAGTACATGTCAATTCCTAGGTGGAAGATTGGTGTCATGGAGCAGCAAAAAGCAGTCAAGTGTTGCTATATCAACAGCAAAGTCAAAATACATTGCAGCTGGGAGTTGCTGTGCTCAGTTGCTGTGGATACAACATCAACTTGAAGATGATGACATCAAGATAAGTAGAATTCCATTATATTGTGATTCTACTAGTGCTATATCAATTAGACATGTTGAACTTGGAATAAGATTATAGATTAAGAAAAGTTCTACTTAACATATGACTAAGTAAAATATGTGTCGACACATTATAAATGTCACGACACATTATAAATGTCTCGACACAAATATGTAATGTGTGTCGAGACCTTAGTAGTCTGTATCGACACACAGAAGTTGGTGTCGACACATAGAGTTGTCGAGACTCTAAACCCTCTATCGAGACTTTAATAGTCTGTGTCGACACAAACACACTTGTGTCGACATACAGAACTCTAATTTCAGTGCGCCTTTTGACCTACCCTATTTAGAAAAGTATAAATAGGAGGAAATGAGACCTTGTCGACTACGCTCTCAGAAATATCGAGACTAAACCATCAGTATCAATAAGAAATTTTTCTTTTCTCTCTTCAACTTCCACTTCTTCTCTCTCCAATGGCACCGAAGATGGACAATAATATTAACAAAGGTTATGAGCTTATCCGAGACGCGTTCAACAATGCTGAACATGAAATCAAGGCGGTTGTGGACCTAATCCAAGCTACTGGATTGGATTATCTGGTTTCTGAATGAACAAGGATTTGGAAGAAGGAAGTTCTATAATTCTATTCCAACGCTTCATTAAATTCTAAGGGACACAAGATTAAGTATACTGTTCATGGAGAAAAGATAAAAATAACTCTCAAAAGTCTGAGCAAATCCCTTCAAATTCCAAGGATTAAAGAAGAGACTGAGGTTGATTCTACTTTAACTACTGAAACCCTAAAGTGGTGTGGGCTGCCCTCAAACACCAACATTGGATCATCCATGACTAGGAAATGGATGAACTCCAAAGGAAAGTTTCTATCTGAAATTATTGGAAAAGTAATTCTCTACAAAACTGGGGGGCATGATAGGATCTCTTCCTAAATATTCAGCCTCATGACCAGAGTTATCTTCCAGGTGAAGACTAACTGGAGTGTTGTAATCTTTAATAAGATTAAGGAAAGTATTAAGAAGCCAAATCTAGGCAGAATCTTAAGTCTGTATCTGGCTGTCAGCATACCTAATATACTAAACCAGATTGCTGGTTCCAAAATTAACTACATGAGGAGAATGGATATAAGAATCCTATCTAGGTGGGACAGAGTATTGTCTAAGGAAGAACTTGCCACAAAGCATCAGTTCATACAGGTCACTAAAATAAAGAAAGCTCCTGCCTAAGATGTAGAGTCCTCTAGTGACTCAGAAGAAAGGGTTAAGTTCAGTTCTGATGATGATAACACTGAAATACCCAGGAAGTCTCACAATCAAACACCTGGAACTGAAGCTCAAATCTAGGGGGAGACTGACCATCTGATAGATAATCAAGAGATATCAGTCCCAGGGGAGATATCAATGTAGTTAAGATAGACAATGAGACTACAAACCTCACTATTATGGAAGTGGTTCAGTACATCAACAAAGCTACTGAAACTTCTGAAAAAGAGGCACAAGATGTGCATATTCCTGATCTAATAGAACAACCTAAGAATCCTGTACATGAGATAGTCCAAGAACTGGAAACTGACTTCCAGGGGGAGCATGAACAAGTAAACAAGGAAGACACTCCTGCTGATATTCAACCAGATACAAGGGTTAAGGGGGAGGCACCTAACCTAGCCCCAGGACAAGGAGCAGATGCTTCAGAACAACTAGTGGAAATTGACAGTTCTTCCGATTCTGCTGATGAGCAAGAAACCTCTAGGATAAAGAAAAGGAAGTTTATGGAGCTAAGGAAAAAGAGCTCTGGATATAAGAAAGCCTTAAAGGCTGGATCCTCATCTATTTCTCCTACAATGGACTTTAGTTCTCTATTAGTGTAACTACAGGTCAAGCTCTATGAGCAAAGACTTGCACTAGAAAAGTATGTGGATGAAAGCCACAAAGAGTTACAGTTCAGTCTTGCACATGACATCAAATCTATAAGATTTGAAGTAAATTTGCTTAAAAAGAAAATGATTGATTGCTTTCATAAGGGAGGCAATGTTGTGTTCTATATTGCCAAACAGCAACAAGAGACAAAGTCTCAGGTAGATGATCTGGTTGTCAAGCAAGAGTATGTGCTAGAGAACCAACTAAGAATGAATGAGAATTTGATTAACATGCATTCAATCACTTTGACAAAATTGGTTGAATACACCACTACAATACAAACACATATAGACACCAAAGAATCTGCTATAGAAGCACGGATCACACTGGATCTGGGAGTAGTTGATAAAGCTATCAAAACTTCTGAGTCTGCAATTTCAACTCAAATAAAGAAGTTCAAGGACTACTACACTACTGGAAATTATCATATAGAAGATCAAGTCATATTTCAAAAGTATGATCTCAGAGATCATATTACTAGAGAAGTCATAAATGGGGATAGAGTGCTTGTTAAAGCTAGCTCTAATCATGCTAAATGGATATCTAACAGCATCAGAGCTACCTTGGGATATCCACCCTTATGTGATGATAACAATACTGCAGAATCTGGATTCCAACCTGCACTCTTGAAGGGGATGCAACCTGAAGTAGCTCAAGTCATATATCCCCCTCCTGAGTATGAAGAAATTCAACAGGCAGTCCAAAATATGTACAACCCTCCACTGTAAAATTTCCATTAATTTTGAAGAAGTGGATATGGCTAATTCAGCTTTACTTAAAGAGCAAGAGGCTCAGTTATCCAAGAAAAGATTATGATAACAGGCTGAGGCTAGGCCTAATTTTGAGAAATGGAGTCCAACCTCCAGAGGCATCATCTTAACTACATGGAATGCAGTTAATGATAATCAATATGACAGGGGTAAGTGATACTCTAAACAAGAGTGAGACAAATATCTTGCACAACAAGAAGTAATCCACAAATTCAGGAAGGATTTGAAGGCTGGAAAAGTCCCTGCAAATTTCATAGAGCCTTGCAAGTACTTCCCTAAATCATTCCACTACTTTGAAAGGCAAAAGCTGAAAGCTACTCAACTCAAGACCAAAGACATCAAAGGTAAGACGCCTGTTGCTGATGCTGAAGTCAAAGCTACTATTCAGACTAGCAAAAGAATTGTCATCAAGAAACCAGACCAAGTTTAGCTTTAGATTAACTAGGTTTTAGAAGAACTATGTAAACTTTTTGTTATTCTTATAAAACCTTGTAGTCCTACTCTGGTTAAATGATATAAATAAATCCTTGGTTGACATCAATATATCTATGTCTCTGAGTTGACTGTTTTTTTTATTTTTCCTTTATAATGTTTCATTTTGGATATTTGTGTGTAACATGCTATTTCTGCTCATGAATAACCCCGTTTGAAATGTCTGTATACATCATGCTTATTACCTTTGTTATATTGATGTATATCATTGACTATGGGCTATGACTTCTACAAATAGAGGGATATTGTTGGGTATATTGAAAATTGTGTACCAGATTTGGAGAAACCTCACATAACTCAATGATATATGTCAGTTTGTATTTGATGGCATTTTGAGTTTACTTGCGCATGCTAAAGATTGCAGAAAATATTCTAAGTACAAAAGTGTCGAGACACTTATAATGTTTCGACACCTTTGAAGGATCAGCGTCGAGACTAGAAGCAAGGTTGTGTCGACACATAGGACTTGTGTCGACATACAGAATGTGAGTCGACAACAGCTGTGTCGACACTAAGGACTAGTGTCGACACACTTTGACTAAAAATGCTGACATTAGTAGAAGAAGCTGTGTCGACACACAGACTTTAAGATGACATCAGTAATAAATGGAGAAGCTGTGTCGACACACATGACTTGTGTCGACACATTCTACAAATGCTGCGTCGAGACTAAATAAAGAGCTGTGTCGAGACTGAATAAAGAGCTGTGTCGATAGATTCTGAAGATGTCGACAACATCAAAGAAGTTGTGTCAACATAAGGGAATTATGTCGACACACATTACATTTGTGTCGACACATTCTATATTTGTGTCTTGACACATTCAGCTGAGTCAAATAACTCTAAGTGCCAGATCTCAAGACTGAAGACTTGACATCTGTCAGAATCGTCAAAGCTGCCAGATATGTCAGAACTGTCAGATGTCAGTTAACTACCGGATCAACTGATTGCCTCTGATGAGATCTATAAAAGGAGTTGATCTATCACAGAATAGACATGAAAAAAGGAGGGAAAATAAGAAGAAGGAGAATCACTCCAAGAAGAATTCATAGAATTCTATACAACAAGAAGATTCTGATTCAAGATCAGGGAAGTAGACAACATCTCTTCAGATCTGTCAATGTTTGCAGATTTAATTCTGCAAGAAAGAAGAAGCTAGATCTACACCAACTTCTCAAGAAGATTCAACCCAGGTTCCCTCTTTCAAGAAGTTTTGAATAAGCTAAGTCAGGTTGAATCAGATTCATTATAGCAAAGGTCAGGAGAAAGCAGATCCATCAAGATCTAATCAAGATTACCTCACCTCTTTCTCTCTCTATCTGGGTGAAGGAAGAAACATACACTTTAATCAGTTTTCTGTAAGATCTATTTTTTAGATCTGAGTATAAGAGATTTCAATCTCTGAGTTGTAAGCCTATAATTATAAAGGCTGAGGTAGGGCTATTTTCCTGAGGTAGGAGATTAAGTTCTTTGAGCTGTACGCCTAGTGATAAGGGCTGAGGTAGGGCTTGATTGCCTGAGTGGTAGGAGTGTGGACTCACTCTGAGGTAGGGTTCTTGGGAAGAGCCTGAGTTGTAGGACTTGTTGAAGTCTGAGCTGTAGGAACCAGTTTGGGTTATGAGTTGTAAGATCTGAGGATCTGAGAAGGTGGAAGGAAGCTTGGCCGAATCTAGTGTACTGCTAGATAGGCGAAGGGGGAAAGTAGATGTACCCATCATTTGGGGAACCACTATAAATCTGTTTGTATACTGTGATTGTATTATTGTGTGTTGTGGTAGTTTTAGAATTTATAGCTGTGTTGTGATTAGTTTATTAACTGCCTAAGTAAATTGAAATTGAACCTATTCACCCCCTCTAGGTGTTTAGACATTCTTGAAACCAATTCCTTCAAAGGTTTCCTAGTTCTGGGGGCAGGGCTAACCGATAGGCAATGGGGCCAATACACTTCATTACTTGATAGGGGCCCAAGTAACGGGGATCCAAATTTTTCTCTTTCCTTAACCGGGAGATACCATGTATGCGCTTGATTTCTAAGAACACCATTTCTCCCACGCTAAACTCCATCGGCCGGTGCCGTGCATCATAATATTTGGCTTGTCGAATCTGTGCTTCCCGCATTCGCTCCTAGATTAGTCGTATCACTGTCGTAGTATCATAAATATATGCCACTCCCAAGGCTTTTGGGTCCTCATCTTAAGCCCATGTTGGCGGAGTTTGGCAACGTCTCCCATACAATGCCTTGTATGGGGCCATCTAGATGTTGGCCTGATAACTGTTATTAGAAGAAAACTCGACTTAAGGCAGCAACTGAGCCCATGACTTGTTGTGCTTTACTATACAAAGTCAGAGTAGATCCTCCATTGTCTGTTTGTCCTTTCCATCTATCCATCTGTCTGCAGATGAAAGGCGGTGCTGAAGGCCAACTGGGTCCCTAAGTATACCTGCACTTATCTCCACTCCTTGGATGTTAAACGTCCAGCACGATCTGAGTGGTCTCGACGCCTTTTTACTTAGATTCTGTGGGATGATGTTAGCATTGAGTGGTCTCAACGCCACTCAACGCGGCATTGAGTGGACTCAATGCCACTCAACGCCTTAAAAAGTCTGGAATGCTGATGGCGTTGAGTGGTGTCAACACCACTCAACGTGGCATTGAGTGGTGTCGACACCACTCAACATCTTGACTTAGGATTGCAGGCGACGTTGAGTGGTGTTGACACCACTCAACGCATCATTGAGTGGTGTTGACACCACTCAATGCGTAGTTGAGTGGTGTTGACACCACTCAATGCCTTGACTTAGGATTACTGGCGGCGTTGAGTGGTGTCAACACGACTCAATGCGGCGTTGATTGGTGTCGACACCACTCAATGCCACCAGCAATCCTAAGTCAAGGCGTTGAGTGGTGTCGACACCACCCAATGTCGCGTTGAGTTTTGTCGACACCACTCAACCCCGCCAGTATTCCAGACTTTTTAAGGCGTTGAGTCCACTCAACGCCGCATTGAGTGGCGTTGAGACCACTCAACGCCAACATCATCCTACAACGTCTAAGTAAAAAGGTGTCGAGACCACTCAACGTCGCGTTAAGTGGTGTCGAGTTCACTCGACGCTTCGTCGAATGGCGTCGAGATCACTCGATGCCTACAGTTTCCCTAGTATTTATAAGTTAATTTCGTCGGGATCACTCGACGCCTTTTCAAATGGCATCGATATCACTCGACGCCTAAAGTATCCCGAGTATTTTATAAGTTAAATTCGTCGAGTGGATTCATGTTCACCCGATTCACTCGACGCTCCCCGAGCCTGAGTCAATTCTCTTGACTCAAAACGCGTGCGAGAGGCCTAGTACGAAATGAGATGTTACACTCCGTGGAACCAGACTACTTGTTCTATGAACAACCTCGCCAGGATGTCAACTCCGTCGCCCTGCCGGTTTGGAATGAACTGTGCCACTTTGGTAAGCCGATCTTTGATGACCCATATAGGGTCACTTCTGGTACGGGATTGGGGCAAGCCGTGAATGAAATCCATGGAAATATCCTCAAATTTCCATTCTGGTATCGACAGGGGCTGCAGCAGACCTCCTGGGTTACAACATTCAGCCTTAACCCTTTGGCAAGTCTGACATAAAGCCACGAAGTAGGTGACATCTCTTTTCATTCTAGGCCAATAAATGGTCTTGCGCATGTCAACATACATCTTAACTACACCAGGATGAATAGAATACCTTGACTGGTGCGCTTCTCGAAGGATTTCATCTTGAATTCCTCTGGTAGAGGAAATAAATATACCGTGTCTGAACTACAAGATCCCATCGTGCAGATTAAACTCCTCCCGTGCCTCATCTTATATGGACTGGATGATTGGAACTATTTTTGGTTCGATCTGCTGGGCTTCTCGTATTCAATCTCGAATATTGCATTGAATCTTCATCCAATAAAGCTGTGCGCCTTGTATTCTTCCGGATCTTTATGAGCAACCAGGGTAATTTCCAAATTTAACAAAGACTGGAACCATTCTCTTGGAATCTATTCCATCCAGCTCTCAGCTATCGAGGGCTGGCGGCTCAATGCGTCGACAACCCTATTAGCCTTCCCGGGGTGGTACTCGAGAGCGAAATAATAGTCACATAGAAATTACGACCACCGACGCTATAAGAGGTTCAACTCTTTCTGGGTAAAGATGTATTTGAGACTCTTATGGCCAGAGAAGATCTCGTACCTTACTCCATAGAGATAGTGCCTCCAAATCTTAAGGATAAAAACGACGGCGCCCAGCTCAAGATTGTGGGTTGCGTAGTTCATCTTGTGTGGCTTTAGTTGACGTGATACGTAAGATATCACCTTGCCATGCTACATTAGGACATCTCCTAATCCTTTCAGGGGTGCATCTGTATAAATCTAGAATCTTTTAGTTCCTGAGGGGATTGTGAGGATCGGGGCAGAAGTTAGCTGTCTCTTCAATTCGACGAACGCAGCCTCATATTCTGGCATCCACTAGAACGTAACATCATTCCTGGTGAGGGCGGTGAGGGGTAATGCAATCTTAGGGAATCCTTCCACGAATTTCCTGTAATAACCTGCAAGATCGAGAAAAGTTTGAATGTCTGATGCCATTTTAAGCGGCAGCCAGTTCTAAACTGCTTGGATTTTGGCTTGGTCCACCGCCACTCCATTCCTATTGACGGTATGGACCAAGAATCTGGCTTCTTCCAACCAGAATTAACACTTGCTGAACTTGGCGAAGAGAGAGTTCTCCCGAAGTTTAAGTAACACCAACCGCAGGTGTCTAGAATGATCGGCCTTGGTCTTCGAGTAGATCAAGATGTCGTCGATGAAAACAATTACGAAAAGATCTAGGAAGGGTTTGAATACTTTATTCATCAGAGACATGAAGGCGGAGGGGGCATTGGTGAGCCCGAAATTCATTACCATAAACTCGTATAGCCCGAAGCGAGATCTAAAGACAGTTTTGGGGATGTCTTCCTCCCGGACTTGAAGCTGATAATAGCCGGATCTTAGGTCCAGTTTAGAGAATACTGATGATCCTTTGAGTTGATCGAACAACTCATCGATCCTTGAAATCAGATACATATTCCATATGGTAAGCTTGTTTAGCTCCCTATAATCTATGCACAAGTGCAATGTCCCGTCCTTCTTCTTTATGAATAGTATAGGGGCTCTCACTAGCTGGCAGGGCAAGTTGATCTCTCGTGGAGCCCAAGTCCCTTAACTCCGAGATGATTCCGATGTCAGGCTCTCACTAGCTGGCAGGGCAGGTTGATCTCTCGTGGAAGCAAAGTCTTTTAGCTCCGAGATGATTCCGCTGTCAGGCTCTCACTAGCTGGCAGGGCAGGTTGATCTCTCATGGAAGCAAAGTCTTTTAGCTCCGAGATGATTCCGCTGTCAGGCTCTCACTAGCTGGCAGGGAAGGTTGATCTCTCGTGGAAGCTAAGACTTTTAGCTCCGAGATGATTCCGCTGTCAGGCTCTCACTAGCTGGCAGGGCAGGTTGATCTCTCGTGGAACCTAAGTCTTTTAGCTCCGAGATGATTCCGCTGTCAGGCTCTCACTAGCTGGCAGGGCAAGTTGATCTCTCGTGGAAGCTAAGTCTTTTAGCTCTGAGATGATTCCGCTGCCAGGCTCTCACTAGCTGGCAGGGCAGGTTGATCTCTCGTGGAAGCTAAGTCTTTTAGCTCCGAGATGATTCCGCTGTCAGGCTCTCACTAGCTGGCAGGGCAGGTTGATCTCTCGTGGAAGCTAAGACTTTTAGCTCCGAGATGATTCCGCTGTCAGGCTCTCACTAGCTGGCAGGGCAGGTTGATCTCTCGTGGAAGCTAAGTCTTTTAGCTCCGAGATGATTCCGCTGCCAGGCTCTCACTAGCTGGTAGGGCAGGTTGATCTCTCATGGAGCCCGAGTCCCTTTGCTCTGAGGGTGTTCCGCTGTCAGGCTCTCACTAGCTGGCAGGGCAGGTTGATCTCTCGTGGAAGCTAAGTCTTTTAGCTCCGAGATGATTCTGCTGCCAGGCTCTCACTAGCTGGCAGGGCAGGTTGATCTCTCGTGGAGCCCAAGTCCCTTAGCTCCGAGATGGGTCTCGCCACCCAGGATCTCATCAGCTGGCATGGCAGGTTGACCCCTAAGGAGGCTAAGTGTTTTTTACCCTAAGGGGGTCTCGCCACCCAGGCTCTCATCAGCTGGCATGACAGGTTGACCCCCCACGAGGCTAAGTGTTTTTTACCTTGAGGGGGTCTCGCCACCTAGGCTCTCGTCAGCTGGCATGGCAGGTTGACCCCCCTAGGAGGCTAAGTGGTTTTTACCCTAAGGGGGTCTCGCCACCCAGGATCTCATCAGCTGGCATGGCAGGTTGACCCCCCAGGAGGCTAAGTGTTTTTTACCCTGAGGGGGTCTCGCCACCTAGGCTCTCATCAGCTGGCATGGCAGGTTGACCCCCCAAGGAGGCTAAGTGGTTTTTACCCTGAGGGGGTCTCGCCACCCAGGCTCTCATCAGCTGGCATGGCAGGTTGACCCCCCCCCGGAGGCTAAGTATTTTTTTACCCTGAGTAGGTCTCGCCACCCAAGCTCTCGTTAGCTGGCATGGCAGGATGACCCCTCGAAAGAGGCCTCATAATCTTTCGACACCGCGAGAGTAAGCTACACTCAGCGAAAACGTTGGGTTGGATATTTCTTTCCGAGCTTGTGCCAACTTCGAAAAGAGCGAGGATTATGTACAACCCCGTATTCGCAGAGTAAGGATTCAGGGCATGGCGTAAGGCCTGTTTTCAAGTTTTAAGCTTGTGAGCTGTTTTTGCACTCTACGAGGCCAATTTTGGCTATAGCTTGGAAATATACTAGTAGGGGGAGGAAAAATTTGCCTCCCCCCTTTGCCCCCTTCTTTGAGGGGAGGGAGCGTCAGGTTGGCCGACCCCCCCTCAACTTAGTAAAGTGCAAGGTGGGAGCAGCGGGGTCGACAGGAGACCAAGGTCTTATACCCCCTGCTGCGCCTTCGTCCCGAGCCAGAGACCAGGCACAGCTCGCGGGCGAGACCGCCGGCCAGGCGGGCTCTCGCCCGCGCGGCCCAGCTCGCGGGGCGAGATCGCCGGCCAGGCGGGCTCTCGCCCACGTGGCCCAGCTCGCGGGGCGAGACCGCCGGCCAGGCGGGCTCTCGCCCGCACTGCCCAGCTCGCGGGGCGAGACCGCCGGCCAGGCGGGCTCTCGCCCGCGCGGCCCAGCTCGCGGGGCGAGACCGCCGGCCAGGCGGGCTCTCGCCCGCGCGGCCCAGCTCGCGGGGCGAGACCGCCGGCCAGGCGGGCTCTCGCCCGCGTGGCCCAGCTCACGGGAAGAGACCGCCGGCCAGGCGGGCTCTCGCTCGCGCGGCCAAGCTCGCAGGGCGAGACTGCCGGCCTGGCAGGTTCTCGCCCACGCGGCTAGTTCCCCCCCCCCCCCCCCCCGGACTCGGGTGTCCAGGGAGGTGGTGATGTAGGCCACGGGTTTCGACACCGTAACGGCTAAGGGGTTCACACGCTCGCTTAATTATAATTACTATTGCGCTCACACGAAGAATAAACACAGTCACTATGCAAGTTGCCACAATTAATTTAATAGAATTCGGGGGGTTCGCTAGGCCCCTTAAGATAATATCAAGGCTATAGGCCAAGATCCTCTCAAGCGAAATGAACTCACACGGTTCGGTCGAGCGTACGTTGTACCAAAAGAGACACCACCGAAAATACGGATTCGGATAACGGGTGGTTCTCTCCCAACGAAAATAAAATGAGGGCCGCCACGCCTCACGAATTCAAAAGGGAATCAATAACAATAACAATAATTTAATAGATATTATCCACGAAAATTCTACCAATCACAAATCACACGATATGTTAAATGCCCAAAGAAAAGATCTAAGAGAGAAACACACAAGAGTGGAGACGTACGTTACCCAACCGGAATGGATGATTCCGATTTAACTCTCTTTGGATCACTCCGTTCCGGATCCACCGAAAGCGTGCCGGTTGGAGGGAAACTCCAAGTTCTTCGTTGCCTTCCGACACCGTTGAAGTTTCACAAGATTCACCTCAAGCTTTGGCCGATTCTTCTCTTGGATTAGAAGATGGGACTGATTTCGATCTCACCAAAGGAATCAGTTTTTGGTAAGGATAGGGTTATGGATGGTGTTGGGATGAGGATGGGGAGGCGGCTAGGGGTAACCCTTGAGTAGAGAAAGGTGATAGAGGGAAGGGAGGAGGAGAGGAGGTGGCCGAAGCCTTGGAAGGGGAGAAGGGAGGCCGACAGCCAAAGAGGGAAAGAGAAAGGTAGGGGGCGGCCAAGAGGAAGAGGGAAGAGGAGGAGGTAATTCCAAAATCTGAAATTGGCCTTTTAATTTTTCATTCAATCTACTAAAATTCAACACAACTTAGCCTTTTATAGGCTTTACAAAGTCATGGGCTAAATGCACCCCAAGAGTGGCTAAACAAAGGCCAAAATGAAATAAAAGATAATTAATACTTTGGCTAAACATAGGCCAATTAAAAACATAATTATAAAATCTGAAATAATAATTAAAATAATGCGGCGATGGCGGTGGATGTCGCGGCAAAGTTCCAACATTAAAATGACGCGGCGATGGCGGTGGATGTCATGACGCGGCGATGGCGGTGGATGTCGCGGCAAAGTTTCAACATTAAAATGACGCGGCGATGGCGGTGGATGTCGCGACAAAGTTTCAACATTTCGACTTGCGGCACGGTCATAAAGATCTTCAAGCTCCATATGACGACGAACAACGGCACCAACAAGTAAACCATCATCTCAAGGCGGCGAGGGAACATCAAGTGTGAGTCGGCACCAACATCAACCGGGTCACCATAGTCATCCGGAAGGGGATCTTCTACAGCAACATGACGCGGATCTATGACATGTACCGGGTCACCATCATCGTCCAGAGGGGGACGCTCCAAATCAACAAGCCGGGGGATGACGGCGCCATCAATCCTCCCCCTCTCAAAAATACTCATCACTGATGAGTAGTACCGTGTATGATCGTCGAGGAAGAGGAACCTGCAAGGCAAAAAGTGGTCTTGGGGGGACCTCAAAGACGCATTAGTCAAATAAGAACAAGGAATTTCCACAGCATCAATCAACATACCTCCGATGGAGACCGGAGAAGAGAACGATCCAAACAAACTATCACCACCCAACCCAATAGAAAGCATAGTGGAATATGTAAACGGAGAGATAGACTTTTCAAGGGGCATAGAAGCATGACGCGTAAAGTATGAAAAGTAGAAAATAGGAGCGATGCCCCAATCAATGGAAAATTCTACAAGAAATGTCATGCTACTAAATTTCCATAAGATTCGCAAATAATGGACTGGCCGGTTCATAAATATTTCTGAGGTGCCCGGAGGCATCCGTTCAGGGACGAGACAAACCAAAACCAAATCACTTATATAACGGTAGGATACGCTCCGATTCCAACAAACAATCTTAGAACTGTGTGGGGAGAACCCATGTGCAACGTGACTTGCCTTAACAGTGGGCAGTAACGGGACCAAGTCAGGTGGCACGGGTGCTATAAAAGCAGTGGTGAAATCAACGCCATACAACGTCGTAGTTTTAGATTTAAACTTAAATTTAAATTTTAAAATGTCATGAATAAAAGCTAACGGAAAACACTCATCACTATATATAGAACGGGGCGCTCCCGGATTTGACATGACGTGCGGGCAACACAACTTAACATTCGTAACTACGTTCACTAGTGTGTGCGTGCACGGGTCATCAAAAGGCGGGGGATAAATGCGTGCGACCGGGCTTGGCAAATAAGTTTGTCGAGGGGACATCACGTCATAAGGCACCATCGCCAAGGTACCACTAGTAATCCAATTCGAAACCTCAAAACACGGATTTGACTTCCAATAAAGATCATCCGGTCGCAACCCAATAAAGTCGTAAGAAAATTCAAACAGTGGATTCGATCTTACGGAAAAATCTTCCGACATGTCTTCTAAACCATGTGGTAAATCATGTATTTCAGATTCAGTGATCGGATCATAGATCGGCAACACTACAACGAGATCAGGCGTTACAAACGGTAGAGAGTTAAAATCACATTCAAGTTTAGGTAAAGGAGTTAGCATTAGGGGATGCTCATCCGGTTCCACTTCAATATCGTATTCCAAAAGTTTAACTCCTTTACTAGAACAATCTTCCAACACATCAGTCCTGACATCAGTTACAGTGAAAATCTCAGAAACGGGCACTTCGATACGTCTCGGACTAGAAATAGCAAGCTCATGTCCTAACAGATCGTCAAATGAATCACGACTGAGTAAGCTCTCAGCAGACTGTAACTCTTCTGACTCAGCTAGAATATCAATCGACTTAGGGTCATCAAAAGGCTCCACAACAGTCAAAGGGGATGGCTCCAAGATGTCATCGAAAGGGAGTGGAGAGGGTTCCTCAAATGAGAAATCCTCATCCAAGTCACTCGGGTAACCAATCTCCTCATCGTCACTCATGTTGTCAACATTAACAGCATCGTCCTCAGTGACGGGCGTACTCGTAATCGCAAGCTCAGATTCAATCACGCTGATAGGAACACTCTCGTAAATAGGAAAGGGTCTAGTGCCCAGGTGGGGAGAACTAAAATCATGAAACGTCCTCATACGGGAGTACGAGGGAACATGCTGGTTCGATGTAGGCAAAATCTTAGGCTGCGACTCACTCAAATAATCAGACGACGGAGAGCGGCAGTATGGAGGGTAATACTCATCCGTTAATAAATTCTTCATAATCTGCCAACCTATACGTGGGTCGACGGAGGGCATTCCTAAACGTCTTTCCTCATTGAGCCAGAAAGTATGGGCTCGACCAAATAATTGCAGTCTCGCAACGGGAATCCTGTGGGGATCCACAAAATGATATTGCTCAAAATAATGCTCCATGTCGTTCACCCAACATAGAAACACTCGCGGTCCACCTAGCCCATCATATGTCGGAGCAGGAATCCTAACACGCCTAGAGGTGCGCGTTGTAACTTGATTAGCCTTTAGTTGGCCAATCAACCCCTTAATCTCTTCCACTACCGGGCAATGGACTGGCTTTCTAACTTTCATGACGGAACCTAAAGATTTCATTCGGGAAACGTGAACATCATAGGCCATTTTTTTGTTTTAATGTCCAGCGGGAAAATGGGGATAGACTACTCAGATTAAGTGCACAAATACAAAGAAATATAGTCTGGTTCTATTTAATTTTCAAAGATCGATTTGTTCCCGCTAATATTTCAAAATACTATATATATATTTTTTGATAGTCTTGCTGGCAAAAATATGGAGATTATTAATAAATTTTTATTTTTGAATTTTGCTGAAAAAATAAAAATATAGGACGCTATTGGCAGACCAACTATTAAATTTTTAAATAACTTAATAAAAATAATGACTTAATGAAAAATAATTTTTTTTTTTGATTTCTTATTAAAAATAAGATAGAGAATTTCCAGAATTTTATTTTTTTAAATTTTGAGAAAAATTTGAAATTTCGAAATTTGAAATTTTGAAGTTTTGAATTTTGAAATTTTAAATTTGAAATTTGAGATTTGAAATTTGAAATCTTGAAATTTGAAATTTGAAATTTGAAATTTTGAATTTGAAATTTGAAATTCGAATTTTGAAATTTCGAAATTTGAATTTTGAAATTTTGAAAATTTGAAATTTGAAATTCGAAATTTGAAATCTGAAATTTAAAATTTAAAATTTAAAATTTAAAATTTGAATTTTAAATTTTAAAATTTGAAATTTGAAATTTTGAAATTTGAATTTTGAATTTTGAAATTTGAAATTTGAAATTTGAAATTTGAATTTTGAATTTTAAATTTTGAATTTTGAATTTTGAAATTTTGAAATTTGAAATTTATATTTTTTTAGCCTACCTAAAAATAGAAGGATGGTGCCGATTAGGAAATCGACAATAACCTCCCTCTGATACCAAATTGATGTAGGCCACGGGTTTCGACACCGTAACGGCTAAGGGGTTCACACGCTCGCTTAATTATAATTACTATTGCGCTCACATGAAGAATAAACACAGTCACTACGCAAGTTGCCACAATTAATTTAATAGAATTCGGGGGGTTCGCTAGGCCCCTTAAGATAATATCAAGGCTATAGGCCAAGATCCTCTCAAGCGAAATGAACCCACACGGTTCGGTCGAGCGTACGTTGTACCAAAAGAGACACCACCGAAAATACGGATTCGGATAACGGGTGGTTCTCTCCCAACGAAAATAAAATGAGGGCCGCCACGCCTCACGAATTCAAAAGGGAATCAATAACAATAACAATAATTTAATAGATATTATCCACGAAAATTCTACCAATCACAAATCACACGATATGTTAAATGCCCAAAGAAAAGATCTAAGAGAGAAACACACAAGAGTGGAGACGTACGTTACCCAACCGGAATGGATGATTCCGATTTAACTCTCTTTGGATCACTCCGTTCCGGATCCACCGAAAGCGTGCCGGTTGGAGGGAAACTCCAAGTTCTTCGTTGCCTTCCGACGCCGTTGAAGTTTCACAAGATTCACTTCAAGCTTTGGCCGATTCTTCTCTTGGATTAGAAGATGGGACTGATTTCGATCTCACCAAAGGAATCAGTTTTTGGTAAGGATAGGGTTATGGATGGTGTTGGGATGAGGATGGGGAGGCGGCTAGGGGTAACCCTTGAGTAGAGAAAGGTGATAGAGGGAAGGGAGGAGGAGAGGAGGTGGCCGAAGCCTTGGAAGGGGAGAAGGGAGGCCGATAGCCAAAGAGGGAAAGAGAAAGGTAGGGGGCGGCCAAGAGGAAGAGGGAAGAGGAGGAGGTAATTCCAAAATCTGAAATTGGCCTTTTAATTTTTCATTCAATCTACTAAAATCCAACACAACTTAGCCTTTTATAGGCTTTACAAAGTCATGGGCTAAATGCACCCCAAGAGTGGCTAAACAAAGGCCAAAATGAAATAAAAGATAATTAATACTTTGGCTAAACATAGACCAATTAAAAACATAATTATAAAATCTGAAATAATAATTAAAATGATGCGGCGATGGCGGTGGATGTCGCGGCAAAGTTTCAACATTAAAATGACGCGGCGATGGCGGTGGATGTCATGACGCGGCGATGGCGGTGGATGTCGCGGCAAAGTTTCAACATTAAAATGACGCGGCGATGGCGGTGGATGTCGCGACAAAGTTTCAACATTTCGACTTGCGGCACGGTCATAAAGATCTTCAAGCTCCATATGACGACGAACAACGGCACCAACAAGTAAACCATCATCTCAAGGCGGCGAGGGAACATCAAGTGTGAGTCGGCACCAACATCAACCGGGTCACCATAGTCATCCGGAAGGGGATCTTCTGCAGCAACATGACGCGGATCTATGACATGTACCGGGTCACCATCATCGTCCAGAGGGGGACGCTCCAAATCAACAAGCCGGGGGATGACGGCGCCATCAGGTGGGAGGGGTATGGTTTGGCCTCCTCTCGCCCTTGGACACCTTTTACCCCCGGGGTGGAATTTACCTCTTTGCCCCCTGGTGTGGAGGTTTTCTATTGGCTCGAGGCATATTTACCTTAGGGGCATTTTGGTCATTGTGACCCCAAGACTTGGAAAAACTATAAATAGACCCCCTTGGGTGCCTTTGGAGAGGATGAGATTTCCTTACCTCCTCCTCCCTTAGCTTCATCTTGGTAGAGTAGAGAGAGCTCTCCAAGGCGCCCAGCTCAGCCACTTGGTGAGGGAGGGGAAGTGTTCTAGCAACCTTCTGGGTGTGTGGTGGGACCTCCACGCTAGAGCCGAGGGTCTGTTCCTAGTCTCCCAAGTCTTTGGTCCATGACGTTCTCCCGAGTGTAGTAGGTGTGAGGTCACCCCATCCCCAAGGGTCGAAATCCATAGAGGTCATTTTTGGCTTCAACATATTGCACTTTGCAGTAGACTGCAACTCCGATCTTTCTACAAGTCAGACTATCCTAAGGAGTCCGGGAAAATGTTGGCATCCATCCAAATTCTTCGCAAAATCTTTTGAGACGAAAGAGTGTGATGCTCTCGTGTCAAATATTGTGAGGGCGGGCTTACCACACACATGTATTATGCCTGAGGTTGGTTGTTTTGATTTTTATCAACTATCTATATAAAGAGTTGCTAAGGTACTATACAAACAATTCAAAGTACAAAATGGTAAAGTACATGTGATGACCTCCTCAGGGTTCTTAGGTTGGGCAAGATCTAGCACAAACAACTATTCTGGCCATCGGCCGCCACCTTGAGGTCCTCGTCTACGACCTCGTACTTGGTCTCTACCCCGCTGTACCGGAGGGACTGCTGGAGGTGGAGGGAAAAGCTTTCTCGATAATCTTCGCAAAACTGGCCTCCGAGATGAACAGAAATCCTGTCTGAGCAAGTCCTGAAATCTTGTATAAAATTTCTTTGCATAGTCTTTTTGACTCAGGGGACTAACGAATCCTGCCAAATGTGAAAACTCCCGCCGGTACTCCAGCACCGACCGGTTTCCTCATCTGAGGTTCAGAAACCGATCCGCCAACGTATCTCTGTCCATCGGGGATACAAAATGCTCCAACAAAGCCTCTCTAAACTGGTTCCAACTTATCTGAGAATACTCATAATCAGTAAAGGTGGAGTCCATGAGGGACTTACACCACCTCTTGGCATGGCCTGCCAGTGTCGTAACTGCCAAGGCTACGGCCTGGTTTCCCGGGCAAAGGATCCCTGCTAGCAACTCCTGGATAGTGTCCAGCAACAACTACATCTTGTCTGTCATCTCTGTCCCATAGTAAGTCATATGGGAGAGGCCTCGAAAGGTAGTCAGCCAGTTTGAGCTCGGGTTTGGCGGCGATGCCGGAACCTGCTGAGATCTAAAGGCATCCAGGATGGCCGTGAGAGTCTGGCCCAACTCTGACTACTAAAAAGGAATAGTTGTTGGCAAAGGGGGGACCGCAGCCTTTAGTTTGAAACACTTCAATAGTTAAATAAGGTTGGCCTCATCTCATTTATGTGGAATAAAGATGTGATTTTCTCACATGTGCACACCAAAGATTTCGTTGCTTAGTTTGTCCGCAAACTAAAGCTAGAGCGGGGTGACCTAGTGGTTTGTGGACTTCTTTCTCGTATGATCGTGGTATAGTGATACCAACTATAAAATCTCTCCTCGGTCGTGCCCAATTCCCGGGAGGAGGGATTTTACAGTTGGTATCACCTTACCACGATTACACGAGAAAGAAGTCCACAAACCACAGGGTCACCACGCTCAAGCTTTAGTTTGCGGACAAACTAAGCAACGGAAGCTATTATGTGCCCATGTGAGAAAATCACATCTTTTTTTCACATAAATGAGATGAGGTTAACCTTATTTAATTATTGAAGTGTTTCAAACTACAGGCCACGGTTCCCCCTTTGCCAGCTACTGTTTCTTTTCAACAGTCAGAGTTGGGCTAGACTCTCACGACCATCCTAGATGCCTTTAGATCTCAGCAGGTTCCTGCACCATAGCCGAACCCGAGCTCAAATTGGCTGACTACCTTCTGAGGCCTCTCCCCTCTGACTTACTATGGGACAGAGACAACAGACAAGATGAAGGAGTGGATGGACACTATCCAGGAGTTGCTAGTGGGGATCCTTTGCCTGGGCAAACAGGCAGTAGCCTTGGTAATTACAACGATGGTAGGCCATGTGTTGGGTATATTGGAAAATGTGTACCTAATTTGGAGAAGCCTCACTTAGCTAAATGATATACATCAAGGTATTTTTGATGTTATTTTGAGTTTATATGTGCAGTTTAAGTATTGGCGAAAATGCAGAAAAAGTTTCTAAGTCCATGTGTCGCGACACTTCAAGAAGTCTGTGTCGACACATGGAAAAGCTGTGTCGACACCTGAAGCAACTGTGTCGACACACATGAATTTTGTAGTCGACACACAGAATTTTGTAGTCGACATCAACTGTGTCGACACCTGGAGGCAGTGTCGACACACAGAAATAGTTAGTCGACATCAACTGTGTCGACACCGGGAGGCAGTGTCGACACATAGAAGCAGAGTCGACATCAATTGTGTCGACACCTAGCGGCAGTGTCGACACACAAATTCTGTGACTATATCAACTATGTCGACACACAGGACTTGTGTGGACACACAGCAGAGTTTCAACATAGTTGATTGCTGTGGAGTGGAGAAGTGATTGTGTCGACACAAATAATCAGTGTCGACACATTCTCAAGATGTAGTGACAAGAAGCTGTGTCGACATCAAGGCAGCTATGTCGACACCACTAAAGTCTGTGTCGACACTTAAGTCACTTATGTCGACACATATTGACAGATTGTCTCGACACTTTATGACAGTCAGTCTCGACACTTAATGAAAGTCTCGACGCTTTGTTGACAAAGACAAAGGCTCAAGAACTGTTTGAAGACTTGACAGCTGTGAGTTACAATAGGTTTACTGAATCTGTCAGACTTGTCAGAAGTTCGTTAGAAACCGGATCAGCCGGTTATCATGGATGAATTCTATATATATAGATGGATTCAGAAGAAGGAGAACAAGACAATACATACATCTAACACAATTATTATGAGATTAATCTCTGATCAAGAAAGTGCAAGTCACAGAAGAAGATCTTCGTGAGAAGATCTAAGAAGACATTCTGGAGTGATCATCCACTCAGATTTTGTCTAAGGGGAATTCATTCAGAATTCAAAAGTAACTTCAGAAGGTTTGAGGAGAGAGAGCTCCAGCTATTTTGAGGTCAAGGAGGAGACATCAACAAGTCTCTTAAGAAGTAGATCCTGAACTATTCTACAAAGAAGATCCAGATCCATTTCTGGAATACAATAAGGAAGCTGCCAGTCAGTCAACTTCAAAGGAGATCAACCTTACTAAGTTCAGATTCAAGAAGCTTTGAAGAAAGCTAAGAACGGGTTGATTTCAGTCATCAGATTCATCAAGAAGCTGATCAAGAATCTTCTTATCCTTTCTCTCTCAACAAGGGTAATAATCCCTCAAATTACTTATCAATTTCTGTAAGATCTTTTCAAAGATCTGAGTGTAAGCCTGTATTATAAAGTCTGAGTGTAGGAGATTTAGATCTATGAGTTGTAAGCCTATGTTATAAAGGCTGAGTGTAGGAGATTTAGATCTCTAAGTGGTAAGGCTGTTTGAGCCTGAGTGTAGGAGAATCAGTTCTCTGAGTTGTAGGCCTTGTGGCAAGGCTGAGGTAAGCCTGTTAGCCTGAGTTGTAGGAACCTTATAGGGTTCTGAGTTGTAGGAACCTTTCAGGGTTCTGGGCTGTAAGATCTGTGGATCTGAGAAGAAGGAAGAAGTTAGGCCGAATCTAGCACACTGCTAGATAGGTGAAGGGGGAAAGTGGATGTACCCAGACCTTGGGGAACCACTATAAATCTGTGTGCAATCTGTGATGTGTGTATGATTGTGATTGTTGTGCTGTGTTAGCTGTAGAGATTTCTGATTTACTCAAAGAACTATAGCTATATTCTTCCTTAGTTTAAAACAAGGAAAAGTACCTATTCACCACCCCCTCTAGGTGTTTAGGTTGTCTTGAAGTTAAAACTATCAAGTGGTATCATAGGGAGGTCACTCAAAAAATGACTTAACAGTCTGAGTTAGATCCCAAAGGCAGAATCAAGAATCAAGAAAATGGGTTCTGGAGAAAATCTCAAGGAACTAGTTTCTATGAAATTACCCATCTGCAGGAAGGAGATATTTGGAATATGGAAAGAAAGAGTCAGGTTGTTTATGGAGGTTTCTGGCCCAAGGATCTATATTACAGTTAAAGAAGGTCCATATATTCCAATGAATGTGTCAGTTCTAGATGCAAACCAGAAAACTCCCAAGGATTTTTATGAGATGACTAAGGATGAGATCATCCTGGCAACTATGGATAAGAGAGCCAAAAATATCATAGTAAGTGTCATAGATGATTCAACCTTTCAGAATTTGATTCACTGCAAGACCTCTAAGGAAATGTGGGACACTTTGATAGTCTACATGGAGAGTTCTTAAGAAGTTAGACAAGATAGAAAGTCTATGCTAAATCAGGAATATGAAAGTTTCAGACAAGGGAAGTCAGACAGCATATCTGAGAGCTATAAGAAGTTTTATAGAATTATAAATAAGCTGATGTCTTATGGAAGAGTCTTCAGTACATATGAACTGAATGACAAATTCCTAAGATCCTTGACAAAGGATTGGGATACAAGGATTTGTGCCATTAGGGAAGTTGCCAAACTTGCTGATATTTCTCCTCCAACTTTATTTGTAAAGTTGTTGTCTTATGAAATGCAACTAATGACTAGAAAAGAGGAAGAAAGAAATGCAAAAGGAGAGCATAAAGAAAAGTCTGTGGCCTTCAAGGTTGAAGCCACTAGAAAGAATAGGAGGATGTCTCCATCACCTCCTAGGGAAGTTGCTGAAATTGCTTCAGATAATTCAGACAATCAAAGTTCAGACAACAGTGACTCAGATAGAGAATTTGCTGTCTTCACAAGGCAGTTATAGAGATTCCTTAAGAAGAAGCAGTGGAAGTCAAGGCCCTCCACATCATAGCCAGCTGATGACTATTATCAAAAGAGAAAGTCATCTAGGAAGGACAGGAGAAGGTCTAAGCCTAGCAAATCTGCAACATCAAAGATTGTTTGCTACTGCTGTAATAAGCCTGGATATGTTGTGGCTGATTTTCCAGACAAAAGGAAGGAGTCTGCTGATGAAAAAAGACTCATCAAAAGAGCAAGAAGGAGAAATCCTTTGTTGCTAAGAAGGAGAAAAGCTTGTCAGACCAATCAACTTCAGAGTCTGAATCTAAAGCTGAGGCATACATTTGTCTTTATGCAGCTGATGAAGAAGAAGAGTTTATGCAATTGATGGACTATATCTATGCATAGGAAGACCATCAGTACATGGGACTGATGGCTGCATCAGAAGAAGACAAATGCCAGGATCAGCCTGGTCCTAGCAAGGTACAATGTTTATCTAGTAATTAAGTTTGTAGTACTGGCACAGAGTCAGATACATCTACATCAAGTGATGTGGATGGATCTGAGTCTGAAGGTGATATTCATCAGCTGATAGATGAATATGGGGACTTGTTGCAGGCTCTAAAGAAAAGCAAGAACCTGGCCAAAACCCAGGCTAAGGAAATTGCAAATCTTAAGATGGCTGCATCTGGTTTAGAGAAAGAATTGGATCAAAAAATGAATGAGGTTGCCAAGCTGAAAACTATTACTGTTATTCAGATGGGTACAATCACATATAAAAATGATCTAATCAGAAGTCTGGAAGTAAGACTTCAAAAGGAGAAAGCTTTGGTGGCTAGTTACTCCAAGCCAAAATCAGTTTTACCCTTAATAGATGAGTTTGTGGCTCAAAAAGGTAAGGCTGGAATAGGCTTTAAAGGTAACACCAGGGCTGCCCATTTCAAGAGAAAGGGCAAAGCCTCAGTTCAGCCATTGAATTTTAAAGTCCCTGTAGTTTTCAGAAAGGTTCATGTGCCTTCTAACAAGTATGACCTTGAGAATACTCTTGGTCATAATAAGACTGAAGTTCTGAATGACAATGGTGCTTATGTCAATAAGGCAGCCCATATTCATAAACCCCATGGTTATAAGAAACCAGTGGGTGTAGCTGCAGCAGTACCAGCACAATACAAAAGATTTGTTGTCAACCAGACTGTCAAGAATGTATCTAACAATAGATACAACAAGTATGAATGCTGGTGCTGTGGCAAGATAGGTCATTATGCCATAGATTGCTGGCACACCACTAGTGTCAGGAAGAACAACAGTCTACCTGTTAGAAGAGCTGCAGGTAGATTTGTTAAGGATGAAGCTAACTTGAACCAAGGACCCAAGACTTACTTGGGTTCTAAGGGAAAGTAATTCTTTATTGCAGGTGAGTCCAAGTCTCGATACCCCTATATGGTACTTGGACAGTGGATGTTCCAAGCACATGACTGGAACAAAGGGATTGTTGAAGGAGTATTTACCTATTTCAAATGGGACTAAAGTAATCTTTGGTGGCTCTAAAAGAGGAATCATCAAAGGGTTTGGTAACATTTCTAGTAACCAGATTACTATCACTCAAGTGGCCTATGTGAAGGGTTTTGTTGTTGTATAGGCCTGGGCGGACAGGCGGTTAAAGACCGGGCGGTTTGGTAACCGCGCGGGTTGACGGGTTGTCTCCGGCGGTCTGATATCTGAGCAACGATAGCGGGTTGGCATGGCGGTTTGGTAACCGGGCGGTTAGCCGGTTACTCTCTGGGATATCGATGGTCGGCGGCTCGTGTCCTGGTGGTAACCGAGCGGTTAGTGTTCTTACTAACCGCGCGGTTAGGCGGTTAGCTTTGTATATGCTGTATTTCTGTATTTAGTCCCACATTGGGTATTTCTACTCTATCTCATCTCCTCCATTCTATATAAGGGAGGCTATACCTTTGTAATAGATAGTTTTTTGGATAACAAAATTTCCATTACTCTAATTTCTAGACTGTTTTGGTTCTATTCGCACATGGTATCATAGGCAGCGATCTAATCCCCCTGTTTGCGTTAGCCTTCAGCTCGTGCGATCTGCTTGTCGCGCGATCTCTCGTGATCTCTTGCGATCTCTCTCGTTTACCTTCCCCTCTGCTTCTCTCGCGATCTCCTCTTCTCGCCCGAACAATCTGTTCGTGCGATCTGCTTGTCTCGTGCGACCTGTCTTGTCGTACGACCTTCTTCCCCATTGGTTGTCTGCAGTTGGTCGTGGCTTTTTCTAGCCGCTGCTCTCTCCTTTGACCGTTGCGATCTTCTCCTTCTGCTGCTCGCCCGGTTTACTTTCTTAACCGCGCGACCTCTCTTCCAGAATGACTACTTCTGATGTGATTGACCGCTGCTGGACAAAGCATCCGCACCTTCGTCCCTCTGGTGATGCCCCCACTCATCCAACTCATCTGCCTCGGTGGCCACGACTTCAGGTAGTGCCCATGTGGTGACTCAAGGTAAATGGCTAATCGACTCTGGCGGCACTAATCATATGACGGGCAATCCTCAGTGTTTTTCTCTCCTAGAAACACATGATCGATTCCCCCCCCATTCTCGTTGCGGATGGCTCTCCCTCTCCGGTGCATGGGACTGGCATGGTTCAAGTTACTCCGTCCCTTCGCCTAGCGGATACTCTCTATGTGCCCAAGTTCCCGTGCAATTTATTGTCGGTTACTTCCCTTTGCAAGCAACTTCAGTGCTCAGTCACATTTACTCCTGTTTCTTGTTCTTTTCAGGACCCAGACTCCAAGCAAACGATTGCTACTGGGACTGAGAGAGGCGGCCTTTACTTCCTTCATGATGTATCCGCTCTTTCAGCATTCTCATCCGCTTCTACAGATCTTCTTCAGTGGCACCTTCGTCTTGGGCATCCTCCATCACGTCCCATCCACCAACTGTTACCCCACCTACCTCAGCATGCTTCTCCTATCAACTATGATGCCTGTCAGCTAGGCAAGCATCACCGCTCCCCCTTTCTTCCTAAGCAAGGTCGTGGCTCTTCTAAGCCGTTCGACCTTGTTCACTCTGATGTATGGGGTCCTGCCCCCACCCTTACCGTAGGGCGGGGTAGTTCCTATTTTGTAACCTTTATTGATGATTTCTCTTGATGTACATGGGTGTATCTTTTAAAAGAACGCTCTGAACTATTTTCTGTATGGCAATCCTTCTATTTTATGATTAAAACTCAGTTTGGTGCTTCTGTGAAAGTTTTTCGTTCAGATAATGCTAAAGAATACCTGAGTAATGAATTTTCTTCTTTCTGTATGCAACACGACATCATTCATCAAACTAGCTGCGTATATACCTCCCAGCAAAATGGGGTGGTGGAACGTAAAAACCGTCACCTCCTCGATGTCGCTCGCACTCTCATGGCACAGATGCAGGTTCCTCGTAGCTACTGGGGCTATGCAGTTCTCATCTCCTGCTTCCTCATCAATCGTCTTCCTTCGACAGTTCTTAAAGGCAAAACACCTTTTTCCATTCTCTATCCGGGCAAGAATGCCTTTCCCTTACCTCTACGCATTTTTGGCTGCACCGCCATTGTTCACAACCCTTCCGCAACTCGCGACAAGTTATCCCCACGTTCCACCAAGTGTATCTTTTTGGGTTATTCTACTACTCAAAAAGGTTACTGTTGCTTTGACCCTGTTCATCGCAAACAGTTCGTTTCGGCGGATGTGACGTTCTTTGAAAATGCCTCATACTTCTCCTCTGACCTTACTCTTTCTCCGGCTGACTTGCCCTCTCCAACCATTCCCTCCGTCCCATCCACTCCTCTTGAGATTCCTCCATCACCAACTCCACCGCACACTCCGTCTGTTGATCCCCTGCCATCTTCCTCCTCTCCTCGGTCGTCTCTCTCCTCTCCCGGGCCAGCCTTCTCCGCCACGAATGCACCGGCGACTGAGGAACTAGATGACCTGGAACTGCCCATTGCTCTTCGCAAAGGGGTTCGGATGTGCACCCAACACTCGCTGGCCGCTGTTGTTTCTTATGATCGGCTAACACCTTCTCGCAGGGACTTCGCCCTAGCCATCTCGGCGACTTCCACTCCTTGCAACTACCAGGAAGCCCTTGATGTTCCTCACTGGAAGGCGGCCATGGATGAAGAAATTGCTACTCTCTCTGAGCGGGGCACTTGGACTCTTGTGCCTCCTCCCTTTGGCACGGATGTGGTTGGATGTCGCTGGGTCTTTGTCGCCAAGTTTCGTTCGGATGGCAGTGTGGACCGGAACAAGGCCCATCTTGTGGCCAAGGTATTTACCCAGACTTACGGTGTTGATTACTTCGACACGTTCTCTCTGGTTGCTCGTCTCAGCACTATTCGAGTTCTTCTATCGGTGGCGGTCAACAAGGATTGGCCTATTTCCCAGTTGGATGTCAAGAATTCCTTCCTCTATGGTGATCTTCATGAGGATGTCTACATGGAGCAACCTCCTGGGTATGTTGCTCAGGGGAGACTAGAGTATGCCGGTTTAAAAAGGCCATCTATGGTCTAAAGCAGAGTCCTCGGGCATGGTTCGACAAGTTCAGTGGCATAGTTGGGGAAATCGGTTTCACAAGGAGTTCGGCGGATCACTCCTTGTTCATTCGCAAGACATCCTCGGGTCTGGTTGTGCTAGCCGTTTATGTGGATGACATACTTCTTACTGGTGATGACCAAGCTGGTGTAGCCCTGACGAAGGTCCATCTCCGCCAACACCTTGTCACGAAGGATATGGGTTCTCCAAAATACTTCTTGGGAATTGAAATCTCTCGAAAACCATGCTCCTTGGTTCTCTCCCAACGCAAGTATGCTCTTGACTTATTGAAAGAGGCAGGATTGACGGGCGCTAAACCTGCTCGGTGTCCCATGCCTCCTGGAGAAGACAAAACATGGACTGACGAATCACCTCCTCTATCGGACACTACGAGGTATCTGCGTCTTGTTGGCAAACTCATTTACCTCACGGTGACCAGACCAGACATCTCTTATGCAGTAGGAAAGGTCATCCAGTTTATGCAGTCTCCTAGGGAATGCCATCTTCAATCCGCTCTAAGAATTCTGGAGTATGTAAAGTCATCTCCTGGGAAAGGTCTCCTCTTTCAGAAGAATGGCCATTTGAGAGTGGAAGCATACTCTGATGCTAGCTATGCGGACGACAAAGGGGATCGCAAGTCGACATCTGGCTTTTGCACGTTTGTTTGAGGAAATCTGGTTAGCTGGAAGAGCAAGAAGCAATCCGTTGTCTCCAGATCTAGTGCGAAAGCAGAATATCGAAGTATGGCATCAACCACGTGCGAGTTGAAATGGTTGCGGGCTCTCATGCTGGATTTAGGAGAGGTCTAACACTATCCGATTCCCATGTTTTGCGACAACAAGGCGGCCATCTATATTTCCAAGAACCCGGTCTTTCATGAGCGGACAAAACACATAGAGGTTGACTGTCACTTCATTCGGGAAGAAGTGTTGAAGAACCAGATTTGCACTCTGTTTGTTACGTCAGAGAAAGAGTTAGCAGATATCTTCACAAAGCCTGTATCCGCTTCCTTTTTCCACATTTGCAGCAAGCTGGGCATGATCGACATATATGCTCCATCTTGAGGGGGAGTGTTGCTGTATAGGCCTGGGCGGGCAGGCGGTTAAAGACCGGGCGGTTTGGTAACCGCGCGGGTTGACGGGTTGTCTCCGGCGGTCTGATATCTGAGCAACGATAGCGGGTTGGCATGGCGGTTTGGTAACCGGGCGATTAGCCGGTTACTCTCTGGGATATCGATGGTCGGCGGCTCGTCTCCTGGTGGTAACCGAGCGGTTAGTGTTCTTACTAACCGCGCGGTTAGGCTGTTAGCTTTTTATATGCTGTATTTCTGTATTTAGTCCCACATTGGGTATTTCTACTCTATCTCATCTCCTCCATTCTATATAAGGGAGGCTATACCTTTGTAATAGATAGTTTTTTGGATAACAAAATTTCCATTACTCCAGTTTCCGGACTGTTTTGATTCTATTCGCATAGGTTTGAAACACAACCTTATAAGCATAAGCCAGCTGAGTGATTTAGGATATGATATTTCATTTGTTAAGAATGGATGTCATATCAAAAGGTCAAGTGATCAAAAGATCATTTTGACAGGATATAGAAAGAGGAATGTGTACTGTCTCGATTTTGAGTGTGAGAACAAAGGTTCTCCTATTTGTCTTGTAGCTGCTGAGAAGGCCTCTCATTATGTCAAATGGCACAAGAGGCTGGCCCATCTTAACTACAAAACAATTGGCCAACTCTTTAGCAAAGAGTTAGTGAGGAATGGTCCTCAAGTTAAGTGTATAAAGGAAGGGATATGTTCAGCTTGTCAAAAGGGCAAGCAGACAAAATCCTCCTTTCATAGCCTTAAAAACAAGGATTCAGTGAGGTGTCTATACCTCTTACATATGGATCTTTTTGGTTCTATGCCAGTTCATAGTCTAGGTAGGAAGGTCTACACTTTTGTGGTGGTAGATGACTATTCTAGATATTCCTGGGTGTTCTTTCTGAGACAAAAATCAGAAACCCTAAGTATTTTACACAGTTTTGTCAGACAAATTCAGAATGAACTAGACAGTATAGTGGTCAAAATCAGAAGTGACCATGGCACTGAATTTCAATCTGAAAGTATGACAAGATTGTGTGAAGAGTTTGGGATTTTTCAAGAATTCTCCTCACCTAGAACACCACAGCAAAATGGTATTGCTGAAAGGAAGAATAGAACATTGATTGAGGCTGGTATAACTCTATTGAGTGACACTTCTCTCCCAAAATATTTCTGTGCTGAGGCAGTAAACACTGCATGTCATATGCTCAATAGGGCTTCTATCACCAAGTACCACAAAAAGACTCCTTATGAGATCATGAAAGGTAGAAAATCAAATCTATCCTATTTTAGGATCTTTGGTTGCAAGTGCTATATCCTTAACAATGGCAAGTCTTATCTAACTAAGTTTGCTGCCAAATACTAAGATGGGATATTTGTTGGGTATAGCAACAATAATAAGGCTTATGGGGTATACAACTCTATTACCCAGGTTGTAGAAGAATCTGTACATATTGTATTTAATGAAACTAGATTGATCAACAGTGAGTTGCCTTGTAGTACATGTAGTCCAACATGTATAAATGAGAGATTGGACAAGCTTTCCATTACAGAAGATTCAACCGCAGATCAAGATATGGAAAATGGTGGCAACTGTCCAGGGGGAGTACAAGACTCTCTAGAAGCTGAAGAAAATCAAGAGGTGCAACATATTGAAGAAACTGGAGGTGTTAAACTAGAAGATAATCTACCTCCAGCTATTAGACACTTAAAAGATCATCCAGTAAATTAGATAATTGGTGATACAAGACAAGGAGTGCAAACTAGAAGCAGGAATTTGAACACAGTCCTGCACTCAAGCTTTCTATCTCAATTAGAGCCAAAGAAATTTGAAGAAGCTATCCTAGACCCACATTAGATTAATGCCATGCAAGAGGAGCGAAATCAGTTCAGAAGGTGCAAGGTCTGGGAGCTAGTTCCTAAACCAAAAGACCACAATATCATTGGAACAAAGTGAATCTTTAGGAACAAATTGGATGAGAGTGAAATTATTGTAAAGAACAAAGCAAGACTTGTTGCAAAAGGATACAGGCAGGAAGAGGGAATAGACTTTGATCAAACCTTTGCCCCAGTAGCAAGACTGGAGGCCATTAAAATGTTCCTTGCCTATGCAGCATATCAAGGATTCAAAGTATTCCAAATGGATGTAAAATCAGCATTCCTTAATGGAAATTTAAAAGAGGAAGTCTATGTAGAGCAACCTTCAGGTTTTATATATTCTCTCAAACCTGATTATGTTTATAGACTTAGAAAAGCTTTGTTTGGGTTAAAGCAAGCCCCAAGGGCTTGGTATGAAACCCTGTCTACTTTCCTTATTGAGAACAAATTCTCAAGAGGGAAAATAGACAAAACTCTATTCCTAAGGGAGTCCAAAGGAAAGATAATTTTAGTTCAGATTTATGTAGATGACATAATTTTTGGATCTACTGAAAAAAACCTTTGCAATAAGTTTGCAAAACTTATGCAAGGGAAGTTTGAAATGAGTAGTATGGCGGAACTTAAGTTCTTCTTGGGACTCCAAGTAAGACAGACTGGAGATGGCTTGTCCATATCCCAGTCTAAGTTCACCAAGGAGTTAATTAAGAAGTATGGTATGGAATCATCCTCCACCATGAGAACTCCTATGGGAACAAGTATGCCTATATGCAAAGATGATGCAGGTAAACCTGTAGATGAGTCTTTGTATAGAGGAATAGTTATCTCTCTTCTTTATCTAACTGCTAGTAGACCAGACATTATGTATGCAACATGTGTCTGTACTAGGTACCAATCATGCCCTAAAGAATCTCATTACACTGCAGTAAAGAAAATTTTGAGATATCTAAAGGGCACACCTAATCTAGGCCTTTGGTACCATAGGAATGGAGATTTTCTACTAACAGGCTATTCAGATGCAGACTTTGCAGGTTGTAAAGAAGATAGGAAAAGCACTACAGGTATATGACAATTTCTGGGAGGAAGATTGATATCTTGGAGCAGTAAGAAGCAGACTAGTGTGGCAATATCCACAACTGAGTCTGAATATATGGCAGCAGGAAGTTGCTGTGCACATCTGTTATGGATTCAGCATTAGCTAGAAGACTATGGTATTCAGGTAAGTAGAACACCTTTATTTTGTGATTCTACTAGTGCTATTTCTATTGCTAATAATCCTGTTTCACATAGTAGGACTAAGCATATAAAAATAAGGTACCATTTTTTTAGAGAACATGTAGAGAAAGAGGATATCTCACTAGAATTTGTTAAGACAGATTATCAAATTGCAGATGTATTTACTAAGCCTCTTGAAGAAACTAAATTTAACAGATTTTAAATTGAATTAGGAATGTTGACCATATGTTAGATTACCAGAATTGGCTAAGTACAATTGTGTCGACACATTCAGGGAAATTGTGTCGACATAGAGGATTTGTGTTGACAATTCAGGAAAATTGTGTCGACACAGAGTCGATTGTGTCGACACCTAAGGGACAAAGAGTCGACACATCCAGAAATGTAGTGTCGACACAACCAGAGTAATGGTGTCGACACTTACAGATTTTGTGTCGACACTTGTAATAAGAGTCGACACAGAATTTCGGATTAACTACTAAGTATGTCCGGTGTTGACATATCATCAAATGGTGTCGACATTTACAGATTTTGTGTCGACGCTTGTAATAAGAGTCGACACATAATTTCTGATGAACTACTAAGTATGTCCAGTATCGACATATCATCAATTTGTGTCGACACGTAGTAGTCAGCGCCGTGGTCGAGACAATAGAAGTTTGTGTCGACACTTTTCAACAGTGTCGACACTTTTAGATAATTTTTGCCCGCCTTTTGGCCTTCTGTGTTTAAAAAGGTATAAATAGGTCGAGAACATATTCTGTCGACACGCTCTCCAGATTTTGGAGACTAAACCCTTGTATCAACAAACTCTCTTCTCTCCAATCAAGCTTTCTCATCATTCCAATGGCGCCAAAGGTTGAAGACAACATCACTGAAGGCTACGAGCTGGTGCGTAATGCTTTTGAGGATGCGCCGACCGAGATTAAAGGGGTCCTTACCCTAGTTACTGACAATGGATTGGAATTTCTTATTTCTGAACCTACAAAGATCTGGAAGAAAGAAGTATTTGAGTTCTATGCTGCTGCAACAGTGGACTCCACTGTCCTTAAGATTAAGTCGACAGTTCATTGTAATAAAGTGAAACTCACTCTGAAGAGTTTAAGAAAGATTCTTCACCTTCCAAGAATCTAGGATGAAGAAGAGGTCTCAGCCTCAAAGACAAGGGAGGCTCTTCAATGGTATGGATTGGATCCAACCATGAAGATAGGAGCAGCAATCAACCGAAAAGGAATGAATCAACAAGGAAAATTTCTATCTGAAGTGGTAGAGAAGGTGATTTTGTGTAAACCAGGAGGCCATGATAGGATCTCTGTCATTATGTTCAATCTGATGATAAGGATAATCTACAAGATTAACACAGACTGGTCTACAGTTCTGTTTGAGAAAATAAAGGAAGGAATCAAGAAGCCCAATTTGGCTAGGTTGATGAGCTTATACCTGGCTGGAGCAATTCCAGAGGTAATGCATCAGCTTCCAGGAACTAAGATAAATCATATGAGAAGGATGGATATCAGGATAATATCCAGATGGGATAGGGTCCTCTCAAAGGACATACCTGAAGTGGAGACAGTAGCAAAATTACCAATACATGACATTACTGAGCATGACAATGTGTAGGAGGACTCAATAAATGCACAAGTGCAGGGGGAGCAAGTTAGGGAAAAGGTACAGGACCTGACTGAAACTGCCCAAGTTTATGTAGAGACAGTTCCTGCACAGTTGCAGGGAGAGCCTCAGTCTGTACAGGTGCAGAAGGAAGAAAGGATCAACTTATCAGAAGAAATAGTTCTACAAACTGATCTTGATACTTCTGGAGTTGCTGATGATGCTGAGAAAAAACTATCACTAGTTCACAATCAACAAGAGTTTACTATGGAAGAGTTATTTCCAGACATAGAGGGAGTAGCAGTTGAGGGGGAGCAGGTAAATATTGAGGAACTATAGCATGGGACTGAAAAGGAGCTGCCTCCTAGTCCAACAGAAAGAGTTGATATTGGCAGTTCTTCTAATTCAGAGGATGAGGAGATAGCAAGTTTAAAGAAAAGAAAATTGATGGTTTTCAAGAGGAGAAGCCAGATCTATAAGCAGGTTTTGCAAGCTACTACTTCCCAACAAGCTCCTGCAACTGATTACAACAAATTTTTGGTAGATTTATAAGTCAAAATGGATGAGCAGAGATTGGCTCTTGAAAAATATGTGGATGAAAAGCCATAAGGCTCTTCAATTTGATCTAGCCCAAGACATAAAGTCAATCAAATTTTAGGTCAATCAGAATAAGAAAGAGATGACAGATTGCTTCCACAAGGGGGGCAATATTGTGGTATTTCTAGCAAAGCAACAAGCTGAACAAAAGAAACAGGTTGATGATATTGCTATCAAACAAGGATATGTCCTTGAAAATCAAATAAGAATGAATGACAATCTGACTGAATCGCATAATGTGATAGTCAATGAGTTCAAAAATACTGTTATTGCAATGACTGGGGCAAGAAATAAGGAGAAAGAAGAATTTGATAAGAAGCTACAGGAAACCTTGGATTCCTTTAAGACAGCTATTACTAATTCACAAAAAATAATTTCTGATCAGCTTCAAAAGTTAAAGACATTCTTTAAAGATGATATCAATTACCTGGATGGGCAAATCAGATTTCAAAAAAAATGATTTGAGAGAACATATGGCCAGAGAAGTCATAAAGGGGGAGAGGGTATTAGTATATGCCGGCTCTGATCATTCCAAATGGATAACCAATAGTATCAGATCCACTCTGGGATATTCACCCTTATGTGATGATGATAATATGGCTGAGTCAGGGGTGCAACCAACTCTACTTGAAGGTGATCAACCTGAGGTTGCCCAAGTCATTTACCCCCCTGCAGATCTTGAGAAGATACATCAACAAGTTCAGTCTATGTATAGCCCTCCACCACCAGTTACTAATGTTATTATTGAAAAAGTAGATATGCTAGAAGCTGGTCTGAAAGCTCAGCAAGACGCTCAATTATCAAAGAAAAGATTCAGAGAGCAGGCAGAATTTAAACCAGATTTTGAGCAGTGGAGTCCCACTTCAAGAAACATCATATTAACTACCTGGAAAGCTGTAAAAGATCAAGTTCATGAAAGAGGGAAATGGTATAATGAGCAGGAGTGGCAGAAGTATGAGGCTAGGCAAGAAGCCATACTTCAACACAGGAGAAAGGCTAAGAGTGGGAAGCTACCTCCTGATGCTCAGGAGCCTAGCAAGTATTTCCCTAAGCCTTTTCATTATTTTGAGAGGAAAAGGATCAAGGCTGAAGCATAGAAGAAAGCTGATTTGAAAGGCAAGAAGCTCATTGAAGATACAGAACCTCTTGTGCAGGCTCAGATTAAATCTGGAAAAGGAATAGTCATCAAAGAGCCAGTCCAACCTTTGTTTAGTTTTACTAGTTTTGTTTTAAGAACTATGTAATTCTTAGTTTTCAAAGAAGTCTATGTAATCTGTATTAAGAAACTTTTTGATATAATAAACAAAACCATGTTCCATGATCATTTAGTTTGCATCCTTATTCTGTGATGTGATTTTATTATTTGTTTTGTTTATAATTTACCCTGTTAAATAATACTTATACATCATCATGTTTATTTATCATAAGTGGTGTATATCATGTACAAAAGGGTTATGACTTCTCCAAATAGGGGGAGATTGTTGGGTACATTGGAAAATGTGTACCTGATTTGGAGAAGCCTCACTTAGCTCAATGATATACATCAAGGTATTTTTGATGTTATTTTGAGTTTATATGTGCTGGTTAAGTATTGGCTAAAATGTAGAAAAAGTTTCTAAGTCCATGTGTCGACACTTAAGGAAGTCTGTGTCGACACTTGGAAAAGCTGTGTCGACACCTGAAGCAACTGTGTCGACACACAGAATTTTGTAGTCGACACACAGAATTTTATAGTCGACATCAACTGTGTCGACACCGGGAGGCAGTGTCGACACACAGAAATAGTTAGTCGACATCAACTGTGTCGACACCGGGAGGCAGTGTCGACATACAGAAGCAGAGTCGACATCAATTATGTCGACACCTGGAGGCAGTGTCAACACATAAATTCTGTGACTATATCAACTGTGTCGACACACAGGACTTGTGTCGACACACAGCATAGTTTCAACATAGTTGATTACTGTGGAGTGGAGAAGTGATTGTATCGACACAAATAATCAGTGTCGACACATTCTCAAGATACAGTGACAAGAAGCTGTGTCGACATCAATGCAGCTATGTCGACACCACCAAAGTCTATGTCAACACTTAAGTCACTTGTGTCGACACATATTGACAGATTGTTTCGACACTTTATGACAGTTAGTCTCGATACTTAATGACAGTCTCGACGCTTTGCTGACAAAGACAAAGGCTCAAGAACTGTTTGAAGACTTGACAGTTGTGAGTTACAATAGGTTTACTGAAGCTGTCAGACTTGTCAGAAGTTCGTTAGAAACCGGATCAGCCGGTTACCATGGATGAAGTCTATATATATATATGGATTCAGTAGAAGGAGAACAAGACAATACATACATCTAACACCATTATTGTGAGATTAATCTCTGATCAAGAAAGTGCAAGTCACAGAAGAAGATCTTCGTGAGAAGATCTAAGAAGACATTCTTGAGTGATCATCCACTCAGATTTTGTCTAAGGGGAATTCATTCAGAATTCATAAGTAACTTCAGAAGGTTTGGGGAGAGAGAGCTCCAGCTGTTTTGGGGTCAAGGAGGAGACATCAACAAGTCTCTTAAGAAGTAGATCCTTAACTATTCTACAAAGAAGATCAAGATCCATTTTTGGAATACAAGAAGGAAGCTGTCAGTCAGTCAACTTCAAAGGAGATCAACCTTACTAAGTTCAGATTCAAGAATCTTTGAAGAAAGCTAAGAATAGGTTGATTTCAGTCATCAGATTCCTCAAGAAGCTGATCAAGAATCTTCTTATCCTTTCTCTCTCAACAAGGGTAAGAATCCATCAAATTACTTATCAATTTCTGTAGGATCTTTTCAAAGATCTGAGTATAAGCTTGTGTTATAAAGGCTGAGTGTAGGATATTCAGATCTCTGAGTTGTAAGCCTGTGTTATAAAGGCTGAGTGTAGGAGATTTAGATCTCTAAGTGGTAAGGTTGTTTGAGCCTGAGTGTAGGAGAATCAGTTCTCTGAGTTGTAGGCCTTGTGGCAAGGCTGAGGTAGGGCTGTTAGCCTGAGTTGTAGGAACCTTATAGGGTTCTGAGTTGTAGGAACCTTTCAGGGTTCTGAGTTGTAAGATCTGTGGATCTGATAAGAAGGAAGAAGTTAGGACGAATCTAGCGCACTGCTAGATAGGTGAAGGGGGAAAGTGGATGTACCCCGATCTTGGGGAACCACTATAAATCTGTGTGCAATCTGTGATGTGTGTATGATTGTGATTGTTGTGTTGTGTTAGCTGTAGAGATTTCTGATTTACTCAAAGAACTGTAGCTATATTCTGCCTTAGTTTAAAACAAGGAAAAGTACCTATTCACCCCCCCTCTAGGTATTTAGGTTGTCTTGAAGTTAAAACTATCAAGTGGTATCAGAGGGAGGTTTCTCAAAGAAGCACTTAACTGTCTGAGTTAGATCCCAAAGGCAGAATCAAGAATCAAGAAAATGGGTTCTGGAGAAAATCACAAGGAACTAGGTTCTATGAAATTACCCATCTGCAAGAAGGAGATATTTGGAATATGGAAAGAAAGAGTCAAGTTGTTTATGGAGGCTTCTGACCCAAGGATCTATATTACAGTTAAAGAAGGTCCATATATTCCAATGAATGTGTCAGTTCTAGATACAAACCAGAAAACTCCCAAGGATTTTTCTGAGATGACTAAGGATGAGATCATCCTGGCAACAATGGATAAGAGAGCCCAAAATATCATAGTACGTGTCATAGATGATTCAACCTTTCAAAATTTAATTCACTGCAAGACCTCCAAGGAAATGCGGGACACTTTGATAGTCTACATGGAGGGTTCTGAAGAAGTTATACAAGATAGAAAGTCTATACTAAATCAGGAATATGAAAGTTTCAGACAAGGGAAGTCAGACAGCATATCTGAGAGCTATAAGAAGTTTTACAGAATTGTAAATGAGCTGATGTCTTATGAAAGGGTCTTCAGTACATATGAACTGAATGACAAATTCCTAAGATCCTTGACAAAGGATTGGGATACCAAGATTTGTGCCATTAGGGAAGTGGCCAAACTTGCTGATGTTTCTCCTCCAACTTTATTTGGAAAGTTGCTGTCTTATGAAATGCAACTAATGACTAGAAAAGAGGAAGAAAGAAATGCAAAAGGAGAGCATAGAGAAAAGTCTGTGGCCTTCAAGGTTGAAGCCACTAGAAAGAATAGGAGGATTTCTCCATCACCTCCTAGGGAAGTTACTGAAATTGCTTCAGATAATTCAGACAATCAAAGTTCAGACAGCAGTGACTCAGATAGAGACTTTGCTGTCTTCACAAGGCAGTTTCAGAGATTCCTGAAGAAGAAGCAGTGGAAGTCAAGCCCCTCCACATCACAGCCAGCTGATGACTATTATAAAAAGAGAAAGTCATCTAGGAAGCACAGGAGCAGGTCTAAGCCTAGCAAATCTGCAACATCAAAGATTATTTGTTACTGCTGTAATAAGCCTGGACATGTTGTGGCTGATTGTCCAAACAAAAGGAAGGAGTCTGCTGATAAAAGAAAGACTCATCAAAAGAGCAAGAAGGAGAAATCCTTTGTTTCTAAGAAGAAGAAAAGCTTGTCAGACCAATCAACTTCAGAGTCTGAATCCAAAGCTGAGGCATACATTGGTCTTTATGCAGCTGATGAAGAAGAAGAGTTTATGCAATTGTTGGACTCTATCTATGCACAGGAAGACCATCAGTACATGGGACTGATGGCTGTATCAGAAGAAGACAAACGCCATGATCAGCCTGGTCCTAGCAAGGTACAATGTTTGTCTAGTAATTAAGTTTGTAGTACTGGCACAGAGTCAGATATATCTGCATCAAGTGATGTGGATGGATCTGAGTCTGAAGGTGATATTCATCAGCTAATATATGAATATGAGGACTTGTTACAGGCTCTAAAGAAAAGCAAGAACATGGCCAAAACTCAGGCTAAGGAAATTGCAAATCTTAAGATGGATGCATCTGGTTTAGAGAAAGAATTGGATCAAAAAATGAATGAGGTTGCCAAGCTGAAAACTATTACTGTTATTCAGATGGGTACAATCACATATAAAAATGATCTAATCAGAAGTCTGGAAGTCAGACTTCAAAAGGAGAAAGATTTGGTGGCTAGTTACTCCAAGCTAAAATCAGTTTTACCCTTAATAGATGAGTTTGTGGCTCAAAGGGGTAAGGCTGGAATAGACTTTAAAGGTAACACCAGGGCTGCCCATTCCAAGAGAAAGGGCAAAGCCTCAGTTTAACCATTGAATTTTAAAGTCCCTATAGTTTTCAGAAAGGTTCAAGTGCCTTCTAACAAGTATGACCTTGAGAATACTCTTGGTCATAATAAGACTGAAGTTATGAATGACAATGGTGCTTATGTCAATAAGGCAGCCCATGTTCATAAACTCCATAGTTATAAGAAACAAGTGGGTGTAGCTGCAGCAGTACCAGCACAATACAGAAGATTTGTTGTCAACCAGACTGTCAAGAATGTATCTAAAAATAGATACAACAAGTATGAATGCTGGTGTTGTGGCAAGACAGGTCATTATGCCATAGATTGCTGGTACACCATTAGTGTCAGGAAGAACAACAGTCTACCTGTTAGAAGAGCTGCAGGTATATTTGTTAAGGATGAAGCTAACTTGAACCAAGGAACCAAGACTTACTTGGGTTCTAAGGGAAAGTAATTCTTTATTGCAGGTGAGTCCAAGTCTCGATACCCCTATATGGTACTTGGACAGTGGATGTTCCAGGCACATGACTGGAACAAAGGGATTGCTGAAGGAGTATTTACCTATTTCAAAGGGGCCTAAAGTAATCTTTAGTGGCTATGAAAGAGGAATCATCAAAGGGTTTGGTAACATTTCTAGTAACCAGATTACTATCACTCAAGTGGCCTATGTGAAAGGTTTGAAACACAACCTTATAAGCATAAGCCAGCTGAGTGATTTAGGATATGATATTTCATTTGTTAAGAATGGATGTCATATCAAAAGGTCAAGTGATCAAAAGATCATTTTGACAGGATATAGAAAGAGGAATGTGTACTGTCTCAATTTTTAGTGTGAGAACAAAGGTTCTCCTATTTGTCTTGTAGCTGATGAGAAAGCCTCTCATTATGTCAAATGGCATAAGAGGCTGGCCCATCTTAACTACAAAACAATTGGCCAACTCTTTAGCAAAGAGTTAGTGAGGAATGGTCCTCAAGTTAAGTGTATAAAGGAAGGGATATGTTCAGCTTGTCAAAAGGGCAAGCAGACAAAATTCTCCTTTCATAGCCTTAAAAACAAGGATTCAGTGAGGTGTCTATACCTCTTACATATGGATCTTTTTGGTCCTATGCCAGTTCATAGTCTAGGTAGGAAGGTCTACACTTTTGTGGTGGTAGATGACTATTCTAGATATTCCTGGGTGTTCTTTCTGAGACAAAAATCAGAAACCTCAAGTGTTTTACACAGTTTTGTCAGACAAATTCAGAATGAACTAGACAATATAGTGGTCAAAATCAGAAGTAACCATGGCACTGAATTTCAATCTGAAAGTATGATAAGATTGTGTGAAGAGTTTGGGATTTTTCAAGAATTCTCCTCACCTAGAACACCACAGTAAAATGGTATTGCTGAAAGGAAGAATAGAACATTGATTGAGGCTGATAGAACTCTATTGAGTGACACTTATCTCCCAGAATATTTCTGGGCTGAGGCAGTAAACACTGCATGTCATGTGCTCAACAGGGCTTCTATCACCAAGTACCACAAAAAGACTCCCTATGAGATCATGAAAGGTAGAAAACCAAATCTATCCTATTTTAGGATCTTTGGTTATAAGTGTTATATCCTTAACAATGGCAAGTCTTATCTAACTAAGTTTGCTGCCAAATCCCAAGATGGGATATTTTTTGGGTACAACAATAATAGTAAGACTTATAGGGTCTATAACTTGATTACCCAGGTTGTAGAAGAATCTGTATATATTGTATTTAATGAAACTAGATTGATCAACAGTGAGTTGTCTTGTAGTACATGCAGTCTAATAGGTATAAATGAGAGATTGGACAAGCTTTCCATTACAGAAGATTCAACTGCAGATCAAGATATGGAAAATGGTGGCAACTGTCCAGGGGGAGTACAAGACTCTCTAGAAGATGAAGAAAATCAAGAGGTGCAACATATTGAAGAAACTGGAGGAGTTTAACTAAAAGATAATCTACCTCCAACTGTTAGACACTTAAAAGATCATCCAGTAAATTAGATAATTGGTGATCCAAGATAAGGAGTGCAAACCAGAAGCAGGAATTTGAACACAGTCCTGCACTCAAGCTTTCTATCTCAATTATAGCCAAAGAAATTTGAAGAAGCTATCCTAGACCCACATTGGATTAATGCCATGCAAGAGGAGCGAAATCAGTTCAGAAGGTGCAAGGTCTGGGAGATAGTTCCTAAACCAAAAGACCACAATATCATTGGAACAAAGTGGATCTTTAGGAACAAATTTGATGAGAGTGGAATTATTGTAAAGAACAAAGCAAGACTTATTGCAAAAGGATACATGCAGGAAGAGGGAATAGACTTTGATCAAACCTTTGCCCCAGTAGCAAGACTAGAGGCCATTAGAATGTTCCTTGCCTATGCAGCATATCAAGAATTCAAAGTATTCCAAATGGATGTAAAATAAGCATTCCTGAATGGAAATTTAAAAGAGGAAGTCTATATAGAGCAGCCTTCAGGTTTTGTAGATTCTCTCAAACCTGATTATGTTTATAGACTTAAAAAAGCTTTATTTGGGTTAAAGCAAGCCCCAAGGGCTTGGTATGAAACCCTGTCTACTTTCCTTATTGAGAGCAAATTCTCAAGAGGGAAAATAGACAAAACTCTATTCCTAAGGGAGTCCAAAGGAAAGATAATCTTAGTTCAGATTTATGTAGATGACATAATTTTTGGATCTACTGAAAACAACCTTTGCAAGAAGTTTGCAAAGCTTATGCAAGGGAAGTTTGAAATGAGCAGTATGGGGGAACTTAAGTTCTTCTTAAGACTCCAAGTAAGACAGACTGAAGATGGCTTGTCCATATCCCAGTCTAAGTTCACTAAGGAGTTAATTAAGAAGTATGGTATGGAATCATCCTCCACCATGAGAACTCCTATGGGAACAAGTATGCCTATATGCAAAGATGATGCAGGTAAACCTATAGATGAGTCTTTGTATAGAGGAATAATTGGCTCTCTTCTTTATCTAACTGCTAGTAGACCAGAAATTATGTATGCAACATGTGTCTATGCTAGGTACCAATCATGCCATAAAGAATCTCATTACACTATAGTTAAGAGAATTTTGAGATATCTAAAGGGCACACCTAATCTAGGCCTTTGGTACCATAGGAATGGAGATTTTCTACTAACAGGCTATTCAGATGCAGACTTTGCAGGTTGTAATGAAGATAGAAAAAGCACTACAGGTACATGTCAATTTCTGGGAGGAAGATTGATATCTTAGAGCAGTAAGAAGCAGACTAGTGTGGCAATATCCACAGCTGAGTCTGAATATGTGGCAGCAGGAAGTTACTGTGCACATCTGTTATGGATTCAGCATCAGCTAGAAGACTATGGTATTAAGGTAAGTAGAACACATTTGTTTTGTGATTCTACTAGTGCTATTTCTATTGCTAATAATCTTGTTTCACATAGTAGGACTAAGCATATAGAAATAAGGTACCATTTTCTTAGAGAATATGTAGAGAAAGAGGATATCTCACTAGAATTTGTTAAGACAGATTATCAAATTGCAGATGTATTTACTAAGTCTCTTGATGAAACAAAATTCAACAGATTTAAAATTGAATTAGGAATTTTGATCATATGTTAGATTACCAGAATTGGCTAAGTACAATTGTGTCGACATATTCAGGGAAATTATGTCGACACGGAGGATTTGTGTCGACAATTCAGGAAAATTGTGTCGACACAGAGTCGATTGTGTCGACACCTAAGGGATAAAGAGTCGACACATCCAGAAATGTAGTGTCGACACAACCAGAGTAATGGTGTCGACACTTACAGATTTTGTGTCGATACTTGTAATAAGAGTAGACACAGAATTTCTGATGAACTACTAAGTATGTCCAGTGTCAACATATCATCAAATGGTGTCGACACGTACAGATTTTATGTCGAACCTTGTAATAAGAGTCGACACAGAATTTCTTATGAACTACTAAGTATGTCCAGTGTCGACATATCATCAATTGGTGTCGACACATAGTAGTCAGCGCCGTGGTCGAGACAATAGAAGTTTGTGTCGACACTTTTCAACAGTGTCGACACTTTTACACAATTTTTGCCCGCCTTTTGACCTTCTGTGTTTAAAAAGGTATAAATAGGTCGAGAACATATTCTGCCGACACGCTCTCCAGATTTTGGAGACTAAACCCTTGTGTCGACAAACTCTCTTCTCTCCAATCAAGCTTTCTCATCATTCCAATGGCGCCAAAGGTTGAAGACAACATCAACGAAGGCTACGAGCTGGTGCATAATGCTTTTGAGGATGCGCTGATAGAGATTAAAGGGGTCCTTACCCTAGTGACTGACAATGGATTGGAGTTTCTTGTTTCTGAACCTACAAAGATCTGGAAGAAAGAAGTATTTGAGTTCTATGCTGCTGCTATAGTGGACTCCACAGGCCTTAAGATTAAGTCGACAGTTCATGGTAATAAAGTGAAACTCACTCTAAAGAGTTTAAGAAAGATTCTTCACCTTCCAAGAATCCAAGATGAAGAAGAGGTCTCAGCCTCAAAGATAAGGGAGGCTCTTCAGTGGTGTGGATTGGATCCAACCATGAAGATAGGAGCAGCAATCAACCGAAAAAGAATGAATCAACAAGGAAAATTTCTATCTGAAGTGGCAGGGAAGGTGATTTTGTGTAAACCAGGAGGCCATGATAGGGTCTCTTTCATTATGTTCAATCTGATGACAAGGATAATCTACAAGATTAACACAGACTGGTCTACAGTTCTGTTTGAGAAAATAAAGGAAGGAATTAAGAAGCCCAATTTGGCTAGGTTGATGAGCTTATACCTGGCTGGAGCAATTCCAGAGGTAATGTATCAGCTTCCAGGAACTAAGATAAATCATATGAGAAGGATGGATATCAGTATAATATCCAGATGGGATAGGGTCCTCTCAAAGGACATACCTGAAGCGGAGACAGTAGCAAAATCACTAATACATGACATTACTGAGCATGAAAATGTGTAGGAGGACTCAATAAATGCACAAGTGCAGGGGGAGCAAGTTAGGGGAAAGGTCCAGGACCTGACTGAAACTTCCCAAGTCCATGTAGAGACAGTTCCTGCACAGTTGCAGGGGGAGCCTCAGTCTGCACAGGTGCAGGAGGAAGAAAGGATCAACTCATCAGAAGAAATAGTTCTACAAACCGATCTTGATACTTCTGGAGTTGTTGATGATGCTGAGAAAGAACTATCACCAGTTCACAATCAACAAGAGTTTACTATGGAAGTGTTATTTCCAGACATAGAGGGAGCAACAGTTGAGGGGGAGCAGGTAAATATTAAGGAAGTACATCATGAGACTGAAAAGGAGCTGCCTCCTAGTCCAACAGAAAGAGTTGATATTGATAGTTCTTCTAATTCAGAGGATGAGGAGATAGCAAGTTTAAAGAAAAGAAAATTGATGGTTTTCAAGAGGAGAAGCCAGAGCTATAAGCAGGCTTTGCAAGCTACTACTTCCCAACAAGCTCCTGCAACTGATTATAACAAATTTTTGGTAGATTTACAAGTCAAAATGGATGAGCAGAGATTGGCTCTTGAAAAATATGTGGATGAAAGCCATAAGGCTCTTCAATTTGATCTAGCCCAAGACATAAAGTCAATCAGATTTGAGGTCAATCAGAATAAGAAAGAGATGACAGATTGCTTCCATAAGGGGGGTAATGCTGTGGTATTTCTAGCAAAGCAACAAGCTGAACTAATGAAACAGGTTGATGATATTGCTGTCAAACAAGGATATGTCCTTGAAAATCAAATAAAAATGAATGATAATCTGACTGAATCACATAATGTGATAGTCACTGAGTTCAAAAATACTGTTATTGCAATGACTGAGGCAAGAAATAAGGAGAAAGAAGAATTTGATAAGAAGCTACAGGAAACCTTGGATTCCTTTAAGACAGCTATTACTAGTTCACAGAAAACAATTTCTGATCAGCTTCAAAAGTTAAAGCCATTCTTTAAAGATGGTATCAATTACTTGGATGGGCAAATCAGATTTCAAAAAGATGATTTGAGAGAACATATGGCCAGAGAAGTTATAAAGGGGAGAGGGTATTAGTATATTCAGGCTCTGATCATGCCAAATGGATAACCAATAGTATCAGAGCCACTCTGGGATATCCACCCTTATGTGATGATGATAATATGGCTAAGCCAGGGGTGCAACCAACTCTACTTGAAGGTGATCAACCTGAGGTTGCCCAAGTCATTTACCCCCCTGCAGATCTTGAGATGATACATCAACAAGTTCAGTCTATGTACAGCCCTCCACCACCAGTTACTAATGTTATTATTGAAAAAGTAGATATGCCAGAAGCTGTTCTAAAAGCTCAGCAAGATGCTCAATTATCAAAGAAAAGATTCAGAGAGCAGGCAGAATTAAAACCAGATTTTGAGCAGTGGAGCCCCACTTCAAGAAACATCATATTAACTACCTGGAAAGCTGTAAAAGATCAAGTTCATGAAAGATGGAAATGGTATAATGAGCAGGAGTGGCAGAAGTATGAGGCTAGGAAAGAAGCCATACTTCAACACAGGAGAAAGGCTAAGAGTGGGAAGCTACCTCCTGATGCCCAGGAGCCTAGCAAGTATTTCCCTAAGACTTTTCATTATTTTGAAAGGCAAAGGATCAAGGCTGAAGCATAGAAGAAAGCTGATTTGAAAGGCAAGAAGCCCATTGAAGATACAGAACCTCCTGTGCAGGCTCAGATTAAATCTGGAAAAGAAATAGTCATCAAAGAGCCAGTCCAGCCTAAGTTTAGTTTACTAGTTTTGTTTTAAGAACTATGTAATTCTTAGTTTTTAAAGAAGTCTATGTTATCTGTATTAAGAAACTTTTTGATATAATAAATAAAACCATGTTCCATGATCATTTAGTTTGCATCCTTATTCTGTGATGTGGTTTTATTATTTGTTTTGTTTATAATTTACCCTGTTAAATAATGCTTATACATCATCATGTTTATTTATCATAAGTGGTGTATATCATTGACAAAAGGGTTATGACTTCTCCAAATAGGGGGAGATTGTTGGGTACATTGGAAAATGTGTACCTGATTTGGAGAAGCCTCACTTAGCTCAATGATATACATCAAAGTGTTTTTGATGTTATTTTGAGTTTATATGTGCTGGTTAAGTATTGGCTAAAATGCAGAAAAAGTTTCTAAGTCCATGTGTCGACACTTAAGGAAGTCTGTGTCGACACTTGGAAAAGCTGTGTCGACACCTGAAGCAACTGTGTCGACACACAAAATTTTGTAGTCGATACACAGAATTTTATAGTCGACATCAACTGTGTCGACACCAGGAGGCAGTGTCGACACACAGAAATAGTTAGTCGACATCAACTGTGTCGACACCGGGAGGCAGTGTCGACACATAGAAGTAGAGTCGACATCAATTGTGTCGACACCTGGAGGCAGTGTCGACACATAAATTCTGTGACTATATCAACTGTGTCGACACACAGGACTTGTGTCAACACACATCAGAGTTTCAACATAGTTGATTGCTGTGGAGTGGAGAAGTGATTGTGTCGACACAAATAATCAGTGTCGACACATTCTCAAGATGCAGTGACAAGAAGCTGTGTCGACATCAAGGCAGCTATGTCGACACCACCAAAGTCTGTGTCGACACTTAAGTCACTTGTGTCGACACATATTGACAGATTGTCTCGACACTTTATGATAGTCAGTCTCGACACTTAATGACAGTCTCGACGCTTTGCTGACAAAGATAAAGGCTCAATAACTGTTTGAAGACTTGATAGCTGTGAGTTATAACTGGTTTACTAAAGCTGTCAGACTTGTAAGAAATTCATTAGAAACTGGATCAGTCGATTACCATGGATGAAGTCTATATATATAGATTGATTCAGAAAAAGGAGAACAAGACAATACATACATCTAACACAATTATTGTGAGATTAATCTCTGATCAAGAAAGTGCAAGTCACAGAAGAAGATCTTTGTGAGAAGATCTAAGAAGACATTCGAGAGTGATCATCCACTCAGATTTTGTCTAAGGGGAATTCATTCAGAATTCAGAAGTAACTTCAAGAGGTTTGGGGAGAGAGAGCTCCAGCTGTTTTGAGATCAAGGAGGAGACATCAATAAGTCTCTTAAGAAGTAGATCCTGAACTAATCTACAAAGAAGATCCAGATCCATTTCTGGAATACAAGAAGGAAGCTGCCAGTCAATCAACTTCAAAGAAGATCAACCTTACTAAGTTCAGATTCAAGAATCTTTGAAGAAAGCTAAGAACAGGTTGATTTCAGTCATCAGATTCATCAAGAAGTTGATTAAGAATCTTCTTATCCTTTCTCTCTCAACAAGGGTAAGAATCCATCAAATTACTTATCAATTTTTGTAGGATCTTTTCAAAGATCTGAGTGTAAGCCTGTGTTATAAAGGCTGAGTGTAGGAGACTCAGATCTTTGAGTTGTAAGCCTGTGTTATAAAGGCTGAGTGTAGGAGATTTAGATCTCTAAGTGGTAAGGCTGTTTGAGCCTGAGTGTAGGAGAATCAGTTCTCTGAGTTGTAGGCCTTGTGGCAAGGCTGAGATAGGGTTGTTAGCCTGAGTTTTAGGAACCTTATAGGATTCTGAGTTGTAGGAACCTTTCAGGGTTCTGAGCTGTAAGATCTGTGGATCTGAGAAGAAGGAAGAAGTTAGGTCGAATCTAGCACACTGTTAGATAGGTGAAGGGGGAAAGTGGATATACCCAGACCTTGGGGAACCATTATAAATATGTGTGCAATCTATGATGTGTGTATGATTGTGATTGTTGTGCTGTGTTAGCTGTAGAGATATCTGATTTACTCAAATAACTATAGCTATATTCTGCCTTAGTTTAAAATAAGGAAAAGTACCTATTCACCCCCCTCTAGGTGTTTAGGTTGTCTTGAAGTTAAAACTATCACCATGCCAAGAGGTGGTGGAAGTCCCTCATGGACTCCACCTTTGCTGATTATGAGTATTCACAGATCAGCTGGAACCAGTTTAGAAAGAATTTATTGGAGCATTTTGTAACCCTGGCAGACAGAGATACGCTGGAGGATTGGTTTCTATACCTCAGACAGGGAAACCGGTCGGTGCTGGAGTACAAGCGGGAGTTTTCACATTTGGCAGGCTACGCTAGTCCCCTGAGTGAGAAGGACCATGCAAAGAAATTTTATAGAGGACTTCATGACTCACTCAGGCAGGATCTTCTGTTCATCTCGGAGGCCAGTTTGGCGAAGATTATTGAGATAACTTTTCCCTCCACCTCCAGCTGTCCCTTCTGTACAACGGGGTAGAGGCTGAGGCCGAGGTCATGGACGAGGACCTCAAGGTGGCGGCCGAAGGCCGGAACAGATGTATGCGTCGGATCTTGCCCAACCTAGGAACCCTGAGGAGGCCATCACAGGTACTTTACTATTTTGTACTTTGAATTATTTGTATAGTACCTTAACAACCCTTTATATAGATAGTTGATAAAAATCAAAACAACTAACCTCAGGCATAGTACATGTGTGTGGTAAGCTCGCCCCTCACATTATTTGACACGGGAGCATCACACTCTTTCATCTCGAAAGATTTTGCAAAGGATTTGGATGGATGCTAACGTTTCCACGGACTCCTCAGGATAGTCTGACTTCCAAATGGATTGGAGGTGCAGTCTACTACAAAGTGCAATATGTCTACAGACATTGACAGAAGCCTATTTGACATGCCAACGACGATTTTACCGCTACCAGACTATGATCTGATTCTGGGCATGACGTGGCTACACTGGCACAATACTAAGATTGACTGCCCATCTACGAGGATCACATTGAAATGTGGAATCTCGGAGGAGGATATACCGACTATCAGCTGTGGATTCAAGAGGAGGATATACTGAAGACTGCGTTCAGCTCACGCTAAGGCTTGTTTGATTTCACAGTGATGCCCTTCGGGATCACGAATGGCTCCTCTGATACCAATTATAAAATCTCTCCTCGGCTGTGACATCCCCCACACTTCCAGACCCCCTAAAGTTAGGGTTAGGGCTTGAGTGGTGCATGGAGTCCCTAGTGTGACCCTAGCTCAGCTTGAGCTTAGGGAAATGACTAAGTGCACACCCAATGTGCACAAGTCAACCGAGGTCAATTCACAGTCACATGAACTCACCACCTAAAGATAAGCTCACTAACACTTCCATAACCCTAATATAGGGGCAACTGAACAATGAACTCAAGTCTAGGTCAAGCAAGTGGGTCGAATCGACCAAAGTCAGGTTTAGGTCAATATAGGTCAAACCTTCACCTAAGAGGTCCTATTGGCATCAAAACCTAAAATTGACCTCACCTCTAGCCTTTTAATGTCATTAGGAGCCAAGTGGGCCCAAAAGACCCATCATGGGGTCACCAAGTTGACCAATTTTGACCAAAGTCAAACTTGGCCCTATTTAGGTCAAAATCACACTATTTGGCAAAGTGGGCCCAATTGGGGCATCACCGTGATCCCATCAACATTGGGTGGTGTCAAGGGACTCAATACACACCCTTGGACTAGTCAACCCATCAAGTTGATCAAAGTCAACTTTAAGGTCAACCATGGTCAAATTATCTCCAAAGGCTAAATGAGAGCCCAAGCCAATTCAAGTGGCTAAGGCCTTGCCCAAGGCCCATTATAAGGCCCACTAAAATTTTCAGATTTATTTAATCTAATTTATTTTTTTAATTAGGGGATTTAATTGGGATAATTAGGAGGGAAGTTTCATTTGAAGGGGGAAATAAAGGAGGGAGGCCAAGTGGCACTCCCTTCTTCTTTCCCAACCCCTCCTTTCATCTCCCTTGATGAAGATGAGTTTCTAGCAGTTATAGGTCGGCCACCATTAAGGAGAGCTATTAATGGCCATGACCATAACCCCCAAAACTTGGATCTCATATATAGAGGCATCAAAGCTCAATTCGACCCTTTCATCGCCTTAAGAAGGCCTCAAGCAGTGGAAATCGACTCTTGGATCGCTACAAATGGTGGAGAATCGAGATCGGGAGAGGTTCGCCAGAAAACACCAAAAACCATGACTACCTGGCGGAGTAGCCGTATCCAAGCCCGAAATCAGGCATGTTTCTCCCTCTCTTCTCTTGTGCTAGCTTCCTAGATCAATAGGACTTGAGATCAAGCTCAATTGAGTCGATGCCAACTTTGAAATCCATGAAAAAAGCTTGAAAATGTTTCCTCTTAGGTTCACCGGAAAAGCCACCCTCGACGGCCGAGCTGCCGCCCGGTGATAGCCACCACCTCAACGAAGGTGGTGGTGGCGGTGGCCGGCCGGGGAGGAGGCTAGGTCGCCAAGAAATGAGGTTTTAAGCCCTTCCAGGTCAGGAGAATCGGGACCGCCGGATGGAGGTTGAAGACAATTCGTTCACCGTCGGATCAAATTTGTCATAAATATTATAAATATGATTATTAATAATAGTATCGTTTTATCCCTATAATGTGCACTCTTTGAATCAGAAAAACCATTCCCTTAGGGGAAGAAACATAAAAAGTTTCCAACATGAAAAAGGTAGTCATACGAGTCTACTTTAATTAGAAATTAAAATCAGGTAATTTGGAGAATTATGGCTCCCTGTAGGGAAATTCTTGTGGGACTGATCCTTGGGTTAGGACAGTCACTATTTCCTTAATAACTTTTAATTGGCTAAGGAGATTTACTTGAAATTTGGGGCATTAAAGAATATATCATAGATACATCTACAACCCCAAAATGGAAATTGTTGGACAACTATTTCCTATGTTTTTAGGAAAAATGTGATTTTTTATATAAATAAAATATTTTGAAGTATAATAATTATTTTAATCCTAAATTTTGGTGTAAGGTTTATTAGGAAGGTATAAGGCCCTGGTAAAAATTTCAAGTCCTTTGAACAAATGTAGGTTGGTGAATCTCACTTGCAAGTTGTCATGTTGTGTGAGATGTGGTGTGCATTTAGCCAAAATGTGTATCTTGTGAATTTAGCAAGATTGACTTGGTCAAATCAAGTGAAATTTTATACATGCAATTATTTAGTGAAAGTACACCTTATTACGAAGTTTTAGAATATTTGGAGTTGATTTGATTAGCAAATGAATTAATTAATATTTTATTACACAAGTGTATTAGTGAAATTATGGTGGCTAAAATAGTTGCAAAAATTATGAAACCTTGCCAATAGCAATTATTTAGTATAATTAACATTGGATAAATTAATTAGAATTTTTAAAAGTCAGAATCCTAGGGTTGCAACTATAATAATCATTTTTGCCCTTTCTATATTATTGAGGTAATTATGCTCAAATTGAGTTATAAATTATACATTTTTGGAATAAATAATTATTATTTATTTGTAACCTACATTAATTTTTCTAGAATTATTTGATGAATATTTATAGTACTTCATGTACAACGTGACCTAGTGGATCAGATTTTGTAATTAGAAATTAAATATCAAATATTACTGGAATGATGTGAAATTTTGTCCAGAGCCATTATTACTCAGATGTTGTTAGGATAATTTTACCGTGCTAGTTGTTCTTTTTCTTTACTGCTCATACTGATATAGAATTGCTAGAGAATTAACTATATATACCACTGTCACCTGCTATACATTCTGCTATTATTAGTCCTCCACTTTCTCCCCCCCCCCCCCCCCCCGCGCGGTGCCTAGGAGTCACGGGGGTGAAGCAAGGACGAAGTAGCTGAGTCTAGTTTGACTGACAGTCGTTTGACCACATTATTTTAAGGACACATGGAGACACTGCCGTAGTTCGACCGGGCGGAGCCAGAGATTGAGACATCAGGATCTGAGGAGCCGGAGCCGCTCACTACCACTACTACCCGACATCAGGTTGATGATCATATGGTTTAGCTTCCACGTTGTTAGTTGAGAGAGAGAGATATTTTTATGATATTTATGTACTGGGCATAAGCCCTATTACTTGTACTCTTTCATTCATGTCATGTGGACCTTTATTTCGGTATTTATATATCTATGATGTGATGTGCAGACCTATTTACTTCTTCTTTCGTTGGCTGTGTGAATGATCGTGTTTGCCGACAGGATCGCTGTCTTGTGGTGGCAACTAACTCGTAGTTGGTGTCATTGTAAGGCAACAGTCTTGAGCATAAAATCTCTCCTCGGCCGTGCCCAATTCTCGAGAGGAGGGATTTTACACACGCTCCCCTCAACCTCTTTCTTCTCCCCTATAAAGCCATAGAGCGGGCCATCAAAGGCTTTAAACGGCTCGTTATTTTTCATTATCTCATATATATGTAGGCTTGAAGATGACGTTAATTGAATTGACCGTGTCTATCAGAATTCGAGCCACAATGTAGTCTCCTAACACAACCTTGATGACGACCACGTCATGAAAGGAGTTGACAGTCAAGGGTAGATCTTCCTCCTTGAATATCACCATCCCGTGAGGGTTGGGCGTCAGTGTTGCTGATGCTACCTCTCTTCCCTGTAGACGCCTCAGACTTCCCTTGCAGGAAGACTCTACCTCTGCTCCGTCGTGTATGTAGTTGATATATCATAGTTGAACGGCCCCTTCTACATGTACACACTCTTCCTTTATGGTGCCTCCTTGCCCGATCATGTTGCATTTGGGGGCACTCGACCCTTCCCCAATCTTCTCCTTAACATTTTGAGATGAGGCTTTGATAGTTTTAACTTCAAAACAACCTAAACACCTAGAGGGGGGGTGAATAGGTTTTTATCCTTGTTTTAACTTAAGACAGAATATAACTTTAGTTCTTTAATATAAATCAGATATCTCTACAGCTAACACAGCGCATACAATCACAGAAACTATAATAACACAAATCACAGATCGCACACTGATTTATAGTGGTTCCCCAAGGTATGGGTACATCCACTTTCCCCCTGCGCCTATCACGCAATATGCTAAATTCAGCCTAACTTCTTCCTTTTCTTCTCAGATCCACAGTTCTTACAGCTCAGAATCCTGAAGGATTCCTACAACTCAGAATGTATCCACACTCCTACAGCTCAGGCAAATAAGCCCTACCTCAGCCTTGCCACAAGGCCTACAACTCAGAGAACCAATTCTCCTACACTCAGGCTCAAACAGCCTTACCACTCAGAGATGTAAATCTCCTACACTCAGCCTTTATAACACAGGCTTACAACTCAGATCTTTGAAAAGATCCTACAGAATTTGATGAGTATTTTTGATGAACTCTTACCCTTTATGAGAGAGAAAGGATAAGAGAATACTTGATCAGCTTCTTGATGAGACTGATGGCTGAAATCAACCTGTTCTTAGCTTTCTTCAAAGCTTCTTGAATCTGAACGAGTAGGGTTGATCTCCTTTGAAGTTGACTGACTGACAGCTTCCTTCTTGGATTCCAGAAATAGATCTGGATCTACTTTGTAGAATAGTTCAAGATCTACTTCTTGAGAGACTTGTGATTGTCTCCTCCTTGACCTCAAAATAGCTGGAGCTCTCTCTCCCCAAACCTTCTAAAGATTCTATTGAATTCTGGATTGAATTCTCCTTAGACAAAATCTGAGTGGATGATCACTTCAGAATGTCTTCTTAGATCTTCTCATAAAGATCTTCTTCTGTGACTTGCACTTTCTTGAACAGAGATCAATTCCACAATAGTTGTGTTAGTTGTATCAATTCATAATTCATCCTTTAATTTGACACAGTCCATCTATATATAGGCTTCACCCATGGTAACCGGCTGATCCTGTTTCTAACGAACTTCTGACAAGTCTGATAGCTTCAGTAAACTTGTTGGAATGCACAGCTGTCAAGTCTTCAAACAGTTCTTGAGCCTTTATCTCTGTCGGCAAAGCGTCGAGACTGACTGTCATAAAGTGTCGAGACAATCTATCAATATGTGTCGACATAAGTGACTTAAGTGTTGACACAGACTTTGGTGGTGTCGACATAGCTGTCTTGATGTCGACACAGCTTCTTGACACTGCATCTTGAGAATGTGTCGACACTGATTGTTTGTGTCGACACAATCACTTCTCCACTCCACAGCAATCAACTATGTTGAAACTCTGTTGTGTGTCGACACAAGTCCTGTGTGTTGACACAGTTGATTTAGTCACAGAATTTGTGTGTCGACACTGCATCCAGGTGTCGACACAGTTGATGTCGACTCTGCTTCTGTGTGTCGACACTGCCTCCCGGTGTCGACACAGTTGATGTCGACTAACTATTTATGTGTGTCGACACTGCATCCCGGTGTTGACACAGTTGCTTCAGGTGTCGACACAGCTTTTCCAAGTGTCGATACAGACTTCCTTAAGTGTCGACACATGGACTTAGAAACTTTTTCTGCATTTTAGCCAATACTTAACCGTCACATATAAACTCAAAATAACATCAAATACACCTTGATGTATATCATTGAGCTAAGTGAGGCTTCTCCAAATCAGGTACACATTTTCTAATGTATCCAACAATCTCCCCCTATTTGGAGAAGTCATAACCCTTTTGTCAATGATATACACCACTTATGATAAATAAACATGATGATGTATAAGCATTATTTAACAGGGTAATTTATAAACAAAACAAATATCACAATCACATCACAGAATAAGGATGCAAACTAAATGAACATGGAACATAGTTTTGTTTATTATATCAAAAAGTTTCTTTATACTGATTACATAGATTTCTTGAAAAACTAAAAGTTACATAGTTCTTGAACAATCTAGTAAAACTTAAACTAAGGCTGGACAGGCTCCTTGATGACTATTCCTTTCCCTAATTAAATCTGAGCCTGCACAGAAGGTTCTGTATGTTTAATGGGCTTCTTACCTTTCAACTCAGCCTTCTTTTGTGCTTTAGCCTTAATCATTTGCCTTTCAAAGTAATGAAAAGGCTTAGGTAAATACTTGCTAGGCTCCTGAGTATCAGGAGGTAGCTTCCCACTCTTAGCATTTCTTCTATATTCAACTATGGCTTCATGCCTTGCCTCATACTTTTGCCATTCCTACTCATTATACCATTTGCCCCTTTCATGAACTTGGGTTTTTATAGCTTTCCAGGCAGTTAATATGATATTTCTAGAAGTGGGGCTCCATTGCTAAAAATCAAGTTTTAATTCTGTCTGCTCTCTGAATCTCTTCTTTGATAATTGAGCATCTTGCTAAGCTTTCAGACCAGCTTCTGGCATATCTACCTTTTCAATAATAACATTAGCAACTTGTTGTGGAGGGCTGTACATAGACTGAACTTGTTGATGTATCATTTCAAAATCTACAGGGGGTAAATAACTTGGGCAACCTCAGGTTGATCACCTTCAAGTATAGTTGGTTGCACACCTGACTCAGCCACATTATCATCATCACATAAGGGTGGATATCCTAGAGTGGCTCTGATACTGTTGGTTATCCATTTGGCATGATCAGAACCTGTAAATACTAATACCCTCTCCCCCTTTATGACTTCTCTTGCTATATGATCTCTTAAATCATCTTTCTGAAATCTGATTTGCCCATCCAGGAAATTTATACCATCTTTAAAGAATGTCTTTAACTTTTGAAGCTTGTCAACAATTAACTTTTCAGATGAAGTGATGGCAGTTTTAACTGAATCTAGGGCAGCCTGTAGCTTCTTATCATATTCTTCCATTTCATTAGCCCTTGCAGCAGACAATTCAGTAACCAGTATTTTTTAACTCTGTTAAGATTATATTGTGATAATCTGTCAGGTTCTCATTCATCCTCAGCTGGTTTTCAAGGACATAGCCTTGCTTGATGGAAATATCATCCACCTGTTGCTTGATATCTACCTGCTGCTGTGCTAGAAATACCACAGCATGACCCCCCTTTTGGAAGCAATCTGTCATTTCTTTCTTATTCTGATTTACCTCAAATCTGATTGATTTTATATCATGTGCTAGATAATATTTGAGGGCCTTATGGCTTTCATCCACATATTTTTCCAAAATCAATCTCTGCTCATCCAATTTCACTTGTAAGTCTACCAAAAATTTGTTGCAGTCAGTCTCAGGAGCAGGTTGTGAAGTAGTAGCTTGCAAAGCCTTCTTATAGTTCTGGCTTCTCCTCTTACAAACCATCAGTTTTCTTTTCTTTAAACTTTCTATCTCTTCATCCTCTGAATCAGTGGAACTGTCAATATTTACTCTTTCTTTGGGACTAGGAGGCATCTCCTTTTCAGTCCTATGCTCCACCTTCTCAAGGTTAACTTGCTCCCCTTCAACTGCTTCCTCTATGTCAGGAAATAATTCTTCCAGGGTGAACTCTTATTGAGTGTGAACTGCTTTTTCTAGAGCATCAGCAACCATAGATGTATCCTCCATGATCACATCTAGTGCTGGACTATTGACATGAGTTGTTTCAAGAATAGATTGTGAACTCATTTCACTTGCCAAGTGAATGCTTTCTTCCCCTTGTCCTTGTGCAGAATGTTGCTCCCCTTGCAACTGTGCAGTAACTGGCTCCTCATATACTTGGGCATTCATAGTCAGGTCCTGGACCTGTTCCCTTACTTGCTCCCCCTGCACTTGTGCATTCATTGTGTCCTCCTGCACATGATCATGACCAGTAATGTCATGGACTGATGAGTTTGTTGCAGTCTCTTAGTTATCCAAATCAGGTGTGTCCTTGGAGAGAACCCTATCCCATCTAGATATTATCCTGATGTCCATCCTTCTCATATGATTTATTTTAGATCCTGTAAGCTGATGCATTACCTCTAGAATTGCTCCAGCCAGGTATAAACTCATTAATCTAGCCAAATTAGGCTTTTTGTTTCCTTTATCTTTTCAAACAGAACTACAGACCAGTCTGTATTAATCTTACAGATTATCTTTGTCATTAGACTGAACATAAAGGCAGATAGCCTATCATGTCCTCCTGGTTTACAAAAAATCACCTTCCCTACCACCTAAGATAGAAATTTTCCTTGTTAATTCATCCCTTTTCTGTTGATGGCTTGATAGTTTTACTTTCAAGACAACCTAAACACCTAGAGGGGGGGTGAATAGGTTCTAATTGCTTGTTCAAATTTTTAGGCAGAATTCAATTATAAAAATTAAAACATCTAGCACAGCATTCACAGACATTTAATCATCACAGATTGCACAATGTTTTATAGTGGTTCCCCAAGGTCTGGGTACATCCACTTTCCCCCTTCACCTATCTAGCAGTATGCTAGATTCGGCCAAACTTCCACTATTCTCAGATCCTCAGATCCTACAGCTCAGATCCTGGATAGGTTCCTACAACTCAGGCACAACAGCCCTACCTCAGCCTTGACACAAGGCCTACAACTCAGAGAAGAACCTTCTCCTACACTCAGGCAAACAGCCCTACCACTCAGAGATCAACTCTCCTACACTCAGCCTTTATATCACAGGCTTACAACTCAGATCTGTGTAAAACAGATCCTACAGAAATTTAGAAAAGAAGTTTTAATGTCTTGCCTTTGTTGAGAGAGAAGAGGACAAGACAATTCTTGATCAGCTGATGAAATCAACGAATCTGAGCTTTCTTCAAAGCTTCTTGAATCTGAACTTAGCTGAGTTGATTTCCAAACAGCTTCTTGAGAAACCACTGATGGCTTCCTTCTTCTTCTTCAAAATGGGTGGATCCCTCTCTATCCAGCACCTTTGATGATACTTCTGAATTCTTGTTAGAACTCTTCTTAGATCGATCCTGAGATCGTCTTCTTAGATCTTCTGATGAAGATCTTCTTTAGTGTATTACACCTTCTTGATTTGATTTCTCAATTTGATTGCCAAAGTTCAATCTTCTCTTTTTTTTTACTTCTCTCTGAATCTGTCTATTTATAGATCTTCTTAATGGTAACCGGCTGATCCGGTTTATAACTGCCTTCTGACAAGTCTGACAACATCAGTTAACTGGCTGCAACCCACAGCTGTCAAGTCTTCAAATAGATCCTATGCCTTAGTCTTGGTCAGCAATGTGTTGAGACAGACTGTCAGGAAGTGTCGAGACCAACTGTCTGTATGTGTCGACACAAGTAACTTTGGTGTCGACACAGCCTTTGATGATATCGACAAGTTTGCCTTTAAGTCGACACAGCTTCTTCAGAGAATAACTTGGTCTTGACTTTGCAGTGTGTCGACACAAGTCCTGTGTGTCGACACAGTTGTTGTAGATTCAGAACTCAGTATGTGTTGACTTAGTCTTCTGGTGTCGACACAAGTATTGTCGACTTCTGCCAATGTGTGTCGACTCTGTCTCATTGTGTCGACACAGCCTCCCAGTGTCGACACAAATGTGGTCGACTATCTTCCTGTGAGTCGACACTGCTTCCCAGTGTCGACACAAATGTGGTCGACTATCTTTCTCTATGAGTCGACACTGCTTCCCAGTGTCGACACAAATGTGGTCGACTATCTTTCTCTGTGAGTCGACACTGCTTCCCAGTGTCGACACAAATGTGGTCGACTATCTTTCTCTGTGAGTCGACACTGCTTCCCAGTGTCGACACAAATATGGTCGACTATCTTTCTCTGTGAGTCGATACTGCTTCCCAGTGTCGACACAAATGTGGTCGACTATCTTTCTCTGTGAGTCGACACTGCTTCCCAGTGTCGACACAAATGTGGTCGACTATCTTTCTTTGTGTCGACACAGCCTCCTTAAAGTGTCGACACAAATATTCTGAAGTGTCGACACTGTTTCTTCAGGTGTCGACACATGGACTTAGAATATTTTTCTGCATTCTTTAACACTTCTTCACCTGCACATGTCAACTTAAAACAACATCAAATACACCTTGATGTATATCATTGAGCTAAGTTGGGCTTCTTCAAATCAGGTATACATTTTCCAATGTACCCAACAATCTCCCCCTATTTGGAGAAGTCATAACCCTTATAGCCAATGATATACACTATTTATAAAAAGTATAATATGATGATATATGACATAACAGGAATACTTAATATAAACAAAATATGAACAATCCATCACAGAGTGAACATTATATGATTCCAAACAAAATATGAACAATCCATCACAGAGTGAACATTATATGATTCCAAACAAAATATTGTTTATAACTTGATAATGTTTGATTACAGAGTTTTACATTGAATGATTTAATCAAAACATTACAAAATACTTTTGAAAGAACTTAAAATTAAGACTGATCAGGCTCTCTTATGACAATCCCTTTGCCAGATTGGATTTGAGCCTTCACAGGAGCTTCAGCATCTTCAGCTGGCTTCTTGCCTTTTTGATCAGCCTTCTTCTTTGCTTCTTCCTTGATCCTTTGCCTTTCAAAGTAATGAAAGGGCTTTGGAAAGTACTTGCTCGGCTCCTGAGCATCTGGTGGCAGCCTACCCAGCTTGGCTTTTCTTCTAAACTGTACTATTGCCTCCTGCCTAGCTTCATGCTTTTGCCATTCTATTTCATTATACCACTTTCCTCTTTCATGAACTTGGTCTTTCACAGCCTTCCATGCAGTGAGTATAATATTTCTTGAAGTAGGGCTCCACTGCTCAAAATCTGGCTTAAGTTCAGCCTGCTCTCTAAATCTCTTCTTAGATAGTAGAGCATCTTGCTGTTCTTTCAAAGTGGCCTCAGGCTTATCCACTTTCTCAATAACAACCCTGTCAACCTCCTTTGGAGGACTATACATTTCTTGAACTTGCTGATCAATCATATCAAAATCTGGAGGAGGTTAAATGACTTGGGCAACCTCAGGTTGATTGCCTTCAAGTAGACCTGTTTGTATTCCTGACTCAGCCACCATAGCATCATCACACAAAGGTGGATATCCCAATGTGGCTCGAATACTATTGGTCACCCATTTGGTGTGCTCTGAGACTGCATGAACTAACAACCTCTCCCCCTTTATGGCTTCTCTGGTAATATGATCTCTTAGATCTTCCTTCTGAAATCTAATCTGTCCATCCAGATAATTCACACCCTCTTTAAAACATGGTTTTAACTTTTGAAGCTTGTCAGATATGTCCTTTTGAGAGGTAGTGATAGCAGTTTTAACAGATTCAATAGCAGCTTGAAATTTCTTATCAAATTCTTCCATCTCCTTTGCTCTAGCTGCAGGCAGGCCAGGAGTAGTCTTTTTCAATTCAGCAATAATCTCTTGATGAGATTCAGTTAAATTGTCATTCATCCTTAGCTGATTCTCCAAAACATAGCTTTGCTTTAAAGCAATATCATCCACTTTAGGGATGATGGACTGCTGTTGTTTTGCCAAATACACCACAGCATTACCTCCCTTATGGAAGCAATCTGTCATCTCCTTCTTATGCATATTGACTTCAAATCGAATTGACTTTATATCCTGAGCCAAGTCAAATTGAAGGGCCTTATTGCTCTCATCAACATATTTTTCAACTGCCACTCTATGGTCATCTAACTTAACTTGCAAATCAACCATAAACTTGTTATAATTAAATTCAGAATGGGATGGTTGAGTTGTAGTCTGTAGAGCCTGCTTATAACCTTTGCTCCTTCTCTTGAAGACTACAAGTTTTCTCTTCTTAGCCATTCTGGCTTCTTCAGTCTCAGATTTAGATGAACTATCAACTTGAACTCTTTCTTGAGGAGGAGGAGGAATATCTGTCTCAGTGCCATGTTGTTCATCCTCAACATGCACAGACTCCCCCTCAACTATTTGCTCCTTCTCAATTTCTATCTCCATGTCAAGGGCCTTTTCAATCTCTTGCCCCTCTTCCACTCTATCAGTAGCCATATCAATATTAGGGAATAACTCATCTAGAGTATATTCCTTCTAAGCTTGAACATAAGATGTATCAATTAGATCTTCTATATTCAGATCTTTGGAGATATCAATTTGGACTACCTCTTGCACTGGGTCTGACATCTTCTCCCCCTGTACTTGTTCAGTATTGGTAATGTCCTGGGCAGGTGAGTACACTTGCTCCCCCTGCACCTGTGCAGAAATAGAAGTATTAGAAATGTCTTTAGTAAGAAAATACACCAGCTCCCCCTGCAACTGTACCTGGTTAGGAGTAGATTCATTCTGGGCAGGAGAATCAGCTTGCTCCCCCTGCATCTGTGCAGGTATAGTGTCTTGCTGGGCTGGAGTAGACACAGGGTGATCTTCATCCTGCTTCCTCTCTTGTTCTTCTTGAAGCTGCTTAGTATCTTGAGCATGAGAAGAGGATTTCACTGGGGTGTCCTGCCTGCTCTCATCAGGCACATCCTTAGACAGCACCCTATCCCACCTAGAAAACAATCTCATGTCCATCTTTCTCATGTGATTGATCTTTGTTCCTGGAAGATGTTGCATTACCTCAGGGATCACTCCATTCAGATATAAACTCATAATTCTAGCCAGATTTGGCTTCTTTATTCCTTCTTTTATCTTTTCAAAGATTACAGCTGACCAATCAGTTGGAATTGTAAACACAATTCTGGTCATGAGGCTGAACATAGAGGCTGAAATCCTATCATGTCCCCCTGGTTTGCACAGAATCACCTTGCCAACTACTTCAGACAGAAATTTCCCTTGCTGATTCATCCCTTTCCTGTTGAAAGTAGCTCCAATCTTCAGAGTGGGATCCAATCCGCACCATTGGATAGCCTCCCTTAACTTAGAAGCAGGGACTTCTTCTTCATTCTCAATTATTGGTAAATGTAGAATCTTCCTTAGACTTCTTGGGGTAATCTTCACTGTCGACCCATGCACAGTGGATTTTATCTTGAGAACATCTGAACCTATTGATGCAGAGTTAAAGAATTCATGCACCTCCTTCTTCCATATCTTGGAAGGTTCAGAAACTATGAACTCTAATCCGGATTCGGAAATAAGAGAGATAACTTGTTGAACATCTGTTGGGGCTTCGGCAAAGGCATTCCTTACTAACTCATAACCTTCATTGACGTTGTCTTCAATCTTCGGTGCCATTGTTCAGGTGAGAAAGCTTGAGAGAAGAGAGAGAGAGAGAAAGTTGACACAGGGTTTCAGTCTCGAAAACCTTGTAAGCGTGTCGACTGAATAAGTTTTTGACCTATTTATACCTTCTATTGAAAGAAGATCAAAAGGCGGGCAAAAATAGTCTATATGTGTCGACACAGATGGAATGTGTCGACACAAACTTCTATTGTCTCGACAACAAATCTGTCTACTATGTGTCGACACCAAATGTGGATATGTCGACACCTGAGAGATATAGTAGAGTATCAGAAAATCTGTGTCGACTCTTAGGATAAGAGTCGACACAAAATTTGTAAGTGTCGACATCACTATTCTGGTGAAGTCGACACTACATTCCTGGATAAGTCGACAATTTAATTCTTAAGTGTCGACACATATTCTCTGTGTCGACAAAATATTTCTGACTTGTCGACATTACATCACTGAGTCGACACATTATCACTGAATGTGTCGACACTATTTTAGTTAGCCAATTTCTGTTTCTGTCTACACCACTTAAGACCATTTGATAATGTAATATGTTATTTGTAAGTTTGTTGATAATCTAATCAATGGTCAGCATGCCTAATTCAATTTTAAATTTATTGAATTTTGTTTCATCCAGAGGCTTAGTGAATACATCTGCTATTTGATAATCTGTTTTAACAAATTCCAATGTGATGTCTTCTCTTTCTACATGTTCTCTAAGAAAATGGTATTTAATTTCTATATGCTTAGTTCTACTATGAGAAACAGGATTATTAGCAATAGAAACTGCACTCTTAGAATCACACAAAAGAGGTGTTCTACTTACTTGAATACCATAATCTTTAAGCTGATGCTGTATCCACAATAGTTGTGCACAGCAGCTGCCAGCAGCAACATATTCTGACTCAGCTGTAGATATAGCCACACTAGTCTGCTTCTTACTACTCCAAGATATCAATCTTCCTCCCAAGAATTGACAAGTACCTGTTGTACTCTTCCTATCCTCTCTACAGCCTGCAAAGTCTGCATCTGAATAACTTGTTAGTAGAAAATCTCTATTCCTAGGGTACCAAAGGCCTAGATTAGGTGTGCCCTTAAGATATCTCAGAATCCTTTTGACTGCAGTATAATGAGACTCTTTAGGGCAGGCTTGGTACCTAGCACAGACATATGTAGCATACATAATATCTGGTCTACTAGCTGTGAGATATAGTAGAGAACCAACTATTCCTCTATACAAAGTCTCATCAACAGGTTTACCTGTATCATCTTTACATATAGGCATACTTGTCCCCATAGGAGTTCTCATGATGGAGGATGACTCTATACCATACTTTTTGATTAATTCTTTAGTAAACTTTGACTGGGATATGGACAAGCCATCATCAGTCTGTCTTACTTGGAGTCCCAAGAAGAACTTCAGTTCCCCCATACTGCTCATCTCAAACTTCCCTTGCATAAGTTTGGCAAACTTTTTACAAAGGTTGTTTTCAGTAGATCCAAAGATTATGTCATCAACATAGATCTGAACTAAGATGATCTTGCCTTTGGATTCCCTAAAGAATAGAGTTTTGTCAATTTTTTCTCTTGAGAATTTATTCTCAATAAAGAAAGTAGACAGGGTTTCATACCAAGCCCTTGGGGCTTGCTTTAACCCATACAAAGCTTTTCTAAGCTTATAAACATAATCAGGTTTAAGAGGATCTACAAAACCTGATGGCTGCTCTACATATACTTCTTCTTTAAGATCACCATTCAGAAATGCTGACTTCACATCCATCTGGTATACCTTAAAGTCTTGATAGGCTGCATAGGCAAGGAACATTCTGATTGCCTCCAGCCTTGCTACTGGGGCAAAGGTTTGATCAAAGTCAATCCCTTCTTCCTGCCTGTATCCTTTAGCAACCAATCTTGCTTTATTTTTCACTATTACTCCATTCTCATCCAACTTGTTCCTGTAGATCCATTTTGTCCCAATTATATTGTGGCCTCTTGGTTTAGGAACAAGCTCCCAGACATTGCACCTTCTGAATTGATTCAGCTCCTCTTGCATAGCATCAGTCCAGTGCAGGTCTTGGATGGCTTCTTCAAACTTCTTAGGCTCCATTTGTGACAGGAAACTTGAATGCAGAACTGTGCTTTGACTTCTGCTTCTAGTCTGCACTCCCTGTCTTGGATCACCTATTATCTGATCAGTTGGATGGTCTCTTAAATGTCTTGTAGCTGGAGGAAGATTCCCTTCTGGTTGAACATCTCCAGCTCCTTCATTATGCTGAACCTCTTGGTTTTCTTCATCTTCTATTGTGTCTTGTACTCCCCCTGGACAGTATCCTTCATTTTTCAATACTCCATCTTCCCTTGAAGCTTCAGCAATAGAGAGCTTGTCCATTCCTTTGCTTATACCTGTTGAGTCATTTGATCTACAAGACAACTCACAGTTGATTAATCTTATTTCATCAAACACAACATGCACAGATTCTTCAACAACTTGAGTAGTCAAGTTGAAGATTCTATAGGCCTTACTATTTGTGATGTACCCAACAAATATCCCATCCTGGGATTTGGCAGCAAACTTAGTCAAATATGACTTACCATTGTTAAGTATATAGCATTTGCAACCAAAGATTCTGAAGTAGGATAGATTTGGTTTTCTACCTTTCATAATCTCATAGGGAGTCTTTTTGTGGCTCTTGGTGATAGAAGCCCTATTGATCACATGACAAGCAGTGTTTACTGCCTCAGCCCAGAAATATTCTGGTAGAGAGGTGTCACTCAATAGAGTTCTACCAGCTTCAATTAATGTTCTATTCTTTCTTTCAGCAATTCCATCTTGCTGAGGTGTTCTTGGTGAGGAGAACTCTTGGAAAATCCCAAAGTCTTCACATAACTTTGTCATGCTTTCAGATTGAAACTCAGTACCATGGTCACTTCTGATTTTGACCACTGTACTATTCAGTTCATTCTGAATTTGCTTTACAAAATTAAGTAAGACACTTGGGGTTTCAGATTTCTGTCTCAGAAAGAACACCCATGTAAATCTAGAATACTCATCTACAACCACAAAAGTGTAGACCTTCCTACCTAGACTATGAACTGGCATAGGACCAAAAAGATCCATATGCAAGAGGTATAAGCACCTCACAGAATCCTTGTTTTCAAGGCTTTGAAAGGAGGATTTTGTCTGCTTGCCATTTTGACAAGCTGAGCATATCCCTTCCTTCATACACTTAACTTGAGGACCATTCCTCACTAACTCTTTGATAAAGAGTTGGCCAATTGTCTTGTAGTTAAGATGATCCAATCTCTTGTGCCACTTAACACAATGAGAAGCATTGTCATCAGCTACAAGACAGATGGGAGAAGCTTTATTCTCACATACAAAATTAAGACAATATACATTTCTCTTCCTATACCCTGTCAAAATGATCTCTTGATCACTTGACCTTTTGATATGACATCCATCCTTAACAAATGAAATGTCATATCCTAAATCACTCAGCTGGCTTATGCTTATTAGATTATGTTTCAAACCTTTTACATAAGCCACTTGGGTGATAGTAATTAGGTTAGAAGAAATGTTACCAAACCCTTTGATGACTCCTTTTTCAGATCCACCAAAGATCACTTTAGGTCCATCTTTGACAGATGAATACTCCTTCAGCAGCCCCTTTGTTCCAGTCATGTGCCTGGAACAACCACTATCCAAGTACCATATAGGGGCATGGTTTCTTGGATTCACCTGCAACACAGATTTACTTACCCTTAGAACCCAAGCAAATCTTGGGTCCTTGGTTCAAGTTAGCATTAACAAAGCTACCATTATTTCTTCTAACAGGTAGACTATTGTTCTTTCTAACACTTGTGTTATACCAGCAGTCTAGTGCAAAATGGCCTCTCTTGCCACAGCACCAACATTCAAACCTATTGTATCTAGTTCTAGATACATCCTTGACAAAAGAATTTCTGTCCATTGCTGGTGCTGCAGCAGCTTCACCCACTGATTTTTTATAACCATTGGGTTTATGAACATAGGTAGGCCTGTTGGCATTTACACCCTTGTTTTTCAGAACATTAGACTTAATATGACCATGAATATTTTCATGATCATATAGGTTAGAAGGCACTTCCACCTTTCTAAACTTAATAGGGACTGAAAAGTTCAGTGGCTTGACAGGAGCTTTGCCTTTCCTCTTGAATTGGCCAGCCCTGGAGTTACCTTTGAATCCTAATCCTGCCTTACCCTTTTGATTCACAAATTCATCAATCAAGGGTAAGACAGACTTTGGCTTAGAGTAACTAGCCACTAAATCTTTTTCAATTCTTAGTCTGGCCTCCAGACTCTTCACTTGATCATTGGTATAATTAATTGTGCCCATCTGAATAATAGTTATATTCTTCAGCTTGGCAATTTCATTTAACTTTTGATCAATTACTTTCTCTAACTCAGTTGCAGCTACCCTTAGTTCAGCAATTTCATGAGCCTGAGATTTAACCAGGTTCTTGCTTTTCTTAAGGGCCTGCAACAAGTCCCCATACTTATCTATCAATTGATAGACATCTCCTTCAGATTCAAATGCATCTACATCACTTGATGCAGATGTAGCTGATTCTGTACTTGTACTACAAACAGATTTCATAGAAGGACATTGTACCTTATTAGGACCAGACTGATTCTGGCATATGTCCTCTTCTGATCCTGCCATTAGTCCCATGCACTGATGATCCTCTTGATCATAGATGGAGTCTAGCAACTGCAGAAACTCCTCTTCTTCAGATACAGCATATAGTCCAATATATGCTTCTGCTTCAGATTCTGACTCTAAAGTTGACTGATCTGTTAGGCTCTTATCCTTCTTTGCAACAAAGGATTTCTCCTTCTTGCCCTTTTTATGAGTCTTATTCTTGTCTGAAGACTCCTTTCTTTTATCAGGACAGTCAGCCACTACATGTCCAAGTCTATTGCAACAATAGCAGACAATCTTTGAAGTAGTAGCCTTGCTGGGCTTTGATCTGCTCTTTTCTTTCCTTGATGACTTTTTCTTCTGATAATAGTCATCAACTTGCTGTGAAGTAGAGGGCTTAGACTTCCACTGTTTCTTCTTCAAGAACCTCTGGAATTGCCTTGTGAATGCAGCAAAGTCTGCATCTGAATCACAGCTTTCTGAACCCTGATTATCTGAATTTTCTGAACTGACTTCTGCAATTTCCTTAGGATGGGATGGTGATATCCTCCTATTCTTTCTGATGGATTCTGCATTGAATGCCACATTCTTTTCTCTATGCTCTCCTCTTGAATTCTTTTCCTCCTCCTTCCTTACCAAAAGTTGCATTTCATAGGATAGCAGCTTTCCAAACAAGGTGGGAGGAGAGATCTCTGCCAATTTAGCCACTTCTCTTATGGCACAGATCTTTGTGTCCCAATCCTTTGTTAAGGATCTCAAGAATTTGTCATTCAGTTCATAAGTACTGAAGACTCTTCCATAGGACATTAGCTCATTCACAATTCTATAGAATTTCTTATAGCACTCAGTTATGCTATCAGATTTTCCTTGTCTAAAACTTTCATATTCCTGATTGAGCATAGATTTCCTGTCCTGTCTTACTTCTTCTGATCCCTCCATGTAGACAATCAATGTGTCCCACATTTCTTTGGAGGTCTTGCAGTGAATCAGATTCTGAAATGTTGAATCATCTATGGCACTTACAATAATATTCTGTGCTCTTTTATCCATGGTTGCCAAAATGATTTCATCCTTGGTCATTTCAGAATAACTCTTTGGAGTTTGAATATTAGCATCAAGAACTGATACCTTCATTGGAATGAAGGGTCCTTCCTGAACTGTGATGTATATTCTTGGGTCAGATGCCTCCATAAACAGCCTGACTCTTTCTTTCCAAATTCCAAAGATTTCCTTCTTGCATATGGGTAATTTCATAGACCCTAGCTCCTTATGATTCTCTCCAGAACCCATCTTCTTGAATCTTGATTCTGCCTTTCAGATCTACCTCAGACTGTTAAGTCCTTTTTGAGGAACCTCCCTCTGATACCACTTGATAGTTTTACTTTCAAGACAACCTAAACACCTAGAGGGGGGGTGAATAGGTTCTAATTGCTTGTTCAAATTTTTAGGCAGAATTCAATTACAAAAATTAAAACATCCAGCACAGCATTCACAGACATTTAATCATCACAGATTGCACAATGTTTTATAGTGGTTCCCCAAGGTCTGGGTACATCCACTTTCCCCCTTCACCTATCTAGCAGTATGCTAGATTCGGCCAAACTTCCACTATTCTCAGATCCTCAGATCCTACAGCTCAGAACCTAGATAGGTTCCTACAACTCAGGCACAACAGCCCTACCTCAGCCTTGCCACAAGGCCTATAACTCAGAGAAGAACCTTCTCCTACACTCAGGCAAACAGCCCTACCACTCAGAGATCAACTCTCCTATACTCAGCCTTTATATCATAGGCTTACAACTCAGATCTGTGTAAAACAGATCCTACAGAAATTTAGAAAAGAAGTTTTAATGTCTTGCCTTTGTTGAGAGAGAAGAGGACAAGACAATTCTTGATCAGCTGATGAAATCAACTGAATCTGAGCTTTCTTCAAAGCTTCTTGAATCTGAACTTAGCTGAGTTGATTTCCAAACAGCTTCTTGAGAAACCACTGATGGCTTCCTTCTTCTTCTTCAAAATGGGTGGATCCCTCTCTATCCAGCACCTTTGATGATACTTCTGAATTCTTGTTAGAACTCTTCTTAGATCGATCCTGAGATCGTCTTCTTAGATCTTCTGATGAAGATCTTCTTTAGTGTATTACACCTTCTTGATTTGATTTCTCAATTTGATTGCCAAAGTTCAATCTTCTCCTTTTTTTTACTTCTCTCTGAATCTGTCTATTTATAGATCTTCTTAATGGTAACCGGCTGATCCGGTTTATAACTGTCTTCTGACAAGTCTGACAACATCAGTTAACTGGCTGCAACCCACAGCTGTCAAGTCTTCAAACAGATCCTGTGCCTTAGTCTTGGTCAGCAATGTGTTGAGACAGACTGTCAGGAAGTGTCGAGACCAACTGTCTGTATGTGTCGACACAAGTAACTTTGGTGTCGACACAGCCTTTGATGATGTCGACAAGTTTGCCTTTAAGTCGACAAAGCTTCTTCAGAGAATAACTTGGTCTTGACTTTGCAGTGTGTCGACACAAGTCCTGTGTGTCGACATAGTTGTTGTAGATTCAGAACTCAGTATGTGTTGACTTAGTCTTCTGGTGTCGACACAAGTATTGTCGACTTCTGCCAATGTGTGTCGACTCTGTCTCATTGTGTCGACACAGTCTCCCAGTGTCGACACAAATGTGGTCGACTATCTTCCTGTGAGTCGACACTGCTTCCCAGTGTCGACACAAATGTGGTCGACTATCTTTCTCTGTGAGTCGACACTGCTTCCCAGTGCCGACACAAATGTGGTCGACTATCTTTCTCTGTGAGTCGACACTGCTTCCCAGTGTCGACACAAATATGGTCGACTATCTTTCTCTGTGAGTCGACACTGCTTCCCAGTGTCGACACAAATGTGGTCGACTATCTTTCTCTGTGAGTCGACACTGCTTCCCAGTGTCGACACAAATGTGTCGACTATCTTTCTCTGTGAGTCGACACTGCTTCCCAGTGTCGACACAAATGTGGTCGACTATCTTTCTCTGTGTCGACACAGCCTCCTTAAAGTGTCGACACAAATATTCTGAAGTGTCGACATTGTTTCTTCAGGTGTCGACACATGGACTTAGAATATTTTTCTGCATTCTTTAACACTTCTTCACCTGCACATGTCAACTTAAAACAACATCAAATACACCTTGATGTATATCATTGAGCTAAGTTGGGCTTCTTCAAATCAGGTACACATTTTCCAATATACCCAACATGGCTGCTCCAATCTTCATGGCTGGATCCAATCCACACCACTGAAGTGCCTCCCTTATCTTTGAGGCTGGGACCTCTTCTTCATCCTGAATTCTAGGAAGGTGAAGAATCTTTCTTATTTGAAGTCTTGACAACAATGTTGACCTCTATGTGTTGACACAAATAGATGATGTGTCGACACTTGACTTATGTAAATGTTGAATAGAAAGTCTGTGTCGACACTTATTCGAAGTGTCGATACAATTCTGAATGTGTAGACATCACTACTCTGGATGTGTCAACACAACTTTCCTGAATGTGTCGACACTTTGTCCCTTAGGTGTCGACACTACGACTCTGTGTCGACACAATTTCCCTGAATTGTCGACACAACTCCTCTGTGTCGACACAATATTACTGAATGTGTCAACAACATTTTACTTAGTCACTTTTGGTAATCTAACATATGGTCAACATACCTAATTCAATTTTAAATCTATTAAATTTAGTTTCATCTAGAGGCTTAGTAAATACATCTGCAATTTGATAATCTGTCTTAACAAATTCTAGTGAGATATCCTCTTTCTCTACATGTTCTCTAAGAAAATTGTACCTTATTTCTATATGCTTAGTCCTACTATGTGAAACAGGATTATTAGCAATAGAAATAGCACTAGTAGAATCACAAAACAAAGGTGTTCTACTTACCTGAATACCATAGTCTTCTAGCTGATGCTAAATCCATAACAACTGTGTACATCAACTTCCTGCTGCCACATATTCAGACTCAGCTGTGGAAATTGCCACACTAGTCTGCTTCTTATTGCTCCAAGATATCAATCTTCCTCCCAAAAATTGACATGTACCTGTAGTGCTTTTCCTATCTTCTTTACAACCTGCAATGTCTGCATCTGAATAGCCTGTTAGTAGAAAATCTTCATTCCTAGGGTACCAAAGGCCTAGATTAGTTGTGCCCTTTAAATATCTCAAAATTCTCTTTACTGCAGTGTAATGAGATTCTTTAGGGCATGATTGGTACCTAGCACAGACATATATTGCATACATAATGTATGGTCTACTAGCAATGAGATATAGTAGTGAGCCAATTATTCCTCTATACAAATACTCATCTATAGGTTTACCTGCATCATCTTTGCATATATGCATACTTGTTCCCATAGGAGTTCTCATGGTGGAGGATGATTCCATACCAAACTTCTTAATTAACTCCTTGGTGAACTTAGACTGGGATATGGACAAGCCATCTTTAGTCTGTCTTACTTAGAGTCCTAAGAAGAACTTAAGTTCCCCCATACTGCTCATTTCAAACTTCTCTTGCATAAGTTTTGCAAACTTCTTACAAAGGTTATTTTCAGTAGATCCAAAAATTATGTCATCTACATAAATCTGAACTAAGATTATCTTTCCTTTGGACTCCCTTAGGAATAGAGTTTTGTTTATTTTCCCTCTTGAGAATTTGTTCTCAATAAAGAAAGTAGACAGAGTTTCATACCAAGCCCTTAGGGCTTGCTTTAACCCATACAAAGCTTTCCTATGTCTATAAACATAATCAGGTTTGAGAGAATCTACAAAACTTGAAGGCTGCTCTACATAGACTTCTTCTTTTAGATTTCCATTCAGGAATGCTGATTTTACATCCATTTGGAATACTTTGAATCCTTGATATGCTGCATAGGCAAGGAACATTCTAATGGCTTCCAGTCTTACTACTGGGGCAAAGGTTTGATCAAAGTCTATTCCATCTTCCTGCCTGTATCCTTTTGCAACAAGTCTTGCTTTGTTCTTCACAATATTTCCACTCTCATCCAATTTGTTCCTAAAGATCCATTTTGTTCCAATGATATTGTGTTCTTTTGGTTTAGGAACTAACTCCCAGATCATGCACCTTCTGAACTGATTTAGCTCCTCTTGCATGACATTAATCCAATGTGGGTCTAGGATAGCTTCTTCAAATTTCTTTGGCTCTAATTGAGATAAAAAGCTTGAGTACTGGACTGTGTTCAAATTCCTGCTTTTGGTTTGCACTCCTTGTCTTGGATCACCAATTATCTGATTTACTAGATGATCTTTTAAGTGTCTAACAGCTGTAGGTAGTCTTTCTTTAGGCTGAATACCTCCAGTTTCTTCAATGTGTTGCACCTCTTGGTTTTTTTCAGCTTCTAGAGAGTCCTGTACTCCCCCTGTACATTTGCCACCATTTTCCATTTCTTGATCTCCAGTTGAATCTTCTGCAATGGAAAGCTTGTCCAGTCTCTCATTTATACCTGTTGGACTGCATGAACTACAAGGCAACTCACTATTGATCAATCTAGTTTCATCAAATACAACATGTACAGATTATTCTACAACCTGTGTAATCAAGTTGTAGACCCTATAAGCCTTACTATTGTTACTGTACCCAACAAATATCCCATCTTGGGATTTGGCAGCAAACTTAGTTAGATAAGACTTGCCATTGTTAAGGATATAGCACTTACAACCAAAGATTCTAAAATAGGATAAATTTGGTTTTCTACCTTTCATGATCTCATAGGGAGTTTTTTTGTGGTACTTGGTGATAGAAGCCCTGTTGAGCACATGACATGCAGTGTTTACTGCCTCAGCCTAGAAATATTCTGGGAGAGAAGTGTCACTCAATAGAGTTCTACCAGCCTCAATCAATGTTCTATTCTTCCTTTCAGCAATATCATTTTGCTGTGGTGTTCTAGGTGAGGAGAATTCTTGAAAAATCCCAAATTCTTCACACAATCTTGTCATACTTTCAGATTGAAATTCAGTGTCATGGTCACTTTTGATTTTGACCACTGTACTGTCCAGTTCATTCGGAATTTGTCTGACAAAACTATGGAAAACACTTGGGGTTTCTGATTTTTTTTCTCAGAAAGAACACCCAGGAATATCTAGAATAGTCATCTACCACCACAAAAGTGTAGACCTTCCTACCTAGACTATGAACTGGTATAGGACCAAAAAGATCCATATGTAAGAGGTATAGACACCTCACTGAATCCTTGTTTTCAAGGCTATGAAAGGAAGATTTTGTCTTCTTGCCCTTTTGATAAGCTGAACATATCCCTTCCTTTATACACTTAACTAGAGGACCATTCCTCACTAACTCTTTGCTAAAGAGTTGGCCAATTATTTTGTAGTTAAGATGGGCCAGCCTCTTGTGCCATTTGACACAATGAGAGACTTTCTCATCAGCTACAAGACAAATAGGAGAATCTTTGTTCTCACATTCAAAATTGAGACAGTACACATTCCTCTTTCTATATCCTATCAAAATGATCTTTTGATCACTTGACCTTTTGATATGACATCGATTCTTAACAAATGAAATGTCATATCCTAAATCACTCAGCTGACTTATGCTTATGAGGTTGTATTTCAAACCCTTCACATAGGCCACTTGAGTGATAGTAATCTGATTACTAGAAATGTTACCAAATCATTTGATGATTCCTCTTTCAGAGCCACCAAAGATTACTTTATAACCATTTGAGATAGGTAAATACTCCTTCAGCAATCCCTTTATTCTAGTCATATGCCTGGAACATCCACTGTCCAAGTACCATATAGGGGCATGGTAACTTGGACTTACCTGTAATAAAGAATTACCTTCCCTTAGAACCCAAGTAAGTCTTGGGTCCTTGGTTCAAGTTAGCTTCATTCTTAACAAATCTACCTATAGCTCTTCTAACAAGTAGACTGTTGTTCTTCCTGACACTAGTGTTATGCCAGCAATCTATGGCATAATGACCTGTCTTACCATAGCACCAGCATTCATACTTGTTGTATCTATATTTAGATACATTCTTGACAGTCTGGTTGACAACAAGTCTTTTGTATTGTGTTGGTACTGCTGCAGCTACACCCACTGGTTTCTCACAAACATGAGGTTTATGAACATGGACTGCCTTATTGACATAAGCACCCTTGTCATTCAGAACTTCAGTCTTATTATGACCAAGAGTATTCTCATGGTCATACTTGTTAGAAGGCACTTGTACCTTTCTAAAAACTACAGGGACTTTAAAATTCAATGGCTGGACTGAGGCTTTTCTCTTTCTCTTGAATTGGACAGCCCTGGTGTTACCTTTAAAGCCTATTCCAGCCTTACCCTTTTGAGCCACAAACTCATCTATTAAGGGTAAAACTGATTTTGTCTTGGAGTAACTAGCCACCAAATCTTTCTCCTTTTGAAGTCTGACTTCCAGACTTTTGATTAGATCATTTTTGTATGTGATTGTACCCATCTAAATAACTGTTATAGTTTTCATCTTGGCAACCTCATTCATTTTTTGATCCAATTCTTTCTCTAAACCAGATGCAGCCATCTTAAGATCTGTAATTTCCTTAGCCTGAGTTTTGGCCAGGTTCTTGCTTTTCTTTAGTGCCTGCAATAAGTCCCCATATTCATCTATCAGCTGATGAATATCACCTTCAGACTAAGATCCATCCACATCACTTGATGCAGATGTAGCTGACTCTGTGCCAGTACTATAAACTAAATTACTAGACAAACATTGTACCTTGGTAGGACCAGGCTGATCCTGGCACTTGCCTTCTTCTGATACAGCCATCAGTCCCATGCACTGATGGTCTTCTTGTGTATAGATAGAGTTTAGCAATTGCATAAACTCATCTTCTTCATCTGCTGCATATAGTGAAAGTGAGGGGATAAGATGTAAACTACTCTAGAGGGGGGGTGAATAGAGTATTCAAATTTTATGAACAACTAGACAGCTCCCTTGGAGTTTATTTGCGGAAAAAATAATCTGATACTTGAACCCTAAGAGCCTAACACAGTGAAGTGCACAAGTGAGAGAGCTAACTGAAATTTCAGTTTAACTATAAGCCTATCACAGCAACTAGCAATCCTAGGTAGTTCTATCACAGCCACAGAATAAGCAATTAAACAAAATAGCCAGAGAGACACAGGATATATAGTGGTTCCCTCTTAATAGGTACTCCACTCTTCTACCACCCTGGTAGGAATCCACTGCAGGTTTTTGCTAAGGTGCCCTGCCACCAATGATCTGATTCAGGTAGATCAAACAAGACCCTTTGAGCTTTTGATAAGGATGCTCAACCACTGGTTGTTGATAAGGTGCCCTGTCACCAATGTTCACTTTTGAAGAGGTGTGAAAACTCTTTTACAAAGGGGTTGAGAGGGTTAGATTGTCTTCTCTGTTGTTAATAACAGATTAGAGAAGACTTGTGGATTCTCTAAAGAATCAAAGTCTCCCCCTGGCTCAGTGGAAGTCCAGGGAAAGCCTTTGCTTCAGGATGAAGGAGTTTCAGATATACTAAAACTAAATCCTCAGAGATCTGTAGACTGATTTTTATCAGGTCTTCAGATTCTGGAACACTTGAAGTAGAACTGGAGCTGGTCTTTCTGAAGTCTTGAAAACTCTAAGCAGATGCTCAGGAGACTTGAGAAAGAAAATGATTGCTCTGGGCCTTTGCTTCAGGAAAACTTTTCTTCTCTTCTTGAGAGATGGTGAAGAGCTGCTCTGATGAAGCTTGAGCGAATGAAGCCTTGAGAAGAAAAATCTCTCTGTGTCTGTAACTGTCTATCACTACTGAGAGAAAAATCTCTTTTAAATATATCTTCTCTTTTTCCCTTGAAACGGCTCTATTGATTTGAATATCTCGAGCCCTGCGACAGGTTATCTCAATATAGAATATAGTAATAGGAATAGAATGAGCTATTAACTCTCTACCAGTCCCAATAAGGAAATAAATTGAATGGGAAAATATCTCAGCATAAAGACTTAACATACTCGGAAATAGTATACAGCGCCAACGGCTAGAATACAGCCTGGAAAGATAAAGTCAACATATTTTGTATAATAGGACAAAGTACTTTATCAAATACGAAATCCCGTAATTTGTGCTTAACATATTTGGTAATTAATTCATTTGAATTTAAGCCATAAATTAGCAAAAACAACTTCAGAAAATCTCTCTAACCACAAGCTAAAATACTTGGAAATAAACCAAGGAATGGAGTAAATACAAACTGTTAAAGGCAGACAATAATCGTCGAATAGGGGTTCGATGATCGTCGACCTAGCCAACAGATCGTCGACTAAGGCAGAAATCGTCTGGGAAAGAAAACGTCGAACAGCTCATGCTATCGTCGACCAATGGTCGACGATCGCAAGGCCTCGTTCGACGATGGTCGAACGGAAAAATGCCTTAACCATATATTCAATCTACAACTTCTAATCTAAGCTCTGGGTCAGTTATAAACTGCCCTAGGGAGACTAAACAAAGTCTAAGCATGATCATATATAGTTATATGGATCAAGAGGGGCTAGAAAGGGATTACATGAGCCAAATCACATCTAGGGTACCAACAATCTCCCCCTATTTGGGTCATGTCATCCAATCCAATATAAAAACTAATACAAACAAGAACAAATGCAAAGTTTAACCATAATATCAAAAAACAGGCAATCCACAGAAAACATATAAATCATAAATCAGCAGAATTATAGAGTATCAGGCAGATTTATCAGATGGTTTAGCATCAAAGGAGTTCTTTGGGATTACAGCAGGTTTGAAAATGATTTCTCTGTTTAGATTAGCTGCTTGTCTTTTGGATAACATCAGATCATGTTCACTAATGATCTTCTTTTCACCATAGCTTGGCAGGACTGCAGCAGGATGCAGCTTCATGTATTCTTCAGTATCAAATATTTCTGAGTTGACTTGAATCTTGCTGATTTCTTTTTCTCTGAATTCAGACATAGTTGAGTATGCTGAAGGGTCCAGTCCTTGAGCTTTGGCTTTCTCCATCATGCTTAGTGCAATTGATTCCTTGAATCTTGCCATAGAGGCAATTCTTTCAGTTTCTGTCTTGTCTGAGGGAGAAGGTGGTCTATCAGTATCAGTTTGAGCTGCAATCTCCATGTTCCTTTGAAGAGCTGTGGCTAATCTGCTTGAGTCAATAGGAATCTGTACAGCCTTCTTAGGATCAGATTTAGCATATAAAGATCTTGGAGGTGCAAGTTCAATAAATTTTTTGTTGGACTTCTCTGAATAGACAACTCTTTTTCCTTTTGTATCAACTGTCTTAGGAATAGCAGGTTTCCTTGATGTAGAAGATGAACCTCTCCTGGGAGGAGAAGGTTTCCTTTCTGGAGCTTTCCTTTTGAGAGAAGGAGGAGGAGAGAATGTTGGTTGCTTAAAGGTCATCTCCTTTATCTGTTCCATGGGAACACTTTCATTTCTTTGCCTTCCTTGTCCTGATTTATCTTGGCCTCCTTGGCTTTGATTACTTCTTCTCTGGTAGGTCTGAGAAGGGTTGGATCTAGCAAATTGAGCAGATGGAGCAGAAGAAAGATTTCCAGAGGCTCCAGCACCAGGAGGTGGAGGAGGACCTTTGGGAGGAAATTTCTGAACTGGAGTATCATATCTCTTAGACTTCTTCCTCTCTTTCTGCTGGTTCTTGGAGAACCACATCCAATGTTGAAATTCCTTTGATTTAGGATCAATCCCTTTCAGAATATAATATGGCGTTTCATTATCTTTACTGGGAGGAGGAGGAGCAACAGCTTTTCTTTTTTTAGGTGCAGCCTTTTTCTTCTTCTTGGTGTTATCAGAATCTTCAGAATCATCATCATCATTATCAGAAGAGTGAGATGAGTTTTTGCCAGCATAGTCATCAAAGTCTTGCTCTGAGGGATCCTTGGCAGCTACAGCATGTTCAGCTTTTTCTTTCTCAGGCTTCTCTCTATCTTCCTTTTCTCTTGCCTCCTCAATGGCATCTTGCTCAAAGAGGGCATCAAGATCAATATTAGGAGTACTCTTCCAAAGTTCTGATTCAGGATACAAATCAGGAACTGTCCTGGGGACCAGTTCTGCAGTTGGGGCTTCAGCTTCCTTTTCTTTAACAGATCCTGGAGCTTGCTCTGGAATTAGTTCAGCAACTGTAGGAATGGATAGAGGGTAGGTAAGAATAGGTGGAGAAAAGATGACAATATCTGCAGGGGCAGATGCTTTCTCTAGAGAGATGGCTAGGGAATCCATATAAGAATTAGCCAACTCTTCAATGTACTCAGAGGCAATATTCTCAGCCATAAAGGCTATATATTGTTCAAGGTTTAGAGTACCTGAGCTTGAATTCTTTTTAGTCATCTTGGAAGCATTTTTTGCACTATCTTGCACAGCTTCAACTTCTTCAGCAGCAGCAGCAGCAGCATTGGTTGTGCCTGCATACAAAGAAAGATAAGTTAACAACCAAGTGGGAATAAAATATTCCCCCCAAGGTGAACAACCACAGGTAATTGATAGAATTACCTGAAGATCTACACAGGATACCACTTTGCATCTAAGAAGGAGGTTATAATTCCTTCTAGATGTTCAGTGACATCAGGGATAGACACCTCTGCAAGGCACAAGAGGAGTGCCATACAGGAAAGGAAGAGAGAGTCCTTGACCAAGGGGTCATCAAGGTACTCAGGTCTATAGGGGACCATTGTCTCTTGAAAAGGAGGAACATAGGGAGTAGATGTGAGTGTGAACTCACAGTCTGAGTTAAGAAAGGATTCCAAATCTTCATCAGAATCAATGGAATTTGCAGCATCAACTTGCAACACTGATGCAAGATCATCAGCAGCTGTGATGGGTAGGAAGGAATAAGAAATTAACTCAAAGTTGGAGTTTGAATTAATTAGAATCTTAAATAAGACTATACCATCTGGTTGAGCAGCATCATTCTCAAATTTTTGAACCACTACTTCTGAATCAGTAGTGTTCACTGGAACTTTTTCACAAATGTCCATGGGGACTTCCTCATTATCTTTCTCAGGGACTTCCTCCTCAGAAGCTAGATTCACTAGGGAGTGAATGTCTTTGTTAGGTACAAATATCATTTTAAAGTCCTGAGTATGATCTTTTTAGAGAAAAGGTTTTACCTTCTGGTTGCTCTGAATCTTTGTTGGCTTCTGGGACCACTACTGCAAGACCAGTAGTGTCCACTGGAATTTCTTCCTCTTGAAGCTCTTGAGCTTCTTCTGCAATGGCTGGAAGGGAAGGAAAGGAAGGGTTATCCTGAAGGGTCAAGGCATCACCTGAGACCACTTCAAACGACATCTCCCCCTGCATGACTTTAGTTGGGGCTGGAGTCATGCACCTCACTAAAGAGGGCTCAGCAGAAGATGGAATGGATTTAATGGCTTCTGTAAGTGCATTTATGGATGCAATGATAGGGGCATTGGCTGCCTCAATCATGGTTTGGATGGAAGGGGTGATGAGCTTCACAATGTGTGCAAGCAATTCAGGGGTGATCTGAAATACTGAGGGAGCGGATGTGGATGGATGACTGTGGGATGCAAGGTGAGGTAGTGATGGAATGATATCAGTATGATCTGCCACATGATCAAATGGATCATGTGGAGATAGGGAATCATCAACATGAGTTTGGGATTCATGTTGAGATAGGTTGGTGAGGATGGTCTCAGTCACCATGTCAACACTGGCTGAAGCTGCCATATGTTGTGGTGTTGGTGACTGGGATGCAGTGATGATGAGTGAAGATGGATGGATTGCTGAACCTTCCCCAGCAAGATGGAGAGTGGCTGAATCAGCCCTGGTGTCTGATGAAGGGTTAGGATCAACCCTGACTATCTTCTTGATAACCCTTTGGGATTTCTTGAAGAGGGAGGGGTCCAACCTCTTGCTTGCATTGAATGCAGAGGATGCAGAAACAAGCAGCAGGGGTGCTTTCGCAGATAGAAAGACACCCAATACTCTGGCAAGAGTTACTTCCTTCTTGCTATTCTTTCTCCTTATCAATTCATACAAAACTTTTCCCCAATTCATCTGAGTCTTGTTCACCAAAGCCGACATCAAGGCAAACTGTTGCCTGTTGATGTTATCATGAGCAGAGTGTTTACCCAAAACAACTTTGCCCACCAGGTCTGCCAGAAACTTAAACTCTGGAGACAGGTTGATCTTCAGCAGCTTTGCCGGAATACCATCAGCATGGCCCATCACTGTTAGCATGCGGCCATACTCCGCTGTATCTTGTTCATATTCTTCAGTTCCAGTTGGTAAATCAAACAGCTCTGTCAAAATATCAGGAGTCAGAATGACCTCCTCTCCATTAATCTTTCCCGTCATTGCTTCGTCGCTGGAAGACGAAGTATACACCCATTCTTTAATCTCTAGTATATTGATCTTGGGCGCGGATGACATAAATTTCTTCAGTCCTTGATCTTCACATATCTGCAACATGTCTCTGATTGATTGATCGCAAAGGCAGAAGGAATCGAAGTCGACACAGAATCCCGTGTCGAACTTCATCCCTGAAAGAACTGCTGGAAGAATCGCCATTTGATTTGAGAGAGAATGGCGAATCGAGATGCAAGGCAAGGGGAGAAGAGAATCGCACGGGATTAGAGTTCGAGAGCGAATTCTAAGCCAGAAGACAGAATATAAAAAGACGAAACTGAAGGACGACGATCTCCAGACCTAAATCGACTATCAGATAAAAAATCTGCGATCATCGAACACGGATTAAAATCGGACGTCGAACAATGACTGACGATAGTCAATATTTAACTAATCGTCAAACATCGACCGACTACAAGCAAACACCACGATCGTCGATCAATATATGTTGGTCGACGATTCACCACACAGCACAACAAATCTGTCGTCGACCAATTGGTCCACGATAGATACCTAAGGAGAGATCGTTGACCAGTTGGTCGACGATTTCTGCCTTACTACAGAGCGAACTGTCATCGACCATTGGTCGACGATAGTCCTGACCTGGTCGAAGATCGTTGAGCAGTAGTTCGACGATTTTAGACAGAAAACAGATCTAACCTAATTTTCACTACTCTGAACCATTAATCATACCAAGCTGGTTCAGGAAGAACAAATGCTTTTGTTCATCAAGGGGCTTAGTGAAAATATCTCCTCTCTGCAGGTCTGTGGATATAAATTCCATAATTATCTTGTTCTTTTCCACATTATCTCTCAGAAAATGATGTCTAATCTCAATGTGCTTGGTCCTGGAATGGTGCACAGGATTTTGAGCAATTGATATTGCACTGGTACTGTCACACAAAATTTTTGTGTTTGAGTGTGTGTACCCATAATCCACTAGCTGATTTTGAATCCACAGGATCTGTGAACAACAACTAGCTGCTGCTATATATTCAGCCTCTGCAGTTGAAGTAGATACAGATGCCTATTTCTTACAAAACCAAGAGACAAGTCTCTCTCCCAGGAACTGACAAGTCCCTGAGGTGCTTTTCCTGTCAACTCTACAACCAGCATAATCAGCATCTGAATATCCAATTAATTCAAATTCTGACTCAGCTGGGTACCACAGTCCTAAGTTAGGGCATCCCTTAAGGTATCTCAAGATCCTCTTGAGAAGAGTTAAGTGAGATTCCTTTGGGTTGACCTGAAACCTAGCACATAGGCATGTAGCAAACATTATGTCAGGCCTACTTGCAGTCAAATACAGCAGGGAACCAACAATGGCTCTATAATTCTTTTGATCAACAGACTTGCCATTGACATCAGAATCAATAACTGCATTTGAGGCCATAGGTGTGCTCATTGATGAAGCATCAGACATTCCAAATCTTTTAACCAGCTCTCTGGCATATTTTGATTGAGAAATGAAGATACCATCAACACTCTGTTTCACTTGGAGACCAAGGAAATAGGATAACTCACCCATGCTGCTCATCTCAAACTTGGAGTGCATTAGTTCAGAGAACCTCTTGCATAGTTTGGGATCAGTGGAGCCAAATATAATGTCATCTACATAGATTTGAACTAACAGTTGTGAGTCCTTATGATGTCTAATAAACAGGGTTCTATCTACTACACCTCTCACAAACTTGTGTTCTAGAAGGAAATTTGCTAAGGTCTCATACCAAGCTCTAGGAGCTTGCTTAAGTCCATATAGAGCCTTTTGGAGTTTGAACACATGAGTGGGTAAGGTTGATGAAACAAACCCTGGTGGTTGTTCAACAAACACTTCTTCCTTTAAATCTCCATTGAGGAAGGCACTCTTCACATCCATTTGGAAGACCTTAAATCTCTTATAGGCAGCATAGGCTAGGAAAATCCTAATTGCTTCTAATCTAGCTACAGGGGCAAAAGTCTGATCATAGTCTATGCCTTCCTCCTATCTATAGCCTTGAGCTACTAGTCTAGCCTTATTCCTAACTACTATGCCTTGGGCATCAAGCTTGTTTATAAACACCCACTTGGTGCCTATGATCCGTTGGCCTCTTGGTCTTGGAACCAAGGTCCAAACTTTACATCTTTCAAATTGGTTAAGCTCCTCTTGCATGGCTATAATCCAGTGTGGATCAAGCTCAGCATCTTTAATGGTTAGGGGCTCAACCTGAGATAGGAAACAAGCAAACATCATATCTTTGTTGAGTTGATGTCTTGTCTGGACTCCTACTGAAATGTCTCCAATCACTTAAGATATAGGGTGATCTCTAAGTGTGACAAGATCAGTAGGTTCAACAATGATCTGATCTTCAACAGTTTCAAGATTTAATTCCTCATGTGGAATTTGATCAACTATTGGTGCAGGTGCTTTAACTTCAAGAAGTTCTACATCAGATTCAGAATCTGAGGAAGCAACCTGAGGAGTTTGTTGGGGATGATTCTCCTGTGTGAGTCTCAAACCTTCCAAATCCTTACTTAACTCTAGGACTTGCACTGTACTATTAGAAGAAGAATCCTTCTCCTTATAATACATGACTGTCTCATCAAAAGAGACATGTGCAGACTCTTCTATCTTAAAAGAAGATTTATTAAGGACCCTATAGGCTTTGCTTACTTGAGAGTATCCTAGAAAGACTCCCATTGAAGCTTTTGCCTCAAATTTTCTAAGGTATTCTTTGTTATTGTTATGAACAAAAGCTACACAACCAAATACTCTAAAATAGTCTATTTTAGGTTTCACTTGCTTAAGTAACTCATAGGGAGTCTTACCCTTAAGTTTATGTATCAGACTTCTGTTCAATACATAGTTAGCTGTGCTAACTGCTTCAGCCCAAAAGGACAGAGGCATGTTAGCATCTGCCAACAATGTACTTGCAGCTTCAATTAGGGTTCTGTTTTTCCTTTCAACTACCCCATTTTGTTGAGGAGTTCTAGGAGCAGAGAAGCTATGTTTGATACCTTCCTTCTTACAGAATTCTTGCATAAGAAGAGACTCAAACTCAGCACCATGATCACTTCTGATCAAGGCAATCTGAGTAGAATACTCACTCTGTATACACTTTAGAAAATCTGTAAGAACCTTGAAGTTATCAGCCTTAGTTCTCAAGAAGAATACCCAAGTGAACCTAGAGAAGTCATCTACAACTACTAGAGTGTAAGACTTTCCTCCAAGACTCTGTACAGCAATAGGACCAAATAAGTCCAAATGTAGCAAGTACAGGATCCTGGGAGAATCACTTTTATTAACTGATTTAAAGCTATTCCTTGTTTGCTTACCTAATTGACAAGCTTTGCAAAGGCCTTCCTTCTTGTAGGGGCAAGAAGGTAAGCCTCTTACAAGATTGTGTTTAGCCAACCTAGAGATATTTTTCAAATTAACATGACTGAGTCTCTTATGCCAAAGGGTATTATTACTGATTACTTCATTAAATAAGCATATTTCAGATTTGGATGAATTAAAATCTACAACATAAACATTACCAATTCTAATGCCTACTAACACAACAATATTATTTAAAGCAATATTACAAGCAGTATCAGTAAACCATACCTTGTACCCAGCATCACACATTTGGCTTACAGAGATTAGGTTGTGCTTTAGTCCAGAGACATAAGCTACCTTCTTGAAGGTTACAGCTCCTATGGTGAAGCTGCCATACCCTTCAGTCTGTCCACAGCTGGAATCTCCAAATACAACTTTTGGTCCCAGCTTGGCTTTGAAACCTGACAGGTTCTTCTTCTTTCCTGTCATATGCTTTGAGCATCCACTATCCAGATACCATTTGTCATGTATGACTGGATAGGTCTTCACCTGCAAAGATATCAATTATACATTGTGGACCCAGGTTACCTTGGGTCCAGTATTCTTCACAAAAGAAAAGCTAGATATAAAAGATCTTGCAGGCTTAGATTGATATCCTAAAGGGTGTGATCTCCTAGGTGGGATAATCCATTCAGTTGAGGGATTAAACAACCTAGGGTAGTGATTAGGATTTGCAGTTCTGGAAGTTTGAATTTTATTTTCCAGCTTAAGTCCAGATCGTCGATCAATGGTCGACGATCGCAAGCCATATCGTCGATCATTTATGGTAGAACGATGTTCTGGATTCCACGATCGTCGATCACTGGTCGACGACTCAGGATGAGATCGTCGACCTCCTGCACCAAAGCTATTATACTCAGTGTAGGTGTTCAGCGATCGTCGATGGATGTTCGACGATTGGTTTGACGATAGTCGATTAATGTTCGACGATTTCTATAGAGCTAGAAATTTTTTCTTCCTGTTCTCTTTCTTGATCTTATTACGAATTTTCTTATACCTTTCAATTTCCTCAGTATTCTTTATTCCTGATTCAGAAATAAATTTTACTGGAGTGCTAAATCTCTCCTTTGTGAGGAGGATGGGTTCACTAGATGTAGCACCTAGGCCTAGTTTATCATTACCAACCCTAGTGTTTGCCATACTGGTTATTTCAGATAGTTTAAGGCTTCTGCCATTTAATTTTTCTTCTAACCTCTTAGATTTAGCTAGTTCTAATTTTAGGAATGTTACTTCTTCTTTTGAGCTTTCTAATTCCTTTTCTAATCTAATTATTTCAGTACTTTCCATGTCTAGTTCCATTATCTTTAATCTAAGTGACTTAATTTTTTTTTCAGATAATAGTAAATCTAAACATAGAGTTTTAAATATTAGTTTGAACTCGGGAGATGAAAAATCAAATGAGTTGATTGCCTGGTCTTCCATAGGAAGATCTTCTTCATTGTCTCCTTCTTCTTCAGAATTCTCTGCAGCTGACAGAGAGCTGCAGGCATTAATAGCCATGAGGCAGACCTCTTTGGCTTTCTTCTCTTCTTCTTCTTCTGAATCACTGGAGCTAGAGGAGCAGGTATCCTCTTCTGTTTCACTCCAGGTAGCAGCCACAAATCCCTTGTCCTTCTTCTTGTATTTGTGTGAGGAGGACTTGGAGTGGTGCTTCCTGTACTCTTTCTCATTTTTCTTCTCCTTGTGTTTCTTCTCTGGACAATCTGGGGCAATGTGTCCAGGCTTGCTGCAAACATAACAAATGATTTCTTTAGAAGGAGTCTTGTCATACCTTGGTTTATCCTCATACTTGGAGAACTTCTTTCTGAAATCTCTTCTTCCCATGTTGAGGAACCTCTTGGCAATGAGTGCCAGCAACTCCTCATTTGATTGACTTCCTTCAGAAGTCTCAGCAGCCTTGAGAGCTAGAGAGTGCTCTTTCTTTGTAGGTGTAAGAGTTTTTACTTCAGTTGCAGCAGCTCTGCTCTTCAAAGTTTGCTCATATGACTTGAGTTTTCCCAACAGAGCTTCTATGGAGAGTTCCACAGTGTTTCTGCCATCCTTGATGGGCCATATCCTTGAGTCCCAAGATATGGGAAGGCACATCAGGATCTTGTCATTGACTTCTGTCAAAGTTATCTCCTTGTCCAAAGACCTGAGTTCACTTATTATTGAACTGAGTCTTGTGTACATTGTGTCAATGTCTTCAGCATCATCCTTCTTGAAATTTTCATACTGAGAAGTGAGGTTGGATCTCCTGTCCTTCCTCTCATCAGCTGAGCCAGCAACTATGTGGTTGAGGGAATCCCACATAGCTTTGGCTGAGGTACATTCAGTAAGCTTCTGGAATATTTCATCAGACATTGTCTGAGCTAGGATATTCATTGCTTTTGCATCAGCTGCTTTTGCCTTCTTGTAAGTTTCATTGTAGTCAGGTGGTGGCACAGCACTGAGATCAGCAGAAGTGGAAGCAGCAGCAGGCCTAGTAGGTGGTCCTGTCAAAATAGAAGAAAAGATATCTTCATCAATAGAATTCATGTATAGTCTTATCCTGGCCTTCCATATGCCAAACTTGGATAAGTTGCATACAGGAGGTCTGGTGCTTGAATAATCCTTAGACTGGGCCATGTGTGAAAGTGTTTGTGAATGGTATCAGGAAACAACTTATCACTGGATCTTTTAACTCAGGTGTTAGCCTGTATGAACAGCTAACCTCCCTCTGATACCAATTGAAAGTGAGGGGATAAGATGTAAACTTCTCTAGAGGGGGGATGAATAGAGTATTCAAATTTTATGAACAACTAGACAGCTCCCTTGGAGTTTATTTGCGGAATAAATAATCTGATACTTGAACCCTAAGATCCTAACACAGTGAAGTGCACAAGTGAGAGAGCTAACTGAAATTTCAGTTTAACTATGCCTATCACAGTAACTAGCAATCCTAGGTAGTTCTATCACAGCCACAGAATAAGCAATTAAACAAAACAGCCAGAGAGACACAGGATATATAGTGGTTCCCTCTTAATAGGTACTCCACTCTTCTACCACCCTGGTAGGAATCCACTGCAGGTTTTTGCTAAGGTGCCCTGCCACCAATGATCTGATTCAGGTAGATCAAATAAGACCCTTTGAGCTTTTGATAAGGATGCTCAACCACAGGTTGTTGATAAGGTGCCCTGTCACCAATGTTCACTTTTGAAGAGGTGTGAAAACTCTTTTACAAAGGGGTTGAGAGGGTTAGATTGTCTTCTCTGTTGTTAATAACAGATTAGAGAAGACTTGTGGATTCTCTAAAGAATCAAAGTCTCCCCCTGGCTCAGTGGAAGTCCAGGGAAAGCCTTTGCTTCAGGATGAAGGAGTTTCAGATATACTAAAACTAAATCCTCAGAGATCTGTAGACTGATTTTTATCAGGTCTTCAGATTCTGGAACACTTGAAGCAGAACTGGAGCTAGTCTTTCTGAAGTCTTGAAAACTCTAAGCAGATGCTCAGGAGACTTGAGAAAGAAAATGATTGCTCTGGGCCTTTGCTTCAGGAAAACTTTTCTTCTCTTCTTGAGAGATGGTGAAGAGCTGCTCTGATGAAGCTTGAGCGAATGAAGCCTTGAGAAGAAAAATCTCTCTGTGTCTGTAACTGTCTATCACTGCTGAGAGAAAAATCTCTTTTAAATATATCTTCTCTTTTTCCCTTGAAACGGCTCTATTGATTTGAATATCTCGAGCCCTGCGACAGGTTATCTCAATATAGAATATAGTAATAGGAATAGAATGAGCTATTAACTCTCTGTCAGTCCCAATAAGAAAATAAACTGAATGGGAAAATATCTCAGCATAAAGACTTAACATACTCGGAAATAGTATACAGCGCCAACGGCTAGAATACAGCCTGGAAAGATAAAGTCAACATATTTTGTATAATAGGACAAAATACTTTATCAAATACGAAATCCTGTAATTTGTGTTTACATATTTGGTAATTAATTCATTTGAATTTAAGCCATAAATTAGCAAAAACAACTTCAGAAAATCTCTCTAACCACAAGCTAAAACACTTGGAAATAAACCAAGGAATGGAGTAAATACAAACTGTTAAAGGCAGACAATAATCGTCGAACAGGGGTTCGATGATCGTCGACCTAGCCAACAGATCGTCGACTAAGGCAGAAATCGTCTGGGAAAGAAAACGTCGAACAGCTCATGCTATCGTCGACCAATGGTCGACGATCGCAAGGCCTCGTTCGACGATGGTCGAACGGAAAAATGCCTTAACCATATATGTTGAAGCCAAAAATAACCTCAACAAATGTTCACGAACCAAAGTGCAGTCAATGCCTACTTCTCTCAAACCTCGACCCCTGACAGGCTGCTAAGGCCCTAACACAGACCCAAAGCCTCAGCTGGGAGGTCCCACCACACACCCGGAAGATCTCTGAGAGCTTCCCCTCCAAAGCCAAATGCTGGGCTGGGAGCTCTTCAGAAGGCACTAGAGTTGGAGGGAAAAAAATGAGAGCCTGCCTTCCAAAGAGCCCCTATGGGTCTTTTTATAGTCTTCCTTTGACCTGAAAATACTAAAATACCCCTGAGGGGTCTGCCAATAGCCAAATCCCGCTGTTCTCCTAAGGGCGTTTGGGTAATTTTACCTCGGGATAATAATAAAATAATCTTCTCTGGACTCCGGGTCCCACCCCGTGGGCCCATTTGGCGAGACCCCCGGCCTAGAAGGCTCTCGCTGGATCCCCTCTAGGCCCGCCTTGGCGAGAACTCCTGCCCGGAAGGTTCTCGCGCTAGGTAGTCATGATGTTAATGCGAAAGAAGGTTCACCTAAGGCCTTCTCGCCTGCCCTGGGCGGGAGCTCTCCCTAAGGCGGGAGCTTCCGCAGTCAGGCCCTCTGCTTCGGTCGGTCGACGATCTCTTATGCCGAGAGCTCGACTATCTGCCCTGGTCGGTCGACGATCTCTCCTGCCGAGAGGTCGACTATCTGCCCTAGTTTCCTCAGCTTTCGCCTGCCCTTGGCGAGAGCTCCTACAGGACGAGAACTCCCCAAGTATGCCTTAGGGTTAACCCGAGGCTAGCCTGAGACTAGCCCAATCCTGACCATTGAAGCCTTTGGATCCCTCCCAGCGAATATGGGGTTGTACACAATCCCCGCTCTTTTCGAGCTAGCCCTGCGCTTGACAAGACAAGTCCAACCCCCGAAATATTCGCTGGACACGTGCCAACTAACCAGGGGAATCTTTTGGTGGGTCCTACTGCGGCTATAAATACGCACCGATAGGCGACCATATGCCTCGCCCTTGAAATACTGTTTTTACGACTGAGCTCTCGCCCCCCGGGACTTTTGCGCGAGCTTACCATGCATCCCAAACGTGCTGCCAAATTGCTTCCGCAAGACCTCCAAGACCGGTTAGCCGCTGCCCAAGCGCGGGCCTTGGCTAACTGTGCGGCGGTGGCTCCATGGTTAGTGAAAAAGACTTCCATCGCCGGGCCGTCCGAGCCGAAGAAGAAGGAAAAGAAAAGGGCGAAGGTGGTCCGGCGGGACCTTTCTCGCGAGAACAGGGATCCTCCTTCCCCCACTCCCAATCCTGCGGGGGATCCTTCTCCGCAGAAGGTAAGCCTTTCAACCGTTCCTATCGAGCTGATTGTGCGCTGGATCCGACAGTTAACGTAAGCTTTCGCAGGAAGCCGCTCCTAACGATGGCGACGAGATCCCGCCAAGTTCTTCGAACCTGCCCGCTCATTCACCCAAGGACCAAACGCGAGTCTTGGAGAGGATTCCTCCGGCCGAAACCGGAACGATAGGTACATTTTCCCTTGTCAGTATTTCGACCCGACCTTTTCTTTTCTGAACCGTCTTCTCGTAGTGCCAACTCCCGCCGACCCGGGTCTAACCACCCGGGCAGATGAAGCGAGAACCGTTGAAGTGCCTCCTGCGGCAGCCAATCCTATCCTGCAGGCGGGAGGGGCGGCTTCTGAACCTTCCGCTACTCTCCAGGATGCTGATCGTCCCCTGAGAAAATACAACTCCCCTCCTGCTTCCGGCCAGGCCGGGATTATCGCGCGCGAGCCCTTCCGCCCGGGGCTGGGCAAGCCTCTTCACCTTCTTTATGGGACCAACGGAGGGGCCGGGCCTTCTCGTCCAACTTTGGTTGATGGTTCTCGCCCAACCGCAGGTATGCGAGACCTTTTAAAACCGTTGATCGCCATGCTTTAACCAAAATTCTCGCACGTTTCTTTCGCAGGTGATCCTGGCTTGCGGTCGGGAGTCAACGAGGAAGGAGAAGAAGAGGAAGAAGAAGACGAGGAAGAAGAGGATGAAGAGTCCCCTCTCCCTTCGTCTGGCGAGATAGAAGAAACCCTGAACAGCGCTGGGAGCGCGAAGGGGAGACGGAGGAAGATCTCGGTCATCCTGGCCAAGCTTGTCCGGCGAGACCGTGCCCATACCGCCGCGGCGAAAGCATTCCGCGAATCCGTGGAGCAAAGGCTGGAGGCTCTGGAGCGGGACTTCTTCTTGGGCGAGACTGATTGCCCGGGAGGGCCTTCTGCCGAGTCTTCGCCAGGGAGGTGCATCTCGCAGATCCGGGATCACGCCAGGCGGATCAACCTTGGGTGTACCACCCTATCGTCTTACTTCAACCCGTTGGCGCCCCCAAGAACTAGGCGGCGAGAACGAGGACGATGGAGCTGGAAGCCCTATTAGCCCTCCCACTTTGAATCTCCATGTATCTCTTTTTTCAATGTATCTGTAATAAGCATTATTACTAACTAAGTTTTACCCAGCTTGCGCTAGCGAGGATCTCGCTTCTATCCATGTCTCTCTTTTTCCTTTTCTTTTTATTGCTCTGCGAGGCTTTTCAATTAAGACGCTTACACCAATCTGGGATGCTTGCGCCAATCTAGGAGGTTTGTGTTAACCTAGGAGGCTTGCGCTAATCTAGGAGGCTTGCGCCAATCTAGGAGGTCGCGTCGAAACCCGAAACGACCGTTGACCGCTGTCATCCCGAGGGGGAGAATCGAGGCGCCGTTAGCCCGGATTCTGACAGCTGTACTCCGCTGTCACTTTCTCTCTCTGTCGGATGAATTCATGATGATTACGTTTTCTTATAAATAGAGAAGTCTACCAACCGCATTTACTTCTTCGATCCGGAACCTCAGCCTTCCCTCCTTGCTTTCGCGTTCTTGCTCTCGCTTCGACCCCTCTTCAGCTCTCGCTCTTACTCACAAACCAACCATGCCTGGCGAGAGCAAGGGTCGCGCCCACTGCGCGGAAGCTTTTCAAAAACACCTCTTCCCTTCCTGCAAGCTCACCCTCGACGAATACAACATGATCGTTGACCGCTACATCCCCGCCGGCTTCTCGGCGCGAAACCCGGGGAATCACGATAGGGTGAATACTCCGGGGGCGGGAGAGCTTGCCATCCCCCTCGAGCACTTCGAGGTGGGCTTCCGCCTCCCCCTTTGGCCGGAGGTTCGGCTAGCTCTTCGCTATTATGGGGTGGTTCCCGCCCAACTGAACCCGAACTCGGTCGCGATCCTTATAGCATTCATATGCTATATGCGATCTGAGAGGATCGAGTTCAGTTTGCCCATCTTCCGGAAGCTATTCAACTTCCGTGCCAAGGGCGGGGTGGTTTTCTTCTCCGGGCAACTGCTCGAGGTTACCGGTCTCGCCAACAAGCACCACCACTGGGGCGAGAAGTTCGTTTATGTCAGCGGGGACTTCGGCAACGTCCCGCTTCAGCCCGTCCAGTATGAGGACGCTGCCTACAAGCCGCCTGCTCTGGGATCGCGCGAGAGCGCAATCCTGGAATTCTTCGGGACCAAGGAGTTCGACGTCCCCTATCTTCGGCGGGACGTCGACTCCCTCCCACTTGTTCACTCGGGCGAAGGTACGGTCTCGCCTCAGATTCCCTCTTTTATCAAGGATTTTCTTGCGCTGAAGTGCTAAAGCGTTTTAACTTTGCAGGAGAGCGGGAGGTCCCTCTGCGCCAACCCTTCGCTGAAGGCCGGGGTGTCGAGGGTCTGGCAGCGAGAGGCTCCCTTGCGCTCGCGGAAGCTAGCGCCAGCGCCTGCCGAGAAGATCCAGCCCCTCCCTTGCCGCCACCAGCCAAGAAGCGGAAGGTCACCCTTCCTCCTCTCCGAACGCTGAAGAGGCCGAAACCCTCTGCCCTTGAGAAGGGAAAAGCCCCGGCCGTCCCGCCTGTCCAACCTCCTCCAGAGGGCAGGTCCTTTGAAGCGATCCTTCAGATGGCCAGCGAGATGGATGCCGCCGCCAAGAGCCGCGCCGAGGCTTCTACTGGGAACCCATCGGCCGCGAGCGAGGCTGGGGGAGGAGTGGTCGCCGCCGAAACCTCTGCCAGCGTCCCGCCCCAGGAGGTGCCGAGAGGGCACAGGAACTTTGGCTTCGGCGTGAAGTACGTCGACGCGGAGGGGAAGCCTCAGATGGAATGGGACCCTGAGTCGAACTTGATCAAAGTTATGACGCTCCTTCCCAGCTGGGCGGAGGGGGAAGATGTGACTGGCGAGGCCTTCTCGCTTGGATACGGCCTTTACAGCCGGGAGGATGCCAGCACATTCGACCAGATGTCCACCCGCCTTATAGCCTTCGATGCCATCCGGGCTCTATTGCGCGGGTTCGAGCTTGCGCATATGTGTGCGCGCCGAAGCATCACCCTTGACAAGAATTTCACCGATATGCGCAAGGCGAGGGAGGACGCAATGGCTCGAGCGCAGGCCGCGGGAGAAGAACTCGCGAAAGCTCAACAAGAGCTTGCGGATGCTCGACTGGCGCTATCTCTACGCCCTGCGGCTGAGGTAAGCGAGACCCTCCCGAACCCTTGCTTTCGTTTTTCAAAGTTACGATGGTGCGATGTTTCCAGGCTGAACTCTCTTTTTCTTTTCACAGGATTCTGCCCAAGTCAGGGAGCTTCACGCAGAGCTGGCCAACGCGCGCTGCGAGAGCGTCCTCTTGAGGTAACAGCTTCGCGCAGAGCTGGCGAAGGTCCCGCCTCCGGAGCTAGATGCGAGGCTGCGGAGTCGTTACCTTTCGGAGTACGACGTTGACAAGCTGCTCCAGGCCAACGCTCAGGCAACCGTCAAGCTGACGCTCGAGACGCTGCGAGATGTCAAGCTGCTTCGGGAGGACGGCGCGACCATCGACGCTCGCCAGCTTCTTCCTTGGCTCTACGATCCAGTTCCCAAACCTCCGGGCGCGCCGGACTCACCTCCCTCAGACATCCCGAGGTCTTCTACCGCTGGCGAGACATCTAGAGAGGGCTCTGGCGAGGATTCAAGCGAAAGCACCAGCGGGAGTTACAGCGCGTCCCCCTAAACTTCTCTTTTTGTTTCTTTTGTAATGAGCGAGAGGCTCCAACTTTGTGTAATTAATTTTATGTAAAGCAGTGTTTCATCTCTCATTTTCAGCGTGCTTGAAAGTATATTGTTCTACCGAATGGCTTCCGCGCGAACTTCCGCCGAGACCCTTAGTCTCTTTAGGATAACCTCTTAGAAATCCGTTAGGCGGGAACCTCGCGTTGTTAATTAAGTTGTCCTGCTCAGGTCCGCCGGGAGCCTCTTTTTGCGAGAACCCCCCCTTTGACCGAGACCTTTGCTGGCCGCGACCTTTGAGCCGAGACCCTTACTGGCCGAGACCTTTGGGGCGAGACCCTTACTGGCCGAGACCTTTGAGCCGAGACCCTTACTGGCCGAGACCTTTGAGCCGAGACCCTTACTGGCCGAGACCTTTAGGGCCTTGCCTTCAGTCTAGGTCAGGGCCCTACCCACGTATTTTTCCAACCAATCAAACCCCTACCCCGCCGGCGAGCCGTCGGACCTGCTAGCTTATTGAGAGCCTGCGCAACGGGTCTACCCGGGGCCGAGTCGAGTTCGTTGTAATGTAGAAGTGGCCAAGAACAAAGTATCTCAGGAGCCAACCTATCCCCCGCAAGCGAGCCTTCGGACCTGCCAGCTTGATGAGAGCCTGCGCAGCGGGTCTACCTGGGGCCGAGCCGGACTCGGGGCGTCGTAGAAGTGGCTAAGAACAAAGTATCGCAAGAGCCAACCTATCCCCCACAGGCGAGCCTTCGAACCTGCCAGCTTGATGAGAGCCTGCGCAGCGGGTCTACCTGGGGCCGAGCCGAGCTCGGGGTGTCGTAGAAGTGGCTAAGAACAAAGTATCGCAAGAGCCAACCTATCCCCCGCAGGCGAGCCTTCGGACCTGCCAGCTTGATGAGAGCCTGCGCAGTGGGTCTACCTGGGGCCGAGCCGAGCTCGGGGTGTTGAAGAAGATAACCAAACCTCTCCCCCACAGGCGAGCCTTCGGACCTGCCAGCTAGATGAGAGCCTGCGCAGCGGGTCTACCTGGGGCCGAGCCGAGCTCGGGGTGTTGATGAAGATAACCAAACCTCTCCCCCACAGGCGAGCCTTCGGACCTGCCAGCTAGATGAGAGCCTGCGCAGCGGGTCTACCTGGGGTCGAGCCGAGCTCGGGGTGTTGATGAAGATAACCAAACCTCTCCCCCACAGGAGAGCCTTCGGACCTGCCAGCTAGATGAGAGCCTGCGCAGCGGGTCTACCTGGGGCCGAGCCGAGCTCGGGGTGTTGATGAAGATAACCAAACCTCTCCCCCACAGGCGAGCCTTCGGACCTGCCAGCTAGATGAGAGCCTGCGCAGCGGGTCTACCTGGGGCCGAGCCGAGCTCGGGGTGTTGATGAAGATAACCAAACCTCTCCCCCACAGGCGAGCCTTCGGACCTGCCAGCTAGATGAGAGCCTGCGCAGCGGGTCTACCTGGGGCCGAGCCGAGCTCGGGGTGTTGATGAAGATAACCAAACCTCTCCCCCACAGGCGAGCCTTCGGACATGCCAGCTAGATGAGAGCCTGCGCAGCGGGTCTACCTGGGGCCGAGCCGAGCTCGGGGTGTTGATGAAGATAACCAAACCTCTCCCCCACAGGCGAGCCTTCGGACCTGCCAGCTAGATGAGAGCCTGCGCAGCGGGTCTACCTGGGGCCGAGCCGAGCTCGGGGTGTTGATGAAGATAACCAAACCTCTCCCCCACAGGCGAGCCTTCGGACCTGCCAGCTAGATGAGAGCCTGCGCAGCGGGTCTACCTGGGGCCGAGCCGAGCTCGGGGTGTTGATAAAGATAACCAAACCTCTCCCCCACAGGCGAGCCTTCGGACCTGCCAGCTAGATGAGAGCCTGCGCAGCGGGTCTACCTGGGGCCGAGCCGAGCTCGGGGTGTTGATGAAGATAACCAAACCTCTCCCCCACAGGCGAGCCTTCGGACCTGCCAGCTAGATGAGAGCCTGCGCAGCGGGTCTACCTGGGGCCGAGCCGAGCTCGGTGTGTTGATGAAGATCCCTTCAACCAGGCCTATTCTATCACTGAGATGAGGGATCATAGCCAGTTAAAACTAAAACATAAAGATTGCCTATTCAGCGACAGTCAACATTTTGAAATAAACTCATTGAAAATGCAACAGTTGTTTACAACACTACAATCCTTCTTTCCCTCCTACGGGTAGAAGCGCTTCAGGTCATCACCATTCCAGGTGTGACTCAAGGTCCTTCCCTCCGCGTCCTGGAGATAGTAGCCTCCGTTAACCAGAGCCTTCTCTACTATGTAAGGCCCTTCCCAGCTAGGGTTGAGCTTACCAACCGCGGCCGACCTTCCCGCAGCGTCGACCTTTTTCAGTACTAGATCCCCCTCGGCGAATTGCTTGACTCTGATGTGCTTATCGAAGTACCGAGCCATTCGCCGTTTTATTTCTTCTTGCCTGATGGCGGCAACATCCCGCAGCTCTTCCACCATATCTAATGAGAGGCGCAACCCTTCCTCATTCTCCAACCTCCAAGCTTCGCTTCCCTCAGCTGCGGCCACGACCCTTGGGGACCTAACCTCGAACTCCACAGGGAGGACAGCCTCACACCCATGAGAGAGCTTGAAGGGGGTCTCTCCTGTGGCCGTGTTCGGAGTTGTTCGCAAGGCCCACAGGACGGAAGGGAGCTGTTCCACCCAGCTACCCTTCAGGTTCTCCACCTTCTTTTTTAGCAAGTTGACGATGACTTTGTTTGCCGCCTCCACCTGGCCATTGCTCCGAGGTTGATGGACAGAGGCGAACCTGAGGTCAATCCCCAATTGGGTGCAGAAATTGATGAATTCTTCACTGGCGAACTGAGGACCGTTGTCCGTCACTATCGCTTGGGGCAATCCGTGCCTGCAAATGATTTCCCCCCAAACGAAGTTTCTGATGACCTGGGAGGTTACCTTGGCTAACGGCTTGATCTCCAGCCATTTGGAGAAGTAGTCAATCATAACTAGGAGGAACCTCCTCTGTCCGCTAGCTAGAGGAAAGGGTCCAACCAGGTCCATTCCCCAAATGGCGAAGGGCCATGGCGCCGTGATGCTTCGAAGCCTTTGGGCGGGCAAGAGCTGCAGAGGAGCATGCACTTGGCACTTCCGACACCTCCTTGCGAATTCAGCTGTATCCTTCCTTAAGGTCCGCCAGAAATATCCTTGCCTTATCACCCTTGCTTCCAATGTCCTTCCCCCGGAATGACTGCCGCATTCTCCCGAATGCACCTCTTCCAGGATCCTCGGGACTTCCTCCTCGGTTACGCATCTCGCGAGGAGCCCTGACAACATCTTCCGATGCAGGCTCCCCTCCAGCATCAGGTAATGAGCCGCCTTGTGCCTGAAGCTCTTTGCATCCTTGACTTCTTTTGACAGTTCTCCTGTGGTCAAGAAGGTCACCAACGGATCTACCCATGAGGACCGCCGATTCACCTCCATCACCTCTCCCTCTTCAATGGCTGGCCGAAATAGTTCGGTTAGGGTACCTCCACCCCGAGGCCCGAACTTTGCTAACCGGTCAGCTGCCATGCTTTCATCCCTGGGAACATGTTGAATAGAAAAAGAACGGAAACCTCCAATAATAGTTCTTACCTTTGATAGATATCTTGCGAGGGTAGGCTCCCGGGCCTCAAACTCGCCTCGGATCTGCAATGCTACCACCATGGAGTCGGTGAAGGCCTCCACATCCTGGATTTCCAGCTCCTTTGCCAAGCGAAGGCCAGCGATCACAGCCTCATACTCCGCTTGGTTATTGGTTACAGGGAAATGGAAAGTCACTGCTTGCTCTATGGTAACTCCCTGAGGGCTTACCAACACCACACCTCCTCCCAGGGAGTGCCTTCCTGAGGCCCCGTCGACCACCATCTTCCACGCTTCTTGCGGCCTTGGTTCTTCAACCTCAGCCTCGGTAACATAGTCCGCCAGAAAATCCGCTACGGCCTGGGCCTTGATGGAGAGCCTCGGGACGAAAGAAATGTCGAACTCGCTTAGTTCGATGGACCACTTTGCCAACCTTCATGAATGTTCCACCCCCTCTAAGACCTTGCGAAGGGGATGGTCGGTTACCACCCTAATCGAGTGTGCTTGAAAGTAAGGGCGAAGCTTCCTAGCTGAGATGACCAAAGCATACGCTAGCTTCTCCAGGATGGGGTATCGGAGCTCCGCCTTTTTTAAGATTCGGCTGACATAATAGACGGGTAACTGTTTCTTCCCCTCTTCCCTAACCAAGACGGAGCTCACTGCCTCTCCCCCCACTCCGAGATACAAGGCTAGGTCCTCCCCTTCCTTCGGGCTTTGAAGTAACGGAGCTTGGGAGAGTTGTCTCTTCAGCCCCTGAAATGCCTCTTCACACTCGACCGTCCATTCGAATGCTTGGTTGCCACGAAGTACTTTGAAGAAAGAGGAACATCTATCCCCTGACCGAGAGAGGAACCTGCTTAGCCCGGCCAACTTCCCGGTCAAGCGCTGGACCTCCTTGGCACTGCGAGGCGATTCCAGGTCTAGGATAGCCTTAACCTTATCGGGGTTAGGCTCTACCCCCGCGGGAGTCAAGAGGTGTCCGAGGAATTTCCCGCGACTAGCCCCGAAGACACACTTCAAGGGGTTCAACCTCATCTTGAACCTTCGCAGGGTGGCAAATGTCTCCTCCAAGTCTCGCAGGTGGGAATCAACACACTTGCTCTTGACCATGAGGTCATCCACATAGACCTCCAGGTTCCTTCCCCTTTGATCTCGAAAGATTCGATCCATCATGCGTTGGTACGTCGCCCCTGCATTCTTCAATCCGAAGGGCATCATCTTATAGCTGAAGCATCCCTCTCTCGTGATGAAGGAAACATCCTTGACATCAGGAGGGTGCATCCGGATCTGATGGTAACCTGAAAATGCATCTAAAAAACTCATAAGAGAAAAACCAACGGCTGAGTCAACCAGCGCGTCGATCCGAGGCAAGGGGTAGCAATCCTTGGGACATGATTTATTTAATAAAGAAAAATCAACACACATGCGCCATTTTCCTCCTCCCTTCTTTACCATTACCACGTTGGAGATCCAGCCTGGATACTGGATCTCTGAGATGAAGCCTGCGTCCAGGAGCTTTTTGACCTCCTCTCGGATGGGGGCTTCTAGCTTGGTGGCGATGGCCCTCATCTTTTGGCGTATGGGGCGGGCTCTGGGATCCAGGTTCAAGCGATGACAGGCCACGTCTGCGTCGATGCCCGGCATGTCTGCAGCGCTCCAAGCGAAGATGTCGACGTTGCTTTGGATGCAGGCTCGCATCCGCTCCTGATCCTCGAGGCCCAAGCCTCCGCTGATCCGAATCCTTTGCGCCTCCCCCGCTCTTGTAAGCACCTCCATCTCCACCACTTCTTCGGCCGGCTCCAGCCCCGACCGCTCCCAACTTACCCTTGCCTCTTCCTGCTCAAACTCGAGCTCCTCTCCCCCAACCTCATCAACTTCCATCGCCTTCTCCAGACTCTCCTCCTGCCTCTGCTCTTCTTCATCCATCACTCCTCTCGCCTCTTCTAGGCTGATCTCCTCCACCTCTGCCAACTCCTCAACAACCTCCATCGCCTCTCCCAGGCTTATCTCCCCTTTCTCAACCCCTTCCTGCTCAGCCATCTCCTTCTCCAACTCCTCTGCCTCCGCCATCCATGACACGGTATTAACCGCCGTCACATAGCATTGCCTTGCCATCTTCGGATCCCCCCTGATCCTAACCTGCACCCCTCCATTGTTGAACTTGAGGCATTGGTGATATGAGGAGGGTACGCAGCGAAAGGCGCTGATGAGGGGACGTCCAAAGATGGCATTGTAACTACTCGGGGTGTCTACGATCACGAACCGACAGTTCCGTGAGACGCCCCCAAGCCTCACATGCAGGCCCACTCCCCCTTCCACTTCTTTCCTTTCTCCGGAGAAGCCAAAAAGCGGTCCATCAGAAGCTAGGACCCTCTTTCCTTCCACCCCCATCTCATCGAAGGCCCTCTTGAAGATCACGTTCACCGAGCTCCCATTATCCACCAGTATCCGGGAGACGGTGTAGTTTTCTATCGCTGTCTGGATCACAAGCGCGTCGCAGAACGGATCCTCGTAGTCTGGCATATCCGCGGATGAGAAAGTGATCTTCTCCTCTGGGGGTGGAGCCTGGGAGGTCGAGGCGACCCCTCGACGGAACATGGTTTGAAGGCTCGCCTTGCGGGTTGCCTCGATCCCCACTCCCCCGTGGATCACTCCGATCCCTCCTCGGGTCCCCACGTCAATCCTGTCTTCACATCTGTCCTCCACCTCTTCCCGCTGTACTTCAACGATCCTTACAGGCGGATCTTGCCTTCCGGCCACTCTGGCCCCTCTAATCTCCAGAAACTCTGGGCAGGTGGCTGTTGCGTGACCTTCCTCCTGATGGAAGTCACAATAGGGCAACGCCTCCCTGCCCCCTCTTCCTTCTCCTCCTCCCCTTCTTCCGGCTCCCCGAAATCTTCTTCCTCTTCCTCTTCCCACCTCCATGGCCTCCTGCGGTGGTGGGAAATGACCCCTTGGTCCTTGTCGCCATCCTCCCTGCTCCAGCCTTCTTTGCTCCCGGAAGTTATCTCTTCCCTGAAGTCCTCCTTGGCCCTGGGGGCGACCCTCCTGAGGCCTCCAACCCAGTCGGTTGTTCGGCTCCATGGCCCCCCCATGCTGCTGTCCCTGCCCTCGGGGCTCTTCTCTTCTCCTATCTTCCCTCGGCTCCCTCTGCTCCCTCTGCTCTCTCTGCTCTCTCTGCCTTCCCACTACCGGCTCCTTCACATCATCCTCGGCCAACCTGGCCAGCTTCCTCGCAAACGCAGGGTTTGCCCTCTCAAAGTCTATCTCCTTCGCCGCCCTCTCCATGAGCTCCTCAAAAGAGAGAGGGGGCACTCTCTTCAACTCCATGCTGAAAAACCCTGGTCTCAGCCCTAGGGTGAAGGCAAGCATCAGCGCGTACCCCGGGACCTCCTGGACCAGGAGAACCTCCTCTTGGAACCGGTCGACATAGTGACCCAGCGTCTCTTCCGGCCCTTGCCTTACTACAAACAGGCATTCAGCCTCCTTCTTCCGCTTCTTTGAAGTCGAGAACCTCAACAAGAAACCTCTGCGCAGATCTTCAAAACTGTAGATGGAACTCGCCGGCAACTGGTGGAACCAGTCCCTGGCCTTCTCTTTCAGAGTGATGGCGAAAAGCCTGCACTTAAAGGCATCCGACATTTGCCTGATGGACACCACGTCCTCGAACCATTGCACGTGCTGAACCGGGTCATCCTTCCCGGTGTAGTAGGTCATATCCGGCTCCCGGAACCCCTCCGGCACTGGAGCCGAGACAATGAGCTCACTAAAGGGGGTCTCGCCTCCCGCCTGGCGAGATGGCCTGTCTCGCATCCTCGGTTGGCTGGACCGATCCGCGAGACCATGCCCGGGGAAGAGTTCCCGCACCGTCGCCTCCTTCTCGCCCAGATCCGCCGAAAGCTCCTTCTCGAGACGCTGGCCTGGGAAAAGCTCCCGCGCGGCTACGTCCCTCTCGCCTGCCTCCACCGGGACCTCCTTCCCGGGGCGCTGCCCTGGAGCGTTCTCGCCTAGCAGCGGAACCACCTCCACCGGAACCTGCGGCGTCTCCCACTCATTCCTTGCCGAGAAGGCCAAGTTGATCGTCTGCATGACTTCTCGCCTGAAGTCCTCAAACATCTTCTTCGTCGCCTCGTCCACCCGGGTGGGGGATCCTCCTACGCCTGATCCTTCACCTTCGCCTCCTGCCATGGGACTTAACTCGAGATTTTCTTACACCGGCTGCGTCCACGCTCACCGCACCAAAACTGTTGAAGCCAAAAATAATCTCAACAAATGTTCACGAACCAAAGTGCAGTCAATGCCTACTTCTCTCAAACCTCGACCCCTGACAGGCTGCTAAGGCCCTAACACAGACCCAAAGCCTCAGCTGGGAGGTCCCACCACACACCCGGAAGATCTCTGAGAGCTTCCCCTCCAAAGCCAAATGCTGGGCTGGGAGCTCTTCAGAAGGCACTAGAGTAGGAGGGAAAAAAAATGAGAGCCTGCCTTCCAAAGAGCCCCTATGGGTCTTTTTATAGTCTTCCTTTGACCTGAAAATACTAAAATACCCCTGAGGGGTCTGCCAATAGCCAAATCCCGCTGTTCTCCTAAGGGCGTTTGGGTAATTTTACCTCGGGATAATAATAAAATAATCTTCTCTGGACTCCGGGTCCCACCCCGTGGGCCCATTTGGCGAGACCCCCGGCCTAGAAGGCTCTCGCTGGATCCCCTCTAGGCCCGCCTTGGCGAGAACTCCTGCCTGGAAGGTTCTCGCGCTAGGTAGTCATGATGTTAATGCGAAAGAAGGTTCACCTAAGGCCTTCTCGCCTGCCCTGGGCGGGAGCTCTCCCTAAGGCGGGAGCTTCCACAGTCAGGCCCTCTGCTTCGGTCGGTCGACGATCTCTTATGCCAAGAGCTCGACTATCTGCCCTGGTCGGTCGACGATCTCTCCTGCCGAGAGGTCGACTATCTGCCCTGGTTTCCTCAGCTTTCGCCTGCCTTTGGCGAGAGCTCCTACAGGACGAGAACTCCCCAAGTATGCCTTAGGGTTAACCCGAGGCTAGCCTGAGACTAGCCCAATCCTGACCATTGAAGCCTTTGGATCCCTCCCAGCGAATATGGGGTTGTACAATATATTCAATCTACAACTTCTAATCTAAGCTCTGGGTCAGTTATAAACTGCCCTAGGGAGACTAAACAAAGTCTAAGCATGATCATATATAGTTATATGGATCAAGAGGGGCTGGAAAGGGATTACATGAGCCAAATCACATCTAGGGTACCAACATATAGGCCAATGTATACCTCAGCTTCATCTTCAGACTCTGAAGATGATTGGTCTATCAAGCTCTTCTCCTTCTTAGAAACAAAGGATTTCTCCTTCTTGCACTTTTGTTGAGTCATCCTTTTATCAGCAGACTCCTTTCTTTTGTCTGGACACTCTGCTACAACATGTCTAGGTCTATTATAGCAATAGCAAACTATCTTTGATGTTGTAGATTTGCTAAGCTTAGACCTGCTCCTGTCCTTCCTAGATGACTTTCTCTTTTGATAATAGTCATCAGCTGGCTGTGATGTGGAGGGCCTTGACTTCCACTGCTTCTTCTTCAGAAATCTCTGAAACTGCCTTGTGAATGCAGCAAAGTCTTTATCTGAGTCACTGCTATCTTAACTTTGATTGTCTGAATTATCTGAAGCAATTTCAACAACTTCCCTAGGAGGTGATAGAGACATCCTCCTATTCTTTCTAGTGGCTTCAACCTTGAGGGCCACAGACTTTTCTTTATGCTCCCCTTTAGCATTTCTTTCTTCCTCTTTTCTAGTCATTAGTTGCATTTCATAGGACAGCAACTTTCCAAATAAAGTTGGAGGAGAAATATCTGCAAGTTTGGCCACTTCCCTAATGGCACAAATCTTGGTGTCCCAATCCTTTGTCAAGGATCTTAGGAATTTGTCATTCAGTTCATATGTACTGAAGACCCTTCCATAAGACATAAGCTCATTTACTATTCTATAGAACTTCTTATAGCACTCAGATATGCTATCTGACTTCCTTTGTCTGAAACTTTCATATTCCTGATTTAGCATAGACTTTCTATGTTGTCTAACTTCTTCAGAACCCTCCATGTAGACTATCAAGGTATCCCACATTTCCTTGGAGGTCTTGCAGTGAATCAAATTCTGAAAGGTTGAATCATCTATGGCACTTACTATGATATTCTGGGCTCTTTTATCCATAGTTGCCAGGATGATCTCATCCTTAGTCATCTCAGAAAAATCTTTGGGAGTTCTTTGATTTGCATCTAGAACAGACACATTCATTGGAATATAAGGACCTTCTTTTACTATAATATAGATCCTTGGGTCAGAAGCCTCCATAAATAACCTGACTCTTTCTTTCCAAATTCCAAATATCTCTTTCTGCAAATGAGTGATTTCATAGAACCTAGTTCCTTGTGATTTTCTCCAGAACCCATTTTCTTGATTCTTGATTCTGCCTTAGGGATCTAACTCAGACTGTTAAGTCCTTTTTTAAGTAACCTCCCTCTGATACCACTTGATAGTTTTAACTTCAAGACAACCTAAATACCTAGAGGGGGGTGAATAGGTTCTTATCCTTGTTTTAACTTAAGACAGAATATAACTTCAGTTCTTTAATATAAATCAGATATCTCTACAGCTAACACAGCACATACAATCACAGAAACTATAATAACACAAATCACAGATTGCACACTAATTTATAGTGGTTCCCCAAGTTCTGGGTACATCCACTTTCCCCCCGCGCCTATCCAGCAATATGCTAGATTCAGCCTAACTTCTTCCTTTTCTTCTCAGATCCACAGATCTTACAGCTCAGAATCTTGAAGGATTCCTACAACTCAGAATGTATCCACACTTCTACAGCTCAGGCTAATAAGCCCTACCTCAGCCTTGCCACAAGGCCTACAACTCAGAGAACCAATTCTCCTACACTCAGGCTCAAAAAGCCTTACCACTCAGAGATGTAAATCTCCTACACTCAGCCTTTATAACACAGACTTACAACTCAGATCTTTGAAAAGATCTTACAGAATTGGATGAGTATTTTTGATGAACTCTTACCCTTGATGAGAGAGAAAGGATAAGAGAATTCTTGATCAGCTTCTTGATGAGACTGATGGCTGAAATCAACCTGTTCTTAGCTTTCTTCAAAGCTTCTTGAATCTGAACTAGTAGGGTTGATCTCCTTTGAAGTTGACTAACTGACAGCTTCCTTCTTGGATTCCAGAAATAGATCTGTATCTACTTTGTAGATTAGTTCAAGATCTACTTATTGAGGTACTTGTGATTGTCTCTTCCTTGACCTCAAAATAGTTGGAGCTCTCTCTCCCCAAACCTTCTGAAAATTCTACTGAATTCTGGATTGAATTCTCCTTAGACAAAATCTGAGTGAATGATTACTTCAGAATGTCTTCTTAGATCTTCTCACGAAGATCTTCTTCTGTGATTTGCACTTTCTTGAACAGAGATCAATTCCACAATAGTTGTGTTAGTTGTATCAATTCATAATTCATCCTTTGATTTGACATAGTCTGTCTATATATAGGCTTCACCCATGGTAACCGACTGATCCGGTTTCTAACGAACTTCTGACAAGTCTGACAGCTTCAATAAACTTGTTGGAATGCACAGCTGTCAAGTCTTCAAACAGTTCTTGAGCCTTTATCTCTGTCGGCAAAGCGTCGAGACTGACTGTCATAAAGTGTCGAGACAATCTGTCAATATGTGTCGACACAAGTGACTTAAGTGTCGACACAGACTTTGGTGGTGTCGACATAGCTGTCTTGATGTCGACACAGCTTCTTGACACTGCATCTTGAGAATGTGTCGACACTGATTGTTTGTGTCGACACAATCACTTCTCCACTCCACAGCAATCAACTATATTGAAACTCTGCTATGTGTCGACACAGTTGATTTAGTCTCAAAATTTGTGTGTCGACACTGCCTCCAGGTATCGACACAGTTGATGTCGACTCTGCTTCTGTGTGTCGACACTGCCTCCCGGTGTTGACACAGTTAATGTCGACTAACTATTTCTGTGTGTCGACACTGCCTCCCGGTGTCGACACAGTTGATGTCGACTACTAAATTCTGTGTGTCGACACAGTTGCTTCAGGTGTCGACACAACTTTTTCAAGTGTCGACACAGACTTCCTTAAGTGTCGACACATGGACTTAGAAACTTTTTCTTTATTTTAGCCAATATTTAACCTGCACATATAAACTCAAAATAACATCAAATACACCTTGATGTATATCATTGAGCTAAGTGAGGCTTCTCCAAATTAGGTACACATTTTCCAATGTACCCAACAGGCTTCCTTGGCCTTCTCTGCCCGCCTCTTTGCGAGTAGGTGCTTCAAATTTACTTATTTAAGTAGCTTCTCCACCACGTCGCGAAGGACTCGACAAATCTCAATATCATGTCCCACATCTCAGTGGAACTTGCAATAAAGGTTTGGGTTCAAAATTCTGAACCCTCCTTTCATAGGCCTCAGGTGCCGAAAATCTGACTATTTTTGGAGGATTTCTACAACCTCTTCCATTGGTACTCCTATGCCCGTGTATTATTGTGCCTCGCCACACTGCTCGGGGGATGATCCTAACAATAATGGTGGGTTTTCTCTACCCTCTTGTTGTGACTGGTGGTACGCTGACCTTGTCTGCTGATAGGCCCAAGGGCCAAGACGATGAAAATTTCGCCCCTGCGAGCTAGGAGGCCGGTGCTCCTGGCAGATGAAATTACTTTTCTGGGGAGGTGTTGAAGGTCAATTAGAAGAATTAAACTGGCTCTTACCCCCTAGATAAGAGAGTCCCGCGATGAATTCCTCATTATTGAACTCTCCCTCGATGAACTGATTTGCCCTTTTGATCAGCTCTGCATATGTCTTCAGCTTCTTCTCGCTGATCAAGAACTTAAACAGCCGGGTCGAAGGCCATTTGTAAAGACCAGTATGTAGACTTGTGGATCCACGTCTAGAATTTCCACGATCAAACTCTGGATGTGTCAACATACTGCCCGAGGGTCTCCCTTGGCACCTGACGGATCTGAAATAGAGCGTCGACGTCTGCCCTTCACCTTTTAGAAGTGGCAAACCTTTGTAAAAGATCAGTCCTCAATTCTCTTAAAGAAGTGATTAAATTAGGCTGGAGGCTGTAGAACCACTACCTCACTTCCACATCAAAGGTAATGAAAATCAATAATGTAAGCCTTGGATAGCGACAACAAAGATACCGTGGCATCGAAGGCCTGCATGTGGGAAGCATGATCCTCTTTCCCAGAGAGGTGAGGTACTCGTGGCTCCCTAAAGCCATTTGGGTCTGTTTCCCAGCGATTCCTGGAATGAATGACGAGTAAACCTCTACCACCAATCACTGATTCCTAGTCTTCGAAATTCAAGATCCTTCCTAGATGGCCCTGAGCGACTTCTCAAAAATGCTGACGGCGGGCACGTGCTCCCTCCTCTCGCGGTTGGAGTTGGGGTGGATTCCCCAGCAATGGAGACGGTAAACGAGTGGGCGTTGCGTACTCTCCCGGGTGTTCAACATCCTGTACCCATCGTTCTCCTTGGACGACCATTCGATTTACCAAGCCGAATAGTTGCTCAAACTCGACGCGAGTGACAACTGGTTGATCGGGGTTCGGCGATCGTTCGCCCTCCATGAAGTTGAATTCGCCAGCTAGGAGGGTTTGTGAAGGTCGCGGGGAGAGCACTACCGCTATTGATGTTAAGGGTGATTTCTCTAATTATTTGGTCCACGCTCACCAGACAAAATTCTGTTTGAGCCAAAAAAAAGTCACAAACTCTCCGCACGCTATCCCTAAGTAGGGTGATCGGCGGAGGAAAGAATAGTTTTCAAGCGACCGATTACTAACCTTGCGGGGGGGTAAGAGCTGTTGAAAAGAGTGGGATAAGGGAGTGTCGCTGGCAGCGACAAACAACATATTTGACCCGCTGCGGCGAATGATTTTCTTGCGGCGATCCTCTTGATTAATTGAAAAAGAAGATTACAAGAGTGTTCGGGGGAACACGAGGAGAAGAAAGCTTGACCAGACTTAGTGTCCGCACCAACCACTAGGCTAGTTATGTGCTAAGTCTGCGTGTCTCATCCAAGCCTCCCTGGTTCCTATTTATACTCGAGGGTAGGCGGCTCGGACGATTCACAAACCAACGAGTTTTTAACGCCTTATTAACTATGACATTAAATGCGCTACCACCCGAGGTACACGAAGAGTCGGGCGGCGGGAGTTGAGGGAAGAGACGACACTTAACCGCGCGGTACCACTGAGTTTGATTCTGCAGAGACAAGTCCGCACGGGCTTTAGGAGGAGCGCCTGACGCAACCTTTGGGTTGGATCCATGGGGCTGCTTTGTGAGAGTCCGCCTGCCAGATGTTCGCCCTAGGATTGCCAGATGAGTGCCCGCGCTGAACACAGTTATGGACCGGAAAATGTCCGCGGATATCAGAAAACACCCACCAGAAGACCCTGCGAACTCCGGAGATGATCGCCGGATAAGCTGTCCCCCTATTGTCTGATGCTTGCCTCAGCCTTCGCAGGCTTTGGGTTAACAAAGATATGAAAAAATCATTTAGTTCTCATTCAAATCTTGAAGAGATTGATCCAAAGAAATCATTGGAAGAGGAGCATGTGCATCTTAAAGCTCTAATTAGAATTAAAATTTTGAAATCTCTACATATTCATCTATACTATATTAAAAGGGAAAACACTTCTTGGTTAAACAATAACTTTCAAATTTTACTCTAAGTTTATTAAAAAAAATTCAATTTTTAAAATTCGTGTTTTCTCTTTTGTTTTTTTTTTAAAATGAGCTCTTATATAGACAAAGTCATCAACCTACAGTAAAAATTGTGTTCTCCCTTTCCCTCGCAAATCCCTTGCACACCAGAAAAATGAGCGACGAGTGAAGTATAACACTCAAGGGTTTGCGAGTGACGGGAGTGCCGTCGTGTACGCCCTCCATTGCAGTTGAGGTACTATCGCGATTGACTATAGAGATAGATCCTTGTGTCTGTCACTAGTATTAATATAAAATAAATAATTCTCTAAAACATTAACTTATTTACTTTCAAATAAAATAAAGAAAACAATAACTTATTTAATTCTCTAAAACATCTTCAATTAAACATAATAAGAAAACATGCATGATAATTAACTAATCTTGCTATTAACGTTTCTAAAAAACTTCACAAAAGCAGAGAAGTTATCAGACAAACATTTCAATAAAAGAAGCATGTTTGCTTTAATTGTTTGCTTTTTTTTTTTCTATTTGTTGGGATTTTGAGGGATGAAGGTAAGATCAAGGCCACATATTATGCATTGATGAGTTACACCACAATTTATAAGGAGGATTTTCCCATGATCTCCTTCCAAAGTGGGAGATCATGAGGTTGACTAGTCAACCCCACCTCCCATGAACTCCCCATAATGAGAGAAACATGGGGGGGGGGGGGCACTCCCTCTCTCTCCACCAAAAAACCCGCCCCCTTTAAGGGGAAACCGCCGTCGGCCAGGTCGCGGCCGCCGACTGGGCCGCCGCAGGCCAGGCTGACTTGTGCAACCTCCCAAGGGCATGCCCCCCTTTTGTGATAAAGCCGCGGACTTGAGCTGTGCAAATAAAGCCGCAAGCCTGACTCGCGCAATCTCGCAAGGGCATGCCCCCCTTTCGCGACAAAGATGCGGACCTGAGCCGCGCAAACAAAGCCGCAGACTAGAGCCGCGCAAACAAAACCACGGACCAGAGTCATGCAAACAAAACATCTAAGATGACATAAAGGAAATAATGTCATACGAAACAGCTGGAATGATACAAAAGGGGCAATCAGCGCCTAAGTGCAATAACAACAAATGCAGAACAAACGGCAAAATACAGTACGACTAATTAAAACAACAAAATGCAAATACGCAACTGCAAAGATTAAGAGCTACTACTCGTCCTTGGCATCCGAGTCAGGACGCTAATCCTCAGAAACATCTGCAAAGCTGAAGCCGGATGTGTCACACCCCAAGCACTTGCTGACCAGGCCAAAGGCCTTCGAGACACAGCGCCGGAGTGCTAACTCACAAACATTGTCCATCTGAGGCTCCACCTCCTTGGACCAAATCTCGTCACGAACCTCCTATGCAATCAGGCAACAGTCTCACATGTAGTCCATTGATTCCAGGTACTCTGCAAGTCCCGCAGCCTTCAACTCTGAAACGTGGCTATCAGAAGACAGCATCTCCACTTGGGCCTTCGCCGCTCAAAGCTGAGTCTCAAGGTCGGTGGCTTCCTCCTGTGCTGCCTGTAATTGGGTCTCCAAGCCCGAAGTCTCCTCCTTCGAGTGCTTCAACATCTGAGTGGTACTTTCCACCAGGGTCTTCTCCACCTCCAGGGCCGCACGTGTGTCCTCTAGCCCGGATATCAGCCCCGACCCGATCCGGCGGAACCGCACAATATCCCGATCATGCTCCTCCTTCAAGGAGGCAAGCGAGCTCGACGTCGACGAAGCTTCTCCTGAAGAGCAAGATACCCATCTTTCAAACTCACATAATGGTCATTCCAGGTTACCGCAATCTGGGTCTGGGTCTCTATCTGCACAAGGAAAAGGCCGAAGTTAGCACTAAATAACAAAGAAAAAATGAAGAAAGGAATCTTTATAACAATTCAAGACGCTTACCGCATCACTTATTGCCCTCAAAGAAGAAGACATCCGTGGAGCCGCTGTCTCCGAAGACACCTGAGGAACTGGGGACGCAAGTATCTGCACCTCGAGAGTCGACTCAGGACAAACATCAGAGGGATCCACCGCCACCACCGTATCAAGGTCACCAGGAGGGCCGCCACAGCTTTCCTCTTCCGGCCCCCCTCCCTGAGAAGTCCCAACAATCTGAGCCACGTTTGAAGAGATACCACACCACAGCAAGCGCTTCTCCTCCACATAAATGAAAATATTAAATAGACGGTTGGCTAGTTCACGAGGCTCTGAAAACCCAAGCATTGGATAAAATTCTCATTTCTTCCCTCTCACGCGGCGACAACGGTCAGGTAGCATGTCCCACGCCTCGGGAAGGCCCCATGAATTCCTAACATACCCAAACAAAGCATTCCCATGTCGGCGATCTTTGCGAGCCTCAAACTCCAACCAACTTTTGTTACTGCGGACCTCCACCCGCTCGCTGCCATCGGAGCGGACATCGCACCAATCTCAAAACTGGTCCAAGGAAAATCGCCCCCCATGCTCGTGAAAGAAGGCAACTAAGCCCATAACTCGGGCAATTCCAACCGGGATAAATTGAGAAATCGGTACCCCACATAACTTTAAGATCTCGATCACCTCCTCACATGACGGGAAGCGGAAGCCAGACCTCAGGAAAACTTCACAAATCATGAACCAGCTGCGAGGGGGGTTCTGGACTCGCTCCTCGGAACATGGAATCCTCACCTCCAAATAAGCAGGAAGCTCATATTTCTTCCTCCAGATTTCGACACCGTCATCGGTCAAAGAGGAGCGCAGATGCATCAGATCGGAAGAACGCTTCGAGACATGCACAACACAAAAGATAGAAGAATCAGGTTTGCCTAATAAAAGATAAAGTAAGGCTTGGAGCCACGCATCCAAGCGCATGCAGCCTAAACCATGCGCAATCCGAGTGCGCACCCCGTGCACAAGAACGCACGCGACCAAGGAAGAGCTCGCCCGCACGCACGGACAGGTCGCCACAAACCGCCATCACCGCCATCGCGCCACCGTCATCGCCGTCGCAGCAAACTGCCATCGCCATCGCCGCAAACCGCCTCGCCAATGCCGCACTAAAACTGCCATCGCCGCGGCTGCGCCAACCGGTAACATGTGTCTTCGGCTTCTAACTCGTGAACTTGAGAGTGAGTTATTGGACTTGGCCTACTCCGTTGTTATGCTAGAACATACACGTACGACTTAAAACGAATTATTTATAGGTTGACCGACCAAGTTCTGTATTCATCGCACATGGACATATGAGTTTCTCGTCGTGCGACTATTCTCAGAGCATTGTGTTAGTCAAAATAACAATTTTAGCATATTTGAGAGCGGTTTGCTTGTTTTCGTGACAGTAATCACTGCACTCTTTCATGCCAAATGCATGTGCTTTTGTATTTCTCTGATGTATGTATTTCTCTCATATTAAGAATTTTTTTTTCGAATGTTCATCGGGAGTCAGGAATGGTCGGAGGGCTATGGCGAAATATAGGAGGCGTCGGGCATCGAAGGAGAAAGGAAGCACCGGCGAGGAGATGGGAAAAAGGCGCGATGGAATAGAGGGCGCAACCGACAGCGAGATAATATCGGACCGCTGGCGAGAGACTGCGAGCGGAGAGGTGAAAGTTCGGCTGCGGGAGTTTTGGGCTTGAGAGGAACAGAAGCGAAGTTTGTGTTGAGTACAAATATCAGGTAGGTTTAGGGAAAACAATGCTAAAATTTGTATTATTTTGAGTAAGAATATCCAATTGTCGGGTGCGAATAACAATTTCCAAATTCAAACAAAAACAGTGTTGAAGATGTTAATGCAGAAACAATTAAAGCATCACAGAAGTCAAAGCATCAAGAGGAGGATTAATGAAGCAGTTACTCACCAGAGAAACGAAGCAAACGCATGGAATTCGAAGAATCAGCAAACCTAGTTTTTATTTCCTGTTTTAATGTAATCCCCAATCTCATTTCTATATAAGCCCATGTATTCCCTGCATTCGTATGAGAAAATTAGTAACTAATGAAGAAATGATAAGTTTTCTACTTACCTTGCACGTTTCTCTTCCACTTTTCTTTTCTATTTTTCCATCAGTGGTATCAGAGGGAAATTTGTGTGATTTATATTGATGAGCCATCAGGTGGAGGATGATCTGAGCATTTGAAGTAAGACTTCATTTCTTCATCCACTCCTACTCATCATATGATTGTTTCTAGTTCTGCCCATATGTTTCAATACACCCAAACGGGTACTCCCATCTTTGAGGGGGAGCACTATGATTTTTGGGCCACCCACATAAGGCTGCTGTTCCAATCTCAAGGGCTATGGCAGCTGGTGCAAAATGGGAAAGAAAAACAGATAGCACAATCATCCAAAGGTAAGGAGCAAGAACCAGATGCAACTGCACTCAAGGCAATGGCGGAAGAAGCCAAACAAGATGCAAAGGCTCTCCTAATATTGCATCAAGGTGTAGGCAAGGAAATCTACCCACGCATCATGGGGGCAACATCATCCAAAGAAGCATGGGACACTCTATTCAATGAGTTCCAAGGCTCGGCAAAGGTAATAACCATCAAGCTCCAACATCAATGGAAGTTATGGGAAAACATAGCCATGAGAGAAACTGAATCAGTAAAGGATTTTGTGTCTCGAATCATGACAATTGTAAACCAAATCAGGAGTTTAGGAGATAAACTCAAAGATAAGCTTATTTCTCCAAAAATATTAAGATGCCTCCCTTCCAAATTTGATCACATAGTAACAACCATAGAAGAAATTAAGAATCTTAAGACCCTCTCAATCCCTGAGCTAATGGGCTCTCTTCAAGCCCATGAGGAGAGGTTAAAAAGATCCAGTGGTGAGCTTGAGCAGGCATTTCAAACAAAAACAAAAATATCCTCCACAGAAAGACCTTTCCAAAAGAAATCCAGAACCAATCTGAGAGGTAGAGGCAGAGGGAGAAATAATGAAACAAGGGCAAATGAGTTTAGAAACAGTGATTTTAGACATCCCCAAACCTCCCAACTGTTCTGCACACTTTGTAAAAGAAATAATCACAATGTTGTGGATTGTTTTTACAAGTGTAGAAGGTGTAAAAGCCTACGCATATGCAGAAGGACTGTTGGTCCAGAGATAAAGAAGAAAAGAAGGAGGAAGCCAAGTTTATAAACACCACAGAAAAACTTTTGATAACAGGAATTAATGATGAGGTTGAAAATAACATTCAGGAGACATGGTTCATAGATAGTGGGTGCTCCAACCATATGTCATCCTGTAAACAAGCCTTTGTCTCAATTTCCAACACCACTAAAACTCATGTAATACTTGGGGATGGTAAGAAGTTACCAATAGAGGGTACTGGTGTTGTGGTGGTTAAATCCAAGGATGGGCACATTAGACACATTGAAGGGGTTCACTATGTACCTCTCCTCACTCAAAGCTTATTGAGTGTAGGACAACTCATGAGTAATGGATATACAGTAACCTTTGAAGGTCTCCATTTCCATATTTGGCAACAGGAGAAGAGCATATGCATTGCATCTATAAGAATGACAGGAAATAGGTTGTTTCCCTTGAGCCTTGAGTCACCACAGGAGCAGGCTCTTAACTGTAAAATCAATATAGACTTGTGGCATAATAGGTTGGGTCACCTCAGCCATAAGAGCATGTGCCTACTAAAACAAAAAGACATGGTGCTTGGTCTGCCAGAAATCAAAGAAGACAACACAATCTGTGAAGAGTGCACACTAGCCAAGAGCCATCGATTACCCTTTCCAACTTCACCAAACTGGAGAGCAAAGGAGCCACTGGAGCTAGTGCACGCAGACCTGTGGGGACCTGCTACCACTCCATCTCTTGGAGGAATGAGGTATTACATGTGTGTTATTGATGATTATTCCAGATATGCCTAGGTATTTTTTCTTGAACAGAAGTCGGAGGCATTCACCAAGTTCAAGGAATTCAAAACTCTAGCTGAAACAGAAACTGGGAGGAGAATAAAGAGGCTCAGGACAGATCGTGGAGGAGAATTTACAGGGACAGATTTCATGAACTTCTGCAGGGACTCTAGCATTTCCCGGGAGCTCACATCTCCACAAACTCCTGAGCAAAATGGTTTGGTAGAAAGGAAGAACAGAAGTATTGCAGAAAGGATGAGGGCTATGCTCCAGCATTTCAAGCTTCCACAGAATCTATGGGCAGAAGCTGTTCACACAGCCATATATCTGCTTAATCGAAGTCCCACAAAGAGTATTGAATCTGCCACACCCTATGAACTATGGAAAGGGAAGAAGCCAAATGTTCATCACTTGAGAACATTTGGCTGTGTGGCCTATAAGCACATCCCAAAGGAGAAGAGAAATAAGTTAGAAATGAGGGCAGAGAAAGGAGTTTTTCTTGGGTATAGTCAACATTCATAGGCCTACAGAATTTACAACCCAGAAACACAACAATTAAGCATCTCATGAGATGTTGTATTTGATGAAAGCAACACCTGGAACTGGGATCAGGCACATCACTCCACTCCACCTGAAGTGGTTGCTGCTGATGAGCAGCCATCCAACTCAGTCGAAGATTTTCCCACTGCAGAGGCGGTTACTGATGTTCAGTCATCCCTTCCTGCTGCTGATGATACAGCCAGTGAGGCTGACATGGAGGAGGAGGACTCATCATTTCCCCAGAGGTACAAGTCTCTATCTAAAATTTATCAATATGCTAATATTGCTTCTCTTGTGAATGAAGAACCAGTGTCATACACAGCTGCTGCCAAGGATCCTAACTGGGTAAAAGCAATGGAGAAAGAGGTAGAGATGGTAGAGAAAAACAACACTTGGGAGCTGGTTACAAGACCAGAACATAAGAAAATTATCCACCTCAAGTGGGTATACAAAATAAAACAAGATGAAGAGGGAAAAGTGGCCAAGTACAAGGCAAGAATAGTTGCCAAAGGGTACTCCCAACAGCTCGGAATCGACTACACAGAGACATTTGCCCCAGTGGTTCGAATGGAGACGATTAGAGCTCTCCTTGCTGTTGCTGCTCAGGATGGCCAAATGGTGCACCAGTTAGATGTAAAGTCTGCGTTTTTAAATGGGAGCATAGAGGAAGAAGTATATGTCAGCCAACCAGAAGGGTTCGTAAGAAGAGGAGAAGAGGAGAAGGTGTATAGACTGAACAAAGCTCTCTATGGCCTAAAGCAGGCACCAAGGGCTTGGAACCACAAGATTGATGCATATCTGTGTGCAAACTGTTTCAACAAAAGCAAAAATGATCCTTCACTCTATACCAAGGTATATCCTAACAGCCATTACCTCCTCCTATGTTTATATGCAGATGATTTGATTTTCATAGGATCCACACCTGTGATTATAAACAATTTCAAGAAGATTATGAAAGAGGAATATGAAATGAGTGATTTGGGGCTAATGAAATACTTCCTTGGTTTTCAAGTAAGGCAAGAACCAGGAATGATTTTCATTAACCAAGAAGCTTATGTAAATAAATTACTGGATAAGTTTGACCTAACTGAGTCCAATCCTGTCTCAACTCCCATGGCAACAAACTCAGCATCATCAGTTGTTGCCCCATTACCACAGAAAGGCATTTCAGAAGAAGACTATAGAAGCCTTATAGGATCTATCATTTACCTCACAAATACGAGACCTGATTTGGAAAATGCAATCAACATTCTTTCCCGGCATTTATCCAATCCCAGCTCAGATGATCTCATCACAGCCAAGAGAGTTCTCCGATATTTGAAGGGCACAAAGCATCTAGGCCTGCTGTACGAGAAAGAAGAAAATGCAGAGCTATCTGGTTATACAGACAGTGATTGGGGGGGAGATAAGGAGGATAGAAAGAGTACTAGTGGTTTCATTTTTATGATAGGCAGCAAGGTCATCTCCTGGGCATCCAGAAAACAGAAGATTGTGGCGCATTCGACGGCAGAAGCAGAATACGTCGCCGCCTGCGCAGCTGCTTGTGAAGGGATTTGGCTGCAAAGATTGATGAAAGATCTCAGACCTCAGTGGAAGGACACCCCAATCAGGATATGGTGTGACAACGTTGCTGCAATTGGGATTAGGAAAAATCCCATATTCCATAGTCGAACCAAACACATAGATCTGAAGTATCACTTTCTGAAAGACCTGGTTGAGACAAATCAAGTGGAGCTGAACTACTGTCCAACAAGCAAACAGCTGGCAGACATAATGACCAAGCCATTGCCCAGACATTCCTTCCTTGCAATCCGTCGTATACTCGTTTCAGCATTAAGGGGGGATGTTGAAGATGTTAATGCAGAAACAATTAAAGCATCACAGAAGTCAAAGCATCAAGAGGAGGATTAATGAAGCAGTTACTCACCAGAGAAACGAAGCAAACGCATGGAATTCGAAGAATCAGCAAACCTAGTTTTTATTTCCTGTTTTAATGTAATCCCCAATCTCATTTCTATATAAGCCCATGTATTCCTGTATTCGTATGAGAAAATTAGTAACTAATGAAGAAATGAGAAGTTTTCTACTTACCTTGCACGTTTCTCTTCCACTTTTCTTTTCTATTTTTCCATCAAACAGAACAAGGTAAAATAGAACAGAGAAAATGAACACAAATGAAAAGCGCCGATGCTTCCAAAACATACAAATCCAGACGTGAAGTTCATGCGATGCACCGGTGGAACGTGAGCTGGTCACTGATGCAGAAAGAAAGAGTGATAAAAGATTAATGTTGAAAAAATATACATGAATCAAGGAACTGGAGTGTTAATTAGTCAGGTATGTTTGGCTTTGTTAATGTATATTTATATAAATGGTAACGAGTTCTTAATGAGTTTGGTTTGAATCTGATAGGTATCTAATAATCTGTCGAAGATTTAGGATTACACCTATAAATACATCTACTGGGGGCAATATGAAAATCATTCCAAATCCCGCAGTCACACGGGATGCTTTGAGTACTCTAACATACTGTTAGTGATCCAAGTAGGGGAGGGGGGGGGGGGGGGCAGTAGTGAGGAATCTGATGAAGAGGTTCTCCCTTTGCATGATACTATTTTTGAGCCTTAAAAGATCTCCATTTTGAAGGAGAGGGAGCTGAGAAGATGATGAAGAAGATGGAGAAGTTCTTTGGCTGCTCACAATTTCCAGGCTTTTGCTAACTATTTATAGTTGGGTTGAATTTAACTCTTAATAATATTTTTAGTTAATATAAATTTAAATGTTTTTCTCTTCCAGTTCAAACAAAGTCTTTAAGGCTTCGTTTGTTTGCACGGAATTGAAATTAGATATTCAAATTAAATATTAGTGAATATTGTGGAATTAAATATTGATGACTAATTCTAATTTCAGTGTTCGCGTAATAAAAAATATTGTTGAATATTGTGTAATTGATCAATTTTTCTGTTCATTTGTTAAATAAAATTCAGTATAAGAATTGTAAAATATTATGAAGAAATTACAAAAATAAATGTGCGTTATAACCGCGACTTTTTTGCACGGGAGCGATATTTTTGCCCGAGTGCGAGTTTTTTCGCCCGGGTGAAATTTATTTACATGCGATTTTTTTGCCCGGATGCAATTTTTCGTTCGGGCGCGATTTTGTCGCCTGAGCGTGATTTTTTCGCCCGAGGGAAAAATCGCACCCGGGGAAAAAATCGAGCCCGTGCGAAAAAATCTCGCCCGAGCGAAAAATCTCGTGCGGGAAAAATAACGCGCCCGGGCGGAAAAATCGTGCACGGGTAAAAAAAAACGCGATCGAGTAAAAAATTTCGCGGTCCGACGAAAAAATCGCACCCGTACAAAAAACAAGTGCCCTGGAGAGAAATCGCGCTTGGGCGAAAAATTGTGTTTGGCGAAAAAATTCGCGACGAAATGAAAAATCGCGTCCGGGTGAAAAAATTGCGCCCGGTCGAAAGTATTGCGCCCGAGCGAAAAAAGCGCAGCAGGGCGAAACATTCGCGCCCGTGGCAAAAATTCGTGCCCGGCGAAAAATTTGCGGCAGAGCAAAAAAATAGCGTCCGTGCGAAAGAAGGGCTGTCGGATAAAAAATTTGAGGTAGGGCGATAAATTTGCGCCCGGGCAAAGAAATCACGCCCGGGCGAAAAAATCGCGGTCGTGCGAAAAAATCGCGCTAGGGAGAAAATAGCGCGGTCGGGTGAAAAAATTTGCGCCCGAGCGAAAAAACGGGCGTCAATGCGAAATACGCCGCCCCGACGAAAAATCCCTGCATTGGCGAAAATTTCGAGCTCAGGCAAAAAAATCACGGTTTGGCGAAAATAGCGCGGTTGGGCGAAAAAATCTTTCTCAGGCGAAAAAAATCGCGCCCTTCTGAAAAATCGTGCGCGGGAAAAAAAATCGCGTGTGTGCGTCAAAATCAAGCCCGGACGAAAATAATCGCGCCCGACAGAAAAACCGCGTCCGGGCGAAAAAATTTGCGCCCGGGCGAAAAAATCGCCCACGGGCGAAAAAATCGCGTCCGGGAAAAAAATCGCGCCCGAGTGAAAAAACACCCGCCTGGGCGAAATATGCTGCCCTAACAAAAAATGCGCGCCTCCGCGAAAAACGCGCTCACGGGCAAAAAACACGCGCCCGTGCGACAACATGCTCTCCCTGGCAAAAATCATGCGCTTATCTTAAAAATTTGTCACGCACGGAATTGTCCAATTCTTAAATAGATTGAAAAGAATTGTCTTTAGTTCAAAATGAATTCCACGAAATTGATTAAAATTCAAATTCCAACGTCAAGCGAGCAAACGAACGATGGAATTGGACCTTCAATTCCAATTTCGGGAGCTCAATTCCGTGCAAATGAACAGACTCTAACTGAGACTAAGGTTCCGTTTGGGGGGACTTATTTTCAGCGATCAAGCGTTACGACTGCATGTTGTACCGGATCTTAATTAAGACCCGGTACATGCAGTCGTAACCGCTTGACCGCTGAAAATAAGTCCCCCAAATAAAACCTAACTCCACGATGTCGATCTAGGGTCTGTTTGGCGCAGCTCTGGCGGTTGGAGAATCTCTATTCCAGCCGCCAGAGCTGTTTTTCAACTGTTTGGAACAGCTTCTTAAGTGCAGCTTTTCAGAAATCTGGAGCTGTTTTGCAGCTCTTCAGAAATCTCCCCCCCCCCCCAGCTTCAGCTTCCGCAAAATAGCTTTCTCTCTCACAGGTTTTGTAAATCTAATGGTTTCTTCAGTTGGAACATGCTCAGAGGCCGGACGGCCTTCCTCCGGCGATTTCGAGCCCCGGACGGCCTTCCTCCGGCGATTCCGAGCCCCCGACGTCCTTTCTCCGGCGATTCCGAGCGCACATCTGCACAGAACACCCAAACACTCTGCAGCTGTTCAAAACTGCTCCCCAGAGATCTATTTTAAAATAGCTCTATCCGAACAGCCGCTTTTCAATCCGCCAGAGCTGTCCCAAACAGAGCCCTAGTCCTGGACTCCTCCGGGGAGGACGCCGCACATATAACTTATGCATAAATTATCACTACTTGAAGTATTTTCGGTCCATCGAATATATATAACTTATACACATATAAAATAGCTAGCATTGCATGACACTACGGCAGTACTGTTGAAGTTTTTTTCGGGAAAGATTTATTTTTATTTCATAGAAAAAAACGATACAGCTCACTGCATAAGACTGACCAGTCTATCCAAAAAATAAAAACTACCCAAAATACATTTCACTAATCTCACATGACCAACCTAAACCAGCCACCATACATCTTAAATTATTTAAAAAAATAAAACACTCCTAATCAAGCCATCAATTCACTTTATATATACATGTGCATGCAAACCGAGCAGAGAATCGCAGACTTCTCGAACACCATCAGCCGCCAACCCACCAAAATGACAAAAAGGACTAGCGTCTCATCACTTACAATGCTGAAGCCTTGCTGGGGGACTAAAACATAGGAACAAAATGCTAATGGTTAAACCGAAGTTATACACTTTTTTTATCTATTATTAAATTTGAGGGGACTATTTTCACCGGTTAAGCGGTTACGACTGCATGAACCGAAACTTAATTAAGATCCGGTTCATGCAGCCGTAATCGCTTGACAATTAAGGTCTAGCTAGTTCATGCGGTCGTAACTGCTTGATCGGTGAAAATAAGTCCCCTCAAACTGAGCCTATTTCTTAAAGACAATACCTTAATGATTACATACGAATTTCACCTTCTTCCACATCATCATCAAGGATTGTTGGCAAATGATATTTTCGACGAATGTCAAAATCATCCTCTTTTAGATACAAACCCAACTGTCTCAACAATTCCTTGTCATCTTGGGTGAATTCATCAATTTTAACTGATGCTTCTATCTACAAATTATAAAATCAAATTTTTAATATTCTGCAAACTATTTAAATTTGACAAGAAATAATAACAATGAAAATATAATATAATTCACCTTCTCTAAGGCAGCTCGAGATGCTTCTCTTTCTTTCTTAATCTTCTCATGATGATTAAGTTCACGAACTGCATTGACTTGCCCTTTATTTCTTGGTTTCTCTGTTCATTAACCATTGGTTATAAAAGAAAACACATTTAAGTATAAAACTAATAATAATTGATCAAGTATACTGATTAGTACTAAGAGGTTGTAGTTTATAGTTTAAAATATTAATATAATGATGTTCTCTCAAACACTTTTTTTTGTCCTCAAACTCACTTAGGCTCCATTTGGGGGACATATTTTTACTGGTCAAGCGGTCACGACCGCATGAATCGGACCTTAAATTAAGATCCGGTTCATGCGGTCGTGACCGCTTGACCGGTGAAAATAAGTCCCCCCAAACGAAGCCTTAGGCGGTTGTGAACATGGGGGATAAATTGTCATTCGTTAACGCCCACTTAAGGAACTTCATCCACTTTTATGTTTAAACGGATGAAGTTCCTTAGGTGGGTGTTAACAAATGATAATTTAACCCACATGTTCACGTCTGCCACCATCATGCCAAACAGAGTCTTACGGTGGTGGCGGTCATTAACATGAGAGTTAAATTGTCATTTATTAACGTCCTCTTAAAGACTTCACATCCACTTTTATGTTCAAACTGATGATATTTGTTAGGTGATCCTTAACGAAAGATGATTTAACCCATGCGTTTACGACCGCCGCCAGGGTGCCAAACAGAGCCTTATTATGTTCTGTGTTAATATTTGCATATCTATTTTGCAAATACATAAAATTATACCTTTACAAATCTAATTAAATCATGTTTCCATAATTAATATTAGCTTGCTATGAAATCAGTAAAATGTAACTGAAATATATTATACTTGAAATAAAAAAATCAATAAACATATTAAGACTTTCAATGGGTAATCTACACTTCTATAGAGTAAAAGAATGAATCTCTATTCACCTTCTTTTCTCGAGTCCTTTTCAGATTTCATTGTAAATGTACATCCTTCATCCTGGGGAACAAAATGATGAATTTAAACTATAGTTTCGAATGATTATTAAGTTCATAAAGAAGCAAAATAATTACTAATGTGAATTAATGTGTCCTTCTCGTATATGCGTACATGTATTTGGAGCTCTTGGTGCGCTTTCAAAATTGTGCTTGCAAAACGTTTCTTGAGCATAGCAACCCGATTAGCCTTCGGAGATGATAATTCTGCATAAATAGGTGCATTGAATCCTAACAAGGGCAAGAAATTATTAGAAAGTTGTGGAGATTTAGAATTAGAACACAACATAATATTAGAATTAAGTAAAAGGATAAGTACTTTAAGGCTCCGTTTGGGGGGACTTATTATCACCGGTCAAGCGGTCACGACCGCATGTACCGGACCATAATTATGGTCCGGTACATGCGGTCGTGACTGCTTGACCGGTGAAAAAAAGTCCCCCCAAACGGAGCCTAAGTTGATCAGTGGGCTTAGAATTTGTAATATTGGCAAAAACATTTGTCATATCAAACATATAAAGAGCAAATTAATTATCAAAAAAATTCAAAGTATGTATGTGAAAAGCTAATAAGAGATGTTTTAGAAAATGGTTTTCATCACCTTTTGAATCAAAGGAATGTTTGTTATTTTGTTTACCCACAATGGGAATTGATGAAGCAGAAGTGATACTGCTTGGACAACTGTGGTGTTCACCATTGCTATCAGATAAGACTTTCTTACAAATCAAGGGTAGACCTCCAACCGCAGGATTGGTGCATTCTTTGGCTTTAGTTCTACTGTCATCCACATTATACTAAAAAGATTACTCTCACTTTGATATGGAGACATGCATTATATATACATCTGTTTTGTTCAATTCTATATGCAAAAGAAAATGTTATATACATCTATAAGATTCTGCTTGGGAAGGCTTTTCAGTAAGGAAAAAAGTGGTGGCAAAAGGAAGATGAGAAAATGAGCTTATGAAAAATGTATATTGCAAAACGAGATCTGTTTGAGTGAACTTCTTTTACAGATATTTTCAGAAAAGAGAAGTACTTTATAAACTGTTTGACAAATTTCCGTTGCAGTGACGCTATTTTATTAAAAAAGTGCGCCCGGGGAAATGAGCGCCCAGACGAAAATGAGCGCCCAGGCAGAAAATGAGTGCCCAGGCGGAAAATGAGTGCCTGACCGAAGATGCGCGCCTGGGCCGAAGAAGCGTGCCCGGGCGGAAGATGCGCGCCCGGGCGGAAGATGCGCGCCCGGGCGGAAAAAAGAGCGCCCGGGCGAAAAATGCATGCCCGGGCGGAAAAATGCGCTCCCGGGCAAAAAATGGTCGCCCGGGTGGCAAAACTCACGTCCCGGAGAAAAAATGCGCGCAACAGTGTATCAGGGTGAGAAAGTGCTTTTCAAAAAGTTTGAAAAGTAGGAGATAAGTGACTTTTCCAAAATATGAGAAAATAGAGTTTTCGGTAGTAGTTTTTCCCACCGGTAGACAATCCAACGATTTCTTAGGTGCGGTGGCGTTTTTCAGAAAACGAAAAGGAGTTAAAAAGTCCTCTCAAACAGGCCCTTAGCTGTATATTAAACAAAACATAATTTTTTTTAAGATAAATGTAGCTATCTAATGCATGTAAAAAACACAACTCTAAGGTAATATTGAAAACACAACTCCAAAGCAATCGAGTAAAAAGCTAAAGCAAATTTTAATTAATCTTGCATCTCTTGCGCGCAACCATAAAATTGAAGTTAACAAAACGGTCACTTGTTGCGCAAACTTGCATCAGCACATCTAAATATAAAATTTTAGTTTGCTCTTAAAATTCAAATATTGAAGAATCGCAAATTTAAGAAATTCTCAACATCACTGATTAATGCTTTCTATGTTTATACATGAAATAGATTCAAAATGCATTTGTAGTCTTAGGCTCCGTTTGACACGGCGCCTTATTTGGTGTACATTTATAAAGTGTGCATTTTCATTTACCTAATTTTTGTTTTGGTGTGCATTTATCAAATTTTTATTTTCATTTGCTAAATAGATAAAAAATATTTCTTCATTTATGATGCCATAAAATAAAAAACTTCCAAACAAAATTCAGTTCACAAACAGTGGTTCATGACCTCAAAAAACATAAATCATCCAAACAAAACTCCATTCACAAAACTTGGTTAATGACCACTCCATTCAAAAACCGCCGTTCATGACCATGGCGTTTACGACCGCCGCCACCGTGCCAAACGGAGCCTTAGGCTCCGTTTGGGAGGACTTATTTTCACCGGTCAAGCGGTCACGACCGCATGAACCAGGCCTTAATTAAGGTCCGGTTCATGCGATCATGACCGCTTGACCGGTGAAAATAAGTCCTCCCAAACGGGGCCTTAGTGTTCTAGTAATAAAATAGATTCAAAATGCATCATATAAAGTTCATCATTGCTTACCTTCGCTTGGGTCCCGCTTCCGATACTTTGCATCATTTTCTTTTTGATTTCCATCCTAGCAGTCAAAAATAAATCAAGTTTTATAAAGGAAAATACTATTCAGGCATAAGACAATACAAAAGTAAGAAAAACAAAAATAAAACCCATCCATATTTGAATTTCACTTACAATGTAATTAGCAGCAACTTCAGATATTTTTCTTTTTCTAGTACTTGAACTCTCAGGAGTCCCATTGCTTGATTCTGAAGCTGTTTCAATGGTTGGTCTTAAGAGAAAATGATCTCCCATGAGGCTTTTCTTGAGGCTAATTTTGTCGTCAACTAAGCAAGTTCTCAATGCAATGGAAACGCACGACATTTTATTAAAATCTGTCATAAGCAAAACAAAAAATTATATCAGCATAATAAAAATGATCGAGTATAAAATCACTAGGAAAATATATAGCTCAAACACGTATGATCAATAAACCCTCTATTCTTATGAAAATTAATATATTACCAAGAACCTTATTAAGAAGGCTCCGTTTGGCATGGCGGTGGCGGTCACAAACGCATGTGTTAAACCGTCATTCGTTAAGTATCACCTAACAAACATCATCCGTTTGAACATAAAAGTGCACGAAGTTTCTTAGGTGAGCGTTGACGAATGACAATTTGACCCTCATGCTCATGACGGCCAGTCGGCCACCACTGTGCCAAACCGAGCCTTAAACAGAAAGTGATAATGGGGATTTTTGAAAGAAAACATGCAATTAATATACCATTTATAATTGGGTGATCAAGTTAAAAATTATAGACACAAACACACACACAGAGGAAGAAGCCTTAAATGAAAATTGCATGCATGTATATTATTTATAGAATTAAAGGTTGCATTTGGGAGCTTATTAAACTTATAACCACTTTAATATCCTTATATAATTTAAAAATCATCAAATACATTCTTATACGACAAAAAATAGCTTTAATTAAATAAATTTGAACCGTGGATAAATGCTAATATTTTCAAAAAGATTTTGCAAAAATTTTATGCAAGAATAATTTCCCCCCTTTAATTTAGAACTATGTAAGGTTTCATCGCTAGTTATAAATAAATTATGAGAGTAATTCTTTATATACGAAGGCAAATGCAAAAGACTCTATGACAATGTAAAGAAGTTTTGAAATTTAAAAATGTATTCATTTATTTTTGAGCCTTCTTGTAAATTAAAATTTTCAAATTATATTTACTACTTTTTTTAGCCATATAAATAGAAATTTTGAAAATTCTAAGTTGTAAGAGTAAGTAGTAAATTTAAAATTTATACTAAAAATTATATTTTAAAAATTCTAAGTTTTAAGAGTAAGTTAATTTAATTCAGAGCTATTATATATCTTGTTGTAGCTTCGGCTTGTCACACTAATTAATATCCAACTAGAACCAAGGTACCTCCTATTTCCACGTGTTTAATACTTGTATTTTTAAATTTAAGTTTTATAAAGTTTATTTCAGTTTATTTCTGCATTACTACAATATAATTTTTTTTCATATTATTCGAGCCCAAATTATCGGTATTTTCAGACAAAAATCAACCAGCATTCATTGGATGAATAAAAAAAATTGAAAAAAAATTTGTGCAATATTTGTTAGTTATTCGCCAAAATGAAACATTTTTTGTAATTTTTTTAGTTATTTTTAAAACTAAAATATTAATTTGCAATCTGTTTTTTCAATATTCAGAAAAACAAATATGGAAAATTCTTAGTAATCATAAAGAAATTATTATTTTTTGCAATATTTTATTTTTGTAACTTTATATTAAGCCTGACAAGAAGACAATTAATTACGCTAATACTTTTTACTATTTATCATCCCAACCTCGTTAGCAATATTCCAACTTAAGCCAAACCTAAACTATATAATAAATAATTCTAAATTTTATTTTTATAAAATATTTACCCGCATTATAATTTATTAATTTTTAAAAATTATTATATTAAAATTAAGTTTTTTATATTATATTGCAATTTACGATAGAAATTGAGATGTTCTACCTTTATAAATTAAAATGCATGTTTTATTAATTTTATAAAGTGCCAATTATATACTAAGATAAAATCGTTAATAAAATATTTAAAAAAAATTATGCATTATATTTTTAATTAAACATCACGGTGAACATTTAAACAAATTTAAGCGCCATATTATTATGAAAGGGTCTAAAAATGAAGAACATAATTATTTTATCTCATTTTAGAAAAAAAAAAGAGATGAATGCACTCAAAATAAAGAACAAGAATATTTTATGCTCTGAAAATATTTCGAAAATTAAATTTCTAAATTAATCCACTCAAAGAAAGCAAGAAGAGAGAGAGAAGAGAGAATGGCAAACTAAACAGAGGATTTTCTTTAATCCGTTTTCAAATGAACGTGTAAAAATAATAAAATAAGATTAATTTACAAACTAAACATATATAATTTTCTTTCATCCGTTTTCATTATAAGCGTGTAAATTCATATTACCTTCAGAGGCCGCCTGAGAGATAGAGAGAGAGAGAGCGGCTGGAGAAGGAGTGAGAAAGTTGTTTGAATGCAGGCTTTCGGCAAATAGAGGACCGCCGGAGAAGGAGAAGAAAGCCGTTCGAATATGAGGGTGATGATGAAAAGCAGGAGACCGCCGGTGGCTGAAGATGGAAGAAGAAAACATTTCAAAGAATGTTTGCTAATAAAGAGAAAAAAGAAATGCGTAATATATTTCACAAAAACCCTATTTGAAACTTACCAAGAAGCGAGAGAGAGAGAGAGAGAGAGAGAAGCGAAATGCTTAATATATTTCACAGTAACCCTGACTGAAACTTACCAAGAAGAAAGAGGGAGAGAGAGAGATTGAGAATGCGAGAGAGAGAGAGAGTGAGAGAGAGAGAGAGAGAGGGAGGGAGAGAGAGAGAGAGAGTGCGAGAGAGAGAGAGAGGGAGAGAGAGAGAGAGGAGAGTGCGAGCGAGAGAGAGAGAGAGAGAGAGAGAGAGAGAGAGAGAGAGCTGACCTTCTGGCTTCCTCGGAGAAGAGAGGGTTAGAGCTCGAGAGAAATCTTCTTTAGGAAATGTTTATATATAAGAGCATAAATAATGATAATTAATTTTTAAATTTAATCCAGCTTTGAGCTCCTATTATCCGTGACGACTGCATATTTCAAACCATTTTCACGTATTTATTAATCCAAATTAATATTAAAAAACCAATTAAAAAAGAATTATACTACAATTTATAAAATTCATTACACCCCTATTTCAAAACCTATCTTATAATTTATTTTGACTGAATTTTTGATCTTTTAAGTAGGGGTGCAATTAGGATCGGTTCAATTTGTTTCCGCTCAGAATCAGGAACCGACCCGTATCGGTTCGGTTCTCAATTTTTGGAGCCAGAACCGACCCACGGTTCTAAATTGTAGAACCGGAACCGAACCGGAAATGTCGGTTCGGTTCTCGGTTCCCACTTGAATGAAGATCAAAGAAACTGAGAACTAGAGCAAGAGGCATCGGCATCTATAACAACGAGCCATCCAGATGGCGATGGGGGCGGATAGGGTTCGAAAGGGCTTGTCATGGGACTACGGGAGAGGCGAATCATTCAAGATTTGACGGAATTTAAAATAAATAAGCAGGAGAGGAGAGTCATTCACAATTCACTAGAATATTTAAAATAACATGAGAGCCTTCTACTATAACAAATTAGGTTTTCAGCGATATTTTTTGCGTTGCTTTTTAAAACGTCACTGTAGTGCTTTGATTTTGCGGAATTTTTTTGAAAAAAATGTGGCCAATACTCAATAAGAATATTGACGATGTTTTTTTTATATAAAAATGCCGCGAAAATATAGATTTTGACAGTGATTTTTCAGGAAAACAGACAATAAATTATATATTATAAATTAATTTTTTTAAAATCGGTTTGAGTCGGTTCTCTGGTACACAACCATAAGATCCGAGAACCGAACCGAACCGCCGGTTCTATGTTTTTAAGAACCATACCCGAACCGAACCATTAGAGAATTGACCCGAACCATCCAATCCGGGTCGGTTTCGGTTTGATTTTCGGTTCTTCGATTACTTATGCACCCAACATTTAAGTTTTTATCTTAAAGTTCATCATTTTTGTCCCCTGTACGCGACGTGCGCTAGGAGTCTCATCTCCCTTCTCGGAGCTTTCTAGGGCAGCAAGGATTGCCTTTTGACGGGAACCTGCAACGAATAAACGCAAAGTCATCAAAAATTAATAACTGTGCTTTACTTAATAACCATCTATTATCTACTAATCACCACCATTAAGGATTAGTTCTTGCAACGTTTTATCTGTTTTGATTAAGTAAAACTGAAATATTTATAAAGTAAAACTCTTTTTTCGTTTGCATTGAAACCTACAGTGGTATCAGAGCACCATATTTTCTTGAGACTGCTTCATGTGAGATATCTCTCATGGGCTCATCATCTACCTCTCACCCATCGAGTCTCAGCCACACTTCAACCCATCTTCTCAGGAGAATATTATGAATTATGGAGCGATAAAATAGAAACACTACTGCGCTCTCAGGACCTGTGGGACATAGCCAACAATAGTCTCATGGCGTCCACCAAAATACCTGAAGGAACTTAACCAACATTTACTAAGGAGGACGAGATGTGTGACGCCCTGGCCTTGGTGCACCTAATCCAAACGAGTGTTGCTATCAACATTTATCCCAGAATCATGGGGTTAAAATCAACATTTGAAGCTTGATGCAGGCTCGAGAATGTGTAAGAAAAAAAACAGTGGGGGAAAGCAAAAAACAGAAGAGAAGTTCTTACTTCATAATTCATACTTGCATAATAATCTTCATATTACAGGCAATATTTTAATAAGTGCAGGAAGGGAAACATATATATCCCAAGGATACAACAAAAAATAGATGAGACAAAATGGATCACGGCCCAAAGCCCAGCAAGAATAGGAAATAAAATACATAAAAAGAAAGGGGGGCACAGGTACAGCTTTATCTCATTTCAGAGCCGCTAATCCCTAATTGATGTTTCTTCTTCTACAGCTCCAGCTTCTTCTTCTCCAAGGCTTTGTAGTTGCTGATGGCGGGAGGGCCGAGATTTACATTCAACAGAATGAGCACAAAAGGACCAAAAAGATTCTCAAAATAAAACTTACCGACTTGCGCAAAAACTTTGATGCACTGATGATGAAAGAATAGAAAACTGCTCGAGATTTTTTGGGAAAAATAACATGTTTAATAAATCAAATAATAACCCTCGGAGGAGTCATCGACAAGGTAAAAGTGGTAAAAAAAACTTATATCACTTCTCAGATCTCACAATCACATTCTTTCTGCAATATTAAAAGCCCACGACATTGATACTCTCAAATCCGTGACCTGCGAAGCTCCCTGCAATCCTATGAGGACCTCCTCTCAAGGGACATGTTGCCCCTAAACAAGCGACACATATCCTCTCCAGTTGGGGCGAACTGGAGGGGGTCAAGTTCACGACCCTGATCTCGCCTGGGAAATCAGATGACGGACCTTCAGTCGCGATTGACCTGGCGAGTGGGCCCCGTACGTGGAGTTCACATCTTCTCCGCCGTCCGATTTTGGAGGAGAGATCAGGCCCGAGAACTGGACCCCTCCAGTTCGCCTGAAATGGAGAGGATGTCGGTCCCTAAACAAGGTCTTTCAAACAAAAATTAGTTTTAGAAATAAATGTGAGAGTAAGATGATGTTGGAAAAAACTCTTATGATTTACCTCAACAAATTATTTTAAGTGATTTTACATCATAGATTTATTACCCATGATGTATAGAGAGAGTAATATGGTCTTAGAAATTTTAAAATGTCATTGGTATAAAGGACATGAGAAAGACACACTGAATTTAAGAGGAAAGTCATGAAATGCCAACATGCGTCGACTTGAAGTCGAAGCAATTTCGACTAGAAGTCGACGCAATTTCGACTAGAAGTCAACTCTACTTCAAGTACAAGTCATAGTAACTGAACATAGCAAGTCGAGATTAATTAAAGGACTAAATCGACGCATACTCTAATATGATATCGACAAACCGTCAATTACAGAACTTAATTGATAGATTATCTGAATGAAGCCAGAACTCGATCGATGTTACGTTTATATGACCACATCGTTACATCAAATATATTTCTAAATGAAAATTGTTTTGAAGAATAATTCAGAATTACTTCATGAAAGGTTTGAGAATGCGAGAGAGAGGGAATTACTTCAGAATTACTTCAAGAAAGGTCTGTGAGCTACAAGTCTAATACTACAATATTTCAATAAAAGCTTAAAAAAAGTTAAGTCACTTAAGTCTGAAATTAAAATTTTGATAAAAGAAAATAAAAAACTAACTACTGAATAAAAATTACTTGGGAAGGAGAAAGTGACTTGTCAAGAGGATTCTCACTCTTTGACAAGGATATTATAACTTGAAAAAGATCTTGCTAAGTCTCGGTCTCATGTAGATTATCTTACAATGGGAAAAGGGAACTTAGAAAGATCTCTAAAATTTTCTCAATATCAAGTAGAAGGTAGTAAGAAAGCCTTTGCAAACTGGTGTGGTATATTAGTCCCTGAAAACACCGTCTTGAAAGCCTAAGTTCGTGCTTTAGAAATGACCATTACAAAGTTTGGAGTGGGCCAAAAATCACTGGACATGATTTTGGCAAACCAATGCTATGGTTCGGTAAAATTCGGGCTCGAATACACTTCTGGAAGCTATCGCCCGGTGATATCAACTATTGTCGGTGATAGCAAAAAGTTCAAAAAATCATCATTTTTAGATAAAAACACAAAATCTGCTGTCACTGTTACTTCCAGCAGGAATTCTCAAAATGTCGTGAAAAATCCTTCAATATCTTTTATCATGTGTGCCAAATGTAATATGTTTGGACACACCACTCACACCTGTAGGAAGACATGCTATTGTTCTGTTAAACAAATCTGGGTACCTAAGACGTCCACCTATTCTATGGGAGACACCACTTGGGTAACCAGATCTTTATTCTCATCCTCTTTCTAGGTGTGTTGGCAAGCTAAGGACAAGGAAAATGTCTGGTACTTGTAATCAGGGTGTTCAAAACACATGACGGGCAATAAGTCAAAGTTCCTTAGCCTAGAAATGAAGAAAGGAGGAGTAGTTACTTTTGGCAACAATAGTAAAGGAAAGATCATTGGCATTGGAGTAGTAGATAACAATTCATTTACTATATCAAATGTTTTGTATGTGAAATGTTTAAAACATAATTTAATTTCTATAAGTCAGTTATGCGATATTGGTCTAAATGTTTTATTTGACTCGTCTACAAACCTTTGCAAAATTTTTGATTCCAAAACTGATGATGTTATTCTTACTGCACCTATGTCTCAAAATGTTTATATGATAAAATTTCATGATTTATCACATTCGACTTTGTAAAAATTTAGAGGAAAAGAGAACAATAGGTAAATAATTGCAAATTTTATTGCTCTAAAAAGGTAACCAATACATAGGTATGCCCCCTTATTTATAGAAAATGGGGGAGGTGAGAGAATACAATACACAATATAGGACTAAACTTAAGTCGTGCGGCTTGTACGGTTTGACATATACAAACCGCACACTATACAAAAAATAATATACACCCTGTGACAACTAGAGAAAAACCGCCAGAAATCAAGGTAGACCGCCAAACAAGCCGCCAAGCCGCACCTGCGGGATGCCACTAGACCGCAGTTACGGCTAACCAAAATACCACTACTGCGGCTTCATACAGGTTGTTGCGGCTACACCAGACAGCCGTGGCTTATATTTAGACCACTGATGAGACCTCCTGCCAGACTGTTGCGGCTTTCTACCAAGTTAGTTATGCGGCTAAACAACTAGACTGCTGCGGCTAGCATCCAAGGAATAACTGCGGATACAAACAAGCCCGCTGAATAATCAACCCAACAGCCTGCTGAGACAAACTGCCAGAAGGCAGACTGGACAGGCCGTCAGGACTAATCGCCAGACCGCCCGAACTGCTAATCGCCCGATTAGATATCAAACCGCCAACTTCTAACACTCCCCCTCAAGCTAGAGTGTATATATCAATCATGCCCAGCTTGCTATAAACATCTGAAGCGAAAACTGGTTTTGTGAAGAAGTCTGCCAGTTCTTTATCAGAAGTGACGAAGGGAGTACATATCTGATTCTTCAATACCTCTTCTCTAATAAAATGGAAATCCACCTCAATGTGCTTTGTCCTCTCATGAAAGACAGGATTCTTCATTATGTAAATGACGGCTTTGTTATCACAGAACATAGGAAGAGGATGGTTGTAGACTTCTCCCAAGTCAAGCATAAGTGTCTGTAGCCATTTCAACTCGCAGGTAGTTGAAGCCATGCTCCTATACTCTACTTCAGCACTTGACCTTGAAACCACTATCTGCTTCTTACTTTTTCAGCTAACAAGGTTTCCTCCTATAAAGGTGCAAAAACCTGCTGCAGACTTTCTATCCTCCTTGTTATCAGCATAGCTGACATCAGAATATACTTTAATTTTCAAGTGACCATTCTTCTGAAACAACAAGCCCTTTCCTGGAGACCCTTTTACATACTCCAAGATTTTCATAGCAGACCGAAGATGACACTCTCTAGGATTCTGCATAAACTGACTGACTTTCCCAACAACATAATAGATACCTGGTGTAGTAACAATCAGATATATAAGTTTTCCAACAAGCCGTCTGTATACAGTGAAATATGAAAGAAGAGGAGAATAATCAATCCACCCTTTATCATTGCCAACCATCATCGGGCAACGAGCAGGTTTTGTGCCAAGAAGACCTGTCTCTTTTAAGAGATCTAGCGCATACTTGCGCTGTGAAAGAACCACCGAGTTCCGCTTACGTGAAATCTCAATTTCCAAAAAGTACTTCGGAGTTCTCATATCCTTAGTAACAAAATGTTGTCGAAGATGTTGTTTGGCTAGATCAACACCATCTTTATCATCATCAGTAAAAGAATATCATCAACATAGACAACAAGAACCACAAGGCATTTAACACTCTTGTGTATAAACAGAGAATGATCAACAGAGCTTCAACTGAACCCGATAAGAGAAACAATTGCACTAAACTTTTCAAACCAAGCTCGCAGACTCTGCTTCAAACCATAGACCGCCTTCCAAAGCTTGCATACTTGAGACTCCCCCTGAGCAATATACCCAAGAGGTTGCTCCATGTAGACCACCTCTTGCAAATCATCATAAAGAAAGACATTCTTCATATCTAACTGAGACATCTCCCAGTATCTATTAATAACCACAGAAAAGAGAACACGTATAGTACTGATACAGGCAACAAGAGAAAAAGTATCAAAGAAATCCACTCCATATGTCTGAGTAAACCCTTTTGCAATAAGATGTGCCTTATAGCGGTCAACAGAGCCATCTGGAAGATACTTAATCATAAAGACCCACCGACAACCAACCACATCAATTCCCAGAGGTGGGGGGCAAGAGTCCAAGTCTCTCTCTCAATCAACGTTTTCATTTCCTCATCCATAGCAGCTTTCCACTGAGGAAGAGCAAGAACTTCTTGATATGTTTTCAGGGCGATAATAGAAGAAATAACAAGAGCAAAACTATTGGCACTCGGGGAAAGCTGAGCATATAAGACAACAACAACAATCGGATGCTTAGTACATTATCAAACGCCCTTCTGCAGGGCAATAGGAAGATCAAGATCACTACCAGTAGGAGGAGGCAATGTACTATCAGAAGGAAAAAGAGGCTCTAGAACAGGCACAGAGGGCTCCAAGGGCAACACAGCAGGCTCCAGAGAAAGAGACGAAGCAACAGGAGTAGAAGTGAAAAGAACTGGCTCTTGCGAAGGTTCTGAGACAATAAACAATGAAGAAGAAGTATCAGAAGGTAAGAGAGAAGAATCAACAGAAAAATACGGTATATCTTCAAAGAAGGTAACATCCGCAGAAACATACTGTTTGCGTAGAAGAGAATCAAAACAACGATAACCCTTCTGAGTGGGACAATAACCAAGGAATATGCACTTAATAGAATGTGGAGAAAGTTTGTCACGACCAGGCGAAGGTACGTGAACAAACGCTGTACAACCAAAAACCTTAAGAGGTAAAGGAAAGGGCTCGGCCGAGGGATATAAAATGGAAAAGGGAGTCTTGTCGTGAAGACCAGATGAGGGTATCCGATTAATGAGATAGCAGGAAAGAAGAATAGCATGACCCCAATAGGTCCGAGAGACATTCATTTGCATTAGAAGGCTGCGAGCAACATCCAAGAGATGACGATTTTTGCGTTCAACAATGCCATTTTGTTGAGAAGTATAGGGGCAAGAAGTTTGATGAATCAAACCATGGTGTGAGAAAATTCAGAAAATTATCAGCGGACATATTCCTTGGCGTTATCAGTATGAAGAACTTGAATATGCACCTGAAATTGCGTCAAGATCTCATGATAAAAGGTGGTAAACACAGTGTTAAGCTCAGAACGACTTGTCAGGAGATACAACAAGTATACCTTGAGAAATCATCAATGAAAGTGACAAAGTATAAACTACCTCTACCAACAGTGGCAGTAGGAGCAGGACCCCAAATATCAGAATGAACAAGTTCAAAAGGATGCGAATACAAATTACTTCTTTATGCTCGCCATGTCAAAAAGGTAAAATTTCAAAGTCCTCATTTAAAAGCAAAAATGTTATTTCTACCACTAGACCTTTACAATTGATTCATATGGATTTGTTTGGTCCAATTACTACACAAAGTTTAGGAGGTAGAAAATACACTTTTGTTTTGATTGATGATTATTTTCATTTTTGTTGGACAATTCTCTTAACATCAACATTTGATATTTTCTTAGATTTTTCTAAATTGTGTATACACATTCAAAATGAACTTGATTTAAAAATAAAATGCATTCGTTCAAATCATAGAGGTGAATTTGATAATGATAGGTTTAATTTTATTTTATAATGAGTTAGGAATTAAACATGAATTTTCCGCTCCTCGCACACCACAACAAAATGGTGTGGTGGAGAGGAAAAATAGGACTCTTCAAGAACTAGCTCGCATTATATTATCTGAATACAAATTACCTAAATCATTTTTGGCCGAAGCTATAAATACTGCATGTTATGTTATTAATCGTGTTATGCTTCGACCATTTTTGAAATTAACACCTTATGAATTATATTTTCAAAAGAAACAGAATGTATCTTATTTTAAAGTTTTTGGTTGTAAATATTTAATTTTGAATACTAAAGACACATTAGGAAAGTTTGATAAAAAATGTGATGAAGGCCTATTTATTGGTTATTCATCTATTAGTAAAGCTTATAGAATTTTTAATAAAAGGACAAAAATAGTTGAAGAATCAATTCATGTTAAATTATTTAAACTTCCTCCTCGTGTAGAAAATAACCCTGCAGGTAATGATGAAGAACCCTTTCCCCACTAAGGACAGATGATGATGAATTATTTGGAGATAAAGAAAATGGTGAAGAAGATAAAGAAGAAAAAGAAGATGTAAATGTGGAAGAATATGTGTCTTTAAATGAACTGAGATTTTCAAAAGATCATCCGCAAGATTTGATCATTGGAGAACCATTAAGAGGGGTAAGTACTCATTCATCTTGACATGATTTATTTTCAAACCTTTGTTTTATATCTGTTATAGAACCAAAAGATGTGCAAATCGCTTTAAATGATTATTCTTGGTTTTTTAGCTATGAATGAATAACTTAGTCAATTTAAACGTAATAAGGTTTGAAAACTTATAGAAAGACCTTCAAATCATCCTATTGTAGGTGTAAAGTGGATCTTTAAAAATAAAATGGATAGTGAAACTAGGGTCACTAGAAACAAAGCTAGACTTGTAGCAAAATGATATTCTCAAATTGAGGGGATAGATTTTGATGAAATTTTTGCACCCATAACACGATTAGAGGAAGTTAGAATTTTTCTTGCATTTGCTAGCTTTAAAAGATTTAAATTGTTTCAAATGGATGTAAAAAATTCTTTTCTTAATGGGTATATTAAGATAGAGGTTTATGTAGAACAACCTTCAGGCTTTGTTAATTAAAAAATTTCCTGATCATGTGTATAAATTAGAAAAGACACTTTATGGTTTAAAGCAAGCACCTCGAGCATGATATGATATATTAACTTTTTATTTATTAAAAAATGATTACAAAATGGGTAGTGCTGATTGTACACTCTTCATTTGACATGTTCATGATGATTTAATAGTTTTGCAAATTTATATTGATGACATTATTTTTGGAGCCATTAATGAAAAGTTATGTGATACTATAGTAAAAATTATGAAAATTGAGTTTGAAATTAGCATGGTAGGAGAACTTACTTATTTTCTTGGTTTTTAAATTACACAAAGACATGTTGGTATTTTAATTTGTCAATCTAAATGTATTCATGATATTTTGAAATGATTTGGATTTGAAAATTTAAAGCAAGCAAATACCCCTATGAGTGTTTCTTTGAAATTAGGAAAAGATGAAAGTGGAATATCTGTAGATCAGACATTATATAGATGAATGATAGGATCACTTTTATATTTAACCATATCTAGACCTGATATTATGTTTGAAGTTTGTGTATGTGCTAGATTTCAGGCTAATCCTAAAGAATCACATTTAAAAACAATTGAATGTATTTTTAGATATCTTATTGGTACTTCTAAAATAGGTTTATGGTATCCACATAATGACATTTTCATTTTGCATGGTTATTCTGATTCCGATTATGCTGGATGTTCATTAGATCATAAGAGCACTATTGGCACTTGTCACATTCTAGGCCCATCACTTATTTCATGGCCAAGTTGGAAACATAATTCTGTTGCCCTATCCACTATCGAGGCCGAATACATTATACTAGGTAGTTGTTGTGCACAAGCTTTTTGGATGAAACAAATCTTATAAGACTTTGGAATACATCAAGAAACTATAAAATTAAGGTGTGACAATAAAAGTGCAATTGATTTAACTAAAAATCCAGTTCATCATTCTAGATTCAAATATATAGATGTTCGCCATCATTTCATTAAAGACCAGATAAAACAAAACTCAGTAAAGGTTAATTTTATAAGCACAGATTCACAGCTTGTGGATATTTTCACAAAACCACTTCCAGATTCCCGTTTTTCAATGCTAAGACTAGAATTAGGAATCCTAAATATTTCAAATTGATGAATTCACATAAGTATTATAAAAATAATAAAAACATTAAAACAAAAATTTATAATTTAAATTAAAATAACTAACATATTACAACAATATTGTACTGAAAAGAACTCACGAACATCACATCATAGTTCACTGAAATTATTACAAAATACTTGTTCATCATAGAATATAGAAACATGAAATAACATACAATTCACTATCGCCTGACGATACTAGCTGTCTCCGGGCGATATCCCTAGAAGCCATTTTCTGTCCGTAACCTCAAAAATCTCTAATATCCCCAACACTAGTATCCTCTTGGTCTTCAGTGGAGCTCTGACTGCTGCTCAGTGTTCGACGAGGTCAGCACATTGACTGTCGTGGAGGCTCCACCACCGGGTTTTCCCACTCTGCCGCCTCTGCCGGAGTTGGTTTCAGTTTAAGGCTCTTTGTTAGAAATTTAATAAATTTCTGCATTCTCGTGTGGTGCTTCTTCACTTCCCGCTTATGTTCCTCGAATGACTCTCACAAGTCATCCAATCCTTCTCGTAGTGATACACCTCTTGAGAGTGGTGGATTTCTAATACTTGATGAGGGTTCACTACTCCGCATAGATCCACCTCGTGATGCACGAGCACTAGTATGAGTGGTACCCGTATAAAACACCGTAGGTGCACAATCATCAAAGTAGAATTCCTGGTCGATCTAACTGTATTTCTTGTATCAGATATGTTGGATGATAACACCCATCGGTAGTGTATTCAATTTATTCCACATAGGACTCTTAAGTCTATACATGCACCGAATAATTGATAAAATTAAGTCCGCCACGTCAAACGGCTCCCTCTCCAAGATCATGTAAGTAACATAACTCAACTGAGCCGTTATCTTTCTAATGTCCCCGGACTTGAGCATAATCGTATGTCTCAAGATATCTTGCACTAAACGTGCATCCGGAGTGAGTGTGGTTTTGGATTGGATTAGGTTTTTCATGGAATTACCATGTAAAACTATATTCAAAAGGGTCCAATCCCTATCTTTCCTGTAGTTCTCCACTACGTACAGTACATAATCACGCTCAATCAAACCAAACTCATCCCTTAAGTCATAGTGAGTTATTTTAACAGTTTGTCCTTGAATTTTAGTTCTCACTCCCCCATTCATTTCAGTAAAATTTGGATCCCTTAAGTGGTTGTAAAATTCTCTAATTAATACTAAAGAAAACATATCTGACACATTATACTTGCCATTGCCAATAAATCATGAATGTGTACGTGCCAGACCTGATCAAATTCAATCACTTTGCCCACACAGATGTTTGCATTTTTAATCCCCGGAAATGTTTGGTACACGGTATGAGTATCACTACTTGTGCTTCTCCTGACCTTAGAACTTGAAGCCATATTTGCAAACAGTAACACACACATTATTTTTAGAAATTGTTAATATCTCCAGGCGATACTCAATGCCGTCGGGCGATAGTGAAAATCATAACATTTATGGTTTCATCATGCTATTTCATATTTCAACATCCCTACTTACAAAATCTCGCACGTATATCACTTTGCTTCCGATTTGCCTCAACAAATTCAAAGAAAAATTTCACAACTACTATTCATCATGTTCTTCCTCAAAAGTTCTTTTTTTTGGAAATCTCTTCTGAAAAACCTAGATCTATTCTTTGGTGTACTTCACATTCCTAGATCTATGTTTGCACTTCATAAATCCCTTGGATCTATGATCTATTCTCTCAAAAATTCAATTTTTAAGCTTATACCTAAAACAAAAAAATCACCATCAAATCTGAAATTTCTCCCTTACAACTTCATGAAATATCTTAACTAATCTCTAAATACATTTGCATTTAGAAATCATAAAGAAAGGAGAGAAAAATTTCACTAATGATACCTTGTTTTGAGGTTTCACCGACGACCAGAAGGCCTTTCGCTCGAGGGCTTTAGGAGAAAGTGGAGTAAACGATACCTACAGTCCATATCTGACATTATTTATAATTCCGCGCTATTGCCGATCGGCGATAGTCGATATCGCTTGACGATATCCCGGAATTGCTAATGTGTCATTTTTTGGTCCTGATATTCCTATGACTGCACCATAGTCTTCCTTTCTCGTGTTTAGGCATTATACAATGCATATTCTATTTTATTGAGTTACCTCAAACATTGTGTCATATTCACACCTTTATTATCATTTTTGATATCAAACTCTCCTAGTGTATTTTACTTGAGAAATTGTTTTTGCATGCCTCTAAATATGGAAAATATTTTAGTTATGATAATGCTCTCTCACAACACAATTTTGCAAATTTTCATATGTTTTTGTCATTACTACCTATATGAATAGTAACTGTTCTACCATAACCACTAAAAAGTCGTGATGACACTGTTGCTTTATATCTATTTTCTTTGCACAATTCATATTTGCTTATCATATATTGTCTTACAAGTGAATTCAGAGTCCTATGACAAGCCTAAAAGAAGCATTTTATTCTTCTTACGAAAAATACAAAAATTACTAAAAAACAAAAAAAAAACGGGCTGAAAGGACCTCCACCAAGCACTACTCACCCTCCTGATAAGTCTTCATAAGCATTGTGAGGTTGAGCACCTTTGATAGAATTATAAAGTGTCTTGTGCAATCTCTATATGTCTATTCATTAAATCTTTGTGCTCAAAATTCTTGGGTACAAGTACGGTTAATTGTGTATATTTCTTGGTTGGGTCTTTTAATATTTCCGTGTTCATATATGTTTTAAGTTTCTACATATGCAATTTTCCTCTAACTTTCACTTGTATACTGCATTATCATCTCTAATATTTCTTCTCATGAGAATTTGACCGTCAATGATTCTAATTATGTTCACTAGTGTACATAATTATGATATAACTGTATGAATTCACCAATGTTTGTGTTCACTCGCATTACTCATCACTATACATTATTTCACATGAACGCATGTTCCACACTTGATTTTTATCTTTGTGGTTTTTCCTATTTGGCTTCCGCAATCACTCTGCAATTTCTTTTGATAACACCAAAAGAGGGAGAATTTTCTGCGAAATCATTCCTTCGGATTACTTCATTAGGATTACTTTAATTTTAATACTTAAACAAAATTAAATGGTTCTATCTGCTTCTATTTAGAGGGAGTACACATGTAGGGGGAATTATATCCAAGAGGAGTTTGTGTACATACAAATGCTTCATCTTGCTAATCACATTTTATATCACTTTATAGGTCATTCATGATTTCTTTCTAAGTGGATTTGTTATTATCAAAAGTGGGAGATAGTTGAAGCATGCGTTTCACACTTCTTGGTTTGCTAATAACAAATCTCGTTTGTATTTGATCATAGAGTGTTTATGATGTGTAGATATCACATGTCTAATACTACAATCATTTGAGCTTTGATTCGGGTTTGAATAGAGGAGTTAAGAGGATATCGCCTGGCGATATCCAATATCGTCAACAGGCGATATCTCAATAGATAGTTACAACATTATCTCCACGGCGTGCAGTTACACTCGATATCTCCCGACGATATCGATATCGCACAGGCGATAGCACACGATTGGCCATGACCGATTTAGCCAGCAGAAGTTTTGAATCATAGGATATGTGGGAGCCGGAGAGGATATCGCTTGCAGGTGATATCCAGTATCACCGAGCGATAGCGCTAAAATATAAAAGAGGCTCATTTTTGAGGAGATTATGAATTTCATTTTCTAGAGTGTTCCTTCCCGTTCATCCTGCCAGGGAGCTCCAACATCCAGAAAAAACTCCATCTTTCCAAGAAGGTTCAAGCGCGGAAAAGCGACGACTCATACACGGCATCTAAAGCAACCATAATAAGGATTCGTCAGCATCTTCAGCGCTTCATTAAGAGGGAGTTTTCATTCTGAAAATTGTTCTTTATCATTCTTCATTTCTTCATTATAATCGGTAGAGAAATTGCCGTCTTGTGCGTGAAGTCTAGGTCCGTGTGTGGCTTAGGAGAGAATTGTTGCCTTATGCATGACATCTAGGTCCTTGTACGACTTAGGGAATTTTTGCCGCCTTGTGTGCAGTGACTAGATCATTGTGTGATCTAGGGGGGGCTAGTAGAAAGATCTAGGAAGAGATCCGCTATAGAGGGCCGGTTCTTGTTAGAAGGACCGATGAAATCAAAAAGTTTATATTTTTCATAGCTTGATCTCTAGCTCTATAGAGATACGTTGTACTCTATTTTAACATTTGTGAAATATAATATCATCATTTTTAATCTTATGATTTCCAAGTGTTTTTCTTTATTTATGAAAAATTAATTTTGATTTCTGCAATTAGTTCACCGAGGAAAAATAGTTTAAAAAATAAAAATTTGTTAACCCTTATTCACCCCCCTCCTCTAAGGGCACCTCACGATCCAACACATGAGCCTTAAGTAGGGCTGAGGAACTCTTTCCCCTCATTCTTCTCATCTTGGAGTGAAAGTTAGGGTTTGTGAGAGGGAGAGTTTGGAGGAGGAAGAAGAGAATTTTTCCGCCATTGACGAAGCTCCGGAGCTTTGTTTATCGATCCAAGGCCGGATTGGTGGAGAAGGGTTGAAGGCACACACTTTCATCCGTGCAAATCAAGATCTCCATGGTTAGTAAGAGGAATCGTAAGGTAACAAAATTTCACCTCTCGATTTTTAGGATGCGTGTATGACATCCGTTTCTTATTTGCTTTCTTTCAGGCTTTTAGGCACCAGATCTATCAAATAAGAGGAGTTTGAGTCACCATGGTTTAAGAGGAGCCATCAGATCGATTGAGTCTGTCCCCGATATGTTGTTGCACTAGAAATCCTCTCTGTTAGTGGATTAGTCATTGTGGGTGAAGCCGTATTCACGACCGGCGGTCCGATTCGATGATGTTGCATGACGAGTACTATAGGGATTTTGCTAGAAATTCAATTAAGGCGAAAACACCATTTGCGATGCCCTCTGTTTTGTGTAAGAATGAATGGTGATTTGGGCACTATTGTTTTTGAATGGTATGCGAAGGCTTGACTTTGTCTCTATGGTCGACTGGCTAGCCCGTGACGTTGCAAGTCATGTGTGAAGAGTGTCCCGGCAAGACAAGTCCCCTTCTGTGGATGAGAACACCAAGCATTTGGACAAGCCCGGGCGATGAAGCCCTCGAGCGGGCAAAGTCAAACAGGGGTTCTTAACGTCAGTTTATTTATGTCATGAAACTGACATGAGAGTCAGAGCTTGCAGGCAAGCCCGAGTATTGAGACCCATAAATAGGTGGGGCCTAAGCAAGAGTTATGTGTTACAGCTTGAATATCGATGGGGGAATTTAAAGTACTCGTGTGAATGATGTGATGTGCTGATGCATGATGATGTTTTAGAATCATATGCATTATAGAGTGCATTGGGTAAAACCCAAGTTTACATACATGCTGCATTGTAGGCACCTTTTTATTAAATACTCAATATGAAAACATGTTTGATGTATTAGACACCCCAAACCTGTGATTTCTATGTTTATTCATGTTTAATGTCATATGCATATGAAGTGATGACCTGAAGGATGATGGAGTGACCCGAGGTCTTCTAGGGATGGTTGGGAGAAGATGTGTTGGTTATATAGTTGAGGTCAGCCTTTGCTGACCCATGTTACAATAAATTTTTACAGGGCAAGGATCGCAAGCTGGAGCAAGCTTGTCAGCCAAAAAGGCCTAAGCCTCATGAAGTGTACCCTCTTCTATTAGTTTGTGAATTATTGAATGTAAGTTCTGTGTACTGTAATCCGGCTTGCACGCCGAAATAGTGTAGGAGTGCTAAGACACATTGTTATGTTTGTTATTGTTATAGTTTTTGACATTTGAATGTTGTAAGGCCTTAAGGTCGTATTTGACTCCTATGGTTGTGGATAACTTCTGATCTTTGTGTGTTTCCACTATTTTCTGAGTTTTGAGATTGGTAGTTCTTTTATATAACTTTTTAATGCTAAAACTATGACATTCATATGTTGTGGGACCCCAGCCGGACCCATATTATATGGTCATTACATGAGAGGTGTTATAATTTGGTATTAGTGGGAGGTTAGTGTCTAAGGTAAGGTTTAGTGGTCGATGTGACGTAATCAGATCACATAAAGAAGTTATCTGCATAGGATTATTGCGGGTCCAAGGGTGTCTTTATGTTTGAGTTTTGAGAATGGAACCTGATTCCTATTTTACCTTGCTTTTGCTAAGGGTGCAAGCGACGAGGCATGGACGTCGAGGTCGCGAGAGGAGCCTTCGGCGAGCAGTTCTTCTTATCCGGATCCTATGGGCATGGGTATATCCCTGACTGATTTCTATCGCATGTTGGTAGAGGCAATGGTAACGGCCTAAGGTGCGGCGATAACACAAGTTGTGACCCCTGTTGCTCAGGTAACAACTCCCGTTACACCGGATGCGACACCGGTCATATCGGGCAGAGGAGTCAGGCATGTAGAGCTGTTGGCAGAGAGAGTTGTGTATGGGTAAGGAGACCGGTAGATGAAGTATTTCCTAAGTTTCCATCCTCCAATATTCAAGGGAGTCAGCACACCGACTAATGGAAAGGACTGGTTGGCAAGGATTCAGGAACTCCTGAGGGCGACAGAAACACTAGAGGATAAGTAGTCCCAATTTACGACCTTCATGTTAGAAGGTGATACAAAGATGTGGTGGGTGAGCCATAGTGTCCTCCAGTTTCCTGGACGCACACCGTCCCCGGATGAGTTTACGAATGCCTTCTTAAGGAAGTATATTCCATCATCGACAAGGCTAGCTCTTCAGAGGCAATTTCTATACTTGGTGCAACGAGATAAAACCGTGGATGAGTACGTGCATGAATTTTCTCGTCTGGGTCGGTATGCGGGAACGACCATGGATGATGATGAGGAGAGGGACAACCTCTTCTATCATGGGTTGAGAGAGAATTTGAGACAACCCCTAATAGCTCTCAAAAATGCGGGCTTCGATGAGTTGGTTGAGGCTGTTAGGATGTTGGAAAGTGACATGGAGCGAACCCAACGCCATAAGGGTCATGCGGTGAAGCAAGGAGAAGGAAAGCCATCTCAGTCACAATTGAAGTCAGAGGGGAATCAGTAGAGGAAGAAGCCCCATCCTTTCAGGTCAGGAGTGAAGAGCAGTACTACATTGGGAGAGTCTCATTTCAAGGGACCCCAACGTGCTACAAGTGTGACAAGTTAGGTCACATTGCTTGATATTGTACCAAGGGTTGTGCTGAGCCAGAGCCAAGGCAGGAGCAATTTGTGTGTTCTGGCCCCAGTATTGTGGAAAAAGGGAAAGCGGCAGAGTCGAGCGCTTCATATTTCCAGCCAGTGCAACTAAGAGACTACAATCTTGGGCAGTAGGAAGCGATTTGATAGCCTGATGTGGTGATAGGTATGAAAAGTTTAAGTTCGTTAATTAGCTTAAGACTTTTACACCCTTTTATGTGTGTTGCATGTGTATTAGGCTTCGTACTAGTTTTCGGCTACCCCGCTAGAGTTTTGTTCGACACAAAAGCATCACAAAAATTCTAAGTAAATTCTCAGAGGGTTATATTGACTCAAAATGATGTTCAATAGAGTTTAATAATTTTCCAAAAACATTATAACCCTAATTAGCCATAATCCTATAATAGTGACTAATCATCAATTGTACGTAAACTATGTAAAATATTGCTCTACAAATTCCAAGTAAATTTCAATGACAGTTATTACTATAAAATGAAACTAGCCAGAACTTCAGAATTTTACAAAATAATTTATCCATAATTATTTCATTAATTCACATATGAAAAAAATCCAAATAAATTAAATCAATAGAGTAAATAATTTTCAATAATTCCCAATAAAATTTTAGAGGTGTCTAATGTCCTAATAATACTTATGACAGAGTCGTGGATTTTTCCTAGGTAATTTAGTCATAATTATTTCACTTTTTAAAAATGTGACATATTGAATATATTTAAAATACATAGGAATTTTATGTCCAAAAATTCCAATTTCTCAAAGGGTAATACATCCCATCATAATACATGCATGAACAAAATATTATTGCCATGTAACAAGCCATTTGGGAGAAATCCACCAAATACACCTTTTGTGCTAAATGAACACCATTTCTATATCTACTAACTTCATGCAAGTGGAATATATCAACATGAAGAGGTCCAAATGGTCCCAATTTTTGATCAGTATCTTATGATGACTTAATCTACATTACACCCAAAATTTGGGTAAATATGAGGTCATATAACTGTGTATTTTACTCATACATGCTTATTTAAATTAATTTAAAAACTATAGAAAAATTTTATCCAAAAATCCTGATATTTGGATGGTAGGTCCATCTAAACACCATGCGTGCATGAACAAAATTTCAGGTCCATGCAAACAACCTAGGAAACGTTATTTGCAAAATATAGTCTAGGACTCCTTTAGGATACGATTGGAAGAATGAACTTTCTTGAGGCTTTAGTGCACCAAATGAGGTGATTCAAAACCTTATGGAAAGTAGAGATCAAAGTTACAACTTTCATGTTTTGCACTTTTTATAAGTCTGGCTCTAAGAGGACTATAATTAAGCATGAACATATCTGTTTATGTGTGACAAAAAATACACATTTAATTAATTATACACTATAATATTATATAACATCCAACACGAATCTTAAAGCACATCCAAAGGCATCCCGTCATCATCAACCTCCAACCGACGGTGGAGATTGCCTCGAATTGGTCCTCATTCACCTTGATTTTCGGGCCATCCACCGACCTCCATGACTGGCTACCACCACCTCCGTTGAGGTTTTGGACACCAAACGACGACATCATAGTGGTCGGAAACGCCTCTCCGGTGACTTTGAGCAAGCTAAAAAGCTTGTGATTTTCACACATTGCTCATATGGGATCGGGCTCAATTGAGCCCGATTTCTCTCCTAGTTGATATAGGAATCTAGTATAGAGGGAGGGGAGGAGAAACAAACCGTTAATTGGGCTTAGCGATGAGTATTGTGACGGTGAGTAATGACATTGGTTTTCTCTGACGAGCTAGCTTGATCTCCCAATTCTCAACATTTTCTTCAATCCAGGGCACTAGCTCGACTCACTGGAGATCTTTGAATGTGATGATGATGTCGAAATGGAGTAATATTGGTTGTATATGGAGGTGCCATGAAGGGTCTCACAGCCAAGCCTTGGTTGCTCCTCCTTGCTGCCAAGTGGCCCTCCTACAACACAAAACCAATATAGAATGTTATGATAAGCCCAGTGGAAGGTTTCAGAAGGGGAATGGGGGGTGCCATATGGCCTCCATTCCCTTTTTCCTCCTTTGTCTCATTCCAATATGGGGAAATGTCTAATTTTCCCCCATACATGTCACCCCCTTCCAAAACCAAAGGGTATGCTATGTAATTAAGCTATTGGACTGCTAGATGGGCCTTGGGTCAAGGCCTTAGCCCATTGAAATTAGCTTGGACTCTCATTTCCCCCTCTTTGGGCTTAAGCTTGACCATAATTTACTTTAGGATTGACTTGGTCAAATTGATGAGTTGACTGACCCTACTTGATGATCTTGAGTCATATGACACCACCCAATGTTGTTTGGGCCATTGTGGGGCCTTGATCATGCTAATTGATCTATATGGTTCAATTTGACGTAATTTTGACCTAAGATTGACTTTGGTTTGACTAGGGTCAATTGGTTGACCAATTGTTAGGGTTTTTTGTCAATTGAACCTATATTAGGGTTTGGAATGTAGTGGTGGGGTCAATTTGACCATATAAAGTCTAATTGGGTCAATTTAGGTTGAATTGGGCTATGCTGATTTAGAGTTGACTTTGGTCAATTCCATAAAAGTGGTTGACCAATTCATGGAGTCTATGGTCAATTGGGTCTCCCTTAGGGTTAATGGCATATTGGTGAGGTCAATTTGTGCTTGTGAGTTCAATTTGAGGTAATTTGACCTAAGTTGACTTGTGCTCTATTGGGTGCACCATGTGAGTTCACCTTGGTTCAAGAAACCCTATGGTCATCTTCTTTCCCTAAGTCACATGTCATGATACTTGTCATGCCCTAACACTATCAAGGTGTGTAACCCTATATTTGTCGAGTGGGCTCAACCATGGAGGGTGCGAGTAATAGGGGCCTAACTTCACTTGGCACTCGCTACCTAGGCTGACGAGGGAGGGGCGAGTGAAGCCGACGAGCTCGCACTCGTCCCTCAGTTAGGGGGAGAGTGGTGAGTGCTGGCTTCACCAGGCAATCACATCCTAGGCGAGATCTCGCATCACGCCCAGCTCTCCCGCCAAAGGGGATTTTCTATTTTCTCGTAACATCTTATTTTCAACTTGCTGTTAGCCGTTCCAAGCAGCAGAGTTTTGCTATTGGCAAACTAGTTTGGCCTGCATTTAGTAAATTCGTAAGGAGAGATTTCGCTATCCGCAAATCACTACCAAAAAACTATAAATAGACCCCCAAGGGCACCTTTAGAGGGGACCTCTTTTTGGCTTCTCTCTCCTTTGGCTAGCTTTCGTTGACAAGAGCTTCAACTCACTATTCACCGTAGTTTTCGGGTGGGTAGTCGGGAGCTATCCAAGCCCTCCGAAGGTGCACAGTCGGACATTGGATTGGAAGGGGAAGCGATCTAAGATCTTCTGTGTGTGTGGAGGGACCTCCTCGCTGCGGCTCATTTGTATGTTTGAGGTTTTGGTGGTGAGGTCTCCAAACTCGAAATCTTCAGCCTAGTGTGCTTTTTCGCGAGTAGGGGCGAGCTACACCTTAGGTCCAAACTCCTCATTGAGTTGTGGTCTCCAGGTTCAACCAAAGGGGTTTAGAAGGAATAGGGATGTTACATACAATGATTCTTGCTTTCCCTTCTTTCATAATATACAATGTTGGCTCATTTAGGTTTTTGTTAAATTCTTCATTTAGGAAGTAACAATCATTAATGTTGTTGTTTCATGCCCTTGGTGTCTATTTGCGTCCATAAAGAACCTTATGGAGTTTGTAAACATTATCTTCTTCCCCTGGTATCTCAAAGACTTATAGCTGACTTAGAAACACAACTTCAACTAGCTCTCCATTAAGAAAGGCTAATTTTTACATCGAGATGAAAGATGGGATAATTAAATTGCCCTACTGTGGAAAGTACTTGTCTTATAGTTGTCATTTTTAGGACTGATGCAAAAGTCTCTTCGTAGTTTTCTCCTAGTTTTTTGAGAAGTCTTTTACAACCAGTTGAGTTTTGTGCTTCAGGATGTGGCCTTCTTCATTGTGTTTTAGTTTGTACACCCACTTCAATCTGATAACCTCAGGGTTAGCGGGTTTGGTAATAAGTGTCCATGTCTGATTTTTGATAATAGATTTTATTTCTTCTTGCATTGCCTTTCTCCATTCATCCTGCTTCACAACTTATTCAAAGGTAGTGGGCTATGATACAGTGCGAACAAATTTGTCTCACTGATATATTTCACACAGAGATCATGTCCTTCTTGGTAATGATGATTCAAGATCATTGTTTGAGTTTTCACTTTCCACATTACTCACATTGTCCAAGATGGGGTTTGGATGAAGGTTAAGCTTAACCAGTAACAACATAGGTTGAGGATTGGTATTTGAATCAGATGCCCAGATTTAGACTTCTTCTTCATTGAAAATGGTGTCTTTAGAGAGCATGTGTTTATTAGTTGTTGGATCAAAGAGACGATAGACTTTACTCTAATTAGTGTAGCCTACCAAGACACACTTATTATTTGTTCATTCTAACTTATCTTTCTTTTCCTTAGTGTTGTAGGCATATGGATTATAGCCGAATACCCTTAAGTGTGGGACTTCAAGCTTGCATTTGTATAAGACCTTATAGGTGTGCGATTGTTGAGATCATTAGTGATGCATCAGTTCAGAATGAAGATTGCGGTTGAGGTAGCTTCCCCCATAAGAACTTTGGTAATTTTTATGAGTTAATAATATTATGCTCATCTCAACAATTATCATGTTGCTTCTTTCTGTTGGAACCCCATGTTTGATGTGGGCTAGGTTCACTCCTAGGTGGTTTGACCCACTTGTACAGCCAGGGTCAAAGTCTTGGTCTAAGTTAGTCTTAGTAGAGCAGATCTCATATAGACCAGCATTGGACTTCATTTCAAGACCAAGACTTAGAAGTAATCGTTGGATCTGATATCAGTTCGACTTTCGTCGAACTCAGCTCGAAGATTGTCGATCTCTGGTCGACGATCGAAAAGGTAAAATCTCTGAGCTGAGCCCGACAATCTCAGAACTCAGATCGACGATTTCCAGTTTCAGCTCGACGATCTCTTATCTCAGCTCTGCGATTATTTTTTATCTGTGTTCTACTACATTACTGCGCAACTGTCTTGGAAGATTTCATTCTTATTTTGTCAAGGCTATTTATGGAATCAAATCTCTGGTAGTAAATGCTGATATTTTCAAGGCTTATAGCCGTTTCTAGTGCAACATTAACTACATGTTTTCACAGAGTTATTATTTTGACTTATATGCCAAAGAGAGTTAAGGAAATCATTTATTGCAGATATTATAGCCGTTTCCTCTCCTTGATTCCTACAGAATAATTAAAGGAATGTTTTTGAAATTCAAGTCAAGGAATTATTCTTATACTCTATTCAGAGAAGAAGACCGTAGTTTTTGGTTTTCTTTTGCCAAGATAGATTTACAGAGAGACACTCAGAGAAAAAAAATTGTTCTTGCTAACATCCTAGAAACATTCTGGAGCAGATCTTCATCAGTTTTCTCATTCTGTTAGTGCTCTGAAGAAGAAGCAAGAATAACAACTTTTACAAATCAAGAGTCTTCTTGTTCTTCTCTTCCAGGACCATTGCTAAGACATTCAAGCACCATCTGTCTAAAGCTCCTGGATCAAGTCTCAGTTGAATACCTAGTCACCCTGTGCAAAGCTTCCCAGCCTGAACCCTCTATATTTTAGGGGGAGCTTTGACAACATCTTTGAATCCATAAAAGTATTCTCAGTTGTACCTTGAGAAAGAGAAGACAAAATCACTTTCTCATCCCCACCTATGTACAGGGTTTTAATTCCCTTCAAAATTATTCTAGTTCACAAGTCTCCTTCCAAAAGACTTGAGGGTTGGTTTTTGGGCACCTGATCAAAATCTCATTGGTGGCAGTCACCTGATCAAAACCTGTAGTGGATTCCTACCAAGGGTGGTAGAAGAGTGAATGTACCCAGTTGGGGAACCACTATAAAATTCTTGTGTTGTTTGGTTGTGCTTTTTGTGTTCTTATGTGATTGTGCCGTGGTTAGATTAGCTTAGTTTATTTGCATTTATCTTTTTTGTAAAAAGATTTTTTATAACTCTATTCCCCCCATAGAGTTATTTAGAGTTTTTCACCCCCCTTTTTCTTTTAATTGGTATCAGAGGGAGGTTGGCTATTTTTATACAGGCTAACACCTGAGCCAACCAAGACCTCCAGACAAGCTCTGAATAATTATTTTTTTTGTGTTTTTAATTTATCTGATACTATGACACATGTTGAGACCAAGCGGTCTGTCGGATGAGACCGGGCGGTCTGGCGGTTTGTCTGGCGGTCTGAGCGGTTTGGCAGTACCGAGCGGTCTGTCGGATGAGACCGGGAGGTCTGGCGGCTTGTCTGGCGGTCTAGGCGGTCTGGCGGTTTGTGCGGCTTATGTGGCTTATATAGTTTCAGGTTCTTGTAATTATTAGTCCCACATTGCTTGTTTGTAATCTCTCTTCTCTCCTCCATTCTATAAAAGGGAGGTCATACCTCTGTAATAAACACCTTTTTCAGATAATAAAATTTCAGTTATACTACTTGCGGTTTGTTTTTTGTTCGGTTCTAACATGGTATCAGAGCACTCGATCTACTCCTCCTGATTCTTTGTGCCTTCTCTGCCCGCGCGACCTGTCTGCGCGGCTTGCTTCCCATTCGCGCGACCTGTTTTTCGCGGCCTGTTTCTTCCGCCTGTTTGCTTGCGCCCTGTTCGCGCGGCTTGTTTCTTTTGCTTGTGCCCTGTTTGCGCGACCTGTTTGCTTGCGCCCTGATCGCGCGCCCTGTCTGCGTAGTCTGCTTGCCCCCTGTTCGCGCGGCCTGTTTTCTTGAGCCCTGTTCGTGCGGCCTGTTTCTATTGCCTGCTTATTTCTTGCGACCTGTTCTAGTTGCCGCGCCCTCCTCCTCCTCTTCAGTCGCCGCGACCTGTCGTCGCGACCTGTTTTTTTTGCCTTGTTCACTTTTCGCCTCCCAGCACCCCCCTCTTCTGTTCGCACGGTCTGTCTTCTAGCTGCCCGACTTCTTACCCTTTGCCTTGCTCTACATCTTGGTCGTGGCCTTCCTTGCCGCTGGTGTGTTATCACCGTGACCACTATAGAATCATCTCTCTGTCCGCTGGGGCCTTCTTTGCTGCTCGTCCTGCTTGCTGTTCGCGCGGCCTGTTCTTTCTAGCCGTGCGACCTCTTTCCCTCTGCTTCTTGGTTGCGACCTTCCTTGCCGTTCGTCTTCCTGCTGTTCGCACGGCTTGTTGTGTCTTCTCGTGCGGTTTATTTTACTCCCTTCATGGCTTTCACATCCGTGGTCACATCTTCTGGTAGTGCCCACGTTGTTACTCAAGGAAAATAGCTGATCGACACCGGTGCTACCAATCATATGACCGGCAATCCCCAGTGTTTTTCTCTCCTAGAAACACATGATCGGTTGCCCCCGGTTATTCTCACTGACGGCTCTCCTTCACCGGTCAATGGGACAGGCGTGGTTCCTGTCACTCCATCTCTTCTCTTAGCGGACACTCTCTACGTGCCCAAATTTCCGTGCAACTTATTATTTGTGACGTCTCTATGCAAGCAGTTACAGTGTTCTGTCACATTTACTTCTACTTCTTGTTCTTTTCAGGATCCGGACTCCCGACGGACGATTGCTACTGGGATTGAGAATGGCGGCCTCTACTTCCTTGACAACATTTCTGCTCTATCCACCTTTTCTAACACCTCCACAGATCTTCTCAAATGGCATCTTCGCCTTGGTCATGCTCCTCCACGACTTCTTCGTCTGCTTCTGCCCAAACTTCCTTACCAAAGTCCTCCCCTCAACTGTGAGGCCTGTCAGTATGGCAAGCATCATCGCTCGTTCTTCCCTCCAAAGCAAGTTCGTGGATCTACCCGTCCGTTTGATCTTGTCCACTCCGATGTTTGGGGTTCGTCTCCTACCCTCACCGTTGGTCGGGGGATTTTATATTTTGTCACCTTTATTGATGATTTCTCTCGTTGTACGTGGGTGTATCTGTTAAAAGATCGCTTCGAATTATTTTCTGTATGGACGTCCTTCTATCTTATGATAAAAACCCAGTGTAATGTTTCTATTAAAGTCTTTTGATCTGATAATGCCAAAGAATATATCAGTCATGACTTTTCTACCTTCTGCATGCAAAATGGGATTATTCATCAAACTAGTTGTGTCTATACTTAACAGCAAAATGGGGTGGCTGAACGCAAAAACTGTCACCTCCTTGATGTCGCTCGCACTCTGTTGACTCAAATGCACATTCCTCGCTCCTATTGGGGCTATGCTGTTCTCATCTCCTGCTTTCTTATCAATCGCCTTCCCTCCACCGTTCTCCATGGCAAAACCCTCTTTTCCATTCTATATCCTGGGATGGATCCATTTCCTCTTCCCCTACGTATCTTTGGATGCACAGCCTTTGTGCACTCTCCCTCTGCCACCTATGACAAACTCTCACCACGTGCCACCAAGTGTGTCTTTCTGGGATACTCTACCACTCAGAAAGGCTATTATTGCTTTGACCCAGTTACCCGCAAGCAGTTTGTCTCTGCAGACGTCACCTTCTTTGAAAATGCCTCCTACTTCTCTCCTGACTCCTCTTCCTCTCCTGATATTCCGACTTCACTTACCACCCCTTCCGTTCCCTCTACACCTACCGAGATTATGCCACCCCCTCCCTCTCCACCATCTCCTCCACTGTGTCCTCCTCCTGAGGTATCTCCTTCTTCTCCACAGTCCCCTCTCTCTACTCCCGGGCTAGCTCTCTCCTCTACGGATGTCCCGGACACTGAGGAACATGACGACCTGGATATTCCCATTGCTCTTCGCAAAGGGGTGCGGACGTGTACTCAACACCCCCTAGCTGCTGTTGTTTCATATGATTGTCTAACTCCTTCTCACAGGGACTTTGCCTTGGCTATCTCTGCCACTAACACTCCCCTCACTTACCAGGAGGCTCTTACTATTCCTCATTAGAAGACCGCCATGGATGAGGAAATTACTACCCTCACTAAAAGGGGTACATGGACCCCCCCTTTGGGCACTGATGTGGTTGGATGTCGATGGGTGTTCGTTGTGAAGTTCCGCCCGGACGGTAGCGTGGATCGATACAAGGCCCGCTTAGTCGCCAAAGGCTTCACTCAGACTTATGGGGTTGATTACTTTGACACCTTCTCTCCCGTTGCTCGTCTCAGCACCATTCAGGTTCTTCTCTCTGTGGCTGTCAACCGGGACTGGCCCATTTCTTAGCTCGATTTTAAGAATGCCTTTGTCTATGGTGACCTTCAGGAAGCCGTATACATGGAGCAACCTCCTGGGTATGTTGCTCAGGGGGAGACACGAGTATGTCATCTGAAGAAGGCCATATATGGACTAAAGCAAAGCCCTCGGGCTTGGTTTGACAAGTTCAGCGGCATTGTTACTACCATTGGTTTTGTACGAAGTTCAGCCGATCACTCCTTATTCCTTCGCAAAACCTCCTCTGGTATGGTGGTTCTTGCTGTATATGTAGATGATATTCTTCTGACTAGCGACGACCAGGCTGGGGTAGCTTTGACAAAGAAACACCTTCGGCAACACCTGGTCACTAAGGATATGGGCTATCCCAAATACTTTTTGGGGATTGAGATTTCTCGGAAATCCAACTCTTTAGTTCTCTCCCAACGGAAGTATGCTCTGCTAAAAGAGGCAGGGTTAACTGGTGCTAAACCTACTAGATGTCCCATGGCTATTGGGGAAGACAAAACTTGGACAGATTATTCACCTCCTCTATCTGATTCTTCAAGGTACCGGCGTCTGGTGGGCAAACTCATTTATCTCACAGTGATCAGACCCGATATCTCCTATGCTGTAGGCAAGGTGAGCCAATTCATGCAAGCTCTTAGGGAGTGTCATCTATAGTCTGCCCTGATGATATTGGAGTATGTTAAAGCAGCTCCAGGGAAAGGACTCCTTTTTCAGAAGAATGGTCACTTGAGGGTTGAAGCGTATTCCGATTCAAGCTATGCTGATGATAAGGGAGACCGAAAGTCAACTTCGGATTTTTGCACATTTGTTGGAGGAAATCTTGTTAGCTGGAAGAGCAAGAAACAGTCTGTGGTCTCCAGGTCTAGTGCAGAAGCGGAATATCGTTGTATGACATCAACCATATGTGAGTTAAAATAGTTACGGGCTCTCATGCTTGACCTAGGAGAGGTCTACAACTATCCTCTTCCTATGTTCTGCGACAACAAAGCTGCGATATACATTTCCAAAAATCCGGTCTTTCATGAGAGAACAAAACACATAGAGGTCGATTGCCACTTTATTCGAGAAGAGATTTTGAAGAAACAGATTTGTACTCCGTTCGTCACTTCTAACAACGAGTTGGCAGATGTCTTCACCAAGCCGGTGTCCACTTCTTTATTTCATATTTGCGACAAGCTGGGCATGATTGATATCTATGCTCCAGCTTGAGGGGGAGTGTTGAGACCGAGCGGTCTGTCGGATGAGACCGGGCGGTCTGGCGGTTTGTCTGGCGGTCTGAGCGGTTTGGCAGTACTAAGCGGTCTGTCGGATGAGACCGGGAGGTCTGGCGGCTTGTCTGGCGGTCTGGGCGGTCTGGCGGTTTGTGCGGCTTGTATAGTTTCAGATTCTTGTAATTATTAGTCCCACATTGCTTGTTTGTAATCTCTCTTCTCTCCTCCATTCTATAAAAGGGAGGTCATATCTTTGTAATAAACACCTTTTTCAGATAATAAAATTTCAGTTATACTACTTGCGCTTTGTTTTTTGTTCGGTTCTAACAGCACAAAACAAGGAATACACTAGTACTAGACCTCCAGTATGTAACTTGTCAAAGTTCACTATCTGGAAGGCAAGAATCAAGTTGTACATGAACTCTATTGATGAGGATATCTTCAACTCTATTTTGACAGGTCCACCAGTTCTAGTGGCAACTAACTCAATAACATCTACAAGCTTAAATGCTGTTCCACCTCCAAATTACAATGATGCTCAGAAGAAAGCCAAGATTGCTGATGCCAAAGCCATGAACATATTGGCTCAAACTATGTCAGATGACATCTTTCAAAAGGTGGCTGAGTGCACCTCTATAAAAGAAATATGGGATTCACTCAACCAGATGGTTGCTGGCTCAACAGATGAGAGAAAAGATAGAAGATCAACTCTCATCTCACAATATGAGAATTTCAAGAAAGATGAAGCTGAATCTGTTGGTGACATGCACAATAGACTAAGCTCCATCATCAGTGAGCTGAAGACATTGGATAAAGATATCTCTCTCACAGAGGTAAATGATAAGATCCTAATATGCTTCCCAAGCTCATGGGACACCAGGATCTGGCCAATCAAAGAGGCCAGAAGCTTGAATGAGATTTCAACTAAATCTCTCCTGGGAAAGCTCAAATCTTATGAGCAGTTAATTAAGTCCTGAGAAGCTGTAGAATAAAGGACTCCTCCTCCAGCAAGGAAAGAACAATCCATTACATTCAAGGCTACTAAAGAGACTGATGCCCCAATAGTCAATTAAGAGCTAATGAGTCTCTTTGCCAAAAGATTCTTTAAAATGGCAAGGAAGGACTTCAGGAGGAAGTCATCCAGAAATGACAGCAAGCCTAGGTATGAAAAAACCCCCACTAAAGAAGTAGTATGTTTTGGATGCAAAAAACTAGGGCACTTTATGTCTGAATGTCCTGGAAATCAAAAGAAGGAAAGAAGAAGAGGGAAGGAATCTAGAAGCAAGCATTACAACAAGCCCTTTTACAGCAAGCACAAAAAGAAGGACAAAGGATTTGTGGCTGACACATGGAGTGACACAGAAGATGAATCCACATCTTCCAGCTTCAGTGAAGAATAAGAAGAGGCAAAGGCAAAGGTAGTTTGCCTCATGGCAATTGATGCTAGCAGTACCAGATCAGATACAGATGAATCTGATGATGAAGAAAGCCTGTCAGCTGAAGATCAGGTATTAGCTTCTTATGATTTTGAATCTGATGAATTTAAATTTGAATTTAAAAATTTTTCTTAGATTTGATAAGCTCTGAGAAGGAAATCAAACTTCTTAGAGAAAAATTAAATGATTAAGATAAAATCATTTCTGAAAATACTAATCTATCTAATGAACTAAATTCTGCAAATGAACAAATTATCTTTCTGAAATCTGAACTTAGCAAAGCTAAGATATTAGAAGAATCATTGAATGGCAGAAGTTTAAAATTGCTAGATATAACTAGCATATTAAATGCAAGAACTAATAACTGTAAACTAGGATTAGGAGCTTCATCCAGTGAACCAATCCTAATTCCAAAGAATCATCTTTCTAAACCTATAAATTTTGTTTCTTATAAAGGAAAGAAAAACACTGAACAGGTTAATAAGGTTAATGAATTTCTTGAACAAATTGAAACTAAAAACAAACTTAAAAACCAAAAGAAAAATAAAAGTAACAATGTTCAGCAGTTATCGTCGAACTCAGATCGACGATATATGAACAAATCATCAAACTCAGAACGACGATCTCTGAACGCAAATTTCAGTAATAATCAATCTTCGATCTACGATCGATGATACCAGTATGGTTCATCGACCAGAGATCGACGATTTTGGTGCCCCAAGAATGAATATCTTCATTCTTCGAGCAGAGATCGAAGATCTTATCCAACATCGTCGAGCTCAGTTCGACGATCCAACCAGAAATCATCGAACACAGATCCTAACAACAGAAACCTATATTCTAATAACAACATTAATCCTTTTAATCAATGGATAATAAAACCAAGAAGATATCATCCTAAAGGTTACAAAAATCAACCTGAATGTTCTTACATTTCTAATTACAGTTATGTAAATCAACAAGGACCCAAGGTTACCTGGGTCAAGAACAACTAACTATCATCCTTGCAGGTAAAGAGTTGTCCATCATTTAATCAACAATGGTATCTGGATAGTGGTTGCTCCAAGCATATGACAGGCAGCAAGGACAAATTAAGTGAATACAAGTACAAGCTGGGACCAAAGGTTATCTTTGTTGATTCAAACTGTGGCCAGACCAAAGGCTATGGTAAAGTCAAGATTGGAGCAGTGACCTTCAAGAAGGTTGCTTATGTGAGTGGTTTGAAGCATAACCTCATCTCAATAAGTCAACTCTGTGATGAAAGTTATCAGGTAAATTTTAACTCTAGCTCTTGTATTATTTCATCTAAAGAAAATAAACCTGTTTTAATTGGCAATAGACAAGGACATATTTACTTAGTAAATTTTCATTCTGCATCTTCTGACATATGCCTGCTTAATATAGTTAGTAATCAAAGTATTTTATGGCATAAAAGGCTAGGACATGTTAATCTAAAAAACATTGCTAGGCTATCTAAATACAATCTTGTGAGAGGTTTACCTTCTGGTCCCTACAAGAAGGAAGGCCTCTACAGGGCTTGTCAACTAGGCAAGCAAACTAAATCTAGTTTTAAGTCAATTAATAAGAGTGATTCACCTAGGATCTTGTACCTGCTACACATGGACCTTTTTGGTCCATTTGCTGTGCAAAGCCTAGGAGGGAAATCTTACACTTTAGTTATTGTAGATTACTTCTCAAGGTTCACTTGGGTATTCTTTCTGAGATCTAAGTCAGATACCTTTAAGGTTCTTACAGATTTTCTCAAGACCATACAGATTGAGTACTCTACTCAAGTTGCATTGATTAGAAGTGATCATGGCACTGAGTTTTACTCTCTTCTTATGCATGAGTTTTGTGAGAAGGAAGGTATCAGGTACTATTTCTCAACTCCTAGAACTCCTCAACAAAATGGGGTAGCTGAAAGGAAAAATAGAACACTCATTGAAGCTGCAGGTACATTACTTGTAGATGCTTACATGTCTCTATCCTATTGGGCAGAGGTAGTGAGCACAATAAACTATGTACTGAATAGAAGTTTGATACATAAATTTAAGCATAAGACTCTCTATGAATTACTCAAAGGGAAGAAACCAATAATTATCTATTTTAAAATATTTGGTTGTCTATATTATATTCACAATAATGACAAGAAATACACTAGAAAATTTGAAGCAAAGGCTGCAGTGGGAATCTTTCTAGGATATTCCCAAGTCAGCAAAGGTTATAGGGTGTTTAATAAATCTACCTTTAAAATTGAAGAATCTATGCATGTTTCATTTGATGAAGCTAACATATTTTATAAGGAGAAAGAGATTTCTACCAATAACTCTTTGCAGGTACCTCACTTATGTGAGAAATTTGATGACTTAAACCTTACTCCAAAGGTTATATCACATCCTTCTCCAAAGCTAATGAAGACAGTGAAGACGAAACTATGGAAGCAGCTGAACTTGCCCCAATAGTAGAAGTAATTCCACAAGAAGAATTCACTCTAATTGTTTTTGCTGAACAAACTCCACCATCTGATTTTGTTACACTTATGGATCATCCTAGATCCCAAGTAATTGGAGACATGTTAGTAGGTGTACAGAAAAGGAATCAACTCAACCATGATGTGATGCATGCCTGTTTTCTCTCTCAAATTGAGCCTCAATCCATAACTGATGCTGAGCAATATCTGCATTGGATCATTGCAATGCAAGAAAAACTAAATCAATTTGAGAGATGTAGAGTTTGGGACTTGGTTCCAAGGCCTAAAGGCTATCCAGTAATTGGAACTAAGTGGGTTTTCAGGAATAAGCTTGATGCCCAAGGTTTGATTGTGAGGAACAAGGCTAGGCTTGTTGCTTAAGGATATAGGTAAGAGGAAGGCATTGACTATGATCAAACATTTGCTCCTGTTGCCAGGCTAGAAGCTATAAGGATATTTTTGGCTTATGCTGCATTCAAGAAGTTCAAAGTCTACCAAATGGATGTCAAGAGTGTATTCTTAAATGGAGAACTTAAAGAAGAGGCTTATGTTGAACAACCTACAGGTTTTGTTTCTCCAACTCATCCCTCCTTTGTTTTCAAATTGCATAAGTCTCTCTATGGTTTAAAGCAAGCTCCAAGAGCTTGGTATGAGACCTTAGCCAGTTTTCTTTTAGAGCATGGTTTTTCAAGAGGCATGGTAGATAGAACTCTTTTTACAAAACTGCATCATGATAAAATTTTAGTAGTACAAATATATGTAGTTGACATTATATTTGATTCTACTGATCCCAAATTATGCAAAAGATTTTCTGATCTAATGCATTCCAAATTTGAGATGAGTAGCATGGGAGAGCTATCTTATTTCCTTGGTCTCCAAGTGAAACAATCTCCTGATGGAATCTTCATTTACAAATCTAATATGCTAATGAGCTTATTAAGAAGTTTGGGATGGCTGATGCCTCCCCTATGAAGATTCCCATGGCTGCCAATGCTGTATTAGACTCTTATGAACATGGAAAACCTGTTGATCAGACCAGGTATATGGCCATTATTGGATCCCTACTATATCTAACAGCAAGTAGACCAGATATCATGTTTGCTACATGTTTATGTGTTAGGTTCCAGGTGAACCCTAAAGAATCTCATCTTATTTTCATAAAAAGGATTTTAAGATATATAAAGGGTTGTCCAAATCTAGGACTCTGGTATCCAACAGAGTCAGCATTTGAGTTAACTGGATTTTCAGATGCTGACTATGCTAGATATAGAGTGGACAGAAAGAGCACTTCAGGAACTTGCCAGTTCCTGGGTGATAGACTTGTGTCCTCGTTTTGCAAGAAGCAAACTTCTATATCAACATCGACTGTTGAAGCTGAATATATGGCTGCTGGCAGTTGTTGTTCACAGATTTTGTGGATACAAAACCAACTCTTAGATTATGGTTTCAATCTAAATAATTCAACCACTTTCTGTGATAGTACAAGTGCTATATCTATAACACATAATCCAGTGCATCATTCTAGAACAAAACATATAGATATAAGACATCATTTCATTAGAGATAATGTAAACAAAAAGAAAATTAATCTTGACTTTATCTCCACTGATTTTCAAAGAGCAGACATTTTCACCAAACTCTTGGATGAAAAGAAGCACTTATTCTTCCTGAATCAGCTTGGAATGATCAATGGGAAGGATTAATTTGATTTTTCTGTCTTAGGTTTTGGATCTATTCCAAAATCGTCGAACGGAGATCGACGATCTTCGAACTGATCTTGAGCTAAATCATCGACCTGAGATCGACGACAGCTCTGTGAAGTAAAAATCGTCGACCAGAGTTTGACTCCTTTACTTCAGAAGATAAATCGTCGACCTAAGATCGACGATCTATTTTCCCTCTTCAATCTTAGACTGACGATAATATTTATTTAAAAAATCTATCGTCGACCTGAGATAGAAGTTTTTCTTTATTTATCGTAGGACAGAGCCCGACTCTTCATATTCCGAAAAACCTATATTAAGGGTTTATCGTCGTGCTCTGTCCCGCATTTTCCAATTTCCCCTCCTGCACTTGATCGTGTGTTTTCCTTTGAAGGTTTCTAATGGCGATTCCGGTGGCTATCCTGTCAGCAATAAAATTGACGCAGGGTTCGACATCAATTACGATTCCTTCAGCCATTGCGATCCGATATTCAAGGATATACTGTAGCTCTGTGAAGTTCAAGGTCTGAGGAAGTTTATGACAAAGAGAATCAAGCTACCAACCGCAAAGATTAAAGAATGGGTTTACTCTTCATCATGTCCAGATGAATCAACCATGGTTGGAAGTATTTCTGGAAATCAGGTTATTCTTTATCCAGTCATTATTTCTGAATTGTTTGACTTGGTTAATGGAGATGATAGTTTGGATCAAGACAGTTCTGAATATAGAACTATGCTGGGAAGGATGGGTCATCCTGATGAAGTGCCAACAAAGCTGCTGAAGAAGAACCTATCTGTTGAATATAAGTTCTTGGTTGATATTGTCGGGAAAGTGCTGCTGGGAAAGCACTCTGCCCATGATAACATTAATAGGCAGCAGTTTGCTATTATGTTTGCTCTGGTTAATCGTAAATCTATCAACTGGGCTGATTTATTCTTTGAATTGATTAGACGGAAATGATCTAAGAAAGAGGTTTGCTTTGGGAGAATTTTCGGCATCTTTCTCCAGGAAAAAGCTCCTGAATTATTGATCTCCCAAACACAATTCATCAATGCCAGTAAGAGGTTGGACTCCTCTTTGTTTTGTAAGTGGGAGAGGACCATTCCCAGGCCTTCTAGAGCCTCCAGGACTTTTGAGGATACCAGAGCTGATACAGCTACTTCCCCAACCCTAGAAGATGTTCCTCTCTCTGTCTCACCCTTAGTTCCCTTAGTCCCTGCCTCCCAAAACCAATCTTCTATAGTTCCTTCACCTCCACCTCCTGCCTCACCCATACTCATTTAGACCAATGCAGATAATCTTTCATCTCCTCATCCAGATCTTTCTGCTTCTCCTTATTTAGATAATCCTGCTTCTCCTCATGAAGATCATCCTGAAGATCATCCTGAAGATCATCTTGTCTCTTCTCAGCACATTACTTCCCCCATCATTTCTCCATCCTTATCCTCTCAGATTCCCTCTGACCCCATCCAAGAGTATGTTCCATCAACATCTTTTCCCTCTGTTGTCCCTCCATCTTCAACTTTTCCTGAGTACACTCACACAGATTTTCCTTCTGCTTTCTCTGTTTGCTCAAACTATGGACATCAAACACCCTACACAGCCTATGAGACTGAACCCCTTTACCTAAACTTCTCAGATATAGTAAAAGATCTTCTGCAATTCATCTCTCCTTCCCTAGAGCTTCTTATAGCACAAGCTCTAGCTCCTCTAACTGCCTCCATCAACACTCTTACTCAGAGAGTTGCTTCTCTATCTTCTGTCCCTTCTTCTGGGGGCCTGGCTATAGATGCCTCTGCATACAGGCAGGGGGAGATATTCTATGAAGAAGCTCCTCTGATTTATCTAGTAGCAGCAGTTTTAGCAAATATGCAGGAGGATGTCTCTTCAAATGATCAAATGGCTCTAGACACAGAAGTTATTGATATTGATACAGATTTAGAAGAAATAGTTCTTCCAGAACCTTTGACTGTTGGTGATTGTTGCATAAATCCCACAGTGGATATCTTTGAGTTGTTGAGTATTTTCTGCACACTATTTCTAAATTGTCTTCCAATTTGGAAGCCATCCTCTTTGGCTATTGTGTGTTGCACTCTCTCTCTAAGTCCTGAAGTTGTTAGACAACTAAATGCAAGCTTTGTAGTTCCTCCAATAGAACAGTCTGATGACCAGATGTCAAGATCTCCTGGGCCATCCTATGTTATGGATGACAGCCCCATTCCTAGTCTTGATGAAATCCTTGCTCAAGATATTGCTATGGAAACTGAAGCAGCCCTTGCTGAAGTTATCCCTCCTCCAGCTGATAAAGAAACTCTAAAGGATGTAATTAGAGAGATTGATGCTCTTTATGACATTCCCCAAGGATCATCTGATGATGATCAAGTAGAAAATTCTGATTCTGATAACAATAAAAGGATAGTGTCCAAGAAAAGGAAAGCTCCATCTAAAGCAGTCTCAAAGCTAAATCCTCAGAATGACACTCCCTATTACATTCTCTAGAAGATTACACCTTATCCAGGTATGCCTCATTGGATGTGGCTATCTAAAAATGAGCAGGAGGCTAGAAAGAAAAGTAGAAGGTATTCTCCTCCTCCTCCTCAAAGGTCCAGGAGAGGTCCTCCTCCTCCTCCCCCTCTAGCAGTAGGAGCCTCTGGTTTAGCAGCTCAAAGGTCTACTCTTATTACCCAGACCTATCAGAGACAGGAAAGATCTTCAAACCCTCATCCTCCTCCAACTGGATCTTCAGACAAACATTCTTCTTCTCAAAGGCCTATTTCTTCTGCAAAGCCTAAAGGAAAACTTAGTGAAGTTCCTCCTCCCAGATCTTTGTAATCCAGTCAGAAGCAGCAGAATCCAGTGGCTATAAATTTCCAGGCTCAATCTAGTCAGTTCAGAATTCCATCTCAGAAGTCAGTTCAGGAAGCTAGTTCAGAGAGACCTCCCTCTCCTATTCTTGATCCTGAGCTTGACCCCAACTTCAGGATGACAAGGTTGAATGAATTAGTTGGGCTATCTCAAATGAATAAAGCTAGGAAATAAGGTCAGGATCCCTCTCAATTCACTACTATATCATCATATAGAGAGAAAGAGCTTGATAGATTGCAGGTTAGCAAGAAAGTATTTAATCCAGCAGAGTATATGACTCTTCATCCTGAGACAGTTGTTCCTAGAGTAGTATCTCAGAAGTCTCTAGGAGATCAAGATATGAAGATGTCAAAGAAAGAAGCAGAAGATCCTTCCAGGAAGATCATATTTTTTAAACCCTCTTCTGCTCCTTCTGATAAACCCTAAGTTCTCTGAACTCTTTTTTTTTAATCTTTTTTTTGTTTGCTCTATCTGGATTATATGTGAACTACATGCTATACTATATCTAGTGATTTTTATTTCAATACCATATCAGAAAGCTATAACACTGCATTGTTATTTTTGTTGTTTCTTTTATGTTGAGTGACCTCACCCAAATAGGGGGAGATTGTTGGAACCCCATGTTTGATTTGGGCTAGGTTCACTCCTAGGTGGTTTGACCCACTTGTATAGCCAGGGTCAAAGTCTAGGTCTAAGTTAGTCTTAGTAGAGCAGATCTCATATAGACTAGCATTGGACTTCATTTCAAGACCAAGACTCAGAAGTAATCGTTAGATCTGATATCAGTTCGACTTTCGTCGAACTCAGCTCGAAGATCGTCGATCTCCGGTCGACGATCACAGAGGTAAAATCTCTGAGCTGAGCCCGATGATCTCAGAACTCAGAACGACGATTTCTAGTCTCAGCTCGACGATCTCTTATCTCAGCTCTGCGATTATTTTTTATCTGTGTTCTACTACATTATTGCGCAACTGTCTTGAAGATTTCATTCTTATTTTGTCAAGGCTATTTATGGAATCAAATCTCTGGTAGTAAATACTGATATTTTCAAGGCTTATAGCCATTTCTAGTGCAGCATTAACTACAAGTTTTCACAGAGTTATTATTTTGACTTATATGCCAAAGACAGTTGAGGAAATCATTTATTGCAGATATTGTAGCCGTTTCCTCTCATCGATTCCTGTAGAATAATTAAAGGAATGTTTTTGAAATTCAAGTCAAGGAATTATTCTTATACTCTATTCAAAGAAGAAGGCAGTAGTTTTTGGTTTTCTTTTGCCAAGATAGATTTACAGAGAGACACTCAGAGAAAGACAAAAAATTATTCCTGCTAACTTCCTAGAAACCTTATGGAGCAGATCTTCATCAGTTTTCTCATTCTGTCAGTGCTCTGAAGAAGAATCAAGAAGAATAACTTTTACAAATCAAGAGTCTTGTTGTTCTTCTCTTCCAGGACCATTGCTAAGAAATTCAAGCACCATTTGTCTAAAGCTCCTGGATCAAGTCTCAATTGAAGACCTACTCACCCTGTGCAAAGCTTCCCAGCCTGAACCCTTCTACATTTCAGGGGGAGCTTTGACAACATCTTTGAATCCACAAAAGTCTTATCAGTTGTATCTTGAGAAAGAGAAGACAAAATCACTCTCTCATCCTCACCTATGTACAGGGTTTTAATTCCCTTCAAAATTATTCTAGTTCACAAGTCTCCTTCTAAAAGACTTGAGGGTTAGTTTTTGGGCACCTGATCAAAAGCTTATTGGTGGCAGCCACCTGATCACAACCTGTAGTGGATTCCCACCAAGGGTGGTAGAAGAGTTGTTGTACCCAGTTGGGGAATCACTATAAAATTCTTGTGTTGTCTGGTTGTGCTTTCTTTGTTCTTGTGTGATTGTGCTGTGCATAGATTAGCTTAGTTTATTTGCATTAATCTTTTCTGTAAAAAGATTTTTTATAACTCTATTCCCCCCTATAGAGTTATTCAGAGTTTTTCACCCCCCCTTTTTCTTTCACTTTCAACAATGCCATTCTGTTGAGGAGTCTCACATGTAGTGATCTATATGTTGATGCATAAATCATGACAAAAGGAAATAAATTAGAAATACAAAAACTCTCCCCTCGATCACTTCTTATTTCTTTTTTTCTCAAATTGGTTTTGATTTGAGCCTTAAACAGTCTTAATTGATGAAAAACTTCTGACTTTTGTTCCAAGTAGGAAATCCACATAAACCGGCTATAATCAACCGTAATTAGAAGATAATTTCTTTTCCTCTAGGAGTGGGAGTACTTGCAGGGCCTTATAGATCTATATGGATTAAATCTAAGGGTCCTGAAGACCTTCTCAGTATAGTATAAGGGAATGGCAAGTGATTGGACTTTCAATGGACACAAGTATCACACTTTAGTGTTGTACACTAAATTAGGGTAAGTAATTCTACAAGATTCATCTTTTGTAGTTTTTGAAGCGAGATGGTGTTAATGTGTCAGAGCATAGGATGCCAAAGTCTGGTGGAATGCGATAGATGGTCTTGTTGATATGCGTATGTTGAAGATCTAGATGATTTATAGTGTGGGTATAAATGTTGCTTTGATTAAATTTAGCCGATGCTAACATAATGATAGAGTCATTAAATATTATGTGACAATCCTCTTATTCAAACACAAATCTAAACCTTTTACACGTATGTTACCAAACACTTATAAGGTCTTAGGTGGGGGTCGAAACATACTGTGCATTACTTATTATCTTTTGTTCACCACGACTGGTCTCAATAGATATATTGCCTTGCCATTCTATTTTTTATTTTTTTTAACCTCCCAATATGACTTCTGATCTATACGATTCATTAAGTCTTACAAAGAAGTCTCTAATGTAGACCATGTGTCTTGAGTATCTACTGTCAATGAACCAAACTCATGTTGCATTACTTTGTATAGAGCAATGATGTAATACCCCTATCTGTCACATAACATATAACAGTAGGTCCGGTCGGGGCCCGACGTTATATACCACAGAAAGACCGAAGGGTTACTAAATGAAACCATCCTTCCAATAACACACGTGCTACACAGAGCACATTCTAGCAGAAGTATTTTAAATGTTGCAAAGAAAAGAACCCAAAAAACAACATGAATGTCCAATAAATAACCAAAATAGGAATGAGCATACAAATATACAAAGTACTTGGCCTTAAAGCCTTACATGAGTTTACTTAAACAAATAGTGTCTTTCAAACATCGACACGCAGGCCGGTCACACATGAGAGTAAAAGTAAACATCCGCAAAGGCCTTCGAGGGTTGGATCAGCAACAAGGGCTTCAGCCCGCTATTTGCCACTAGGCTCGATCCACAGCACATGCAAGCAACAATCCACCGTAATAGTGGAAAACAAAAGCAACGGTCAGCTAAAGCTTACCAAATTATAACGATCCCACCCCATTTCTCGGGGCGGCGATGTAAGATCCGCCTTTTTCTTTCTTGAAGGCAACCCGGATCTTATGCCCAGAACCGCCGCCTTACGGTGACACTAACTCCTGAGTTAGTCGACACCGTAAGACGCCGATTCTGCCGGCTATTACGATCATTTTTTCACTAGAGATGCGGAAGTAAAAGTGTATAAACCATCCAATACACTAGTCCACAGAAGTCACAGAGCATATCATATATATGGAAATGAAAGAGCTACTATAGTCCATAAATGAGTACAAAAAGTGAAGTGAAATAGGGCTTATGCCCATATACATCAATAGTAATCAAACTCTCTCTCACAAAACAGAAAGATGTAAACTAGCTATCCACTATATCTCCTCCCACCTGAGGACGTACGGTAGTAGTGTCTGGTGGTGGTGGTAGCTGCTCCTCATGCCCTGCCTCCTCGTCCCGCTGGACGTGCTGGTCTATCTCCTCGGACTCCTAAAAAGGGGGAGTCAACGTATGTTAGTCAAAAAGACTAAGTCGTATCCTCAACACCTCCTCCTGTCGCTCTTAGGCACCGGGTGGAAGGAGGATGCGGAGGACAACAAGGGGTAGCAAAGTGGAAGCAGGTGACATTTCTATCTAGCAGGAGTAGGTAAAATCTAACAGTTCTATATATAATCTAGCAGTTCTATATAAAGTGCGAGTAAGTAAAGACAGTGCAGAAAGAAAAGGACTGCAGTAAAAAGATAGAACTGGAAGTAAATGCAGTACAGAAAGGAAAGTACGCTACTTCTACTCCTATCAATATCACAGACGTACCTTAACTTATAAAAATGCCCATACAAATTTATAAGTTAAGGTTTCCAGGAATTGTAACTTATCATATAAAAGAGCCCATACTAATTTATATGATAAGGATCTATGATTGCGTATGCCCTAATATGTATGAATGATTATGATGCAATTTATGTAGCAGGCAAGTGCAACACACACACACGACTCCGTGATCACAGACCTTTAGTTCCCACTTTTTGAGAGCTTGCATCACTCTCGGGTACTACCGTTGTGGCTACGGCAACAGTGGAGCGGGCTCTCCACTTCTAGGTGGGTATAAGCACTACCAGACCTAGACCCCTCTCATACGCCTCTGTACACGTCCCAGGTGCACTCTAGAGTCTTGCGTACGTATTTTGCTGACTACCCGTCAGTCTTGTAGGTCGAGTGTACGTCTTCGGGGATTCCGCAGTATTATATGTATAGCATACTGGCCCCTCCACCCGTACCCCTCGCCCGAGTCATCGTACTGCCATCGGTGCATCGACTGGCCAGTCCCGCCTGACTCGCCACTAATTTTATGCACATGCAAGGTATTAATCTGAGCTTCCTGCTCGTATTGATATTGCTAACACATTACCTCCAATCCCATTTGGGTGAGCAAGTGCTTGTATCCCTCCAACCTTATGAAACAGGTGAGCAAGCCACTCGTATCCCTCCAACCCGGTTAGGATGAGCTCATTACTTGTATCCCTCCAACCTTATGGAACAGGTGAGCAAGTAATCAACGGACTCCAAGTCTCTCCAACCCGGCACCGTGATAAGAACAAGTACAGTTTTACCTAGCCTATTAGGCAATTCTTGTCTACTGGTTATTATACATAGTGATTTAGGGGGTTAATCCCAGGACTGCCCAAGGTATGCCCATTGAAGGGGTCTCGAAGGCACTAGGAACTACGATGGGATGACAAGCCCAAAGTTCCCTTTCGCAAGGATAATTACTTTTAGTTGATGTCTACCCAAGATCCGCTATCAACTCTCATTGTTACTTTAGGACTAACCTAATGACTTAAGTTATCATTAATGGGAGGGCGACGGTCTTCCGCCGGCCTCCGCTCTAGTGGTTACCCCAAGAACTTGCACTTTTTACTCTCGTCACTAAGACGACACTAACCACCAGGGTTATATTTCCAACCATATTCACTAGCTCAATTGTCGATCTATCCCCTGGTGGTTCTAAGGTATAATCTAATTTTACTAAGCGCAGCCCATGACCTAATACCACCCCGAAATCGAACTTCTAAATCCTTGGGCCAACATACCCCAAATACTTATCCTAGGGTGGTATGGACTAATTAAATGAATGTATTGATTTTCATAATTTTCCTAGGTCATTAAGGTCTTTAATTAAATCCTTTAAATCATTCCCTAGGTCATTTTACACATGAAGTGGTATCAATTAAAATCCACTGACCTAAGGGAATTTTCCTGAGTTGCATATAAGTAAAATATTACTGTCCACAAGATCTCATAATTTCCCTTTTTATATTTCTATTTATCTCATAATTAATAATGATTCCACATAATTATCATTTTCCAAATGAAGTACAAGAGATATATTTCCCAAAATTCCAGGAAAATTACTGAGCATTTATATCACTACTTTATGACTAATGGCAGAGTTTCATTAACATCTACAGGGTAATGGCCTATCAAATCCATTCTTAATTATTTACCAAAATGCTATTATGCTTATTTAATAATTTACAGTGTATCCAAAAATTCTGAAATAATTCTACAAGACTAATATAACAATTATTCAACTCTAGAATTATTTCTACAATTTTCCAACATGTAATTCCAATAATTTATGAATAAATACTAAAAGGGTAAAAGAGTAAATTCAGTGTATTTTGCTCCAATAATTCTCAAACAGAGATATAAAAATTTTCCTAAGTCAATTAACACCTCATTATTGACTTGACAGATCTTGGGGATTTTCCTTTGTAAAAATCTATTTTTCCAATTTCTTTTCCAAAAAGAGCTATCTTTTGATAATTCCAAATAATGGGATTTTTGATCCCAAAAATCCCATAATTAATTCTAGGGGGTTAATTATACCCTAATTAATCACTGGAATAAATTCCATGATTTTGCATGCCTCAACTGGGCTGAATACTTAGTATATCATTTTTGGCTAAATGCACCCCAAGCCTAAGTAGTTCAATTCTTGCATGTGGGTCTTTCCCAACATGACTTGTTCCAATTCCAGAGAAATTTCTACCACTGGTCTATATGGTCCCTAAGGGCCAGCCACCAAAATTTGGGGCCATTTGGAGTTAGCTAACTCCAAGAATCACCTAGTTAAGCCCTAGGGGTATTTTGGTAATTTTCCCACATTTTGTTTCCCAATCAAGCCCATTTTGGGCAGGGCCTAAATATGCCCTAATTATACCTCTGACCAAAATCTCAGGTCAAGGGGGTTTCTGGTTTGGCTTGGGCAGCCATTTGAAATTCTGCAAAATTGCTATTTGCAGCCCAAGTCAATTATTATTTCTCAAACATGCAAGTGAGATTCCTCAACATGCATTGCATCAATTTAGCCCAAATTTTAACCATGGGTCTAATATACCCATGAGAGGGTGCCACCAAGATTTGGGGCCATTTGGAGTTAGGAAACTCCAAAAATCACATTTATTTACTTTTGGGTATTTTTGTAAAAACTATAGCAAAATGTTCCCCAAAAATTCTGATTTTTGGGGAGGGACTAGATAATCCTAATTTAGTAACCTAGCCCAAATTTCAGCCCATTTGGACCAAGGGTTTGGGCTGAGGAATTAATTTAATTTCTGTCCTACCCTAGGAGTAGTCCTAGTAAAATGGACCTACAGGGCAGAATACTTAACCAAATTTGATGAGTAACATGTCAAATCAAAGCTAACACAGAGATCTACAATATTCATGTTGGGCAAAAATTCATCAGGAGGCTGTAAGGGCCTTAATATCAACATGCAAAGGGACTGCCAAAATCTCACAAATTAAATCACTATTCATTAATTTAAATAGTAACAGATTTATTATAATATCTTGATCCGGCCGCACGAATCTTGAAGCAATCGGACGGCATCTGCTTTTCTTCCTCATGCATGCATGCATGGCCGACCCGTGCTGGGTGGTTTTGCGGGGCCGTTCCCGGCCATCGCCGGCGGCGGGACCACCGGCCAAGTTCTTCCCCGGCCTCACGGTGGTCGGGGCTTGAGCTGGCCGGCGACTGGGCGGCGGAGAGCGGCGGACGGCGGCGGCGCAACCGAGCCGAAATAACTCCAGGCCGCCATTTTTTCCAGAATTTCAAGCTTTTGATTTCCTAACGTCGAGCTCGTTTGAGCTCGACCTCTAGCCTAGTTGATCTAGGAAACTAGTACGCTTGGAGGGGAAGGGATACGGACCATTGGCGGCGGTTGTGGTTGAGGGTGGCGGCGGTTTCCCATAGCATGCAAACTCCGGCGAACTCCTCCTTGGTTGGCCATGGCAGCAGTGGTTTCTTGCTTTCTCTCTCTCTCTCTGGGGTGGAATGAGTGGGAATGAGGGTGTGAGCTCGGTTTCGGGCTGAGATAAGAGAGGGGGGGGGGGGCGATTTCACCTAGGCTTGGGCGATTTCACCTAGGATGGGCGATTTCACCAAGGTGGGGGGCTCGGGTTGGGTGTATGGGCTGGCTAGTGGCTTGGGAGTGGGCCCTACTGCACTTGCTGGGTTAGTTAACCCCTAATGGGTCGGGTTCTAAGGTGGAGTTGGATTTGGTGAGTGGAGAGGTGGGGGAATTGGCTCACACACATGGAATAGGCTAGATAGGCTCGGGTTTGGGCTTGGGCTTGACCCATGGCTGCATGGTGGGTCCCCTCTCCTCCTAATACCCCTACATGGTCAGCCAACCCATTGTGGGTTGGTGGGATGAGCCCAAGTGGCCCAAAATAACTCCTTAACATTTTCTCTCTCCTATTCCTCCTCTTTTCTCTCTCCTAGGTAATTCCCAAAATTACCATTGCATGCCCCTATTTTTCTCTTCCATAGGGGGTATAGGGTCACTTTAGACCCACCTAGTGATTCTGGGTTGGTTTGGGTGGACCCAACCTAGTGAAATGGGCTAGGGCACCATTTTCACTATTTAGGTCAACATGTTGACTTGACCCAACATGGGTCAACTAGTTGACCCCATGGCCTACCCTAGGGTCCACTTAGATTGTATTTAGGGTTAGGGCAATGTGGTGGGGTCATGATGTGGCTAGGGTTTGTATTTAGCCTAGTTTGACCTAGGTTGACTTGGGCCCCATAGTGGGCCCCACATGGTCTAAATCCTCCTCCTAGGGTCAAACCTAGCTAAACCCTAGCATCCACCACATGCCTAACCCAGATCTAAGTTATTTGAAATTTGGGATGTTACAGGGGATGCTCCTTCCCTGCATTGCGTTAGTATAATCCAACCATTAAAGTGAAAGTACAACTTAAGCACACTTCACCACAGGCGTAGGCACTTACGGCCCAACACCCCATGCTCTCAGGGCACTTACTCAGTGAAACTAGTCCAAACCCGGTCCGTTCCGCGGTCCACCACCGCCCTCAGTACAGCAAACACATGAGCATTAAAGTCCTTTCAGCTGAAGCCTAGACTTGCTCTCCAAGCCAACTTTCACTGAACCATTTGGAGTGGGTAAGGTTCCACCCGCCCGTTGCTCACCTCGCCATAATAATATAAGTCATCGGTACAGGCCAAGTTTCCCCCAGTCCCATCATATCGATCAAACAATCATACATAACTCGTTTATGTACACGACTGGCTCCCAGGCCACCGTTATGGCAGAACTTCACTTCTTCCCAGGTTTCCGGGTGCACCTTGGAGTTAATTGATGAGTCCGATTTATATAGAGTTTTTCGGACTCATCTGGGCTTATTATCCTGCATGTGCACTACTTTTTCAATCGGAAAAGTTATATTTTTGTTTAGATCTTCACTTCACCAAAATTGCATTGTTTAAGCCCTTGGGTGTGCAATTGCGCATTCTTTTTGTTGGGGGTAAGCACATGGTGCTCCCCATGGTTCTTTTTGTTCATTTTATGTCGTGTATTGGTGCTGGGGTCTTGTGCTCCAGTTTTGGTTTTTTCTATGCAAGTGGTGCGTTTTCCCCAAGGCAGGAATTCTTATTTGTGGAAAATGCACGGTCATGCATTTCCTTAGTGCACGATTTCTTCGTAATTGTGCGTTTGACTTGGTCGAGTGGATCTTGACGCATTTCATTGAGATGAGCTCGAAGAGTATAAATGCACGGTTAACGCACGGTTTTTTCCAAACCGTGCGAGAAGAAAACACACGGTTGTCATGTACTTTTCGTTTTGGCATCATTTTGTGGTTAATCGTGCGATTTGTTCACGCACGGGCGGGAGAGCCCGTGCGCGAGTAAAACACACAGTTCCTCTGTTTTCTCTTGCTTTCCTGCGCTTTGTGTTTACCCGTGCGATTTCCTTCACGCACGGGCAGAAGCGCCCGTACGTGATTAAAATGCATGGGTCAATGCATATTCATCCGCAAGCTTGGCCTGAAAGTTTAATAATGCACGGTAAACGCACGGTCGTGCGCCAAACTGTGCGTGACCAATTTTCTGACCTATTTCTATTTAAGCACATATTTTCTTCCATATGAGGGATCCACACATTTTCTCTGCCATTTTTGTCTCCGAGGAATGGTTCCGCCGTTCCCCTTCATCTTCCACCAAAGGGAGGTGCTCCGGGCAAGCTTTCATCGCCAAATCCAAGCCGGAGCTTCCTCTCAGCCTCCTCCTACATCCTTGAGCTTCAAGAAGAGTTTTGAACTAGCTTTCTCCATCAAGCTAGGAGAAGTTTGTGTCATCCTCCACCGGCTCGTGACACGAAGAAGACGTGTCTATTGGGAGTGAGTGACAACCTCCTCTACCTCGGACGCAGTTGAGGACCGAGCTAGGACACGGATTGACAACCCGACGAATCCTACCGTGAATCCTTAGCAAGACTTCGAATCCGGTCGATTTCGCACACTTTTCTTCTCTTGTTGTTGATAGTTTAGTTTATCTCTTGTATATGATGAAGTTGTTATTATTTTGATAAACATATGCATGTCTATGTGATTTCATATTTATGTTATTTGCTTAAGGTGCGTCTTTAATTTCCATCATCCACCCTCAATATTTGCCATTCTAGCAATTGCTAGAAGCATGCGTAGTGAAGAGGTGCTCTCGACCCTCATTACGTAAGCCTACTCGTCAATCCTCCTAGTGATTTGGTGCATAGCGGCCCGTGTAGTCTTCCATCCTGCCTGGCGAAGCATCGCATAGCGGCGTTGCATAGGAGTAGTTGATAGTGTTTTAATTTCCTTTTCCACAACTATCAAAACTCCCCTTCGTTAGCTCCAACCTAAGGACTTCAATCTCAAGTCCTTCTCGAAATTAACCCAACCTTACTGTGTTCCTTGAAGAGATCGATACTTGGGGAAATTCACCCATTTTATATTACGTGTGCGACCGATACACTTGCCGTTCAAACGCATCAAGTTTTTGGCGCCGTTGCCGGGGAACACAGTCGTGTGAGTTTTTGGAGAGGGAGATGGGCGATAGAAGCCATTTTCCATTTGTTCATATCATGTTTATTCTTTGCTTTTGTTTTTAAATTTGTTGCTTATTTTTCTTTGTTCCTTTTCTATTTTTAATTTTTCAGCAGCAGACATTCATTTTATTTTATCTACTAGTGTGTAGTTAATTTTTGCTTAGAATATTTTTGTTGGTGAATTCTTTCTTGTTGCACCATGTTTTCTTATATGAATATCCATTATAGATGGTGCAGGGATTATAGGCATGGTAGTGATGAGTGCCCCAATGAAGATAGTGAGCATAATTCTCGTGGTTCAGTGTATGGAGCACCCTCCTCTTATGGTACTTCATACACCATACCCAAGTCTTATGGTTACTTATCTTTTACATCTTCAACTATTTCTTATTCCTCTCCGGTCCCACCTAGACTGAGGAGTAATGGAAAACGGTGTTTGTGTTGTCGTAGCACCGAGCACGCGTTGAAATATTGCGCAGAATTTCAGTGCCAGTTGGAGGAGGATGATGAACCAGGTATCCAATTCGTTCCATCCACCTCTCAATCGGCTGCCCCTTCTGATTCTGATGATATATTCGCAGTACCACCTTATCTATGGGAGACTGTTACGGATATACCCATCATACATTCTGCTGATCGGTGTGATGACATTGTGGTGCCATCTCTCCCCATGCATTCTTCCCCTCTTTTGTATTCACCACCGAAGGAACCCACATACATTTTATCTGATGTTGTTGTTCCTCCGCTTTCTTTGCAAGAATTATCTATCCCAATTTCTAGTGAGTCAGTTGATGATACTGACGATGATCTATGCTTGGATCCTGCTTGGAGTGAGACCGGGACCACTCCCCCTATTTCTAATTATTTTAGTTTTTCATCTCCTTTATTTCTTGATCTCCTTTCTATATCTGAGCCTGTTCGGGTTGAGTCTTCGCAGGTGCTTCAGGAGGAATTGGTGCTTTCATCTCGAGTCATCAATGATAGCATCCTCTTTTGCGAGGAGGTTGATTCCTCCTTTGTTGAGGAAGCTCCATTGATTTCTTTCTTCTCCTGCCGTCTTCCTGTGGACGATACCTTGCTAGGAAAGGATATATTTTGTGGTGAGATGAGTGAGGACCAGCGCTCCTCCTCTTCTTACTTCCTATTTCCTCTGCCTGCGAGAAGCAGGTATGATTATTTAGGCAGAGGGGTAACTGTTTTATCGCCATATCGGTACCCGCTACCGAAACAGATAATGGAACAGTTACCTGTGCACTTTTTCATTTCATAGGCCAATTATCTAGAAATGTATAGAATTTATTAAGTTGTGCTGGGATGACAATAACCCCAGTAGTTATCTTACATTTTCTGTATTTTTATTTTCATGTCTATTTTAGTTTTAGCATTTCATTTTATTTTTTTTTCTTTTGTTTTTGTGGAGCTCACCCCTACAGGTATTCTTGACAACTTCGTATTGACGGGGTTGTGATTCTTCGTATGGAGGGTCTGCCTCTATTTTTCAAGCGTCTTCTGGTATTCTTACTAACTGAGCATTGGGTAATCTCTCCCCATATCTTTATCTGATTTAAATTTCTATATCAGATGCTGTGGAGCTTAGTTTAAGTCTGAGGGAGAGCCATTATTAGTTACCTATTGCACGTGCACATTTCGTGTGCATACTTGAAGCTTTTATTATTTTATTTTGATTAGTTCATTGAATCACACACCACTGCACCCACATGAGCACGTACTTAGCCGTTAGCGTGCTGCGAGTTAAACTCATTTTTTTTGTATGATTTGGGAAAATTATTGTGCTGGCATAGGACTGTGAGACGGAGTAAAATGTTGACTCCTGTAGTGATCCTAGTCGAGTACTCTCATCTCGTGTAGAAATTGGAGTGGATTTAATTTTTGTGTATGCTTATAGTTATACATTTTTCTATTTACGCAAAGACTTTTTATTCTACTCAAAAATTGGTGAATCCGGTGTGAATCGAACGGTAGTGTAGGGATGTGTGTAGCCGTCACTAGACTCATTTTGCTTGAGTTGGGAGGAAGGATCATCTTTCTTGGTGGCTAAGAACTTGCCCCAAGCTACTCTCGAAACATTGGTGCATGGTTAGTCGAGCGTGAGCGTGATGTAGGCCATCATTTTTGACCGGTTGAGCTTTGTACCATTCCTAACATCTTATCCTTGCTAAGCCCCGTTGTGCCTACCCCTTCTTTTGATTCAGCTCCATAATTATTTCACCAAAGCCTCATAGCCGATCCTAGTCGCACACCCATGTCGATCTTAAGTGTTTTACATTTTTCATGTTGGGGTGTTGATGTGGTGAAATTACATGTGAATATGTGGATGTGCTCCAAGGTTTATATTTGCTGAAATTGTGGAAATAAAAAGATGATAAAAAAATGTGAAAAAGAAAAGTGAAAATAAAAAGTTTAATTGAAAATCCTATTTGAGATGTGGTTGTAATTGGAGTAAGCAGTACACACACCCATATGTTAATTGTTAAGTCCAAGGGTGTGGTGTACCTGCGTGTATTTTGCTTAGCAGAGGGATTCTTCTTCTGATAGCTCCTTTGGGTTAGGTGCGTAGCCATCCTGTTTATCTTTGTTTACCTCACCGTAACCCAAGCCCCATCTCTTATCCTAATGTCCTACAGATTCACGCTTGAGTCGAACTAGTACCGTGGAGAGAGTGTGAACGGGCAAGCGTATGGTCCCCAACATTGGTGGATTCCTTTGGAGGTGATCCTGATCCTCGGTCTTTGGCAAAGCTCACCTTAGTGTCCTGCCTACTTTCTTCCTATATATGACCGGAAGATTCACCGTGATTCCAATTTTGAGTAGTAATAAAATTTTGATACGCATTGTGAAAAGTATAAACTATATTGTATACTTAGAAATTTTCAATATTATATTTTTACGCGTACGAGCATACGACTTTGCATGTTACTCCGTATCGCAATCTCCGTGTTAGCTAAATCATTTTCCCTATCTGCATTGATTTTGTTTGCTCGGGACGTGCAAAAAGGTAAGTCTGGGGGTGTGATGAGTCCGATTTATATAGGGTTTTTCGGACTCATCTGAGCTTATTATCTTGCATGTGCACTACTTTTTAATCGGAAAAGTTATATTTTTGTTTAGATCTTCACTTCACCAAAAGTGCATTGTTTTTGCCTTTGGGTGTGCAATTGCGCATTCTTTTGTTGGGGGTAAGCACATGGTGCTCCCCATGGTTCTTTTTGTTCATTTTATGCTGTGTATTGGTGCTGGGAGCTTGTGCTCTAGTTTTGGTTTTTGTTGTGCAGGTGGTGTGTTTTTGCCAAGGCAAGAATTCTAATTTGTGGAAAACACACGGTCGTATGTTTCCTTTGCGCACGGTTTCTTCGTAATTGTGCGTTTGACTTGGTCGAGTGGATCTCGACGCATTTCGTCGAGATGAGCTCAAAGAGTATAAATGTACGGTTAACACACGGTTTCGGCCAGACCGTGCGAGAATAAAACCATGGTTGTCCTATACCTTTCATTTTTGCACAATTCTGTGGTTAATCGTGCGATTTGTTCATGCTCGGGCGGCAGCGCCCGTGCGCCAGTAAAACGCACGGTTCCTCGGTTTTCTCCTGCTTTCCTGCGCTCTGTAATTACCCGTGCGATTTCCTTCATGCACGGAAAGAAGCGCCCGTGCGCGAGTAAAATGCACGGGTCAACGCATCTTCATCTGCAAGCTAGCCTGGAAGTTTAATAACGCACAGTCATGTGCCAAACCGTGCGTGACAAATTTTCTGACTTGTTCCTATTTAAGCGCAGATTTTCTTCCATTTGAGGGATCCGCACATTTTCTCCGCCGTTTCATCTCCGAGGAAGGGTTCCTCCATTCCCCTTCATCTTCCACTATAGGGAGGTGCTCCGGGCAAGCTTTCACTGCCAAATCCTAGCCAGAGCTTCCTCTCGGCCTACTCCTTCATCCTTGAGCTTCAAGAAGAGTTTTGACCTATCTTTCTCTATCAAGCTATAAGAAGTTTGTGCCATCCTCCACCGGCTCGTGACACGAAGAAGACGGGTCCATTGGGAGTGAGTGACAGCCTCCTCTACCCCGGACGCAGTTGAGGACCGAGCTAGGACACAGATTGACAACCTGACGAATCCAACAGTGAATCCTTAATAAGACTTCAAATCTGGTCGATTTCGCACACTTTTCTTCTCTTGTTGTTGATAGTTTAGTTGATCTCTTGTATGTGATGAAGTTGTTCTTATTTTGATAAACATATGTATACAATGATGTCTCTATGATTTAATATTTATGTTATTTGCTTGAGGTGCACCTTTATTTTCCATCATCCACCATCCATTTTTTGTCATTCTAGCAATTGCTAGAAGCATGCGTAGTGAAGAGGTGCTCTTGTCCCTCATTATGTAAGCCTACTCGTCCATCCGCCTAGCGATTCGGTGCATAGCGGCCCGTGTAGTCTTCCATCCCGCCTGGCAAAGCATCGCATAGCGGCGTTGCATAGGAGTAGTTGATAGTGTTTTAATTTACTTTTCTACAACTATCAAAACCCTCCTTCGTTAGCTCCGACCTAAGGACTTCAATCTCAAGTCCTCCTTAAAATTAAATCCACCTTATTGTGTTCCTTGTAGAGATCGATACTTGGGGAAATTCGCCCATTTTATATTACTTGTGCGACCGGTACACTTGCTATTCAAACGCATAAAGTTTTTGGCGCCATTGCCGGGGAACATAGTCGTGTGATTTTTTGGAGAGGGATATAGGAGATAGAAGTTCTTTTCCATTTGTTCATATCATGTTTATTCTTTGCTTTAGTTTTTAAATTTGTTGCTTATTTTTCTTTGTTCCTTTTCTATTTTTAATTTTTCAGCAGCAGGCATTCATTTTCTTTTATATGCTGGTGTGTAGTTAATTTTTGCTTATAATATTTTTGTTGGTGAATTCTTTCTTGTTGCACCATGTTTTCTTATATGAATATCCGTTGTAGATGGTGCGGGGATTATAAAAAGTGTAGTGGTGAGTGCCCCAATGTAGATAGTGAGCATAATTCTCGTGGTTCAGTGTATGGAGCACCCTCCTCTTATAGTACTTCATACACCATACCCATGTCTTATGGTCACTTCTCTTCTACGCCTTCACCTATTTCTTATTCCTCTCCGGTCCCAAATGGACTGAGGAGTAATGGAAAACTGTGTTTGTGTTATCGTAGCACCGAGCACGTGTTGAAAGATTGCGCAGAATTTCAGCGCCAGTTGGAGGAGGATGATGAACCGGGTATCTGGTTCATTCCATCCACCTCTCAATCTACTGCCCCTTCTGATTCTGATGATATATTCACAGTATCACCTTGTCTATGGGATACTGCTGCGGATATACCCATCAGACTTTCTGCTGATCGATGTGACGACATTGTGGTGCCGTCTCTCCCCATGCATTCTTCCCCTCTTTTGTATTCACCATCGGAGGAACCCACACACATTTTCTCTGATGTTATTTTCCTCTGCTTTCTTTGCAAGAATTATCTATCCTAATTTCTAGTGAGTCGGGTTATGATACCGACGATGATCTATGCTTGGATCCTGCTGGGAGTGAGACCGGGACCACTCCCCCTATTTCTGATTATTTTAGTTTTTCATCTCCTTTATTTATTGATCCCCTTTCTATATCTGAGCTCGTGCGAGTTGAGTCTTCACAGGTGCTTTAGGAGGAATTAGTGCTTTCAGCTCGAGTCATCGATGATAGCATCCTCTTTTGCGAGGAGGTTGATTCCTCCCCTGTTGAAAAAGCTCCATTGATTGCTTTCTTCTCCTGCCATCTTCCTGTGGACGATACCTTGCTAGGAAAGGATATATTTTGTGGTGAGATGAGTGAGGTCCAGCGCTCCTTCTCTTCTTACTTCCAATTTCCTCTGCCTGCGAGAAGCAAGTATGATTGTTTAGGCAGAGGGGTAACTGTTTCATCGCCGTATCGGTTCCCGCTACCGAAACGGATAATGGAATAGTTACCGGTGCACTTTTCCTTTCATAGGCCCATTAGATAGAAATGTATAGAATTTAATAAGTCGTGCTGGGATGACAATAACCCCAGTTGTTATCTTACATTTTCTGTATTTTTATTTTCATGTCTATTTTAGTTTTAGCATTTCTTTTTTTTATATTTTTTCTTTTGTTTTTGCAAAGCTCTACCCCTGCAGGTATTCTTGACAACTTCGTATTGGCGGGGTTGTGATTCTTCGTATGGAGGGCATGCCTCTATTTTTCAAGCGTCTTCTGGTATGCTCACTGGCTGAGCATTGGGTAGTCTCTCCCCATATCTTTATCTGATTTAAATTTTTATATCATATGTTGTGGAGCTTAGTTTAAATCTGGGGGAGAGCCATTATTAGTTACCTATTGCACGCGCACATTTCGTGTGCATACTAGAAGCTTTTATTGTTTTATTTTGATTAGTTCATTGCAACGCACACCACTACACCCACATGAGCGCGTACTTAGTCGTTAGTGCGCTGCGAGTTAAACTCGTTTCTTTTGTATGATTTGGGAAAATTATTGTGCTGGCATAGGACTGTGAGACGGAGTAAAATGTTGACTCTTGTAGTGCTCCTAGTCGAGTGCTCTCATCTCATGTAGAAATTGGAGTAGATTTTATATTTTTGTATGCTTATAGTTTTACATTTTTCTACTTACGTAAAGACTTTTTATTCTACTCAAAAATTGGTGAATCCGGTGTGAATCGAACGGTAGTGTAGGGATGTGTGTAGCCGTCACTAGACTCATTTTGCTTGAGTCGTGAGGAAGGATCATCTTTCTCGGTGGCTAAGAACTTTCCCCAAGCTACTCTTGAAGCATTGGTGCATGGTTAGTCGAGTGTGAGCGTGATGTAGGCCATCATTTTGGCCCGGTTGAGCTTTGTACCATTCCTAACATCTTATCCTCGCTAAGCCCCGTTGTGCCTACCCCTTCTTTTGATTCAACTCCACAATTATTTTACCAAAGCCTCATAGCCGATCCTAGTCGCACACCCAAGTCGAGCTTTAGTGTTTTACATTTTTCTTGTTGGGGTGTTGATGTGGTGATATTACATGTGAATATGTGGATGTGCTCCAAGGTTTATATTTGCTGAAATTATAGAAATAAAAAGATGATAAAAAAATATGTGAAAAAGAAAAGTGAAAAGAAAAATTTTAATTGAAAATCCTATTTGAGATGTGGTTGTAATTAGAGTAGGAGGTGCACACACCCAATTGTTAAAAGTTAAGTCTGGGGGTGTGGTGTACCCGCGTGTATTTTGCTTAGTAGAGGGATTCTTCTTCTGATAGCTCATTTGGGTTAGGTGCGTAGCCTTCCTGTTTATCTTTGTTTACCTCACCGTAACCCAAGCCCCATCTCTTATCCTAATGTCCTACAGATTCACGCTTGAGTCGAACTAGTACCGTGAAGAGAGTGTGAACGGGCAAGCGTATGGTCCCCGACATTGGTGGATTCCTTTGGAGGTGATCCTGAGTCTCGGTATTTGGCAAAGCTCACCTTAATGGCCTGCCTACTTTCTTCCTACGTGTGACCGGAAGATTCACCGTGATTCCATTTTTGAGTAGTAATAAAATTTTTATACACATTGTGAAAAGTATAAACTATATTGTATACTTAGAAATTTTCTCTATTATATTTTTACGCGTACGAGCATGCGACTTCTCATGGTACTCCGTATTGCAAGTTTCATGTTAGTTAAATCATTTTCCCTATCTGCATTGATTTTGTTTGCTCGGGACGCGCAAACAGGTAAGTCAGTGGGTGTGAAGAGTCTGATTTATATAGGGTTTTTCGGACTCATCTGGGCTTATTATCCTGCATGTGCACTACTTTTTCAATTGGAAAAATTATATTTTTGTTTAGATCTTCACTTCACAAAAAGTGTATTGTTTTAGCCCTTGGGTGTGCAATTGCGCATTCTTTTGTTGGGGGTAAGCATATGGTGCTCCCTATTCTTTTTGTTAATTTTATGCTGTGTATTTGTGCTGGGAGCTTGTGCTCCAGTTTTGGTTTTTGCTGTGCAGGTGGTGCGTTTTACCCAACGTAGGAATTCTGATTTGTGGAAAATGCACGGTCGTGCGTTTCCTTAGCACACGGTTTCTTCGTAATTGTGCTTTTGACTTGGTCGAGTGGATCTCGACGCATTTCGTCGAGATGAGCTCGAAGAGTATAAACGCACGGTTAATGCACAGTTTTGGCCAATACGTGCGAGAAGAAAACACACAGTTGTCCTGTACCTTTGGTTTTGGCACCATTATGTGGTTAACCGTGCGATTTGTTCACGCACGGGCGGCAGTGCCCGTGCGCGAGGAAAACACACGGTTCCTCTGTTTTCTTATGCTTTCCTGCGCTCTGTGTTTACCCGTGCGATTTCCTTCACGCACGGGAAAAAGCGCCCATGCGCGAGTAAAACGCATGGGCCAACGCATCTTTATCAACAAGCTTGGCCTGGAAGTTTAATAACGCACGGTTAACGCACAGTCGTGTGCCAAACTGCGTGTGACCAATTTTCTGACCTGTTTCTATTGTAGCGCAGATTTTCTTCAATTTGAGGGATCCGCACATTTTCTCCCCCGTTTCTTCTCCGAGGAAGGGTTCCACACTTCCCCTTCATCTTCCACCATAGGGAGGTGCTCTGGGAAAGCTTTCACCGCCAAATCCAAGCCAAAGCTTCCTCTCAGCCTCCTCCTTCATCCTTGAGCTTCAAAAAGAGTTTTGACCTACCTTTCTCCATCAAGCTAGGAGAAGTTTGTGCAATCCTCCATCGACTCGTGACACGAAGAAGATGGGTCCATTGGGAGTGAGTGACAGCCTCCTCTATCCCGGACATAGTTGAGGACCGATCTAGGACACGGATTGATAACCCGGCGAATCCTACCGTGAATCCTCAGCAAGACTTTGGATCCGGTCGATTTTGCACACTTTTTTTATCTTATTGTTGATAGTTTAGTTGATCTCTTGTATATGATGAAGTTGTTCTTATTTTGATAAACATATGTATACAATCATGTCTATGTGATTTCATATTTATGTTATTTTCTTGAGGTGCGCCTTTATTTTCCATCATCCACCATCCATTTTTGTCGTTCTAGCAATTGCTAGAAGCGTGCGTAGTAAAGAGGTGCTCTCGACCCTCATTCCGTAAGCCTACTCGTCCATCCGCCTAGCGATTCAGTGCATAGCGGCCCGTGTATTCTTCCATCCTGCCTGGCGAAGCATCGCATAACGGCGTTGCATAAGAGTTATTGATAGTGTTTTAATTTCCTTTTCCGCAACTATCAAAACCCCCCTTCGTTAGCTCTGACCTAAGGACTTCAATCTCAAGTCCTCCTCAAAATTAACTCCACCTTACTGTGTTACTTGAAGAGATCGATACATGGAGAAATTCGCCCATTTTATATTACTTGTGTGACCGGTACACTTGCCGTTCAAACGCATCATTAATCCCCAAGGATCCCTGCTGCAATCTACTACGTAGAAAACCCGAAAACAACCATCGGCATGGAGTGTTCTCCGATCATTCATGCATAATGAATCATCACCGATCCAGACCAACTTGTCCGGGTAGGCTTCACAAACCATGCCTATGTCTTTACTTCGATTCCGGACTCTACATGAAAACAATGGGGACTATTCATGTCTACCCGAAGGAATACCTTGCACTCACCGCATACTCGCAAGAGCGGGCTTCCTATGCAAAAAGGAAAGAGGACTTCACATGTCCAAGAAGAGAATTGTTACCCTTGAGGTTTGCTTTGGCACCATGGAGATCTAGATGGATGAAAAGCACCACAATGGCCGTGCCTCCGTAGATCCGGACTCGGCTTGCGATTTGGGGCTCCGAAGCTCCACCGGCGGCCGAATCTCTCCTTCTCTTTCTTCCTTGCTCTCCCATCTCTATAAATATTTAGAAAGAGAAAGCTTAAAGAGGAATGAGGATTTCAAACTCTATTCCCGGCCTTATAACATCAAGGACAGATCTGGGCCATTATATCCCAAAAGAAGGAAACGAACGGCCATGATTCGCACTTAAAAACACTATCCTTGGCCAAACACGGCTTGCGACACGCCCGTGTCCAAGGCCGTGTTCCACACTCGCTGTGAACCAGAAAATACAAAATAGGACACGGTTGCTGCCATGGCTTAAGACACGCCCGTGTCAACCATGGATACACCCGTGTCATAGACCGTGTGCCTCAATCGACGCTGAAACCGTCACATCCCGAACAGGACACGCCCATATGACATGCCCGTATCACATGTCGTGTGCCAGATATGCCCTAGGACACGCCTGTGTCCCAGGCCGTGTAACTTACTCGACATAGCCCGACTCATAGCCCGAGCAGGACACGGCCCTGTACACGCCCGTGTCTCAGGCCGTGTTCCCGACTTTCAATGATCATCGACTACATTTCGTCGAGCATGCAGAAAATCGTCCAACTCGTAGAAGGACACGACCATGGATACGCCCGTGTCCAAGGTCGTGTGACTCTTATTAGGCCCTAGATTTGCCTTAAGATGCTACCAGATTATTTCTAAATTTTAGGGCGCTACAATTCTCCCCCCTTAAATGAATTTCGTCCCGAAATTATGGAATAGAAAGTAATCAAACTTAAATGGTACCTGAGAAGAAGAGCTTGGGATACTCCTCAAGCATGGTCTGTTCTCTCTCCCACGAAAGCTCCTCACGACCGTAGTTGTCCCAACGGACTTTGACCATTCTGATGTGTTTGTTACGAAGTCGCTTGACTTCAAAGTCCTTAATGCGAACGGGTTTGAGCTTCGTCGTCAACCCATTATCAACTGGTACCCGATCGACCGCAATCACTTGCGAAGGCTCTTGCACCGCCTTCCGCAACAACGATATATGGAATACATCGTGTAGACCACTCAGTTCCACCGATAGCTTCAGTCGATAAGCTGCTTCACCTATTCGCTCTAGAATCTCAAACGATCCAAGGTACCTCGAGCTCAGCTTCTTCAAGCATTGTACCCGTGAAACACCCGTGAACGGCTTAATATTTAAATATACCCAGTCGCCAACAACGAACTCAACGTTCCGATGCTTGGCATTATAGTATTTAGCCTGCCTGTCCTGATCGATCAACAATCGTTCTCGAATTGTCTGTACCAATGAAGTGGTGCCTTCCACTTCTTGCCGTTTGTACAGCTTCGACTCACCCGTTTCCAACCACGACAATGACGTGCGACATTTTCTACTGTATAGGGCCTCGAAGGGAGCCATTTGAATACTTGTTTGGTAGCTATTGTTATAAGCAAACTCCATCAAGTACAGGTGATCTTCCCACTGCTTTCCAAAATCCAAGACGCACATGCGAAATATGTCCTCCATTATCCTGTTGACACTCTCGGTCTGACCATCCATCTGGGGATGAAAGGCTGTGCTGAAACTCAGCTTAGTTCCCAATATTTGTTGGACCAACCTCTAGTCATTGGACGTGAACCTCCCATCTCGGTCACTCACGATGTTGCGGGGCACACCGTACAATCGAACAATGTTATCCACGTAAAGTTTTGCCAGTTTATCCACCGAATCATCCTTCCTATTTAGAATGAAGTGCGATACCTTCATTAATCAATCTACGATCACCCAGATGATGTCGTTTCCCTTCTGCGACCTTGGCAACTCATGCACAAAATCCATTGAAATATCATCGAACTTCAACTCCGGGATAGGCAAGGACTTCAAGAAACCTCCAGGCTTCTGGCACTCCGTCTTCACCAAGGGGCACGTCTAACACTTCGCCACATAAAGTGCCACGTCCTTCTTAAGTCCTGGCCACCAGAACAACTTTTTCATATCACAATACGTCTTCGTGCTCCCTGGGTGAATCAAGTACTTGGTATGATGAGCCTCGTACATCAATTCCTCCCGTAGCTTACCCACATTTGGGACGCACAGACGACTGTCCTTCCATAACAGTCCATCAACAACACCAAATTGGGAATTTTACCCATCCAAAGCCTCATCCATGATCTACTTCATGTTGGTGTCCAAAACCAGAGCATGCTGAATCCTATCAGCAAGGTCATATTGCACCTCTGTCCAGTTCAATTGGGCTTCGACACTCGTCTTCTTGTCAACACAAGAGATCTCTAGTGCCTCCAAATCCTGAATCAAACGCTCGTCATGAACCGATAACCAGTTGGCCCGCGCAGGGGCCCTGCGACTTAATGCATTCGCAACCGTATTGCCTTTCCCAGGCACATAATGTATCTTGAAGGTGTAGTCCCCCAGGAACTCCATCCACCTCCGCTACCGCATGTTTAAATTCTTTTGATCCAACAAGTACTTCAGGCTCTTGTGGTCGGTATAGATATCGACCTTCACACCATACAGGTAGTGCCTCCACAACTTTAGGGAAAATATCACGGCCGCTAACTCCAAGTCATGGACTAGATAATTCCTCTCGTATACCTTCAGCTGATGCGAGCCATAAGTTGTCACTCTCTCATACTGCAGTAGAACACAACCCAAACCAGTGCCCGAAGCATCACTATAAATCTCAAATCCCACGGTCCCAACCGGCGAACATAGAATAGGCGTCGTGGTCAACCGACTCTTCAGTTCTTCGAAAGCTTGCCCGCACACCGGTGACCACACAAACTTTTGATCTTTCCTCATCAAAGCTGTGAGGGGTAATGCTATCTGCAAGAAGTTCTCTACGAAGCGCCTGTAATAGCTGGCCAGCCCTAGAAAACTCTGGACTTCCGCTACCGGAGACAACACAAGACACTCTCGTATAACAACTATCTTCGTCGGATCCACCGTAGTTCCCTCTCCACTAACTATGTGACCAAGGAACGCTACCGAGGACAACCAAAACTCGCATTTATAGAACTTGGCATACAGTTGGTTCCTCCTCAGCATCTCCAACACCAAATGCAGATGCTTAAAGTGATCCTCCTCACATTGCGAGTACACCAAGATATCGTCGATAAAGACTATCACGAAGTGGTCTAGGTACTCTCTGAACGTTCTGTTCATCAGATCCATAAATATAGATGACACATTAGTCAATCCAAAGGGCATGCCAGTGAACTCATAATGCCCATACCGCGTGCTAAAAGCTGTCTTGGGGATGTCACTTTCTCTTATCCTCAACGTGTAATATCCGGACTTAAGATCCAATTTCGAGTACACCGATGACCCAACTAACTGATCGAACAGATCGTCAATCCTTGGGATCAGATACTTATTCTTCATCGTTAACTTGTTTAGCTCTCGATAATCAATACAAAGTCGCAAACTTCCGTCCTTCTTCTTAACAAAGATGACCAGTACACTCCAATGTGACGAACTTTGATGCACATAACCCTGTTCCAACAGCTCTTGAAGTTGAACCTTTAGTTCCACCATCCCCTTAGGCGTTAACCAATACGAAGAGCGTGACACAGGTTTGGCACCTAGCACTAGCTCAATAGTGAAGTAAATCTCCCGCTGAGGTGAGGCTCCAGGGAGATCGTCAGGGAACACGTCAGGATACTCAGATACAACCGTAATACTGTCCAAACTAGGCTTAGGCTTCAAAGCCTCCACTAGTGTGAAGAACTGCTCTGCACCAGCACGAAATGCCATAACCACCTGAAGAGCAGACATCAAAGTCTTGCTCGACCCTTTCAAGCCTACAAATGTCGTCTCTTGACCAGTTCAAAATTTGAACTCCTTGCGATTGCAATTAATGTATGCATGCTGCTCTGAGAGCCAGTCCACACCAAATATCTCGTCGAACTCCACCAGTGGCAGTAATGACACTTGCAAGTCAAACTCTTGACTCCATATCCGTATCTTTACGCAAGAGACACTATTCGCGTGCATTGAATACCCATTAGGCAACAACACATCCAATTTGTCCTTTGCCATCGAAGAAGGTACTCCGATGCACGATAAAAATCCTTCATACAAAAAGGAGTGTGAAACTCCCGTATCGAAGAGTGCTCTTGCTGGATTATCGAAAATCAAAACAAAGCCTAGTACAAGAAGTAATAAGCTAACATGCACAAGGTAACAAGTATTTAAAGCTAAACTGCTATAAATTTAAACCGTACCTGTCACCACGTCGGCTTGCTTTATGTCCTCATGCTGGCCTTGATTATAAACTCTAGGTTGAGCTGGAGTATAGTGTGATGCGGTTGACTCCACCGCCTTTTCCTTCTTCTCATAAGTGGCTCCAAGCTTCCTTTCGGACTTTGGGCGTCCTCTCCAGCAATCTCGGGCAAAGTGTCCCAGATTTCCACAATTATAGCATGCGCACGGGGTTTGGCCTATAGTCTCCCCAGATGTACCAGAAGAAGGGCCTGGACCCGAAGTCCTAGCCTTCTTATTAAACTTACGGAAACCAGGCTTCGAGGAGGTCGGCACCTTGAACTCCATCCTCTTTGCACTAGAGTCTTTCTTCGCTTGTACATTCCTCAGATCTTTCTCTAACGACCAGGCCGTATTGACCAGGGTCAAGAAGCCCTGCGTCATAGGCCCTGAGAGCAGTAGCCTTAAGTCATCCCGCAGACCCTCATATAACCAGTTTTTCTTACGCTCCTCATCCGCGAACGTTTAGCTAGCATACCGACCCAACCGTGTAAATTTGTGGAGGTACTTGTCCACGCTACTGTCTCCTTGCGTCAACTTCTGGAATTCACTCTCCATCGCGATCCTTTGAGCCGAGGGAAGGTACCTTGTTAAGAATAATCTTGAAAATTCCTCCATTGAGACGTCTCTGAGTTGTCTTCCTCCCAAGTGATGTATCTCTAAACCTTTCCACCACAACCTTGCATCACCATCCAACAGGAAAGTGGCTACGGTGGTCTTCTGCCACTCCTCCGTTTCTGTAGCTGTCATGACTCTCTTTACTCAGGAGAGTCAATCCTCAGCTTCGGATGGGGTTCCAGTCCCCGAGAACACCGGAGGATTAAAGCCCATAACATGCTTGAGCTTCTTTTTGTTAGCTCTTCTAGGTATCAATGGCTCAACCACCACTTGTTCAACCCTTCTCGGTTCTGCCGCTTAAAGCGGTACCTACTCCCCTGCAGGGGCAGGCTGCTGCATTTGCGCTCCTGGCTGGGCATTTATTATTGCAAACATTGCTTCAGCCACAATCTTATGGTTTCTGCCGAAGGAGGTGTTGTAGGCACATCATTTTGTGCGCTACTTGCCTTAGAATGCGGGTGTTCTAAAGGCCCTGCACCACTCCTAGTCACCTATACACGTACAAAACACTATTAAGTGATCAAACAATATTACAAAAAGAAATTATAGGAACACGCAGGTTCCTCAAACATGTGTATTTTCATTCCTAAGTGGACATTAATGAGTTCTTTTTATGTTATAACGATGACGCACATACATGTGCTCACCACCCCTTAAAAGAATTCGACCACGAATTCCAATAAGCATGACCGAAACCGGTAGTCTGATACCAAATTATAACACCCCTATCTATCACATAACATATAGCAGTAGGTCCGGCCGGGGCTCGACGCCATATACCACAGAAAGACCGAAGGTTTATTAAATGAAACCATCCTTCCAATAACACACGTCCTACACAGAGCACATTCTAGCGGAAGCATTTTAAATGTTGCAAAGAAAAGAATCCAAAACACAACATGAATGTCCACTAAATACCCAAAATAGGAATGAGAGTACAAATATACAAAGTACTTGGCCTTATAGCAATACATGAGTTTACTTAAACAAATAGTATCTTCCAAACATCGGCACACAGGTCGGTCACACATGAGAGTAAAAGTAAACATTCGCAAAGGCCTTCGAGGGCCGGCTCAGCAACAAGGGCTTCAGCTTGCTATTTACCACTAGGCTCTGCAGCACCTGCAAGCAACAATCACTACTAGAAAATTGGCTTTTAGCCACGGATTCAAATTTATGGCTAATAACCAAGTATTAGCCACGACTCTTTATTCGTGGCTAATGAACAACTATTAGCCACGACCTTACTCAAATCATGGATAAAAATAAAACATTAGCCACGACCATCAAGAATTCGTGGCTAAAAATTTATTATAGGCATAAATTATATTGTAATAAAAAAACTGTTATATATAATGGTTAATTGATATTAGGGCATGTGCAAATCGAGCCCGACCTCAGCCGCCATTCTCTTTCGTGATTCCCGCATGGAGCTCCGCCCCCTTCCTATTCGTGGCCCAGCCCTAGTCGAGCCTTCTCTATTCTCCGACGAGCCCCCTCTGTTCTTCGACGAGCCCCCACTACAAAATTTTATGACTCATTTCCTCTCCTCTCTACTCGCATCTTTTCTAACCCTAAACCTCAGCCATTAATCTCCCCCATTTCTGCTGACCGCGATATTGACTCGCCTGTTTTGCTGACCGACGTCTGGCGACCAACGTCCCCGCAACTCTGCTTTTCCGTCGGCCGCCGACCCCTTGCAACCACGCCATTTATGCCGACCAACAACCCTCTCCCTCACGATAGCTCGGCATCGGCGTGCAAGTTGTAGGTGTGCAAATTCCTTGGCCTGCAAGTTCCTCACCAGCCCGGCTACTCATCTCACTAGGGTTTTGAAGATTTTTCTCCCTTCAACGACGTGCAAGTTTCTCGCCTCTCCCTTCCTCGAAAGGAACCGATCCATTTGTAAGTAAATTGACCTCTTTTTCTTAGTGACAAGAATAAAATATACACATGGATCTAGAATGGCTCAAGTTTGGCTTCCATTTTTTTTAAAAAAAGTTTCCACCCATTTTGATGATGACTTAACATTGTTTTTTCTATATTTAAGATGTTTGATATTTCCTCTTAGAAGAAATTATATTGCCAGATACTAAGTCCAATGGGGTTCATAAGAATATCATTTAGAAATTCTCTATCATCGCAGTTAGAGTGGCATATGAAAGCATAGTTGTCGCAAAGGTTTACACTACATCATATATGCATGAGATAGGAGATCAAATGCACATTTTCTTTTATTCATAGAAACATCATGAGATGAAGCATAAATCACAAGTCCTAAAAAGCATCTTAACTCGCCAGGGAATTTTATATGCTCTTGATTTTTTCATTCATTCATCTAAACATTTCCATTTATTATCTGAACACTTCAAATGCATATATGACAGTCGAAATTCCAAACTTCATAAATTTTTAATTTAAGTTTCAAGTTTGTATAAGAATGAACATCTTGCATAATTTTGCTCAGCAATTTAAAGGGTCCTTAATCATTCTAAAGTTACAAAAAAGTATTGAAAACAAGATTAAGTAGTAGAAGAAGAGGAAGGTACCTCTATTATTGCTTGAGTGGCTCCATTTGCGGAGAATCACCAATGCCTAGAATAAACTCATTGTGTGGTGGATCAAACAATGCAATGAAAATTATATGCGAAAGGTGTCAGATGGTTTTTTAATTAAATATTTTACCAGCTAAATAAATGAATTGTTGCTTTATTTATCAGTTTTGATTTTTTACTCTCCTCAAAGTTTATAGCAGGTGTTAATTGTTTTGTGAAATATAAATTTTCAAACATTGTTTTGTATCAAAATTTAGTCATAATACGGGACGGGGATAGTGAAAACGTCGCGAATACTTTTGGTGACATTTGTATTCATGACGCTTTTGCGACGTTTATAAAAGCATTGCGAAAACATTAGCGAAGTTTGAAAACTGTCGCCAAAGACTCTTAAAAATGTGGCCGATGTCCATATTTGTTGTAGTGCCCCTCTCCATTAGCTTTTCATGATAGGTTTTGGATAATGCTGTGAAATGGCTGCGTATGATACCGCGCATGTCCACAAACAAGTGAGCTTGCCGGTTCCAATTTTATACCAACTTAAAAATGAGCTGCTCAATTTTATAGATTGCTGTGAAGCTACGCAAGATTCTTTGTACTGGTTGTGTATATGGGTTTTAGGAGATATTTATATTTTTAACCTTTTATGACAGATTAAAAGAAAATCCATGTTTAAAATTTTGTTTTGGCTTAATTGATTTATTCTTTGAAGTGAAACTCTCACTACTCATATTTTGCTAATTCCAATTTTATAGTCTTCTCTCATTGTAAATCACTTATTATGAGCTTTTATGTAGGTTACTCTACCATATAACATGGATAAGAGTTGGATTGATTTGCAAAATAGAGTTTCAGATGAATATATTGAAGGCGTTGACAAATTTTTGGATTATGCATATGAAAATAATTCAAGTAGTTATGAGAGTAGGATTTACTGTCCTTGCAAGAAATGTACCAACCATTATCTTGTAGAGAGAACTATTGCACGTGAGCATATAATTATTCATGGGTTTCTAAAAAAGTATAAGACACAAAGTTTTCATGGGGAGTCATGTCATTCACAAAATTATAGTGGAGATTGCTCAATTAATCATCATATAAATTTGAGTGACGATATGATTGGAATGATACATGAGGCAGCTGACATTCCTGCAATTGATGTTAGCTTGCATGAAGATCCACATACATCAAATAATCCAATAGATGATTTTACAGCAGGGGATGCAAAATTTAGAAAACTTATTGAAGATGCAGAGCGTCCATTGTACCCTGATTGTGCTAAATATACATCATTGTCTTTCATGGTTAGGTTACTATAGGGGAAAACAATGCATGGATGGACAGATGTATCATTCACTTGGTTGTTAGAATCTCTAATTGATGCATTTCCAAACATAAACCTACCAAAGTCTTATTATGAAGCTCAAAAAATCACTAAAGACTTGGGGTTTTCTTACGAGACTTGGGATGCATGCCCTAACAATTGTTGTTATTCAGAGGAAATGATTTGTCACTTGATGAATGTGAGATATGCGGTGAATCAAGATATAAAAAATATAATGAAAGCTCAGGTATTGTACAGTGCACAACTACAAAAATTGCTTCAAAACAAGTAAGGTACTTTCCTATTAAGCTAAGGCTAAAAAGGTTATTCATGTCATCAAAAACTGCACATTTCATGCGATGGCATACCAAAGAACACATAGATGATGGGATCATGCGACACCCTGCAGACAATCCTCAGTGGAAAAAAATTTGATAATGATTTTCCTTAATTTGTAGCTGAGCATCGCAAAGTTAGACTTTGTTTGGCATATGTTGGATTTAATCCTTTTAGAACCATGTCTATTACTCATAGCACTTGGCCAGTAGTTTTAATGCCTTATAATTTAACACCATGGTTGTGTATGACACAATCTTTTCTTTTCCTAGTTGTGTTAATTGATGGACCAAAGGGACCAGGTAATAAGATAGATGTTTATCTTCAATCGTTGATTGAAGAGTTGAATGAACTGTGGGGTTATTGTATGATAACATATGATGCATCAAAGAATCAAATGTTTACACTTCGTGCTGCACTACTCTGGACAATTAATGATTATCCAGCATATTCCAATTTATCAGGATGGAGTACAAAAGGTAAATTGTCTTGTGCAAATTGTAATCACCAAACTAGATCTCATTGGTTGGCAAATGGTAGAAAATTTTGTTACTTGGGTCATCGTCGTTGGTTACCTTGCGGGCATAAGTTTCGAAGAGATAAGGTATCTTTTGATGGACATCGAGAGTTTGAAGATAAGCCTCCTAACTTAAAGGAAAGTGACATTTTAGCACAGTTGGATGGCGTACTTACTGAGTACAAGAAAGATGACCTTAAAAAAAAGGAAGAGGGAAGATCGTAACCGAGTAAGTAATATTGGACAAAGGCCTGGTTTGAAAAAAGAGAGTATCTTTTTTGAATTATCATATTGGGGGTCTCTTCAAGTACGTCATTCCATTGATGTGATGCACCAAGAGAAAAATGTTGGAGAAAATTTACTATATACCATATTAGGCATTACAGGGAAATCAAAGGATGGATTGAAGGCAAGACAAGATTTAAAGCTTATGGGTATTCGCACTATGTTGCACCCACAACTACTTGCATCTGGCAAGAATTTATTGTATCCAGCTCACTTTACAAAGGATAAAACACATCAAGATATTTTCTTAAGAGTTTTAAAAAGCTTCCAAGTGCCTGATGGTTATGCATCAAATATTTCTCGATGTGTTCATTTGAAAGAAAGAAATATTTGGGGTCTTAAAAGTCATGAAATGCATATAATTATGCAAAAATTCCTTCCAGTAGCCATTATAAAAGCATTGCCGGTAGATTTGTCAAGGTATTTATTGAGTTATCCAATTTCTATAGACAATTGTGCTCCAAAAGTAACAGAGTTATTGACTTAAAGTCCTTGCAAGAACGCATTATTCTCACACTATTTCATCTTGGAAAGATTTTTCCGCCCGCATTTTTTGATATTATGGAGCATCTAACTATCCATTTAGCTGAAGAAGCTGCCGTTGCTGGCCCGGTTCAATTTCGATGGATGTATCCCATTGAAAGGTAATGATGTTTGCTTGTATTTGACAATATTCTACCTTTTTTTGTTAACATAATGTATATTTTAATTTAGGTATCTACTGACTCTTAAGAGATATGTACGTAATCGTGCTCATCCCGAAGGTTCTATTGCTAAAGGTTATCTTATGGAAGAATGCATGAATTTCTGTGAGAGATACCTAAATGGAGTGGAAACAAAGTCTAACCGCCCAAGTAGAAATTATGATGGAGGTGATGTTTCTGGTCGTCCTTTCAAGAGAGGAAAAAAAAGCTTCTTGATGAAGTTACGTTGACACAAATGCATCGCCATGTTCTTTTCAACACAGATGCAATTACCATATTTTTAGAGTGAGTTTCAGGAACTTATTCAAGTTTAGTATCTTTTGTATTAGTTGTCTATGATGCTGAATTTTATTATAGGAAACACATCGAAGAACTAAGAAAGGAGTTCCCTCAAGAAACCAAAAATCAAATTGACAAGGTTCATAATGAATCATTTCATTTATGGTTCAAACAACATGTCAGTATATTCAACAAAATTTTTATTAAAGCATTATGATTATCTATGAAATAATTGAACTCCATACTTTTGTAGGTCAAATCCAGTGATATAAATATATCAGATGAAATTAAGAAGCTTAGTGAAGGACCTAGTGATTGGGCATGGAGATACAATGGATATTTTATTAATGGATTCCGTTTCGGTACAAAGTACATGGATAGTAGGAGAAATACACAAAATAGTGGCGTGATGCTCAAAGCAAACATTAGCTACGCTAGTTCAAAGGATAAGAACCCTCATATCGAAGGTGTCACTTACTATGGGAAGTTAACTGATATTATTGAGATTCATTATACTAGTGAATTTAAGTTTATCTTATTTAAATGTGATTGGATTGATCAGGTCAAAAAATTGATGAGTTTAATTTCACCCTTGTGAACTTCAATCATTTATTGTATAAGCATAACAAGGTGACAGATGAGCCTTTTATATTAGCCACTCAAGCAGAACAAGTATGTTATGTCAAAGATCCTTTAGAACACGATTGGGAAGTTGTTATGCATCTGACAATTAGAGATTCATTTGATATGTACACCAAGGATTCATCCCATGTTTCTCGGCTTGTGCCTCAAGTTGAACCACTAAGTTAACAAGAATTAGATGAAATAATATATGTATGTGATGATGATGTTCATTGGGTTAGAGATGGAGTTGATTGTGTGTTAGTTGATGATGTACAAGTGGATGTTGATAATGACATAATTGAAGATTAAATGTTTCTTTTTTTTATTTAATTAATGGTATGAATGTACCGCTACACACTTTTTTATTTAATTTATTAAAGGTTTCTCACACATTTTTATTTATTGGATGTTGATAATGTCATAATTGAGATATACTAATGACATTTGTAGGAATGGGGAAGAAAAAGCCTGCAGGACAAACTATGAACGCAAAAATGCAACTTGAAACTGGTGACCGTACTACTACACCTTCAATTTCCCATCTCACTACACATCCCCATCCTCTATTCCTGCCCCAAATATTAAGTCACTATTTCGAGCCACTAAACATCCAACATCATCATTCTCTACGCCCACCATAAATATGCCGTCAGGATCCTAGTCATCTACTATACATGTACCATCCCTCTCGATGGAGGTGATCATACCCATGCCACCACTCTCCGCACCACCAAATTCGAGATCTAATTCAATATCCACTGCATCTACAGGTACTTGAATATTGTGTTGTTTAATTATATGAGAAGTATGGTATATAATATTTTCTTTTTTATGAAGATGACTCAAACTTTAAAAGTAGCAAGAGAGGACGTGGTGGAGCTAATGGCATTTCAACATGGGGCACTAGAGAGTGGTTTCATATTGGTTTTGATAAGCATTGGTTGCCTATTGGTAAGTGTGAGAAACCTTTAATAGGACAACTTGGTTTGCTAGCGAGGAATGGATTTAGAGTACCGCTAAAATATCCATGATGGAGTGATTTACCTGATGATGTTCTTGATGGGTTGTGGCGGGAGGTACAGGTATGCTTTTTTTAACAAGTTAAAAACATAGATATTATTGTTTTATTCTAATTATCTTATTGTGTAAGTGTAGGATAATACATATGCACCTCCAGAGTTTCGAACTAAATGTTTGCATATAATTGGAGAGAGATGGAGAGAATGGAAACATTACATTAAACTTCATAACTATAATATATATAAGACAGATGATGAGGGCTTATCTATCGTCCCAGATCGGGTTGTTGCTGATCAGTGGAGGACACTTATTCAGTATTGGGGGCAAGATACTATAAAGTCTATATCGACAACAAATTCATGCAACCGTGAGTGTCAGGGAGGATATAATAGGATGTGCAGATCATCATTTCGCTCCATTCGACAAAAGGTAATTAATTAACTAAAAGTATTTATAATTACACATGCATTTGAGATTAATGTTATAAATTATATTGATATTTTAGATGGAGATGGAGGGAGTTGAAATGGATAGACTTAGTGTTTTTAAAAGAACACAAACTGACAAACGTGGTATGATTGAGTTTGAATCTCAAGATATTATTGTAAGTTCCCTTTTATTATTATAGATTTTCATTACAAGAAATAAAAAATATTCTGTATTTTCATAATGCAGGATGAAGTGAATAGCTTGTATGAAAAGTTACCTGAGGAGGAGCGCACTACAGAATATAAAGAAGCTTACTTTGTTAAGGTCATGGGAGAGGATGGCCATGGTCGTGTGCGTACATGGGGTTCCGGAGTAAGCAAGCTATCGAGTGAGGAAGCCTCAAAATCAATTCATACGCAAATTCGAGAGGAGGTGCAATCTCAATTTGATTCTCAAATTGCTCAAATGAAAGCACAAATGGATGAAATGTCATGTGCTCAACAAAATATGCAAGTGCTTTTAGAGCGTGTTGGCATTCCATTAACATCAACAATGAATAAAACTGATGATCATTCCATTCCATCTAGCACTGGATAGGTTTGTTTTTAATGAACTTTTCAATTACTAATTTTTTAAAAAAACTTCTAATATTTGAAATTTTATAGGTCGGAGATGAACATGATGCTCTAGAAGATGGAGAGTCGGAGGGCATGATGCATCCTTCAACAAATTAATTAATATGCTATAGTTTTTTGTTGGTTTTATTTTGTGGTGTGGGAATGATTTATATGAATTTATATTGTACTTTTTTATGCTATAGTTTTTTACAAAAGTAACATTTTGTTTGATGGAGCACTCGTTCAGTGTTCAAATGATCAGTGGATTGCTTTTTGCTCTTGGATAAACATGACCGTAGGGATAAACATGACCGTAGGGATTGGGTAACATTTTTACTATTTTTAGTTCTCTGTCGGTTTAGGTGTTTCATCATGGCTTGAGATTTGACAACGATTGAATTTCTTTTTCTAGTAAATCTATATTGCAATGAATATGTTTTATTTTGATCCATTTCTCTATAACATAACTTGTCAGCTTTATATTATCCTTCTTTGTCATGGATGTTATAAACTCCATACAATGTGCTGTTTTGGCTGTAAATATCTTTTATTTTCTGCCAATTTTGAATTCCCCAACAGCAAAAACTAGAAAGTATGTACTAAAAAAGAAGACGAAAATTCTTCCATAATAGTGGCAATTTATGATTTTAAATTGAAAATGCCTTACAGGAAGTGGTTATTTCATCCAATCGTGGACTAGAAATAGCCTCTTTTGGCAAATGCATGAGAACACCTTTCATAGACAGTTTTTAATTTGTTATTATGAACTGCTTTCTGTTGCTAGACACTCATTTATGCTAGATATGCAAATATCTCACTATTTGACACTCATTTATGCTAGATATGCAAATATCTCTTTTCAGTGTTTCTCTTTCATTTTAGATGGGTAACTGTTCTTATTGTAGCTTGTATTAGCTATTATTCCTACTTAAAAAGATACCATGACACCCAGGATTGTAACACTTCAAAATTTGAAATTACTTTTTGAGTTACAAAAGAAAGTATGTTATTTTTTCAAGCCCTACATATTTTTGAATATGTATGATGTTTCTATGTGAGTTTTCCAGCTGTATTCTGACTAACAGGTTGATGAATTGCATGAACCTAATGTTGGAAGCATGATGTATCTTGCCAATATTTGCAGAAGGATACATTTTTGAAGATGAAATGTACTTTCGTGCAGAGTTTAATATCTATCCAGGAATGTAATTTCAACCTCTGAATTCCAGCACTTGCACCAGCCCCTATAACCCAATAACAGCCCCAAATAACATCGAAAACCCTATCAAGAACTCCTCCCTGCCTTACATCCCCCACACCAGTGTTTCTTAGTCCCACCAAGATTTGCAACGCTCGGAAATCCATGCCCAGCTCTTAGAGTCACCTCCAAAAGTCAAGAATCAGTCCACCGACATCTTCCTAGCCACTAGCACCTCATTGGACACCCAAGCCTTCTATCTTATAGTCATTCTAGAGTTCATTGTTTGAATGCAGTTTTTGTGTTGAATTATGTGTTAGTTCACTATTTTGGGGTATAAATAATTTGCAATCTTTGCCTCCAAGCATTTTGTAATTTGTTGGGATTTATTCACTTGTGTATTTGCTTTCTTGCTCTCTTGCATATATACTACATCATCACTTGCTTCTTGATTTCAGAATTTTGCTTGAATATGGTTTGTATTGCGATATTGTTTACATATTTTAAAGGCAAGATTATAAGAGACCTTCATGGGATGAGGGAAGTGGGCCACTTTACCTTTGGAAAGCGGGGAACAAATTCTCTTGACGACGAATGTTTATGATTTCTCTTCTCCAATCTGATATTAAGTGTTGCTGAGGCACAATTCCGTGGTTAAAGTAATAGTATAGTGGGTGGGTTCATGTAATTGCTTGGTAGTTTTTGAGTAGCGGGAGGGAGTTATGGTTATATTATGGAGTGAGGAGGCAGCGATGGTTAGTGGGGTGGTGGGGAAGGATAGTTATCTTGGCTTCGGCTCTGAGGGATCCGTGAGCTTCAAAAGGAAGTTGATGATGCCCATCTGGAAAACTTGACTGTGTCAAACTCCGTTAAGCGCACGAGATTCAGTGAAGAAGCAGCAGTGACGACATCCAGTGCCGAGTTAAAAAGTAACCTCAATTATGAAGTTTCCATTAAGTTGCGAAACGTTTACAAAAGTTTCAGAACAATAAGACAACTTGCTGATTGTTCTGTTGTCGTTGAGCAGAAATGGTATAAAACCATATCCTTGATCTCCTTGATCTATATACTGTGCTTTTTTCTTCTTGCATCTCATTCTGCATCTTTGACTTTGTCAATTTAGGTGGAAATTGTTGGATTTTTCACTGCCGAAGAGAAGTTCTGTGTCATTTTTTGACATCGATAGACCTTAATCTATTGTCTCTAAGTGGTCAAGGGCAAGAATCAGGGCAGCTAAGGTATATTCATATAACCAAATGATGAAAAATTTGAAGTAATTTTCCATTTTCTGTACGAATTGAAGTCTGTCATGGTTTGGAAGGTTTCCTTTCAAGTGGATAGATCAGTTGCTTAGGGTATGTTTAGGGTTCCCTGCTCGAACGTATAGCAGAGCTCAGGCGGAACGTTCTTCCCTGTGGAACGAGACGCCAGCAGTGTTGCAGGAGAGGCTTTAGGCTATGCTTTGTTTATGCACATTCTATAAAATTAACATTTTTTATGTTTGAAGTTCTTATAATTCTCACTGCTGAATCTCTGTAATCACAGCCACATCGTGTCAAAAATGAATCCAAAACTCCTCCAAATTGTTGCCAAAAAGCTCATGAAGAGCACAACAGCCTCTCAACCCAAGAACCAGATAATGCTGGTGAGTGCATGATTCCTGAACTTGTGTCACTTAATTGGTTTACTGGTTTTATTCATCTTAACTCGTTGAAATATAAACTGATCGGATGAATGCGAGCTGCGTGCAGGTCCAATCTGTGCTCAGAGTTCTTTGTCGGATTGCAGCACAACCCTGCTTTCGGGAACTCCATACTTCACATGAGTTGTGGTAAAGTCTCAGATTCAGTCCCCATACCAAATGGTAAAAGATTGCATCAGGCTTCTATTTTTAAACATTTTTGATGCTCAAGTCCCCCCAACAAATGGAAACAATGACATTGCAACAATGTCACTACCATAATTAAAAAGCGAAATGTACATCAAAATCGAAGAGTCTTTCCCGCCATCAGATTCCGCCTCCATGCCATTTTTTGACTTTTTACTCTATAGGCCTTTATATAGAAAGTAATTGTCTTCTACTAGTGATGATTTTATATCTCTGCTGCTTGATTTTTTTGTCAGCCAACAGTTCATGGGAACTTACAACAGTTTTAAGGAGCTCATCAGCATACTAGCCGGCTTGAACAGTGAGGCCCACAACTGCAGGTTGGCGGGAGGCCAATGGGCGGCCAGCGGCCGCCCATTCTTATCTCTTGGGGAGAGACAAAGATTTAAGGATGGTGGTAGAAGCCATTCAGTCCCAAGATCAAGGGGAGCAAGATAGAGAGAGAGGCTTCAGGAAGTAATGATTTTCAAACTTGAGATCAAATTTTTAGCAGGAACCTTGTATTGATATAAGGTGGAGGGAAAATGGGAGCATGATAAATTTTGAACAGGAGTATTATTTGATGTACATTTACAAAGTGTGCATTTTCATTTACCTAATTTTTGTTTTGTTGTGCATTTATCAAATTTTTATTTTCATTTGCCAAATTGATAAAAAATATTTCTTCATTTATGATGCCATAAAATAAAAAACTTCCAAACAAAATTCAGTTCACAAACCGCGGTTCATGACCTCAAAAAACATAAATCATCCAAACAAAACTCCATTCACAAAAGTTGGTTAATGACCACTCCATTCAAAAACCGTGGTTCATGACCACGACATTCATAACCGCCACCACCGCGCCGTCAAGAGCATTTGTTCGTGGCAAAAAAGAACAAAATATTAGTCAACTATTAGCCACGGTACAATTCCGTGGTTAAAGTTTTTTAAAAAAAATGAGGGACATATTTACCACGGTTCCAAACCGTGGTAATAACGTTTTTAAAAAAATTTGCAAAAGTATTTGCCACGGAAATTTCCGTGGCAAATAAAAAAAAAATTAGCCACGGCAAAGAATTCGTGGCAAATAAGGGACTTTTAATCACGACAAAGAACTCGTGGGGATAAGTCCTGCATTCAAGATCTTTGCCCACGGTTTGGAGGCGTGGCTAATGTTCGTGGCAAAAAAGCTTTCCCCGCGAAATTAGCGTGGCAAATACTTTTTGCCACGCAAGTATTGCTCACGCTCATTTTCTGTGGGTAGGCCGTGGCTAAAAGTCTTTAGCCACGGTTTTTGACCTTTAGCCACAGCAAATTATCGTGGCTAAAAGTCCAGTTTCTGGTAGTGAATCCACCGCAATGGTGGCAAACAAAAGCAACGGTCAGCTAAAGCTGACCAAATTTTGACGACCTCACCCCATTACTCGGGGCAGCGATGCTCCTTCCCTGCATTGCGTTAGTATAATCCAACCAGTAAAGTTAAAGTACAACTTAAGCACACTTCACCACAGGCGTAGACACTTACAGCCCCACACCCCGTACTCTCAGGGCACTTACTCGGTGAACCTGGTCCGAACCCGGCCCGTTTCGCGGTCCACCACCGCCCCCAGGATGGCAAACACGTGAGCATTAAAGTCCTTTCAGCCGAAGCCTAGACTCGCTCTCCAAGCTAACTTTCACTGAACCACTTGGAGTGGGTAAGGTTCCACCCGCCCGTTGCTCACCTCGCCATAACAATATAATTCATCGGCGTGGGACAAGTTTCCCCCAGTCCCATCATATCGATCAAATAATTGTATATAACCCGGTTATGTACACGGCTAGCTCCCAGGCAACCGTTATGGCAGAACATCATTTTTTTAAGGTTTCTGGGTGCACCTTAGAGTTAATCCCCAAGGATCACTGCTGCAATCTACCACATAGAAAACCTGAAACAACCATCGATACAGAGTCTTCTCCGACCATTCATGCATAATAAAACATCACCGATCCAGACCAACTTGTCCGAGTAGGATTCACACACCATGCCTATGTCCGTACTTCGATTCCGCACTCTACATGCAAAACAACGGGGACTATTCATGTCTATCCGAAGGAATACCTTGCACTCACCGCATACTCGCGAGAGCGGGCTTCCTATACAAAAAGGAAAGAGAACTTCACATGTCCAAGAAGAGAATCGTTACTCTTGAGGTTCACTTTGGCTCCATAGAGATCTAAACGGATGAAAAGCACCGCAATGGCCTCACCTCCGTAGATCTGGACTCGGCTTGCGATTTGGGGCTCTAAAGGTCCTCCGGCGGTCGGATCTCTCCTTCTCCTTCTTCCTTGCTCTCCCCTTTCTCTAAAGCTTTAGAAAGAGAAAGCATAAAGAGGAATGAGGGTTTCAAACCCTATTCCCGACCTTATAACAGCAAGGATAGATCTGGGCCATTAGATCCCAAAAGAAGGAAACGAACGGCCACGGTTCGCACTTAAAACCACTATCCTTGGCCAAACACGGCTTGCGGACACGCCCGTGTCCAAGACCGTGTTCCACACTCGCCGTCAACCAAAAAATACAGAATAGGACATGGCCGCTTACACGGCTTGGGACACGCCCGTGTCAACCATGGACACATCCGTGTCAATCATGGACACGCCTGTGTCATAGGTCGTGTACCTCAATCAACGCTGAAACCGTTGCATCCCGAACAAGACACGGCCATGTGACACACCCGTGTCACATGCCATGTGCCAGACACACCCTGGGACACACCCGTGTCCCAGGCCGTATAACTTACTCGACACAGCCCGACTAACAGCTCAAGCAGGACACGGCCCTGGATACGCCCGTGTCTCAGGTCGTGTGCCCGACCTCCAATGATCTTCGACTGTATTTTGTCGACCATGCGGAAAATCATCCAACTCGTAGCAGGACACGGCCATGGACACGCCCGTGTCCAAGGTCGTGTGACCCTTATTGGGCCCCAGATTGGCCTTAAGACACTACCTGATCATTTCCGAATTTTGGGGCGTTACAAGTGATGAGTAACATGGTATTCCTCAGCAGGTACTATACTTCAATAACTTTTGTTTGTTCCTTTATCTTGTACTAATAATTTCTCTCTGAGTGATTTTGAATTTTACACTTCTTACAATTTAAAAATGTAATCTTGGGTTTCATGGTTTTGTTTTTTGTATATGAGGCAAGCCCGATTCTGAGGAAATGATTTTTTTTAGTTTCTCTTTTCCTTAATTTTCCAGTTTTTATTTTATTTTTGAAGTTATTTTAAAACTGATTTTTGAGGCTTCCTTCTACCTTCATCTTGAAATGGGAGAACATTTGACTAATTTCTTAGAGATTTCTCTAGTGTGGGTGAATAGAGATTAAAATTTACTTTAAACTAACTATACGATTCACAGGATTTGCATTTACTCATGCTATTAACTAGAATTAAAAACTGATAATTATAATCACATCATAAATAAAAATTAAATCATAGAACAATGTACAATCACAGAAGACATAAGAAATATAATAGTTCTCCAAAATCAGGGTACATCCACTCTTCTACCCCATTGGTAGGAATTAACTATCATAATGCTATAGTCTTTAGATAAGAAGACTCTTAGAACCAATCACCAGATCTTTTGATAAGGAGATCTTGAACTGATACAATCTGAGTCTTTTTTATGGAGACTTTTAGATCCTCTAACAAAATCCATTGAAGAGAGATTCTCAAAACTCTTTTCATAAACAAAAAAGTTAATGGAATAAAAAATAAAAAAGATCAAAGGATTTAGTGATCTTTTTGGTGAGTCCTCTTAGCAGAAACTTGATAACTATATCACACTTTGTGAATTGATATTTTGAACGACTTTAATGAATTCTTGAATAAGAAAATCTCAAGTATTATAAGCCCTTAATTTAGATTATCCTTTAAACTTCTCTGAATCTGATGTAGCAATTGATAAGCCCTTGAGAAGAAGAAGAATTGATGCTCTTTTCAAATTCAGGAACAAAGATGATGATTGACTGATTCAAGGAAGAACTTCAATTGCAGATGATAATCTTCAAATCCTTCTCTATCGAAATCAATCTTCCAAATCTATGATCTGATGTATGCAATGATCGTTAGAATAATTGTTGTTATTGTTTCAATCTTTGTCTTATATATATATACATGATAAATAATCTAACATATCCAAGAATAAGTTATTCAACTCAAACCTTTCTTAAAGTAATTCTGAATTAATCTTCAAAACAGTTCTCGTTAAGAAATCTACTTAATGTGGCATCGAGTTCATATAGACAAGAATCGAGTTCTGGCTTCATTCAGACAATCTGTCCATTATGTTCTGTAATCGACATTACGTCGATATCATATAAGAGTATACATTGATTTAATCCTTTAATTAACATCGATTTGTCATGTTTAGTTACTCTGACTTGCACTCAAAGTAGCGTCGACTTTTAGTTGAAGGTGTGTTGACTTCTAGTTGACGCATGCTGACATTTCATGTCTTTCCTCTTAAATTCAGTGAGTCTTTTTCATGTTCTTTATAACAATGACATCTCAGGACTTTTAAGACCATATTACCCTCTCTATATATAATGGATAATAAACCTAGGATGTAAAATCACTTAAAGTAATTTTTTAAGGAAAATCATAATAGTTTTTCCAACAATCTCCCCCTATTTAGATTAACAAATTTTGAAAAAATTTAAAGGGAATTTTACAAATAAGACAAATCAATAGGATTCCAAAAATTTACCTGCAACATATATAATGAACACAGAAACATGAGAGGCAACTAAATATATGAGGCTTTAGAATGAAATTTATAAAATTCCAACATAATTTTCAAAAGTATACCTTCAAAATATATTTGTTCTAAGATTGAGCTTTTCTTTTTCTAGAGAACATCATGAACACACCCTTCTCCCTTTTATGCAATGGATGCTCTTCTTCAGGCAAGTATTGATGCTCCCCCTAAACTGACATAACTTCATCCACAACTTCTTTGGCTATTATGAGAATATAAGCTAAATAACTTTGTTCCGTCTCCCCCTGGGCTAATGTATTAAGATTTTAAGAATCTTGATCATTATTTTGTTCTGTCTCCCTCTAAAAAACTTGATTTTCAGTTTAAAAAATATGAGCTATTTGTTCATCTTCCTATCTGCTTAATAGATCTTTTTGAGCTTCTCAAAGAAGAGTCTCATCCTCTTCTAAAGGTTTCATTAACTGATCATCCTCAGATATCTCCTCCTTCTAAACCTCATAAGCCAAGGAGGTTAAGAAAGACTTGTTCACTTCTATTGAAGTCAGTTTATCTTGAATTTTACTTATAGAAGATTGAACCTCACAAATCTGATTTAACATATTCTTAACTAAAGATCTGCAATATAGAGCATGTTAATCCATAAGGGTAGTTAATGAAGTAGTAGTTTGTTGTACTGCTTGGAGAATGACTTTATTAATGTCAAATGAAATAGAACAAAGATATGACAACTTGACTATTATGACCAACACAAAATAAGGGTTGATCATTGTTATTTTGTATGTCTGTAGCAAGGAAAACAATGTCTATAATTTGTAAAAGACTTGGTTCTTGAACTAAAAATTATGATGTAGATAATGATGTATCTGCTAGTAGAACTGATTCACAAGGAACATCAGGTAATATTGTTTTTGTTGGTAAAATGGCTCATTAAGTAATTGTGATGATGAGGGTGAAAGATATTTCTTTGAACCAGGCTTAAGTATTTGTCTGATTTTATTTGAAAACAAAGCTATAGTGAGTCTTTTTTAGGAGATATGTGTACTCCTTTTGATTTGCACAGATTAGGGTAGTGTTGTCTCAGTATCTGACTCATAAAGGTTATATATGCATTATACTTATGATTATACTTATGAGCTATCTGATTCAAAATACACTTACTCCAATTGATTTTCATTCCTAGTACTAGAACCCTCATCAAATATAGTTGAGCTTTAGGACTTGCATTATGTGTTGATATTTTGCACATCAACACCTTTCCCACTAAGTCAGCTAGAAACTCATATTTGTAGGATCTTGTGGCGCCCTTAGAGGGGGGGTGAATAAGGACTCTTTAAAATATTACAAACTTTTATAAAATATGAAATTAAAAGCAAAGTTTGAGACACATCAATGAAATGAAAATCAAGATTTTATTTCTCCAAAATATATATGTAAAATGATTCCAATAAAGCTTGAAATCAAGGCTTACAATGATAACAGTTTTTAGCTTTTTCACCGGTCCTTCTCCCAAGGACCGGTAGGCTATAGTCAATATCTCCCTAGATATGGCTACTAGCCTCCCCCTAAATCAAACCTATGATCTAGACGCTGCACAAAAAGCGACAATTTACTCCTAAGCCCCCGAAGGACCTAGACACCACACACAAGGCGGTGATTTGCCCCTAAGCCACACACAGACTTAAACACCACACACAAGGTGGTGATTTTCCCTTCCCAATTACAAAGTTAAAAAGTGAAAATGAAAGTACAATAGTAAAACTTAAAAACTCACTCAAAATCACGAGCTCCGAAGATGATGGTGGACCGTTGAGAAGATCTCCAATCTTGAACGCGCGGTCGTATCTCCTTCGCTCTTGAGATTTCAACGGACCATGGGAGTACGTCTGGAAACTGAGATGAAGGCTCTCAAAATTCTCTGGGAAACAAGGCTCTGTACGTTCAACTACTTCCCTGAAATTTTTTGGCCGTATATATCATTTCATGCTATCGCCTGCGGTAGAGTTAATGCCCCGCGATAGTGATAACTCTCCGTTGCTTGACACGTGGCACACGTCGCGCAGACTTTCAGATCTGAGTGAGGAACGTGACGATCGTGGGATATCGCTCGGCGACATCGGTATCGCCCTGCGATATCGCTGAACCGTAACTTCGTACGCAGTAATGTGTGGATTAAGGCTGACGTCAGCAGAAACTGACTACGCTATCGCCCGAGGTAGCGTTATTGCCAGTGATAGCGCGATTTTCCTTTTCTTTAATGTTGTGCTCAGCCATTCCTTAGTACATAAAAAACCTGTTATCCCTGTACTTTTAAAACACATACCAAGATCAAATACATCTGGGATTTGTTATTCTCAAACTAAGAAGCGCGGAACGCATGCTCCAACAATCTCCCCATTTTGATAATAACAAATCCACTAAGAAAGAAATTGCGTGAGATCAGGAGAATGTGAAACAATTCAGATAATCATTATGAATCAAAGTGCATAAGTAGTTATAATAAACTCCCCCTATAATAAAGACTATCCCCCTATATTCTCCCCCTATGTAAAAGAATTAATTACTCCCCCTAAATGTACTAATCAATTTATCACTTGATGCTTGATTTCTTACTTAATTCTCCCCCTTTTGTTATTAGCAAAACATTTAGTGAGGTGCAAATGCGGAAGCTGAAAAAAGTGAGAGAGTATTAAATTAGTAATAGAATTTAGAAGCACGAGGAGTAGGATATGGACATTAATAACCATAGAATAGTATTACCATAAGATTTGGAATTTTATCAGAAAAAAATGTATGATATGGAAAAATTAATTTAAGAGTTGAATTTAAACATTGAAAACTGTCAGGCCAAGATATCGAAAACTGTAAAATCGATGAAATAGAAGAGGAGAACTATATCCGGTCCAATTCTCATGAGAAGAAATTTTATAAATGATAATGATGTGTACATGTGAAGAGTGATTTAGTATAAATATTCCTTAAGAAATAATATTACATGAAGGTTTACAATATATTGCTACAAGAAGCTAATATCTTTACATAAATAACTTCATGTCATAAAGATTTTGAAAAAATGGCCAAGTTTGTTTGCACAAGACACTTTACAATCCTTTTCAAGGTGCTCAACCTCACAATGCTCATTAAGACTTATCAGGAGGGTGAGTAGAGCTTGATTGGAGTATCCTAGTCATATTTATTTGATTTTTTTTAAGTTGTTTTTCCTTCATTTTTGTTTGTTTAGAAACTTTTACTTAGGACTCCGAATTCACTTGTATTGCAAACAAATTTTTTTTTTTTTCAGAGTGGCAATAAGTTTTGAAAATCAATTTGAATGAAGCATAAATGAAAGTTTTAGCAATGTATTCGAATCTTTGAAACAAACCAATAGCATGTAATAAGAAACTTAAGTATGTGTAATTATCAGCTCGTGTCAGTGTGAGCACATTATCAAGCATAAAATGTTACTCATACTTAGAGGCATGCAGAAACAAGTCTATTCAAGTTCTAGTCATCAAAGATATAGGTAGATATCAAGAGCAAGACAAGTTAAAAAAACAATGTTCAAAGAACTTATAAACTAATAACACACATGTACTAGGTATTGTATCCTGTAACACTAGTAACATGGTTGTAAAAAATATGTCAGAATATTAGGAAATTTTATCTGAATAATTCACTATCGCCAGCAGTAGCAATAACGCGCGGCGATAGCGATGTTTGTTATAAAAGACAAAAAAATGGATAGGGCTGGCACATCTCCTCATTTGACCGACCCTGGACTTTTTGGCTTCGTCTCTTCAGCGGAAACCCTCAAGAACTTCAAAAAGTAAGGTTAGATCTCTCTTTATGGTTGTGTTTTTTTCTTGAAAAAAAAGATAGATCTGGACTCTAGATTATGAAAGAAGATAGATCTAGTAAAAAATGTAAGTTTGGTCATACATTTTATTATTGAATAATTTTGAAGAAATAATTTGATTTTAATGCAAAAACCTCACAAAAATGAATTATAGGAGGTGGATCTGTGAGATTTATTTAATTTTAGAAAGTTTAATGTAATATCAAGAGGAGATCTACACGAAATTGCAAATGAGTGAAGTTAGCACTGTCGCCCGGCGATAGCACTGTCGCCGGCGATAGTAAAGAAATTTGTTGAAATCAATTTCTTGACTGAACGTGATGTTAACATAATGTTTTCAAGAAATGGCATCATCATCCCGTGCAAGAAAAAGCACCAGCCGCAACCCTTATGCATCATATAAAACTTACCCGGGAATTGAGAATGCGTCGGTTGGTATTGCTAAACTTTTGGATGAATCATTGCCACCGCATATCTATGAACTACTTGTGGAGTCAGGTATAATGTCTCTCATTATACCGAACCTTTTTAGCTCCATCTTTGTAAGGGATTTTTATAACAATTTGGAAGATCCTAAATATACGGGGTTGAATGGAGGAGTAAGGTCGCGAATCCAAGGAGTTGAAATAGACATTACACATGCTGATTTAAGATGTGAGTATAATCTTGCCACTTGTGAAGAAAATTTTCTGGATATAGTAGAGAATTACCGAAAAGATCGTGATTGGAGAATATTGAATAGTGTTCTTCATGGAAAGGAAAGTAAGAGTTTGATTCAAGATGTCTCATCACTCACTCGTGATGCATTTGTGATGCAAGATATATTGAGAAATACGGTTATGTTGACACAAGGAAGATCACAGCTCAATTGAGCTTAGTGACTTACTACATCTTAGAAAGAGTCAAGTTTGATGTGGCAGATTTTGTGTTATCCATCATAAGATATACGTATAAAATGAAGCATCCTCTTAGGAGGAAACTAAATACGCTTCTGTTAGGAAGTGTGATTCAAAAAATCATATATCATAAATATGATTGGATAGATCAAGAATTCTACATTGACGATTGTATCCCGGCGATACATACCGTAGAACCAGCTAGAGGTCCATCTCCAAGGGCTGCCTCGTCATCAAGACAACCACTCCAAAGAGGAGGTTCTTTGCATGAATCTATTGAAGATCAAAGAGAGACTGTGGAGGAGATGAAAGAGGAACAAAGCATAGCCATTCTGGTTTTCGAAAATTCATGAAGTTTCTGGTAAAGGGGCTCAAACTGAAGCCAACTCCAGAAGAAGAACGAGGATGGGGAAGTCCATTCGAGGATCCTCCAAGACATTCGATAAGATGTGCTCGAAGACCTAGAGAACCAACTCTGACTTCCAGTGAAGATGTGAACGCTTCTACTGAAGAGAACATGGATGAATGACTTTTTATTTGCAGTGATGTAATATTTTGGTGTTGACACAATCTGTGATATCGCCGGCTACAGTGTTGTCGCCTGGCAATAGTGAAAACTCTATGAATTTGTGGTTTTGTTGTTTGTATTAACTTTGTCAGTGTTATCTTATGTACTGTCCAGTTTCATGTTATGTTTTGTTGGTTATTGCGAAAGAATTCTTATTAATTGTAATAAACAAAATGATATATATACATATATATATATATATATATATATATATATATATATATATATATATAAATGATACCAACTTCGTAGGCCTATTTTATAAAAATAAAATTTCGGAATTTTAAATAAAAAATTTTTTTGATTTATAATTCTAAGACTCCAAGTTCTAATCTTAACCTTAAAAAGCGTGAATAATTAAGTGGTTTGGTGAAAATATCTGCTACTTTAGAATCTGTTCCAATAAAATTTATTTTAATATGTCCTTTCTTTATATGATCCCTAATAAAATGATGACGAACATCTATATGTTTGGATCTAGAATGTAAGACGGGATTATTTGTTAAATCGATAGCACTTTTACTATCACATTTTAATTCAACACCATTTTGATGTATGCCAAAATCTTCTATTGTCTGTGTCATCCAAAGTGCTTGAGCACAACAACTACTTAGTGCAATATATTCGACCTCGGTAGTAGAGAGGGCAATAGAATTTTGTTTCCTACTCGACCAAGAAATAAGTGATGGGTCGATAAAGTGACAAGTACCACTAGTGCTCTTTCGATCTAATGAACATCCTGCATAATAAGAATCAGAATATCCATGTAATTTAAAAGAGTCATTTTGATGATACCATAAACCTAGTTTAGAAGATCCGATAAGATATCTAAAAATACGTTTCACCGCTTTTAAATGTGATTCTTTTTTATTAGCTTGAAATCTAGCACATAAACAAACGGCGAACATAATATCGGGCCTAGAAGAGGTTAAATATAATAAAGACCCAATCATACTTCTATAAATGGTTTGGTCAATTGAAATACCACTTTCATCTTTTCCCAATTTCAATGAAGCACTCATAGGAGTATTGGCATGTTTAAGGTTTTCAAATCAAAATCTTTTTAACATATCATGAATATACTTGGATTGATAAATAAAAATACCATCATGTTTTTGCGTAATATGAAAACCTAAAAAATATGAAAGTTCTCCTACCATGCTCATTTCAAATTCATTTTTCATAATTTGAACAACTTCATTGCACAACTCTTCATTAGTGGCTCCAAAAATAATATCATCAACATAAATTTGCAAAATAACTAAATCATGATCAATTTACTTAATGAAGAGTGTAGAATCGGCACTTCCTATTTTATAATCGTTCTTTAATAAGTATTGAGTTAAACGATCATACCAAGCACGAGGCACTTGTTTTAGCCTATAAAGTGCTTTATCTTATTTATAAACATAATTTGAATATTTTTCATTTATAAAGTCAGGGGGTTGTTCTACATAAACTTCTTCTTTTATATACCCGTTTAAAAATATAGTTTTGACATCCATTTGATACAATTTAAATCTTTTAAAGCAAGCAAATGCAAGAAATATCCTAACCACTTCTGGTGCAAAAGTTTCATCAAAGTCTACCCCTTCAATTTGTGCATAACCTTTTGCAACTAATCAGGCTTTATTTCTAACAATTCTAGATTCACTATCCAATTTATTTTTAAAAATCCACTTTACTCCAACTACAGGATGATTTTTGGGTCGTTCTACAAGATTCCAAAACTTATTATGTTCAAATTGATTAAGTTCTTCATTCATAGCTAAAAACCAAAATTCATCATTCAAAGCGGTGGAAACATCTTTTGATTCTATTTCAGAGACAAAGCAAAGGTTTGAAAATAAAACATGTAAAGAAGAGCGAGTACTGACCCCTTTTTGTGGATCTCCAATAATAAGCTCCTTCGGATGATCCTTTGAAAATATCAATTCACTTGGAGGCACATATTCTTCTCTTTCTTCTTCCTTTTCTTCTTATTTTTCTTCTTCATTCCCTCCATGTTCTTCATCATCATTTTCCATCAAAGGAAGGGGTTTATCTTCTTTTCCTGTAGTTTTCTTATCTAAACATGGAACAAACTCATCAAACCTAACATGACTAGATTCTTCAACTATTTTCATTCATTTATTAAAAATTCTATAAGCTTTACTAGTTGAAGAATACCCAATAAAAATTCCTTCATCACATTTTTCATCAAATTTTCCTAAGGAATCTTTAGAATTTAAAATAAAACATTTACAACCAAAAACTTTGAAATAAGAAACATTTGGTTTTTTATTAAAAATTAATTCATAAGGAGTTAATTTTAAAATAGGACGAAACATTATTCTATTAATTACATAACATACAGTACTCACCGCTTCAGCCCAAAAAGATTTTGGTAATTTAAATTCAGATAACATCGTACGGGCTAGCTCTTGAAGAGTCCTATTTTTCCTCTCCACTACACCATTTTGCTGTAGTGTGCGTGGAGTGAAAAATTCATGTTTAATTCCTAACTCCGTACAAAAAGAAATAAACTTTTCATTTTCAAATTCCCCTCCATGATCTGAACGTATGCGTTTAATTTTTAACTCAAATTCATTTTGAATACGCAAACATAATTTAGAAAATTCTGAAAACGCATCAGATTTGGAGGTTAGAAATAAAGTCCAACAAAAACGTGAATAATCATCAATCAATACAAATGTATATTTTCTACCTCCTAAGCTAGAAATATAAATTGGCCCAAATAAATCCATATGAATTAATTGGAGTGGCCTAGTTGTAGAAATAATATTTTTACTTTTGAAAGACGATTTTGAAAATTTTCCTTTTTGAAAAGGCTCACATAATGAAGATAAATTCCCATTTAGCAATGGTAAACCTTTGATTAATTTATCTTTTGAAAGTTTTTTAATTAACTTGGCACTAGTATGTCCAAGTCGCCTATGCCATAATTCTAACTCATCATTTTTTGATAAAAAATATTTTAAAGTAGAATTTGAAAAATCAAGAAATTTAATCATATATACATTATGACACCTAGGTGCGGTAAAAACAATTTCATTTGTTTTGGAATCAATAATTTTGCACAAATTTGTAGAAGATTCAAACAAAACATTTAAACCTTTATCACATAGTTGGCTAATAGAAATCAAATTATGTTTTAAACCTTCTACAAATAAAACATTTGAAATTGAAAAACTTTTGTTACCCACAACACCGATGCCTATGATTTTTTCTTTTCCATTATCTCCAAATGTTACAACTCCTCCTTTCTTCATCTCCAGGCTAAGGAACTTCTCTTTATTGCCCGTCATGTGCTTTGAGCAACCCGAGTCCAAGTACCACACGTCTTCTTTGTCCTTCGCCTGCCAACAAACCTAGAAAGAGGATGCGAGTAAAGATCTGGCTACCCAAGTGGTTCCACCCATTGTATAGGTAGAAGCCTTAGGCATCCAGATTTGCTTAATTTTACTTTTTCCTTTCTTCCAGCACGAGTCCGTGGTGTGACCAAATCTATTGCATTTGGCACATGTAATGTAACGAGAGGAATATAACTTCTCTTGACTTTTACTGTAAGAAAATGTAGTATCAGTTAATTTATTATTATAAGAATTTTTAAAATTCGATTTTCTGGATTTCTCGCTATCGCCGGCGGTAGTGGTTATCGTCGGGCGAAAGTTTCCAGTCGTGTATCCGAGTCCAAATCTTCCACATCCGTCACATTTGTAACCTAAGATCATATCCAGTGATCTTTGACCCATTCCAAACTTTTTCATAGCTAGTGTTTAGTCATGAATCTGGTTTCTCATTTTCGTATTCTCGGATACTAGATTTACACATCTACGTTCAAAAGCTTTCTTTCCTTCATGGACTTTGGAAATAGAAGATTTCAAATCTCTCTCTAAAATCTCATTCTTTTTAGTGAGAATTTTTATTTTTGAATGAGATTTGGAAAGAGATTCTTCAAGCTCTTTTATTCTTCCCATAGAGTGATCACACTCTTGGCAATAGACTTTTTCTTTTCCAATAGTCTTAATTTCATTTAACAATTTTTTATTTTCTTTAATTAAAACTTTATTTTCAGTTTTAAGAAGATCATTATCTTTTAAACTATTTTCAAAACATTTGCAAGTCTTTAAAAATTCAGAAAATAATTCATCATAAGTTGGAGGAGTTACCTCAGTGTCGCTTTGGACACTGCACTCGTCATCAGATATGACGCTTTTTCCCATTAGGCACATATTGGCCTCCTCCTCCTCGCTTGAGCTTGAACTGCTTGCCTCCTCAGAAGTAGTATCATCCCAAGTTTCAGCTTTCACGACCTTCTTCTTCCCTCTGTGCTTCTTTTCTTTAAGTTCTTTCAAGTACTTTGGACACTTGCTTTGAATGTGTCCTAACTTCCTGCAGTGATAGCACTCCGGTGGGGGTCTCTCTTCCTCCTCATCGTCATCCTTTTTGTTTTTTCTTTCTAAACGTCTCCTTCTTAAAATATTTTTTAAAAGTATTTCTTCTCTCTGGATTTCTCATAATTTTTTTAAATTTTCTAACAAAAAGACTTTCCTCATCTTCGTCTTCCTCCTCAGAATTACTACCTTCCTCTTTCTTAGATCTTAGAGCCAACCCCTTCTTCATTGGCTCCATATACTCTTGTTGTTGAATTTTCAATTCAACTTCATGAGTTTTCAAGTTCTCAATCAGGCTTTCAATATTAAGAGATTTAAGATCATGAGATTCAGAAATAGCCGTCACTTTGGGATTAAATTTAGGGGGGAGAGATCTAAGAAGTTTTCTCACCAAATCACCATTTGAAAAAAATTTACCAAGCACTTTTGAGTCATTCACTATCTTGGTGAATCTGGTGTACATTGAGTCTACGTCCTCATCCACTTCCATCCTAAACTTTTCAAATTCTGATTCCAGTTGAAACAGCTTTGAGTCCTTCACCTGCGAGGTACCTTCATGAGTTACTTCAAGTAAATTCCAAATCTCATATGCATTATTGCAAGCACAAGTTCTATTAAATTCAGTCCTATCTAATGTATAAAATAATGCATTCATGGCTTTTGCATTATTTTTGCACCTTAGCTTATCCTGATCATCCCATTTATCTTTTGGTTTTTCCATTACTACATCTCCTACTGTATGAGTGGGATGAGCATAATTAGTCTCTACCATATTCCAAACTTCAATGTCAAGAGAAATAAAAAAACACTTCTTCCTAATTTTCCAGTAATTATAATCAGATCCAGTGAATAATGGAGGTCTACTAATTCCTTGCCCCTCAAAGAAAGCATGGTCATGCTGCGCCATAATTCCTGGTGGTGAAACCGTATTAGGAATAACCGCCTCTGATACCACTTGTAGGATCTTGTGGCGCCCTTAGGGGGGTGGGGGTGAATAAGGGCTCTTTAAAATATTACAAACTTTTATAAAATATGAAATTAAAAGTAAAGTTTGAGACACACAATGAAATGAAAATCAAGATTTTATTTCCCCAAAATATATATGTAAAATGATTCCAATAAAGCTTGAAATCAAGGCTTACAATGATAACAGTTTTTAGCTTTTTCACCGGTCCTTCTCCCAAGGACCGGTAGGCTATAGTCAATATCACCCTAGATATGGCTACTAGCCTCCCCCTAAATCAAACCTATGATCTAGACGCTGCACAAAAAGCGGCGATTTACTCCTAAGCCCCACAAGGACCTAGACACCACACACAAGGCGGTGATTTGCCCCTAAGCCACACACGGACATAGACACCACACACAAGGTGGTGATTTTCCCTTCCCAATTACAAAGTTAAAAAGTGAAAATGAAAGTACAATAGTAAAACTTAAAAACTCCCTCAAAATCACAAGCTCCGAAGATGATGGTGGACCGTTGAGAAGATCTCCAATCTTGAACGCACGGTCGTATCTCCTTCGCTCTTGAGATTTAAACGGACCAAGGGAGTTCGTCTGGAAACGGAGATGAAGGCTCTCAAAATTCTCTGGGAAACAAGGCTCTGCACGTTCAACTACTTCCCTGAAATTTTTTGGCCGTATATATCATTTCATGCTATCGCTTGCGGTAGAGTTAACGTCCCGCGATAGTGATAACTCTTCGTTGCTTGACACGTGGCACACGTCGCGCGGACTTTCAGATCTGAGTGAGGAACGTGACGATCGTGGGATATCGCTCGGCGACATCGGTATCGCCCTGCGATATCGCTGAACCGTAACTTTGTGCGCAGCAATGTGCGGTTCAAGGCTGACGTCAGCAGTAACTGACTACGCTATCGCCCGCGGTAGCGTTATCGCCAGTGATAGCGTGATTTTCCTTTTCTTCAATGCTGTGCTCAGCCATTCCTTAGTACATAAAAAACCTGTTATCCCTGCACATTTAAAACACATACCAAGATCAAATACATCTAGGATTTGTTATTCTCAAACTAAGAAGCGCGGAACACATGCTCCAACAGTATTCCTCAGTAAAATCATTCTTTTTCAAATGAATTGGTTTGTATTTTGAGAAATTCATCCTCTTCAAAGCTTCCTTTATTTCATTATATGTTAGTTCTGTCTCTCCTTCTCCAGAAGGCATATGAAAAGCTGCTTAATAAGCTCTGAAGTTATATGGACATCTGACCCAATTATTTGCCCAATTATTGTTCCATCATCGTCTATTGTAACATTATTAATAAACTCTGTAGAATACAGTAAACATCTTGTTGTGATCAACTTGTTTAGCCTAGCATCTGTGTAGAGTTTCAAAATTCCTTTAAAAGAATCTCCTACGGCAGCAAAAAATTCTGAATTAACACTTGAACCTGCTTTTGTCTTGGTTTCCATTCGAATTCCTACAAAAATTACAAGGAAAATAAGAGAGAACAAGTAGAGGGAAAAATAGAGAGGGGAAGATGAAGAGTTTGGAGAAAATATGAATTCTTAATAAATAGACGAGAAATTAGGGCATACCAAATGAAATTTTGAACCAAAACAATATCATATTCATCCAAGAGTGAGTAGAAGTTAGCGAATGCGAATGTCCTGAATCTAATTTTAGATTTGGGCCAAAAACACGGTAACAAAAGTTTCTAACACAGGTAAAACACCGAAACTCTATTTACAATTTATACCGCCATCGGTCAAAAGTCGCATCAGTCTCAAACTAAACCATAGAAGGTCTACAGACAACGGGAATCGCGTCAGGCGGTTGCGGCGGACGTGGCGCGGACCGATGAAGATGAACCAGACGCGTCGGGAGCGGCTCAGACCGACGAGGACGAGCTAGGCGGGGTCGGCACAGAGGATAATTAATATTTAGTCTTATGTTTGTTTTATGTTTATGTTATTTTGGTATTTTGTTTTTGGCATACCTCTACTATATAAGGGGTTGTTTTGGACTTATTATTTTCATCTTGGTAGTAATATGAAAAAGGATTGTTCCCTGATATTCCTCTAAATCCAAGCCTCCTTCTCTCCCCTCTACCGTCAGCTTCTCCCCCTTGCCCGAATCTTGTCTCTAAACGGTAATATAAAGACCCCATGAGAACCTAATTGATGAAGAACCTAATAAATGAACATCATAATTAATGAAGAACAAAACCAATGAGAAGTTAATAGAATATTATTTACTACATTGTGGGTCGTGGAGGCGTTTGCTAAGGTTGTAGAAGGTCCTACAACAATCTACCAAGCTTAGAAATTATGGTTTGGCAAAATTATTTGATTTATATATTCGGGTAAAAGGCAAGTTTTACCTTACTTAAATTAGATCCGCGATGTTGTACATTCTAAGTATTGGATAGTGAATTATATCTATGAGCAAGAAATGAGAGTTATTGAGATGAGTATGCTTCGGTGGATATGTGGATACATGGAACCAGAAAAAATTAGAAATGCGTGTATCAGGGAAAAGACAAGAGTGACACCATTGGTAGAGAAGATGCGAGAAGCTCAATTAAGATGGTTCGGACACGTATAAATGAGACCAAAAGAGGCACATGTTAGGCAATGTGAGAGTTTAGCTACTTGGCGTGTTAAACAGGGGAGAGGTAGACCAAAAAAGATTTGGAACGAAACTACAAGGAAAGTCATGATGTACTTGGGCATTAGTGAGATTATGACTAAAGATCAATGTCTTAAATGTCCTCCAACGTATCTTCCGACATATATCAAACTAATGTCAAATAGTTCAAGACATTTATTAGGTGTTAGTTACATGATTTCATTATAAACAAATTAAGCATGAAAATATTTATAATCAATCAATAATATTTAGCTTTTAAATATTTGCAATAAAACTTAATACCAACAAAAGAATTTTTTAAATAATATTAAATAAGTTTTATATTGTATCCATGTGTTCTTGTTATAATATTTTACTTTGAATATATTTCAAATTTACTTTTGTGATATAAATAAATTATTGTTCATTTATTTATTATGCTATTTTTTCCCTATATAATTAATATGCATAAAAATAAATTTCTGACTTATAATATAAAAAAAATCAATATTTTAAAATATCTGTGACATGTTTTTGACTTTTGAAATATCTCTGACATTTAAGAGACTTGAGTGTTATTTGTGTACATATATTCAGGAAAAAACTATTAGGGTTCGTTCGTTAGGTCGGAGTTCGAGAGTTTGAATTGAAATTCAATTTACAATTCCAATTCCAACGTTCGACGGCAATAAAATCACCTCAGAATTGTAATTCATTTCAATTCTCATAGGAATTAAGTATAGAGAAAACACGTCTCTCTCAATTCCGACCTCGCGAGTTCTTCATTCGTGATTCTCACTCTTACCAACGCATCCCGAGCACTCTCAAAAAGACCCCGAAGCAAACTCTGTTGTTGGTTCGGGAGCCATTTTTCGCTGAATAGCGAAATTTTCGACATGATACGGATTTTTTCGTCTGGGGGCACAATTTTAAGCCCGGACGCAAATTTTTCGCTCGGGAGCGTCGGGGGTGCATTTTTCGACGGGGCGTGCACTTTCCGCCCGGACGTGATTTTTCCGCCTGTGCGCTCATTTTCCGCCCAAACACGCATATTTTGGTCGGGCGCACATTTTTCGCCCGACCGCCCATTTTCTGCGCGGGCATGCATTTTCCGCCAGGGGCGCATTTTTCTTCCCGGGCGCGCATTTTTTCACATTGGCGCACACATTTTTTCGCCCAGGCACGCACACACAATTTTGTCGGGGGCGCACGCGAAATTTTTCTGCCCGGGCGCACATTTTCTGTCCGGGCGCACATTTTCCGCCCGACCGCGCATTTTTCGCACAGGCACACATTTTTCGCTCGGGGCGCATTTTTTCGCCAGGGCGCGCATTTTTCGCTCGGTCGCCCACGCACAATTTTCGCTCGGGCGCACACGCGCATTTTTACGTCCGGGAGCACATTTTTCTGCAGTGCGCTTTTTTGCACGAGAGTGCATTTTTAGCCCGGGCGCGCATTTTTCCCCCCGACGCTCATTTTTCACCCGGGCGCGCATTTTTCGCCGGGGCGCGCATTTTCGCCTGGGCGCGCACGCACATTTTTTGCCTTAGCGCCCATATTTGGCCCGAGCGCGCATTTGTCCGACCGGACGCGCATTTTTTGACCTGGGGCGCATTTTTCGCCCGAGCGCGCATTTGTCCGACTAAATGTGTATTTTTCGCACGGGCGCGCATTTTTATTCTCCCCGGCAAAAAAAGTGCGTCAAACAGTGGAATTACTAATTTCAATTCGTGATAAAATTCTTGCATTCAACCGAACAATAGAATTGGAATTGACTTCAATTCCAATTAATGCGAAAAATGGAATTGAAGTGAATTCCAATTCATGTGTCTCAATTCCTGTGAAACGAACGGAACCTTATATTTCCTGTAGAAAAATCAATGAATAATCACCAAAGACAGACTCAAATTTGTAATGAAATCTTGATATTATCCTTGGAGGTGAAAGTGATAGCATCCCAAACAATAGCTTCAAAAATATTAATAGGACTTTCTAGCAATTGTGTAAATATATGACTCTTGGAGGGTGAGATGGAAAGGGAAGAAGATAACATTGTTAAAGTATTCATGAAACAAAACTAATTAAACATATGGAAAAGACAGAGTTGGATTGAACCATCTTGAGCCGAATAGAACTAAAGAGGATGAATATGAAGAGCTACATAGATGACGGAACAATCTTGAGCAGATCTAACTACGTCTCTATTTGCAAACGGTTACGACCGCGTGAACCGATTCATGCGGTTATAATCGCTTGACCGGTGCAAATAAGTCCACCCAAATGAAGCCTAATTGGAATGTCAAAAATTGATCATTAGCGATGCTCAAGATTGGCAGAAAGTAATTTGATCGAAATATTGAGCAAAGCTAATTCTGGTATGGGGTAGCTCTTGCCAATCTCAATTCAAGCAAGACATGTCTGTTAATTTCCATTTGAGCAACAAAAAAAAAATGTAAAACTCATAGATGGATATGTAGATGCGTGTATAAACCGGCATATTCAAATGAGGATATTCAAATGATGATTGTACATTTTTATTCATATAGGTAATTATACAGTATGTCAATATTGCCCTTATCTTTTTTATTTCATATAGGTAATTACACAATAATATAAACTCATATCATTTTATGTCAATATTGTCCTTATAGGTAATTACACAATATTTAATATTAAAATTAAAAAAAAATAGATCTCCTAAACCTATTCACGTCAATGGATTGTAGAGAGAGGGAAAGAGAGGAATAGAGGGAGAGAGAGAGAAAAAGAAAGAGAGGAGAGAGGGGGAGACATGCGGCGGAGGCAAAATTCTTAGGACCGGGTCCCGGACCATCCGGGACCAATGAAAAACACCGAATGAATCTCTCCCGGGCCCACTCGCAATAAACCTCGCCTGGGCCCACTTGCCGAGCTGAGATATCAGCAATCAGCATGAGGTCTTCTGCTAACACCAAAGACATCCTCATGAGGTCCCGGACCCGGACCCAAGAATTTTCTGCGGCGGAGGTAGAGAGAGGGAGGGATAGGGAGAGAGAGATGGAGAGAAAATAATCTTTTTAGGTCAATACCTATATTTTTTTACAAAATAAAAATTGTAATATTAATTTATATTTTTTTACGGTCATTTTGAGTACTCATATGTATATGTTGTGGGCGCTCCCGCAGACGCATCAAGCACGGACGAAGCCCGTGCGGAAGCGGGCTTCGCGAAGCCCGCCTGGATGCGGACGAAAGCCGCTCGAGAGCATCGAGCCGGCGGCGGGCAAAACCCGCCGACACCAGCCGGGTACTATCGCGCTTGGCTGTAGGGGCGGAGCCCCGTGTCGGGCACTCGTGTGTGTTTGTGTGTGTGTGAGGGGGGGGGGGGGGGTGATCCTGTGCGAATACAAGACCGTGCGAAGGTGTGAAGTGATCCTGGTCGTTGACAAACCCTGATTCAGCGGTGGCAATGTTGGAACCAAAAATGTCACCAACTCTCTGCGGACTATCTCTGGATCAGGTGGTCGAAAGAGGAGAAAGGGGTTCGCAAGCAATCAGCTACTAGCCCTGCGGACAGTTTAAGAAAATAAAAATGAGCGCAAAAAGGAGCTTTCGTTGGCAACGACGAACACCAGATTTGACCCGCCGCGACGAATGTCTTTCTTTCTACTGGCCTTTTGATTGTTTAAAAGGGTTACAGGCAAACATGAGCGAGTAAAAGTGGGGGAGAAGTGAGAGGACTGAATTGACTTAGTGTCCACACCAGCAATTAGGCAGGTTCTAGGCTAAGTCCGTGTGTCCCATCTAAGCACTCATGAGAGGACTTAGCGCTACCAACTGCACCAAAAGACCGGCCTGAAGGTCAAAGGCGCATACTAATCTTTATATCAAAGGTCCTCGGGCGGATCCACGGGGCATCCAGTTAAGCCATTACCGCATAGCGCCGCAACGCGGGGGCGATTCCGGACCCGCAAGCCCCAACAATCCCCCCCCCCCCCGGAAACGACCCCGGAGTTTCGAACCCGCGACCCCCTCTGATACCACTTGAGAGGACTTAGCGCTACCAACTGCACCAAAAGACCGGCCTGAAGGTCAAAGGCGCATACTAATCTTTATATCAAAGGTCCTCGGGCGGATCCACGGGGCAGCCAGTTAAGCCATTACCGCATAGCGCCGCAACGCGGGGGCGATTCCGGACCCGCAAGCCCCAACAACTCATGACCCATATTTATACTTGAGGATAGGCTACTCAGATAGTTCACGAATTCACGGGCATTTAACGTCTCATTAATCACGGCATTAAATGTGCAGCCTCATAAGATACACGTAGAGTCGAGCGACGGGGGGTTGAGAGAAGAGACCCCACGTAACCGCGGTGTGCCACCGAGGTTGATGTTGAAGAGGCGAGTTAGCGCAAGCTCCAGGAGAAGTGCCTGCTACGACCTCTGGGATAGATCCACCGAGCTTCTCTATGAGAGACCGCCTACCAAATGTACATACAGGAGTCGCCTGAAGAGTGCCCGTGTTGGACACTGACGTGCTAAACAACGGACCGGAGAACATTTGCAGACAGCTGAAATGTCCAGGTGAAGACCTCGCGAACTCTGGGAATGGATGCCTGGTAGGTTGTTCATGCTTGTCTGATGCTCGCCTCAGCCGTCACAGGATTTGGGTTAACATAATCCCCATACTTTTTCAGCAGACCGCGCGGGCTTTGAAAAAGTAGACTAGTAACCGCAAAGGCTACGACCCGTACTTAATGCTTCCGAAAAATCTATAAATAGCGCAAACCTCTGCTCAGTTGAGCCACTTTTCATAGACAGTTAGTTGCTTCTCCCCCTGCTCGCCATGAGTATGAATCAGGAGCTGCTTGCCAAGATGGGCTACAACCCCGACATCGCGAAGAATTCTGATCCCAATAGGCCAAGGAAACCCTCAAAATTTCCCGGTAGCTCCTCCAAGCAAACACCACTGCCATCTCTGAAAAAGCCCGCCGAGAAAACGGATAGCTCCATCCCTACTGTTTTGGACCTTATTGCACATATGGATGAACACCCAGATCTGGACAAGGAGGGGGGCGCGAACCTCCCATCAGACACCCAACTTCCTACCCATTCTTCTAGTACCTCATAGAAACGAAAGGAGTCCGCCTCCCGAAAGCCGTCAAACAGTAAGGTGAACACTCCCTCTAATGAAGAACCTTCCGTGAAGATCGCAAAAAATTTAGCGAAGAGCATGTCGAACCCCTTGAAGAAGTTGACTGTCCATAGAAACCCGTTCCCATTCCAACAGATTTTGTCAGACGAAGCAAACAACCTGAAGATGTCACATGAGAAATTGTGGAGACGGAGGATTCAGATGAAGAGACTGACGAGGATGATGACGACGTTGAGGTTGTCGATGCCGAGTTCGAGCTAGAGAAGTCGCGAGCGGGCTCCAGGGGGAACACCCTAATACGGATACCCCACCTCTAATTACTACAAACACCCCCTTAAAGAAGAAGAGGAAGAGGGATGATGGATAGGAGACGTTCGCCCCAGAAAGTGAACAATGTTGGATGAAAACTTCTTGCTGCAACACACTTGTTAGACTACTGATACCTTATTGCTTCATTCCCAGAGAACGCCTTGGTGATAGCGGCCCTTCAGGAAGGACTAGAGGAAGCCTGTGCGCGCATAGCCCTCTTGGAGGACGGGATTAAAGCGTTAAAGCGAGACGTCGTGCCGAGTGCCGTGCACCCCCTATGAATAGAAGTTCTCCCGACGACATAGGGTTCAGCCCCATCAGAGGACGTCGTCAAAAAATAAGTGATGAAAGTCAGAGAGGACATCTACGCCATACACGCGCTAGTCGCCAAGTTAAACAAACATCATGTGAGTGCGTCCAGCGTGCTAGTAGAGATAACAGATAACTTGGCGTTCGTGGGTATGGAGCGGATGTTGGGTGAGGACTTTAAAGATTAAGGACAATTTAATTTTCGGTTCTGTAATAATTATTTAGGCATGGACTATGTTCTTGTAGACACCAATTGGAGGGCACTAAGGGTCTGTTTGCGACAGCTCTGGCGGATTGAAAAGCTGCTGTCCGGATAGAGCTGTTTTAAAATAGGGCTCTGTTTGGGACAGCTCTGGCGGATTGAAAAGCTGCTGTTCGGATAGAGCTGTTTTAAAATAGATCTCTGGGGAGCAGTTTTGAAAAGCTGCAGAGTGTTTGGGTGTTCTGTGCAGAAGTGCACTCGGAATCGCCGTAGAAAGGCCGTCGGGGGCTCGGAAACGCCGGAGGAAGGCCGTTCGGGGCTCGGAATTGCCGGAGGAAGACCGTCCGGCCTCTGAGCATGTTCCAACTGAAGAAACCATTAGATTTCCAAAACCTGTGAGAGAGAAAGCTATTTTGCGGAAGCTGAAGCTGGGGGGGGAGAGATTTCTGAAGAGCTGCAAAACAGCTCCAGATTTCTAAAAAGCTCTTCATAAGGAGCTGTCCCAAACAGTTAAAAAACAGCTCTGGCGGCTGGAATAGAGATTCTCCAGCCGCCAGAGCTGCGCCAAACAGACCCTAGATCTCTGGGGAGCAGTTTTGAAAAGCTGCAGAGTGTTTGGGTGTTCTGTGCAGAAGTGCGCTTTGAGGAGCGATTTTCTATTTTTAGTTGTTTGGGGAAATAACTTTTGGAAGCTACTTTTTTAAAAACTAAAATATATAAATATATTAATATAACTGATAACAGAAGTCTTTTACATAATTCTAGAAAATAGAAAAAAGGTCTTCCAACATCCAGCGACTGTTTTTTCCAATCCTTCCGATCACTTGTTAGAAAATAAATTGATTTGAATCAAACTTTTGATAATTTAAATCATTTAAATTTTTAGTAAAAGGTGGATCGAATTTTTACCTGCGCACACTGTATATTTCTTCGGCAATGCTATCTCGTACTGTAGACATATGTTCTACTCCAGCAGCATCACACATATCGCCTTCAATATCATCCTCTGCCGCAGGGTCTTCATCCTCTGAGGGAACGAAAGAAGACTCATCAGCATCACAAGCATTAAACTCAAGATCCCAGCGAGATGGATGTCTCCGAATGAAGTTATGTAAGGCTATTGTTGCTAGCACTATGGAACGCTGTTTCTTGAAGTTGTACTGTGGCATTTTGCTCAAAATGTGCCACTTTTTTTCCACACTCCAAACGTTCGCTCGATCACATTGCGAAGAGATGAATGCGTGTCTCTCGAACATGATAATTCATCATCTCGATCAATGATATAACTACACGGCAATACTCTACATATTGCCTCCGCTCCGGCGAAAGACTTGTTGAATCCCTAGAATCTTCAGGGGAGGAGTCTTGCTCTTCCATTATCGTAGCTGCATTTAAAGAATCACAGAACATTTATCATAATCTATATAAAGATAATAACTAAACAGAAATTATAGTTTTAGAGATCTAATATTAAGCATCATGATGTACAACATCGAAAATTAAACAGAAACATCATAGTGTTCTTCATGCAAAACACAAAAGGAAAAATATATCGAGATATGCCCGTATCACTGAGCCCTCTTCTCGTACGCCTTCATAATCCACCAAACCCACATATCTTCCGGGATACTCATGAAGATTTCCCTAGTGGTCTTGTCCCTGATGTGTTTGAGAGCGAAGTAGTATAGATCCAGGTTTGCTCGTAGCTCTGGGCTATTGGAAATCAACTCCACCACCTCTTTGACTGTGACAACATGTGGAGGCTTCACAGCTAGAGTGGATTGATGTAAATTTGACATCAAAGAAAATGTCATTCCTTTGTTCTTCCCGATCTTTCTTCTTTTACTCGCTGAGGAGGATTCATTCCCAGGTGGTGTTGAAACTCCTCCTAGCTCTTCAGCACCACCTTGATTGTTTTCAATATTATCTGCCACATCATCATCTTCCAACTGGATCCTCCCCACATCCGGTGGCAAACTCCCAATTAAAGGAGCCCATGAGTCTTCTCAAGTTGCGATAACCTGGCTGAACATAGTGTTCAATTTCTCCTCCAAATCAGGTGCAATACCTCCGCATCGAAATTTTTTCACCGCAGGAACAACTTGTTATAATCAAAATATCAATATTAAAAACCGTAAAAATATGAACTAATTTAATGAAATGAAACATGAATTTGTTCAGACCTTAATCACACACACACATACATAAACACACACACATCTACATACATACACACACACACATCCACACACATACACACATTATTAAGAACAAACACAAACAAATAACACACCCACACACAATCATACACACACACACACATACATAAACACACACACACACACACACACACACATCTACATACATACACACACACACATCCACACACATACACACATAAATCAAAACAAACACACACACACATACACACATTATTAAGAACAAACACAAAAAAAATAACACACCCACACACAATCATACACACACACACACATTCATACACACACATACAAACAAAAACACACACATCCACACACATACACACATAAACAAAAACAAACACACACAAAAAAATTACACACACACGCACATACACACATTATGAAAAACAAACACACAAAAAAAATAACACACCCACACACAATCAGGAGAGCAAATCTACCAAACCAACAAGTATGGGAGTAAGAAGATCTATGCAGGTAGGAAGAGAACAAACCAAGGGAGAACTTCAGAGAGAATAGCCAACTGGAGTCCGAAATCTAGGGCTGATAACCCAACTGGAGTCGACCTCTGCTGTCCGAAGAAAGATAGGGCTGGAGAGAGCAAGAAGCCCGGCCGATGGAAGCTCGGGTTGGAGAAGACGATGGATGCTAGGGCTGGATAAGAAGGAGTCGCCGATGTCTCCGATCTCTGCTGTCGACAGTTTGGGATCGGGATCAGTATCGCCGATGTCGCCGATGTCGCGGGATCGCCGATGTCACCGGAGGTGGTTGTAGATCTCTGTTGTCGCCGATGTCGCCATTCGGGAAGAGGACTGCGGGATCACGGGGGATCTATGCGGGATCGGGAGAAATGACGGAAAAAATAAAAATCGATTTTTGGAGAGATGAACGCAGGGGGGAGGGGCTTACCAAAAAGAGCTCTGGGAGCAGCTCTTCGAACCACAATTTCATTGAAAAGCTCTGCCAAACAGCGCCAATAACAGCTCTAGGGGATGGGAAAGAGCTTCTCCAGCCGCCAGAGCTGTCCCAAACAGACCCTAAATGTGTTCGTTAGACTTTTATGTGTGTGGAAAGACTTTCTATTTTCCTTAATCACTGCTCACTGTGCTGGCTACCGGCACATATCTCACTTGTCAGTGGACATATGCACGATGCTTTTCTCTTATAGAATAGGGAAGAGAGCGTGCGGCGGGCAGCACGAACACTCTTTGGTCGACGACTGTCCGCGACGTTTGGAATTTCGAGAAAAAGATTACCAACTCCTATAAAAAAGGCTCACGGATCCTCTCCCTCTCGGCATATAACATTGAGTCTCTTGGAGAACGAGCAAGCTCCCCAAACGGGCATTACGGGAGCTGACTGCACTGTTGCATTCCTGATACATACCTCGCCCACGATTAGATTATTAGACGAGGAGTTCGCGAATCATCTCGCAAGAATCCACGTGTCGGCCTAAAGTTTTATTGCGCGGCTCCCCGACCCTGACGAGCACATCCACTCGGTGTTCGGAGACGAGCTAGTCCTCTTCGAACATTTCGATGCGGGGTGGACCTTCCTCATCTTGCCAGAGATGTTGGAAGTTCTCAGTCAATACAGGTTGATTCCCGCGCAACTTACCTCAAACTCTATCATAGTGGCGACCGCGTTCTTGGTTTTCTTACGACTTCAGATGGTCGGATTTAGTCTGACAGTGTTCCGATGATATTTGTTTGTTCGCGCGATTGTGAAAGGACAGTTATACATAGGGTCAAACACACTGTGGGTACCAAACCTTCCAAACAAGGTTCACGAGTGGAAGTCAAGGTTCACCATGTTTAGGGCGGACTTCGAGGAGCTGAGCGCCTACCCTTATCCATGGGAGGAGGCGGACTTCCTGAAGTTTCCAGTTAAAGGGGTGGAGAAGAATATCATGGACTTCTTCTACAAGGCCCCCTAGACATCGAGCACTACGTTCCTCACCCGGGAGAGGTGGTCGACATAGATGCTACGGAATGTAAGTTACTTACAAAAAATTATCATACATGCGGGTTCTAATATCCAGACTTTTAGTTGTCCTGCAGGTTCTCGCCAAAAAATCCAACGAACACCTCTGCGAGGTCTTAACTGTGATAAAGAAGAGGAAAGCCACTGGCACGAGGGGGCCGACGCATCCGCAGGCACCATCGGATACTCTATGGAGCCGAGCGAGGTCTCCCGTTGGTCAAAACCAGAGGTCGACGCGAACTCCAGAGTCTGTCACGCGAGATCTGCCACCAGACTTTAGAGCCCTGACAGACACTCTTGGTGGCTCATTGCTGCTCCATGATGTAGGCGTAGTTACCCTAAACACACGATTGTCATCCTAGAGAGAAATACAGAAGATTACTCCGCATGGGCAGGCAGTTTCCTCTGTGATCATTGGCGAGGAAAAGCTTAAGGAGATGCGGGGTGTGCCCACAGATCAGCTGGATCATAGAGCGGTGATAGCCTCCCTGTGGTCATTGGCATACAACAATGTTGTCCGGCGGTCCCTAGAGCAGACGCGGCTCGCCTTGAAACAGTCCCATGAAGAGGTTGCTTGCCTGCAAAACGAATTATGGGTGTCAACCTAGAAATCGGCGATCCCTCCCAAGGTAGCCAGCTTGCAAGTCGCGACCTGCTCAAGGTTCCACCTGGAGGTCGCGACCTGTCCTAAGGATGGGCAGATTGACTTCTCTATCCGCTCAGGCCGCGCGGCTTGGGCGGTCTCCTTGGTCTGACCGCCTAGGTGACGCAGCAACCGCTTGTTCTGTAGGGGGTGCGGACTGCTTCCTCTGTTCGCCTCTACAGGCCGCACGGTTTAGATCAGCTAACCACACGATGGTTCTCTCTATTCCAACAAGCACTATCCAAAAAAATAGTGGACTGACATTGCTATCCGACCAGACCGCCAAGTAGCCGCATGATCTACAGGGTCACCTTCTTCAGCCCACTCCTACAAGTCGCATATCAAGCAAGGCAAACCTCCACATCACCAGCGACTTGCCTCCAAGTCGCCCGACAGTACGCGACAAGCCTGTCCGTCCAACAAGAGACAGACTTCTGCAGCAGGGGCGATCTGCGCGACCTATGTCTTCAGTCCTCCAGGTCGCCCAGACGGCGACCAACTCTCCTGTCCGCCAGCAATGGGCGGACTCGGTATCAACCCACCTGTAGAGATACAGCAGCATGGACAACTACTCTATGCCAGACCGCGCAATACCACGCAGACATAACTCCAACCCGCCAGAAGGTAGTAGGCTCACTCACTCCAGCAAGGACGATCGGCTCCTTCTACCCGTTAGGGGGTAGCAACCTCGCTTCAACGAACAGTATGCGCTACCTGCGCTCTTCAGTCCGCTAGGTCGCCAACCTCTTGTCGCCCGGTAAGGGCACAATCCTCCAGCAGGAGGCGGGCCCTTCTTGTCCGTCTTGGGCTCGACGGACTCAATATGCGGTCCCCCACTTAGCACTCCAGCTTCCCAGCTCCGGCCACTTCCCAGCAAGAGGCGAACTACTCCTCAGCTCGCATAGCTCACCGCGGGCTCGCTCAGTGCAGCAGAGGTGGACTTGTACCAGTCCGCCAATAGCAGATCAGCTCAAGTATACAGAAACTATCTGCACAAGATGGTGCGGACTCGGCGGACTCCTTCTTTACTCGCACAACTTACCTTTCTATTGGGGGTAACGTTACCAGGACTGTCTCCGGCTCGAGCCTATAAATAGGCCCCCATACCTCTCATTCAGCAGGAACAGTGGAGGGGGACAACGAAAGCATCAAGACTTGCGAACTCAGTTTCTCAGTCCGCGCGACCTCGCCTATCTTCTCAGCCTGATCGCGCAGTTTTCTCGGCTTAGTCTAGCGAGCTGCGGGATCAGCTGACCGCGCGGTCTGCCGACCTCTCTGCTCAGTCCGCGCGGCCTCTGGCAACTTCTTCTCTTATCCTCCATCTTGCCCCTTTATACCCTTTATTTGCTCATGGAAAGGGCTCATCTCAAGTTATAATACTAAATATAATCAAAGGAAAGCCCATCCCAAGAGTGGCATTTAAGCCATGGTGGGAGAAGTCTGTTGTTGCCACTGCAAGCCGCCCCTCTTCTTCTCAACTCCTCTCCTCTCTCGGTCTCAACTATTAAAGCTAACTGTCATAGTAACCGTCTGCTCGACAGTTCCTGATCAACCTTCCCTGCTATTCCCAACATCCTCAACAATCTCTCCTCTATCCCCACAACCTTCTTCTTTACCTCGCTTGTGAGACCGAACACCCGTTAGCTGCTGGTGCCCGCAGCCTCCTCTCCGTTTCCGCGCATCAACAGTTAACACGCGACCTTCAGATCTCGAACAAATAGTGAAATCAACGGTTACTCATGTCAGACCATCAACCAGCCGAGAACCTTGCTCCTTCAAGTCGTAGTAAAGATCCTCTCTGGGAAGCCTTGGAGCAATCACGCAAGAATTTGCCCAACAGTTTCAAGCAATCAGCCATACTCTAGCTGCTATCACACAGCAATTAGAGGCGCAATCTATAACAGCACAAGTTCCTCTAGTCAATCCAGCACCACCATTGCAGACTCCACAAGCTTATCCACCGACCTATTCGGCGGTCTACCCTCCTGTTTACCCACTAATCTTTCTGCAAGGGCCCGCAGCCCCTTTGCGGTCTTAAAATGATGAGTTCATAGCTCGTCAAAACTTCTTTCGGGAAGCTGCCTAAGGAAGTCCAGCAAGATTTCTAAACTTTTAGGGAAGTCATCCCTACTCTTCAGATCCTGCCTTTGCTCCTCCCGCAATAGCTTTTCTTTTCTATCCTCCTGCTCCTTTTGCAGCTACAACTTATGCTCCCTATTTTACTTATGTTGTAGGAGAGCAAGAAGAACCATCAACGTTTTCAGAGAATGTTCGACATGAACCAACTCTAGTTAACTTCAGAGAGCCGCGGTTGCCAATTTACACTGGAGAGACTGATCCAATGAAGCACCTTCAATCTTTCGAATCAGCCATAGCTCTCAAGTCCCTTTCAGATGCGACCAAATTCAAACTCTTTGTAACAACCTTTCATGGACAAGTGAGAGATTGGTTCTATGGACTATATCCTCAGTCCATCTCTTCCTTTGCTAATTTGCGAAGAGAGTTTCTGCTCAGGTTTTCTACCTCTACAAAGAGAAAGGGCGGTCCAAAAGCTCTTTTTGAGATCAGGCAGCGAGAGAATGAGACATGGTCTCATTTTGTGGATTGTTTCCAGAAAGAAATCTTGGACAATGACATCGTCGATCAAGAAATGTATCGAGTGGCTCTTATTCATGGTCTGCGTGAAGGACCACTCAAATTTGAGGCTAATGTCTGAGCGCCAAGGACATATCAAGAGTTGATTGACTTAGCCAACTCATACATTCGCGGCAAGAAGAGCAATTCCAACTTCGTCTCCAGGCTTGTAGCAGAGAAAGATCCTTCTTCTTACAAGCAATCCCCGAGGTCTCCTCAGAAAGATTTTCCATCCTAATCAAGGGAAGAAAATTTTAACATCACTGACACCCCTTCCCGGGCCAAGATCGTGCCTGAGATCAATTATTACTATTGTCAGCCCCAGCTCCACAAACAGCTTCGGTTCATCATCAGCAAGATGATGACTTGCTAGAGTCCAAACTAGATGAGGTCATGCAAGAAGTAAGCCAAATCATGAAGGGTAGGGCTAATTTCAAAAGGCCTTACCAACCGATAGATCAAAGATCAAAAGATTCAGATCCGTTCTGTGAGTTTCACAAAGGAACTGGGAATTTAACTGAAAACTGCCGAGCGCTTCGTCAACTTGTACAAAAGATGCTGAGGAAGGGTAAGATGTGCGATCTGTTCCCGAAGGATGACCACTCTGATCTGTCAACTTCAAAAGGTAAAGAAGTTGCAGACGTTCTGTGCTGCTCAAAGGGAGTTTGTCAAATCAACAATTATCCTAACCTCATCATCAACGAGACCATTGATGCCGATGACGAGGGCTCCCTTGGAAGATTATTCTAAAGTAAAAAAAGGACATTGTAGTTCCAAAAGCTCCTTGCAATCATGACCGTTTATTTCTACTTTACTCTTCAAACATTCTCTTTTAAAGCACTTCTAAGTGTTCTTTCATTCATTTCAATAAATTTTACGTCAGAGATCCTATACTGATACTTTTCCCTTTATGGAGTGCTTCCTCCTCTATTTTTTCTCTTTGCCAAAGAGATCACTGAACCACCGAGATATCGCCGAGTCTTGCTTAGGGCTCCCTCGAGGTTGGACTCCGACGTAAGACCACAATTACCACATATAGTGGGGAGTGTTCGCGTATGTGTAGTGGGGGTCGTTCAACTCTCGTGTGGAGGATTACGGGGCTTTGGATCCTAGTCAGTATCTAACACAAAGTGTGTATCAAGGGAAGTCTCATGTGTTAGCTCTGTTGCACTCCGTTAGGGATACATTATAGTTACGATGATCTTTGATAGGCAAGCAATGATGATCAAGTATAGTCTTGCCTCCTCGATCATCTCATGATTTTAATGGACGAATACTCTATGGTACTCTCAATCTGTGCCTTCGCGGGGCCCATAACTCCGCTGATCACTCCATAGACAAGCAATAGGCCACTTGGCACATCTAGTCTAATTGATCAGCGATGTTTGTAACCCGAGGCATGAGAGCAGTGTATCTATCGATCCTTCTCAGGATTTTTTGTGCTTGTTTCTCTTTTGTGCCCTTCTAAATGAAGCGCGACCAGCCCGCTCTAGGTAGGACTACACCCTAGATGATTTTTCTTAGGCAAACGATGCATAAGGTCCATGGGTGCACTCTTATGGCAGCATCCAGTCTTTTTTGGTCATCTTCGGGTGTAGCCCTCCTTTATCATTTTGCCTTCTTACAGGTTAACAGGTTAAGTCCAACCTATCAAAAGGATTTGCAACATCTATTTTGATTATGCTCATTTTATATATTCGACTTTCATGAAGCTCTATCCGTCGGCGATTGATTATGCTTATTATTGGCATCTATTATTCAATCAAAGAATTTGTTCCTCTTCATTGACAAGCCATGCTATTGAATTCCAATCAAGATGGTTTCATCTTGCTGATCTGGATTTTATATTAAAGACATCATACTTGATCACGTGAGATGATCATTATTGCGGTTTAATCTCTATTCAGTTAATAGTAGAGTTTGTCGGGTATCTCTTCTGCTATCCAATTATATCTTATCATATCAACAGTCAACATTCGCAAGTTCCATCCATGTACTTGCAGCTTAGTTTTCCTTCATATCTACTTCTAATTTCTCTTTTGCAGAAATTAGCAGATATTTGCAAGTTCTCTTCAGGTACTTGCAATTTACTTTTCTATCATATCTGCTTCTAACTCTTCTTTTGCAGAAATTAGTATATATTTGCAAGTTCCCTCAAGGTACTTGCAACTTAGTTTTATTTCATATCTATCGCTTACTCTTCCTCTTGCAGAGAATAACAGATAATTTCAAGTTCCATCCAGGTACTTGCAACTTAATTTAATTTCATTTTTGTCGCTTACTCTTCTTCTTGCAGAGAATAGCTAATAATTGCAAGTTCCATCCAGGTACTTGCAACTTTGTTTTATTTCATATCTACTGCTTACTCTTCCTCTTGTAGAGAATATCAGATAATTACAAGTTCCATCCAGGTACTTGCAACTTAGTTTTATTTCATATCTGACGCTTACTCTTTCTCTTGCAGATAATAGCAGATAATTGCAAGTTCCATCAAGGTACTTGCAACTTAATTTTATTTCATATCTGCCGCTTACTCTTCCTCTTGTAGAGAATAGCAGATAATTGCAAATTCCATCCAGGTACTTGCAACTTAGTTTTTTTTTATATCTGCCGCTTACTCTTGCTTTTGCAAAGAATAGCAGATAATTGCAAGTTCCATCAAGGTACTTGCAACTATAGGTGTGCATAAGTAACCGAAGAACCGAGAAACGAACCAAAACCGACCCGAACTGAATGGTTCGGGTCGGTTCTCTAGTGGTTTGGTTCAGGTACGGTTCTTAAAAATATAGAACCGTTGGTTCGGTTCTCGGGTCTTATGGTCGGGTACCCGAGAACCGACCCGAACCGATTTATATAATAGTTTAATACTTTAATTTATAGGTAATACATTAATTTAAATTAATAAATCCCGTGAAGTAGCCAAATAGGTGTGAAATGTGAATGACTCTCCCGTAGTCCCGTACTCCCTAACTCTCGTGAATGAGTCTCCCTCTCTCGTAAGGAACCCTTCCGAAACCCTAGCCGGCATCCGCCCCCATCGTCGTCTCGCTGGTTCGCTGTTGGTGGTGTCGATGCCTCTTCCTTGCCGGCACGTGGTTGTACCCTTGCAGGTGTCGACCCCTCCTCGCTGGATCATGGTTACAGGCATACAACCTTACATGTGCCTAATCCTCCTCTCAAATATTCCTCGTTGGCGACTGAGCTGCAGCCTTGTAGGTGAGTTCTCCTCCTCTCTAATAGATGCAGTTCTATTGCTAATTGATGTTGTTGTGCGCCATAAATTTGCCCTAGAATGAGGGCCAACAGAGCATTTAAGATGTGAAGTTTTTATTCTCCTTGCAGTTTATTTTAGACAAGTTCATTTCCAATTATTAATGGAAGTTTGGAAGTTAGTAACAAATGAACAAGTTTATGGTTGCTGACTTGTTCTATACTAACCAGTCATTGTGTCAACCTGAATGGATATGCTGGGAGTGACTTCTTCCTTCCTTTTGCTATTTTTTGGTTGAACTATATGCTTTTATGTTATATTTTTTCTTCTGAAAAGGATCTTTTCCCACTGAAAGTTTATTTTGCTAACCTTTTGTAATATTGGCTTGAGATCATTGTTGCTGATATGAGTTAGCACAGCTACATATATCAATACTTTTTAATTATAGCTATACTATCGTCTGATTGGTTATTTATATCGGTATTATAGTTATTTTAAGGAATCGAGAACCGAACCGTAACTGATCCGACATTTCCGGTTCGGTTGCGGTTCTATAATTTAGAACCGTGGGTCGGTTCCGGTTCCAAAAACGTGGAACCAAACCTATACGAATCGGTTCTTGGTTTTGAGTGGAACCGAACCGAACCGATCCGAGTTGCACCCCTACTTGCAACTTAGTTTTATTTCATATCTGCCACTTACTCTTTCTCTTGCAGAGAATAGCAGATAATTGCAAGTTCCATCCATGTACTTGCAACTTAGTTTTATTTCATATCTGCTGCTTACTCTTCCTCTTGTAGAAAAAAGCAGATAATTGCAAGTTCCATCCAGGTACTTGCCACTTAATTTTATTTCATATTTGCCGCTTACTCTTCCTCTTGCAGAGAATAACAGATAATTGCAAGTTCCATCCAGGTACTTGCAACTTAGTTTTATTTCATATCTGTCGCTTACTCTTCCTTTTATAGAAATTAGCAGATACTTACAAGTTCCATCAAAGTACTTGCAACTTAGTTTTATTTCATATCTGCCACTTACTCTTCCTTTTATCGAAGTTAACAGGTGCTTGCAAGTTTCCTTCAGGTACTTGTAAGTTATCATTCTTCTATGTTTTCCTCTCATCTTTATTTTGCAGAGCTCAATGAAAGACATTCACATCTTCTTCATTTTTCAAAAGCAATTCAGGTACACACGAGATGTACCTCCTTTCGCCTGCATTGACTTTTCTTTTGTAGAAAAAAGATAGACATTGGCCAACTCCTTCTAAGGGGAGACATCAGGTTCCAGCTCTCCTTACCTCTTACTTTTTCGAGGGAAGGATCACAATTTTCATGGGTATCCTACTTTTTTGAAGTTCCCTTCGGGACTTAAAAAGTGTGGGGATTATGTTAACCCAAAAATCGGCGATCCCTCCCAAGGTAGCAAGCTTGCAAGTCACGGCTTGCTCCAGGTTCCACCTAGAGGTCGCGACCTTTCCTAAGGATGGGCGGACAGACTTCTCTGTCCACTCAGGCCGCGCGGCTTGGACGGTATCCCTTGTCTGACCGCCCAGGTCGCGCAGCAACCACTTATTCTGCACGGGGTGCGGACTGCTTCCTTAGTCTGCCTCTGCAGGCTGCGCGGTTTAGATCAGCTAACCGTGTGATGGTTCTCTCTATTCCAATAGGCACTATCCAACAAAATGGCGAACTGATATTGCTATCCGGCCAGACCGCCAAGTAGCCGCATGATCGACAGGGGTCACCTTCTTCAGCCCACTCCTACAGGTCGCATAGCAAGCAAGGCAAACCACCACATCGCCAAGCAACCTACCTTTAGGTCGCCCGACAGTACGCGACAATCCTGTCCGTACAACAAGAGACGGAATTCTGCATCAGGGGCGACCTACGTCTTCAGTCTGCCAGGTCTCCCAGACGGCGACCAACTCTCCTGTCCGCCAGCAATGGGCGGACTCGGTATCAGCTCGCTTGCAGAGAGACTGCAGCATGGCCAACTACTCTACACTAGACCGCGCAATACCATGCAGACTCAACTCCAGCCCGCTAGAATATGGCGGGCTCACTCACTCTAGCAAGGACGATCGACTTATTCTACCCGCTAATGGGTAGCGACCTCGCACCAATTAAAAGTATGTGCGACCTGCACTCTTCAGTCCGCCAGGTCGTCAACCTCTTGTCGCCCAGCAGGGGGGACAAGCCTTCAACAGGAGGCGGGATCTTCCTGTCCGCCGCGGGCTCGACAAACTCAATATGCGGTCCTCCACTCAGTACTCCAGCTTCCCAGCTCCGACCACTTCCCAGCAAGAGGCGGACTACTCCTCAGCTCGCATACCTCAGCGCGGGCTTGCTCAGTGCAGTAGAGGCGGACTTGTCCCAGTTTGCCAACAGCAGATCAGCTCAAGTAGACAGTCCCTATCTGCACAACATGGTGCGGACTCGGCGGACTCCTTCTCTACTCTCACAACTTACTGCTCTACCGAGTGTAACGTTACCAGGACCGTCTCCGGCCTGAGACTATAAATAGGCCCCAAAACCTCTCATTCCGCAGATATGGTGGAGGGGGACAACGAAGGCATCAAGACATGCGGACTCAGTTTCTCAGTCCACGCGACCTCACCTATCTTCTCGGCCTGATCACGCAGTCTTCTCGGCTTAGTCTAGCGAGCTGCGGTATCAGCTGACCGTGTGGACTGCCGACCTCTCTGCTCAGTCCGCGCGGACTCTGGCAACTTCTTCTCTTAGCCGCCAGCTTCACCCTTTGTACCCTTTATTTGCTCATGGAAAGGCCTCATCTCAAGTTGTAATACTGAATATAATCAAAGGAAAGTCCGCCGTAAGAGTGGCATTTAAGCCGCGGTGGGCGAAGTCTGTTGTTGCCGCTACAAGCGTCCCCCTCTTCTTCTCAACTCCTCTCCTCTCTCGGTCTCAACTATCAGAGCAAACCATCAAAGTAACCGTCTGCTTGACGGTTCCTGATCAACATTCCCTGCTATTCCCAACATCCTCAACAACCTCTCCTCTATCCCCGCAACCTTCTTCTTTACCTCGCTTGTGAGATCGAACACCCGTTAGCTGCTGGTGCCCGCAACCTCCTCTCCGTTTTCGCGCATCAACAATGGGTAACACCAAAAGAACTTCAACTATTGCTTCACGTTCCTTTAATGCGGCAGTCTAGCGGTCTTCCTTTTCATCCATCAGGAGAGCCTGACCGCTGGGATGGCGAGGCAGACTCCTTGGGTAAGAACAATGCGTCCTATAGAAAGAGATCGATACACTTGATGTGCACGAACTCGGGTTTGAAGGCATCCAGCTTCCGCAGGTGTGCCAAGGTGATCTTTCTAGATTTGTTCCCGGCCTTCAAGAGGTACCTTAGCTTCAGCACTTGGATAAGGAGGGGAAACACTCTAAGATCTTCCGGGTGTGTGGTGGGACCTCCGTGCTGGAGCCTTGGGTTTGTCCGCAACTATTCACGATTAAAATTTTTGTTTTTGTAAACTATCCTTCATGTGTTTTCTTTTAACTGCCTTCTGTGTTCGCACCACACTACCCGTCGAGAGCTCGCTCCGCACAAATGAGGCGCCCGCACGTCCAGTGATAATGAGTGTACACGTGAAGTACGAGTATTCGGAGTGTTCGACTGGGCCAATATTTCAGGAGAATCGACGGTCTCACCACAGTAGCTGGGTCCATTATAAACGGTTAAGGTGGTCAGTCGGGCCTAGGGCATCCGTAGGTCTCTCGTCCGCAAATGACATTGTAGAACGTTAGAGGGGTATAAGAACTTGTTGCTCTGAGTTTCTCCTCGGAAAGGGGACCAGTAACAATAACACCTCAATTCAATGTGTGATTGGTCAACACATCCAGACCCGCCACATATACAACCCGGGAGTATCTCCACGAGGACAATTATCGCGGCCTTACAGTGGGGGACGTGACTCACATCGGCAGGAGGGTCAGAGACTTGATGTTTTCCTCTTCTTAGAATGTTCGGATTCGTTCGTGAGGGTCCAAGCAAGCTCCAGGACTCACCAGAATGGACAAAATTGAGGCTGCATGCGCCGCACATGTCTGCCAAAAATCTTCCTTCATATCGCATTGGGCTAATAGCCCTCCATGCGATAGGAAGCTCTTTAGTGATAGATCGTAGGGAGCAAATGTTGTTTCGAAGACTTGAACCAGGTGCTAAGCATCAGGGAGAAAACGTACCTTAGCTTAGGAATTCTACTTTTTAGGTCATCTCCGCTCCAGGTGTTTGGCATCTCCCTGCCTTTATAGGTTTGCAGTCAGTAAGCTCCATTTCTGAGCGCTTGTTTGACGTTGAATGGTCCCTCTCAGTTGGGGTTAAGCTTCTCTACTGAAGCTTCTCTTCCAGTTGCATCCACTTTTTCAGCAAGAGGTCCCCCTTATCGAACTGCTTCACTCGTACATTACTGTCAAAATATCTGGCCATTCTCTGATTTTCCTCTGCTCACTGGATCACCGACTGATCACGGAGCTACTCGATAAGATCAAGACTGCACCTCATCTCTTTCTCGTTGTTTTCCATCCAGCCATCATTACCTTGCTTGGCAAGCAATACATGAGGGCTTTCTATGTCAAACTCTACTGGGATGAAAGCTTCGTACCTAAGAGATAATTTGAACAGGTTTCACCGGTCGCTGAAAGAGTTGTCCAAAGGGTCCACCAAACCGCTTGCAATTGCTCTGCCCAATTGTCGCAAGCATTCTACCTTCTTCTTGAGCAAACTTAGGATCTGCTTATTGGTTACTTCTACCTGTCCATTGCTACGGGAGTGATGGACTAATGAGAATCGAAGCTCGGTCCCTACATGATCACAGAAACTAGCCAGCTCCTCACTTGCAAACTGAGGGTCGTTGTCCATAACAATGGCTGCTGGGACTCTATGCCGACAGATAATCTCTCCCCAGATAAAGCTTTTAACTACCCGAGTTATCGTTTTGTCCAGTGTCTTGGATTCTTTCTATTTGCTGAAAAAACAATCATAACCAGGATGAAGCGGCGTTGCCCGCTTGCCTTTGGAAATAGGCCTATTAGATTCATCACCAGAACGATAAAAGGCTAGGGGACGAAGATGGACTTAGGCACTGTTTGGGTGGACTTATTTTCAACGGTCAAGCGGTTACGACCGCATGTACCCGACCTAAATTTCGGTTACGACCGCATGTACCGGACCTAAATTTAGGTCCGGTACATGCGGTCGTAACCACTTGACTGCTGAAAATAAGTCCCCCCAAACAGAGCCTTAAGATACTAAGCAGGCTGGACTTGAAGGGAGCGAACTTCTGGCACATTATGCATTTTCTGGCAAAAATCGCGCAATCTCTTCTGATTGTCGGCCAAAAATAATCTTAACGAAGAATTCTTTTTTCGAGGGTTTTAGCTCCGGAGTGACTACAACACTCTCATAAATGCACTTCTTACAAGATTCGAGGGATCTCCTCTTCCACCACACATCATGCTAAAGGCGAGAGAAGAGTCTTTTGATAGAGAATTCCCAAGATCAGAGAATAATGGGCCGCCTTTATCTTGAAACACCTCTTCTCACTTATTGAGGGAAGAACCTCTCTAGTCATTAAGTGGTGGACGAAAGGATCCACTGATGTAGGCCTACGCGTCCGATGAACATGTGTGGGTTACAACGATGAATCACTCAATGGAAACTGATCTTCACTAACAAGTTACGCAATACAAATACAATCGTGATTAGTGCTCAACCAATGCCACACTCATAATATCCACCAAGAGGAACCCGACTAAAACAGCAATTCAGAAAGGAGTCAAATCCACTCCCATGAAAACTACACAAAGGAGAAATAAGTCCTTAGGAAACTCTAAAAAAAATATTTGAGTAATAACTTTAGCAATACTAGATATTACCAACAGATTCAACCAATGCTTTCAAAGGTAACACCCGACCTCATCCACCGAAAAGCAACACAAAGCTCGTAACAAGAGAGAGGGAAGCACACACGAGAGTCGAGAGAATCGTTATCTAAGATCACTCATGACATAGTGGAAAACCTCTCTCCATGAGATCCATCGAAGTCAAACCGGACGGAGATAAGGGCACAAGTTCCAACGAAGTCACATCGGGTGTAAAGGGGTCGGCACTGTCGTTGCCTATGAGCAGAAAGAGGGGGTGTCGGCGAAGCCGAGCGGCGAGCTGCTCTCGCACAGGGGAACTGCGACACAGTGAGGGAGAAAACCGAGCGCCCAACCCTAGCTGTCTCATCAGATTTTCTTTTCTCACAAAGTAGAACTGTGTTTCATTTCTCCTCCATTCAGCCTTTATAAGGTTTTACATTAATACTCAACATTAACTTAAAACATTAATACTAACCAGCACTTAACTTAAAACTAAAACATTTAATTAAATCTAAAAACTAAAAAACTAAAACTGCTAAAATATTAACTTAAGTAGCATTTGTAAACTCCATCCAAGAGCTATGCGGTCGTGCGTGGCCGCAAGCGAAGGTTGTAGCAATATTTGCGGTTGCGGCGGGCTTCCTCAAAATTATGCGGGACGGCTCCATCTCCATCAATCCTCCCCCGCTCAAAAGCACTCATCACCAGTGAGTGACCACGACGATATTGTTGAAGGGAGAGAATCATTTAGCCGTTCCAATTCAGCTTCTGGGACCCAAGAATCACCTGATGTAGGTCAATCATGCCAACGAACAAGGTAGCAATGGATGCTACCGTTAGAAGAAGTGAGAACCTCATCATCCAAAATTCTGTCAGGCACAAAAGAGGTTTTGAGAAACCATGGAAAAATGTTAGCAACATGCGTAAGAGTATCCATAACATCAACAACCAGCATACAAAAAGGAGGATCCAACGTGGAGAGAGACACGAGAACTAGCTCACCACCCACCCCAAGAGAAGATGTAGACGGAGAAGAAAAAGGAGAATGAAGTAATTCCGGTGGTGGTGAAACATCAGGTGTTATATTCGAAACATTGAAAATAGGAGAAATTCTCCAATAAGTCGGCAAATCCAAAACATAAGCCTTATCACTCAATTTTTTTAGAATTTGAAAAGGACAGGCTCTCCCATGGGCTTACTTTTTTATGGTGCCTGAAGGAAACCATTCAGGGAGTAGACAGACTAAAACTGAATCACCAACATTTAAGTGGGACGCCCTCCGATGCAAGTTGGCATGTGAATGATAAAGATCATATTGCGTGGCTAGAGTTTCGTGAATGTGCTTATGAAGATCGTGAATATGTTGAGCAAAATCTTATGCAAAGTGACTTGATTGATAAGTGGATGGTAGAGGGATCAAATCACAAGGCACCGACACTTTATACCAGTGCATAATTTCATTAGGCGATAAACCAGTAGAATGATTTTTTGAATTATTATAAACGAGTTGGGCGTGTGGAAGGACGAGACCCCAAGTGCCTTTGTGATCACTCACAAGACACCGTAAAAGGTTGCCCAAATTACAATTAATGACCTCTGTTTGTCCATCTATTTGTGGGTGATAGGTCGCGGAAAAAAGAAGCTTATGACCCATTAATTTGCATAGGGTCTTCCAAAAATAACTAGTAAACTTGACATCCCTATCACTAACAATAATCTTGGGTACGCCACGGTGACTAACTACCTCCTTGAAATAAATTTTAACGATATGAGAAGCGTCACTCGTCTTGCTACAAGAAATAAAAAATGTCATTTTAGAGAAACGATCTAAAACAACTAGTATGGAATCATGCTGGCGAATGGTTGGAGGGATGCCTAAAATGAAATTCATGCTCACATCTTCCCATGGAACGAAAGAAATGGGGAGCGGCGTGTATAACCCAACGTTGGTCTTATTTCTCTTAACTAATTGGCAAGTCCGACAATTACTAACTATCTTGCCAACTAGTGCCTTCAAATCCGGCCAATAAAATTTATCTTCCACTAGTGAAATGGTTTTATCCCTTCCAAAATGTCATCCTAGACACCCACTATGGATTTTCCAAATGATGAAATGACAAAGTGATAATTGTGGGATACACAACTTGTAATGCTTGAATAGATATCTGTCTCGAATATAATAGGCGGAAATAGTAGTAGAGGATTCATGTCAGTCACTCAAGTAAGCGTCCTTAAAATCGGGACAGTGCACGTACTCATCCTTAACCCTTTCAAATCTGATGACCTTAACTTGCATATAGTTAATGAAAAAGAGAGGCAACTAAGGGCATCAGCGACACGGTTTTGTGAACCCTTAAGGTGCTTGGGGGAAATGTGTACTCTTGTAGAAAATAGACCCATTTAGTGTGACAGAGACTGATTTTATGTTAAGAATTAATAAATCTAAGGGTTTCATGATCGGGATGGAGATAATGCCTCCAATATTGGAGACAACGGATGACTACGTAGAATTCCCTATCATAATTGGAATAATTTAATTTTGGGCCCAATAACCGCTCACTAAAATAACAGATGGGTTGTCCCACTTGGCTTAGAACACCACCAACACCAACTCCGGATGCATTGCATGTTAGTTCAAAAACCTTATTGAAGTCCGGTAAGCGAAGAATCAGAGCTTCCGTCATTTTAGTTTTGATAGTTTGGAACGCAACGGTGGCAGAGGTAGTCCACTAAAAAACGCCCTTCTTCATACACTTCGTAATGGGTGCCATGATACTACTAAAGTCTGTTGGTACCCTAGATGTGATTTGGCTTATGTAATCCCTTTCCAGCCCCTCTTGATCCATATAAAGATATATGATCATGTTTAGACTCTGTTTAGTCTCCCTAGGGCAGTTTATAAACTGACCTAGAGCTTAGGTTAGAAGTTCTAGATGTTTTTGTGGTTAAGGCTTTTCCGTTCGACCATCGTCGAACGAGGCCTCGCGATCGTCGATCAATGGTCGACGATAGCAGGGCTATTGAATCTTTGAAGTCAAGACAATTATCGTCGACCGTTGGTCGACGATCTCAGAGCAAGCTTACTACGCTCTGAAGGATGGTCGACGATCTGTCATCATCAGGTCGACGATCGTGTTCTTGCTTCACGATTTCTGTCTCGACAGATATTTGCCTTTGCTGGTCGACTATCTGTTAGCTGGTCGACGATCTGTTCGCTGGTCGACTATCTGTTAGCTGGTCGACGATCTGTTCGCTGGTCGACTATCTGTTAGCCGGTCGACGATCTATTAGCTGGTCGACGATTTATGGTCGACGATTTCTGTTCCGACAGATTCCTGCTATTAGTCGACGATCTGTTTGCAGGTCGACGATCATCGAACTCCTGTTCGACGTTTTCTGTCTGCTTTTATCTGTTCGTATTTATTTTATTCCTTGGTTTATTTCCAAGTGTGTTAGCTTGTGGTTAGAAAGATTTTCTGAAGAATGTTTGTGCTAATTTATGGCTTAAATTCAAATGAATTATTTACCAAATATGTCAAGCATAAATTACGGGATTCAGTATTCTTGATAAAGCATTTTTGTCTTATTATACAAAATATATTGCCAGGCTGTATTCTAGCCGTTGGCGGTGTATGCTATTTCCAAGAACGATAAATCTTTATGCTGAGATATTTTCCTATTCATTTATTTCCTTATTGGGACTGACAGAAAGTTAATAGGCCATTCTATTCCTATTGCTATATTCTATTTTGAGATAATCTGTTGCAGGGCTCGAGAATTCAAATCAATAGAGCCGTTCCAAAAAGAAAAACGTGAAGACATATTTAAGAGAAATTCTTCTCTCAGCAAAAGAGAAGTAACAGACACAGAGAAATATTATTCATTCGCTCAAGCATCATCAGAGCAGCTCTTCACAATCTCACAACAAGAAGAAGAAAAGTTTTCCTGAAGCAAAAGCCCAGAGCAATCATCTTTCTTTCTCAAGTCTCCTGAGCATCTGCTTAGAGTTTTCAAGACTTCAGAAAGAGCTCCAGTTCTGCTTCAAGTGCTCCAGAATCTTAAGACCTGATAAAAATCAGTCTTCAGATCTCTGAGGATTTAGTTTCAGTTTATCTGAAACTCCTTCATCCTGAAGCAAAGGCTTTCCCTGGACTTCCACTGAGCCAGGGGGAGACTTTGATTCTTTAGAGAATCCACAAATCTTCTCTAATCTGTATTTAAAACAGAGAAGATAATCTAACCCTCTCAACCCCTTTGTAAAAAGAGTTTGTTCACACCTCTTCAAAAGTGAACGTTGGTGACAGGACACCTTATCAACAACCTGTGGTTGAGCATCCTTATCAAAAGCTCAAAGGGTCTGTTTGATCTACCTGAATCAGATCATTGGTGGCAGGGCACCTTAGCAAAAACCTGTAGTGGATTCCTACCAGGGTGGTAGAAGAGTGGATGTACCTATTTAAAGGGAACCACTATATATCCTGTGTCCATCTGGTTATCTTGCTTATTCTTTTTATTCTGTGGCTGTGATAGAACTACCTAGGTTTGCTAGTTGCTGTGATAGGCTTATAGTTAAACTGAAATTTCAGTTAACTCTCTCACTTGTGCACTTCACTGTGTTAGGCTCTTAGGGTTCAAGTATCAGATTATTTTATTCCGCAAATAAACTCCAAGGGAGCTGACTAAGTGTTCATAAAATTTTGAATACTCTATTCACCCCCCCTCTAGAGTAGTTTACAACTTATCCCCTCACTTTCAATTGGTATCAGAGGGAGGTTAGCTGTTCATACAGGCTAACACCTGAGTTAAAAGATCCTGTGATAAGTTGTTTCCTGATACCATTCACAAACACTTTCACACATGGCCCAGTCTAAGGATTATTCAAGCACCAGACCTCCTGTATGCAACTTGTCCAAGTTTGGCATATGGAAGGCCAGGATAAGACTATACATGAATTCTATTGATGAAGATATTTTTTCTTCTATTTTGACAGGACCACCTGCTAGGCCGGCTGCTGCTTCCACTTCTGCTGATCTCAGTGCTGTGCCACCACCTGACTACAATGAAACTTACAAGAAGGCAAAGGCAGCTGATGCAAAAGCAATGAATATCCTAGCTCAGACAATGTCTGATGAGATATTCCAGAAGCTGGCTGAATGTACCTCAGCCAAAGCTATGTGGGATTCCCTCAACCACATAGTTGCTGGCCCAGCTGATGAGAGGAAGGACAGGAGATCCCATCTCACCTCTCAGTATGAAAATTTCAAGAAGGATGATGCTGAAGACATTGACACAATGTACACAAGACTCAGTTCAATAATAAGTGAACTGAGGTCTTTGGACAAGGAGATAACTTTGTCAGAAGTAAATGACAAGATCCTGATGTGCCTTCCCATCTCATGGGACTCAAGGATATGGCCCATCAAGGATGGAAGAAACACTGTGGAACTCTCCACAGAAGCTCTGTTGGGAAAACTCAGGTCATATGAGCAAACCTTAAAGAGTAGAGCTGCTGTAACTGAAGTGAAGACTCCAACACCAATAAAGAAAGAGCATTCTCTAGCTCTTAAGGCTGCTGAGACTTCTGAAGGAAGTCAATCAAATGAGGAGTTACTGGCACTCATTGCCAAGAGGTTCTTCAACATGGGAAGAAGAGACCTCAGAAAGAAGTTCTCCAAGCATGAGGACAAGCCAAGGTATGACAAGACTCCATCTAAAGAAATCATTTGTTATGTTTGCAGCAAGCCTGGACACATTGCCCCAGATTGTCCAGAGAAGAAGTACAAGGAGAAGAAACATGAGAAAGAATACAGGAAGCACCACTCCAAGTCCTCATCACACAAATACAAGAAGAAGGACAAGGGATTTGTGGCTGCTACCTGGAGTGAAACAGAAGAGGATACCTGCTCCTCTAGCTCCAGTGATTCTGAAGAAGAAGAAGAAAAGAAAGCCAAAGAGGTCTGCCTCATGGCTATTGATGCCTGCAGCTCTCTGTCAGCTGCAGAGAATTCTGGAGAAGAAGGAGACAATGAAGAAGATTCCTTTATGGAGGACCAGGTAATCGACTCATTTTATTTCTCATCTCCTGAGTTCAAACTAAAATTTAAAACTCTATGTTTAGATTTACTATTATCTGAAAAAGAAATTAAGTCACTTAGACTAAAAATAATGGAACTAGACATGGAAGGTACTGAAATAATCAGATTAGAAAAGGAATTAGAGAGCTCAAAAGAAGAAATAACATTCCTAAAATTAGAACTAGCTAAATCTAAGAGGTTAGAAGAACAATTAAATGGCAGAAGCCTTAAATTATCTGAAATAACCTGTATAGCAAACACTAGGGTTGGTAATGATAAACTAGGCTTAGGTGCTACACCTAGTGAACCCATCCTCCTCACAAAGGAGAGATTTAGCACTCCAGTAAAATTTGTTTCTGAATCAGGAATAAAGAATACTGAGGAGATTGAAAAATGCAAGAAAATTCAGAATAAGATTAAGAAAGAGAATAGGAAGAAAAAATTTCTAGCTTTACAAAAGTCGTCGACCATTGATCGACGATCTGGACATAAGCTGGAAAATAAAAATCAAACTTCCAGAACTTCAAATCCTAATCACCACCCCAGGTTGTTTAATCCTTCAACTGAATGGATTATCCCACCTAGGAGATCACACCCTTTAGGATATAAATCTAAGCCTGCAAAATCTTTTATATCTAGTTTTTCTTTTGTGAAGAATACTGGACCCAAGGTAACCTGGGTCCACAATGTATAACTGTTCTTTCTGCAGGTGAAGACCTATCCAGTCATACATGACAAATGGTATCTGGATAGTGGATGCTCAAAGCATATGACAGGAAAGAAGAAGAACCTGTCAGGTTTCAAAGCCAAGCTGGGACCAAAAGTTGTATTTGGGGATTCCAGCTGTGGACAGACTGAAGTGTATGGCAGCTTCACCATAGGAGCCGTAACCTTCAAGAAAGTAGCTTATGTCTCAGGACTAAAGCACAACCTAATCTCTGTAAGTCAAATGTGTGATGCTGGGTACAAGGTATGGTTTACTGACACTGCTTGCAATATTTCTTTAAATAATACTGTGGTGTTAGTAGGTATTAGAATTGGAAATGTTTATGTTGTAGATTTTAATTCCTCCAAATCTGAAATATGCTTATTTAATGAAGTAACCAGTAATAATACCCTTTGGCATAAGAGACTTAGTCATGTAAATTTGAAAAACATTTCTAGGTTGGCTAAATACAATCTTGTACGAGGTTTACCTTCTTGCCCCTACAAGAAGGAAGGCCTTTGCAAAGCTTGTCAATTAGGTAAGCAAACAAGAAATGGCTTTAAATCAGTTAATAAAAGTGATTCTCCCAGGATTCTGTACTTGCTACATTTGGATTTATTTGGTCCTATTGCTGTACAGAGTCTTGGAGGAAAGTCTTACACTTTAGTAATTGTAGATGACTTCTCTAGGTTCACTTGGGTATTCTTCTTGAGAACTAAGGCTGATAACTTCAAGGTTCTTACAGATTTTCTAAAGTGTATACAGAGTGAGTATTCTACTCAGATTGCCTTGATCAGAAGTGATCATGGTACTGAGTTTGAGTCTCTTCTTATGCAAGAATTCTGTGAGAAGGAAGGTATCAAACATAGCTTCTCTGCTCCTAGAACTCCTCAACAAAATGGGGTAGTTGAAAGGAAAAACAGAACCCTAATTGAAGCTGCAAGTACATTGTTGGCAGATGCTAACATTCCTCTGTCCTTTTGGGCTGAAGCAGTCAGCACAGCTAACTATGTATTGAACAGAAGTCTGATACATAAACTTAAGGGTAAGACTCCCTATGAATTACTTAAGCAAGTGAAACCTAAAATAGACTACTTTAGAGTATTTGGTTGTGTTGCTTTCGTTCATAACAATAACAAAGAATACCATAGAAAATTTGAGGCAAAAGCTTCAATGGGAGTTTTTCTAGGATACTCTCAAGTAAGCAAAGCCTATAGGGTCCTTAATAAATCCTCTCTTAAGATAGAAGAGTCTGCACATGTCTCTTTTGATGAGACAGTCATGTATTATAAGGAGAAGGACTCTTCCTCTAATAGTACAGTGCAAGTCCTAGGAGTAAGTAAGGATTTGGAAGGTTTGAGACTCACACAGTAGAATCATCCCCAACAAACTCCTCAGGCTGCTTCTTCAGATTCTGAATCTGATGTAGAACTTTTTGAAGTTAAAGCACCTGTTCCAACAGTTGATCAAATTCCACATGAGGAATTAAATCTTGAAACTGTTGAAGATCAGATCATTGTTGAACCTACTGATCTTGTCACACTTAGAGATCACCCTGTATCTCAAGTGATTGGAGACATTTCAGCAGGAGTCCAGACAAGACATCAACTCAACAAAAATGTGATGTTTGCTTGTTTCCTTTCTCAGGTTGAGCCCCTAACTATTAAAGATGCTGAGCTTGATCCACACTGGATTATAGCAATGCAAGAGGAGCTTAACCAGTTTGAAAGATGTAAAGTTTGGACCTTGGTTCCAAGACCAAGAGGCCAACGGATCATAGGCACCAAGTGGGTGTTTAGAAACAAGCTTGATGCCCAAGGCATAGTAGTTAGAAATAAGGCTAGGCTAGTAGCTCAAGGCTATAGACAGGAGGAAGGCATAGATTATGATCAGACTTTTGCCCCTGTAGCTAGACTAGAAGCCATTAGGATTTTCCTAGCCTATGCTGCCTATAAAAGATTTAAGGTCTTCCAAATGGATGTGAAGAGTGCCTTCCTCAATGGAGATTTAAAGGAAGAAGTGTTTGTTGAACAACCACCAGGGTTTGTTTCATCAACCTTACCCACTCATGTGTTCAAACTCCAAAAGGCTCTATATGGACTTAAGCAAGCTCCTAGAGCTTGGTATGAGACCTTAGCAAATTTTCTTCTAGAACACAAGTTTGTAAGAGGTGTAGTAGATAGAACCCTGTTCATTAGACATCATAAGGACTCACAACTGTTAGTTCAAATCTATGTAGATGACATTATATTTGGCTCTACTGATCCCAAACTATGCAAGAGGTTCTCTGAACTAATGCACTCTAAGTTTGAGATGAGCAGCATGGGTGAGTTATCCTATTTCCTTGGTCTCCAAGTGAAACAGAGTGTTGATGGCATTTTCATTTCTCAATCAAAATATGCCAGAGAGCTGGTTAAAAGATTTGGAATGTCAGATGCTTCATCAATGAGCACACCTATGGCCTCAAATGCAGTTATTGATTCTGATGTCAATGGCAAGCCTGTTGATCAAAAGAACTTTAGAGCCATTGTTGGTTCCCTGCTGTATTTGACTGCAAGTAGGCCTGACATAATGTTTGCTACATGCCTATGTGCTAGGTTTCAGGTCAACCCAAAGGAATCTCACTTAACTCTTCTCAAGAGGATTTTGAGATACCTTAAGGGATGCCCTAACTTAGGACTGTGGTACCCAGCTGAGTCAGGATTTGAATTAATTGGATATTCAGATGCTGATTATGCTGGTTGTAGAGTTGACAGGAAAAGCACCTCAGGGACTTGTCAGTTCCTGGGAGAGAGACTTGTCTCTTGGTTTTGCAAGAAACAGGCATCTGTGTCTACTTCAACTGCTGAGGCTGAATATATAGCAGCAGCTAGTTGCTGTTCACAGATCCTGTGGATTCAAAATCAGCTAGTGGATTATGGGTACACACACTCAAACACAAAAATTCTGTGTGACAGTACCAGTGCAATATCAATTGCTCAAAATCCTGTGCACCATTCCAGGACCAAGCACATTGAGATTAGACATCACTTTCTGAGAGATAATGTGGAAAAGAACAAGATAGTAATGGAATTTATATCCACAGACCTGCAGAGAGGAGATATTTTCACTAAGCCCCTTGATGAACAAAAGCATTTGTTCTTCCTGAACCAGCTTGGCATGATTAATGGTTCAGAATAGTGAAAATTTGGTTAGTTTTGTTTTCTGTCTAAAATCGTCGAACGACTGATCGACGATCTTCGACCAGGTCAGAACTATCGTCGACCAACCGTCGACGACAGCTCGTTCTGTAGTAAGGCAGAAATCGTAGACCAACTGGTCAACGATCTCTCCTTAGGTATCTATCGTCGACCAATGGTCGACGACAGATTTTCTGTGCTGGGTGGAGAATCGTCGACCATCATTTATTGATCGACGATCGTGGTAATTGCGTGTAGGCGGTCGATGTTTACCATTTAGTCAAACATTGACTATCGTCGGTCTGTGTTCGACGACCGATTTTATTCCGGGATCGACGATCGCAGATTTGCTTCTAATAGTCGATTTAGGTCTGGAGATCGTCGTCCTTCCGCTCCGTCTTTTCATATTCCTTCTTCTGGCTTAGAATTCGCTCTCGAACTCTAATCCCGCGCGATTCTCTTCTCCCCTGTTTTGCTTCTCGATTCGCCATCTTCTCTCAAATCCTATGGCGATTCCTTCTGCTGTTCTCTTCGGAATGAAGTTCGACACTGGCTTCTGTGTCGACTTCGATTCTTTCAGCCGATGCGATCAACCAATCCAAGATATTCTGCAGCTATGTGAAGACCAAGGCCTCAAGAAATTTATGTCGTTCTCTCCTAAGATTCATATACCAGAAATTCGTGAATGGGTATACACCTCGTCCTCCAGCGACGAAGCGATGTCAGGAAAGATAAATGGCGAGGAGGTCACTCTGACTCCTGAAGTATTGACTGAGCTGTTTGGACTGCCAACAGGTACTGAGGAATATGAGCAAAGCACAGAGGATTATGGCCGCATGCTCACTGTGATGGGCCATGCCGAAGGGATTCCGGCTAAGCTGCTGAAGATAAACTTGTCTCCAGAATACAAGTTTCTGGCCGACCTGGTGGGCAAGGTTGTTTTGGGAAAACACTCGGCTCATGACAATATCAACAGGCAACAGTTTGCCCTGATGTCAGCTTTGGTGAATAAGGCACAGATTGCCTGGGGAAAAGTTCTGTTTGAACTAATAAGGAGAAAGAACAATCAGAAAGAGGTAAACCTTGCAAGGGTACTGGGTGTGTTTCTGTATGTGAAAGCACCCCTGCTGCTTGTTTCTGCACCGTCTGCAGTAAATGCCAGCAAGAGGTTGGACCCCTCTCTCTTCAAGAAATCTCAGAGGATTATCAAGAAGTCAGCCAGGGTTGATCCTAACCCTCCTTCAGACACAAGGGCTGATTCGGCCGCTCTCCCGCTTACTGGGGAAGGCTCAGCAATCCCTTCATCCTCCCTCTTTACCCCTGCATCTACATCTCCTGCATTACCCTCCACTCAATCTGAAGTGCCATCACAACATGCATCCTTCATTCCACCTGCATCTCCACACCAGTCACCAACACCATAACACCTGGCAGCTTCAGCCAGTGTTGACATGGTGACCGCTACCATCCTCACGCATCTTTCTCAACATGAATCCCACACTCATGTTGACGTTCACCCATCTCCACATGACTCATTTGATCATGTGGCAGATCATCCTGTTTCCATTCCATCCACCTCCACATCATCAGCATTTCAGATAACTCCTGAATTGCTTGCACAAATTGTCGAGCTCATTACTCCCTCCATCCAAAAAATGATTGAGGCTGCCAATGCCCCTCTCATTGCATCCATCAATGCCCTTACTCAAGCCATAAAATCATCTCATCCCTCTGCTGAGCCCTCTTCTGTAAGATGCATGACTCCAGTTCCCACTGAAGTCATGCAGGGGGAGATGTCTGTTGAAGCGGTCTCAGGTGATGCCCTGACCCTTCAGGACAATTCCTCTCTTCCCCTTCAAGGTGCTGTAGAAGAACCTCAAGAGATTCTAGAGAAAGAACCAGAAGGTAAACCTTAAAATTCTTCCTTCAAAGGTTATAATCAGGACTTCAATTTGATATTTGTATCTAACAAAGACATTCACTCCCCAGTGAATCTAGCTTCTGAGGAAGAAGTTCCTGAAAAAGAAAATGAGGAAGTCCCCATGGACACCTGTGAGTATGATGCTGCTCAACCTGATTGTATAGCTTTACTTAAGATTCTAATTAATTCAACTCCATCTTTGAGTTAATTTCTTATTCTTTCCTTTCCATCACAGCTGCTGATGATCTCACATCAGTATTGCAAGTTGATGCTGCTAAGTCTCTTGATTCTGATAAAGACTTGGAATCATTTCTTAACTCAGACTGTGAGTTCTCACTCACATCTACTCCTTTTGTTCTTCCTCCTCAAGAGATAGTGGTCCCTTATAGACCTGAGTACCTTGATGACCCCTTGGTCAAAGATACTCTTTTCTTTTCCTGTATGGCACTCCTCTTGTGTCTTGCAGAGGTGTCTATCCCTGATGTCACTGAACATCTAGAAGGAATTATAACCTCCTTCCTAGATGCAAAGTGGTATCCTGTGTAGATCTTCAGGTAATCCTATCTATTACCTGTTGTTTGTTCACCTTGGGGGGAATATTTTATTCCCACTTGGTTGTTAACCTATCTTTCTTTGCATGCAGGCACAACCATAAATGCTGCTGCTGCTGAAAACATCAACATCCCTGCTGATGCTGCTGCTGAAGAAATTGAAGATGTGCAAGATAGGGCAGACAATGCTCCCAAGATGACTGAAATGGACTCAAGCTCAGAACTGGTCCCCAAGACAGTTCCTGAGTTGTATCCAGAATCAGAACTATGGAAGAAGTCTCCAAATGTGGATCTTGATGCCCTCCTTAGGCAAGATGCCATTGAGGAAGCTAAAGAGAAAGAAGAAAGAGAAAAGAAAGACAAAGCTGAACCTGCTGCCAAGGATTCTTCTGAACTTGACTTTGATGATTATGCTGGGAAAGACTCATCTCATTCTGATGATGATGATGATGATTCTGATGATTCTGATTCCTCTAAGAAAAGGAAAAGAGTTGCTTCCAAGAAAAGAAAAGCTCCTGCTCCTTCTACTGCCAATCCTAACAAGGATGTTCCCTATTACATTCTGAAGGGAATAGATCCTAAGAGCAAGGAATTTCAGCCATGGATGAGACTGTCAAAGAATCAGACTAAAGAGAAGAAGAGGACAAAGAGATATGACACTCCTGTTCAGAAATTCCCCCCAGAGGTCCTCCTCCACCTCCTGGTGCTGGAGCCTCTGGAAGTCTATCTTCTGCCCCCTCTGCAAGGTCAGCCAGTTCTAACACTTCTCAGACCTACCAAAGAAGGAGTAATCAAAGCCAGGGAGGCCAAGATGTTTCAGGACAGGGAAGAAAAAGAAATGACAATGCTCTCGTGGAACAAATAAAGGAGATGACTTTTCAGCATCCTACATTCTCTCCTCCTCCTTCTCCTCCCAGGAAAGGTTCATTCTCTTCTTCAAGAAAACCTGCTGCTGCTGAGACAACTGAATCAAAAGGAAAAAGAGTGGTCTTTTCAGAAAAATCCCATAAAAAGTTCATTGAGCTTGCACCTCCAAAATCTCTATATGCTCAAACTGATCCTAAGAAGGCTGTGCAGATTCCTCTTGATTCAAGCAAACTTGCTACAGCTCTTCAAAGAAACATAGAGATTGCAGCTCATACAGATACTGATAGACCTCCCTCTCCATCAGATAAAACTGAAGCTGAAAGGATTGCCTCTATGGCAAGATTCAAAGAGTCTATTGCTCTAAGCATGATGGAGAGAGCCAAATCTCAAGGACTAGATCCTACAGCTTACTCAACAATGTCAGAATTCAGAGAAAAGGAACTCAGCAGATTTCAAGTCAATCCAGAAGCTTTTAATACTGAAGAATACATGAAGCTACATCCTGCTGCAGTTCTACCAAGTTATGCTGAAAAGAAAATCATAGGTGAACATGATCTAATGCTATCCAAGAGACAAGCGGCAAATCCTAACAGAGAGATTATTTTCAAACCAGCTGCAATACCTAAAAACTCATCTGATGCTAAACTTGCTGATAAATCTGCTTGATACATTCCATTTCTGCTGATTTATGCTTGTTATATTTTCTGTGTATTGCCTGTGTGTTAACATTCTGGTTAATCTTTAGATTTGTTGTTGTCTGCTTTAGCCTTTAAACTGGATTGGATAACATAACCCAAATAGGGGGAGATTGTTGGTACCCTAGATGTGATTTGGCTTATGTAATCCCTTTCCAGCCCCTCTTGATCCATATAAAGATATATGATCATGTTTAGACTCTGTTTAGTCTCCCTAGGGCAGTTTATAAACTGACCTAGAGCTTAGGTTAGAAGTTCTAGATGTTTTTGTGGTTAAGGCTTTTCCGTTCGACCATCGTCGAACGAGGCCTCGCGATCGTCGATCAATGGTCGACGATAGCAGGGCTATTGAATCTTTGAAGTCAAGACAATTATCGTCGACCGTTGGTCGACGATCTCAGAGCAAGCTTACTACGCTCTGAAGGATGGTCGACGATCTGTCATCATCAGGTCGACGATCGTGTTCTTGCTTCACGATTTCTGTCTCGACAGATATTTGCCTTTGCTGGTCGACTATCTGTTAGCTGGTCGACGATCTGTTCGCTGGTCGACTATCTGTTAGCTGGTCGACGATCTGTTCGCTGGTCGACTATCTGTTAGCCGGTCGACGATCTATTAGCTGGTCGACGATTTATGGTCGACGATTTCTGTTCCGACAGATTCCTGCTATTAGTCGACGATCTGTTTGCAGGTCGACGATCATCGAACTCCTGTTCGACGTTTTCTGTCTGCTTTTATCTGTTCGTATTTATTTTATTCCTTGGTTTATTTCCAAGTGTGTTAGCTTGTAGTTAGAAAGATTTTCTGAAGAATGTTTGTGCTAATTTATGGCTTAAATTCAAATGAATTATTTACCAAATATGTCAAGCATAAATTACGGGATTCAGTATTCTTGATAAAGCATTTTTGTCTTATTATACAAAATATATTGCCAGGCTGTATTCTAGCCGTTGGCGGTGTATGCTATTTCCAAGAACGATAAATCTTTATGCTGAGATATTTTCCTATTCATTTATTTCCTTATTGGGACTGACAGAAAGTTAATAGGCCATTCTATTCCTATTGCTATATTCTATTTTGAGATAATCTGTTGCAGGGCTCGAGAATTCAAATCAATAGAGCCGTTCCAAAAAGAAAAACGTGAAGACATATTTAAGAGAAATTCTTCTCTCAGTAAAAGAGAAGTAACAGACACAGAGAAATATTATTCATTCGCTCAAGCATCATCAGAGCAGCTCTTCACAATCTCACAACAAGAAGAAGAAAAGTTTTCCTGAAGCAAAAGCCCAGAGCAATCATCTTTCTTTCTCAAGTCTCCTGAGCATCTGCTTAGAGTTTTCAAGACTTCAGAAAGAGCTCCAGTTCTGCTTCAAGTGCTCCAGAATCTTAAGACCTGATAAAAATCAGTCTTCAGATCTCTGAGGATTTAGTTTCAGTTTATCTGAAACTCCTTCATCCTGAAGCAAAGGCTTTCCCTGGACTTCCACTGAGCCAGGGGGAGACTTTGATTCTTTAGAGAATCCACAAATCTTCTCTAATCTGTATTTAAAACAGAGAAGATAATCTAACCCTCTCAACCCCTTTGTAAAAAGAGTTTGTTCACACCTCTTCAAAAGTGAACGTTGGTGACAGGGCACCTTATCAACAACCTGTGGTTGAGCATCCTTATCAAAAGCTCAAAGGGTCTGTTTGATCTACCTGAATCAGATCATTGGTGGCAGGGCACCTTAGCAAAAACCTGTAGTGGATTCCTACCAGGGTGGTAGAAGAGTGGATGTACCTATTTAAAGGGAACCACTATATATCCTGTGTCCATCTGGTTATCTTGCTTATTCTTTTTATTCTGTGGCTGTGATAGAACTACCTAGGTTTGCTAGTTGCTGTGATAGGCTTATAGTTAAACTGAAATTTCAGTTAACTCTCTCACTTGTGCACTTCACTGTGTTAGGCTCTTAGGGTTCAAGTATCAGATTATTTTATTCCGCAAATAAACTCCAAGGGAGCTGACTAAGTGTTCATAAAATTTTGAATACTCTATTCACCCCCCCTCTAGAGTAGTTTACAACTTATCCCCTCACTTTCAAAGTCCTTAATGAAACGGCGATAAAAAGTAGCTAAACCATAAAAGCTTCTCACGTCACAGATGCACTTAGGTTTGGGTCAATCCTTAATGATGCGGACCTTTCCCGGGTCCACTTGAATTCCATCCGCACCCACTATGCAGCCCAAAAGTTCTACCGATTGGAAAAATAAAATATATTTCTTGATTGACATATAACTTATGTTCGCGTAGCGTGGTAAAAATAATCTTCAAGTGTGTAAAATGATCGATGGGAGTGGTACTATATACCAAGATATCATTGAAATAAATCACGATAAACTTGCCCATAAAAGGTTGGAATACATTACTCATCATGCGGGAAAAAAATGATTGGGGCATTAGAGAGCCCAAACGGCATTACCAACCATTCATACAAATCCTTCTTGGACTTGAACGCGGTTTTCCATTCGTCTCATTCACGAATTCATATTTGATGGTAGCCACTCCTAAGATCCAATTTAGAGAAAATCATGACACCGGCTAGCATGTCCAATAAACCATCCAAGCAGGAAATTAGAAATCGGTATCTAATGGTAGTCTTGTTAATTGCACGACTATCTACGCACATTCGCCACGTACTATCTTTCTTGGGTGCGAGTAAGGCGGGAACGACACAAGGACTTTTACTATGTCTATTAAAACTTTTGAAGAAGATCCGAAATTTGAGTTTGTAATTCTTGGTGTGTCGCGGGCTTCAACCTTTAGTGAGAGACATTTGGTAGAGACGAACCCGAGATGAGATATATAACGTGTTGGATCTCTCTTAGTGGTAGTAATGTGGATGGCAACTCATCCAGATAGACATCCTTACATTCTTCTAGCAACGCTTTCAATTCTGGTGGCAAATCTTCCAAATTAGGAGCATCGCCTTTATGTTGAAGACACACTAAAGCATACATAACCCCACCAAGAAAAGAATAGCGAGTGAATTCCTTGCAACCCATCAAACTTAAAGTCTTCTTTTCTACTGGAAGGGTTGTATCCTTGGAGGGAGTGGAGGGATCCTTAGGAGGTGTGAGTTTTAGGACTATCTTCTTGCCATTAAATTTAAATTCATACATATTAGCTTTCCCAAAATGCATCACATCATAATCATAGAGCCAAGGACGTCCAAGCAAGAGATGACAAGCATTCATGGGGATCACATCACACCAAATTTGATCGGTATAGGACTTGATGGTAAGGGGGACAAGACAACGCTAGGTATCGAAAGGGAAATCTTATTAATTCAAGTTACATGATAAGGGAGTGGGTGAGGCTTCGTAATGAGCTTCATACGCATGACGACAGTTTTTGATATGACATTCATACAACTTCCACTATCTATGATCAACTTGCAAAGTTTGTCACCGCTATTAAAAATCAACGAGAAGATGTTAGTGCGGTGCCACTCTTCCGATGCACGCGGAGTTGCCAAAACACAACGCATCACCATAAGGTTGAGGTCATTATCCATCTGATGGTTCATTTCATCACGAAGAACATCAACCGGAGAGGGGTTTGTATTTGGTTGTCGTTCGTCGATCATACTCAAAGAGGAGGTGGTGTGATACTCGTGACTGGACCTACTGGGCCTATGATGGGTGACAAATAACTTTTTTTGTAGGAAAATAAAATTTTGGTGCACACGTGAGAGCTAGTGTGAATTAGCTCGGACCGGGGCCAAGTTAAGAAATTGGCCAACCTTGCTCTGATACCAAATTGATGTAGGCCTACGAGTCCAACGAACGTGTGCGGGTTACAATGATGAATCACTCAATGGAAGCCAATCTTCACTAACAAGTTACGCAGCGCAAATACAATTATGATTAGTGCTCAACCAATGCCACACTCACGATATCCACCAAGAGGAACCCAACTAAAACAGCGATTCAGAAAGAAGTCGGATCCTTTCCCAACAAAAATGGCACAAAGGCAAAATCATTCCTTAGGAAACTCTACAAAAATATTTGAGTAATAACTATAGCAATACCAGATATTACCAAAGGATTCAACCAATACTTTTGAAGGTAACACCCGGCCTCATCCACAGAAAAACAACACAAAGCCCGTAATAAGAGAGAGGGAAGCGCACACAAGAGTGGAGAAAATTGTTACCCAAGATCACTCACGACGTAGTGGAAAATCTCTCTCCACGAGATCCACCGGAGTCACACCGAACGGAGATAGGGGCACAAGTTCCACCAGAGTCACTTCGGGCAGAAAGGGGTCGGCACTGCCGTGGTCCACGAGCGGCTAGAGGGGGGTGTCGGCGAAGTCGAGCGGCGAGATGCTCTCGTACAGGGCGAAACGACGACATAGTGAGGGAGAGGACCGGGCGCCCAACCCTAGGTGTCTCACGGGATTTTCTTTTCTCACAAAATAGAACCGTGTTTCATTTCTCCTCCATTCAGCCTTTATAAGGTTTAACATTAATACTCAACATTAACTTAAAACATTAATACTAACCGGCACTTAACTTAAAACTAAAACATTTAATGAAAACTAAAAAAACTACTAAAAATAAAACTGCTGAAATATTAACATAAGTGGCAGTTGTAAACTCCATTTAAGAGCTATGCGGTTGCGCGTGGCCGCGAGCGGAGGTTGTAGCGATGTTTATCGTTGTGGCGGGCTTCCTCAACATTGTGCAAGACAGCTCCATCTCCATCATCCACCCAAGACAGACATCGATCAACTTCCATGACATCTGCCTCCTCAATCACAAGATGAAACAAATCTGTGAGAGTTCCTCCAGCGGGGTGCCCGTACTTTGCTAATTCATTGGCCTCCATATTTTCCTCTCTCGGGACATGGTGAATACTGAATATTAAATTCACACGTACTGCTTGATCAGGACCAGAAACTTTTGCAGGAGTGGCTCCCTTATTTCAAAAACATCGTTGACTTGTGATGCCATGACTAGTAAATCTATCTTTACCTTTATGTCCTCGACGCCAATCTCTCGGGACAAGCTCAACCCTACTATTAAGGCTTCATACTCAGCCTGGTTATTCATCACGGGAAAATAGAACTTTACAGCTTGCTCGATCCTGGTTTCGCAAGGGCTGACTAAGACAATCCCCGCTCCAATCGAATTCAAATAGGAGGCCGGTGAATTAGCAAAGTCATCGAGGAAATCGATCAGGGCTTGTGCCTTAATGGCGGACCTTGTAACGTATGTTATGTCAAACTCATTGAGTTTTACGACCCAGTTTGCTAGCCTCCCTGAATGATCTGGCTTCTCCAAAATCGCTCTCAAGGAATGATCAGCCACAACTTTGATCGAATGAGCCTAGAAATAAGGTCAGAGCATTCGTGTTGAAACAATCAAGGCCAGATCCAGCCTTTATAGGATGGGATAGCGAGCGAGCATCGACACCTCACAACACATGGTTAACATAATGAACTGGAAACTATTTCTTTCCTTCTTCACGAACTAGGACCGAGCTAATGGCATCCTTTCCAACTCCCAAGTACAGAAAAAGATCTTCTGATTGGCAGGGACTCTGGAGGAGTGGGATCGTAGTCAAATGATGTTTTAACTCCACGAATGCCTGATCGCACTCCTCCGTCCACTCGAATTTCCTCTTTCCTCGAAGGGTTTTGAAGAAAGGGGTGCACTTGTCTCCAGAGCGTAAGATAAAATGGCTGAGTCCTCCAACCCTTCCTGCCAACTACTAAACTTCCTTCAGACTCTTCGTGGACTTCATCTCCAAGATGCCTCTTACCTTATCAGGATTGGGCTCCAGACCTTGAGGGGTGAGCAGGTACCCAAGGAATTTTCTCTTGCAAGTTCCAAAAATGCACTTGGCTGGGTTGAACCTCATGTTAATTTTGCGAAGAGTGTCAAATGTTTCTACCGGATCCTTAAGGTGGTCCTCAACACTGTGGCTCTTGACGGGGAGATTATCCACAAAGACCTCCAAGTTGTGACCCTTCTGATGCTTAAAAACATGGTCCATCATTTTTCAGTAGGTAGCACCAGCATTCTTCAATCTGAATGACATGACTTGATAGAAATAACAACCTTCGTTCATGATGAACGAGGTGTGGGGCACATCGGGCTCGTGCATCCTTATCTGATGATATTCACAGAAAGCGTCCAAAAAGATCATCACCGAAAATCCAAATGCAGAGTCGGCCAGGGAATCTATCTGTGGAAGTGGATAACAGTCCTTAGGGCATGCCTTGTTGAGGCGCGTGAAGTCGATGCACATTCACCAATTCCTATTAGGTTTTCGCACCATCACCATATTAGAAATCCAATCTGGATAATGCACTTTCCGAACAAACTCTTCTTCCAATAACTTAGCCACTTTCTCGTGGATAGGCTCAGCGAGAGTATTTGTTACCACTCGCTTTTTTTGCCTTACCGGTCTGTAGTTTTGGTCAATGTTGAGACAATGACAGACGACCTTCAGGCTGACCCCAGGCATGTCAGAGGCCGACCATGTGAAGACGTCATAGTTGTCGAGTAGACACTGGATGAGCAGTGTCTTGCTCTCTCCTTCCAATTTAGCTTGATGGAGATGGTCCTACCTCTATCCCCCCTGGGACAGGTACTTCCTGAACCTCCTGCAAGGGCTCGAGGTGTAGCCCACTTGCCCGAGTGGCGAACCAATTCTGCGCACCTGCCCCCATCTCGCGGTCTTCGGTGAGTGCCCGCTCGCCTGGATGGGTGTCCGACAGCATCTCCTATGAAGGCTTCTGGCGATCTCTGCTCATACAGCTCGCGCACTGGGCGACTTTACAAACCAATTGGAACTGAGGGGCGATTTCACAAACCGCTGGGTCCACGCTCATCGCACCAAATTTTGTTGGAACAAAAAATGTGACCAATTCTCAATGTGGCATCCCTGGATCGGGTGGTTGGCAGAGGATAAAGAGGTTCGCAAGCGATCAACTACTAGCCCTGCGGACGGTTTAAGCGAAAAGGACATGTCACTGACAGCGACAAACACCAGATTTGACTCACTGTGACAAATGTCTTTCTTGCGACGGGCCTTTTGATTGTTTGTAAAGGGGTTACAAGAGAACTCAAGCGAGTTCTAGTGGGGGAGAAGTGAGAGGACTGAATTGACTTAGTGTCTGCACCAGTAACTAGATAGGTTTTGGGCTAAATCCGCGTGTCCCATCCAAGCACCCCTGACCCTATTTATACTTGAGGATAGGCTGCTCGGACAGTTCACGAATCAACGAGAATTTAACGACTCATTAATCATGACATTAAATGCGCAGCCGTCCGAGATACAAGAAGAGTCAGGCGGTGGGGGTTGATAGAAGAGACCACAGGTAACCGCGCGGTGCCACCAAGGTTGATGCCGAAGAGACAAGTCCACGTAAGATCCAGGAGAAGTGCCTGCTGCGACCTCTGGGCTGGATCCACCGAGCTTCTCTCTGGGAGACTGCCAACCAAATGTACATGTCAGGGTCGCTTGAAGAGTGCCCGTGTCGAACACTGTCGTGCTAAAACCATGGACTGGAGAATGTCACCAGACAGTTGGTATGTCCTCCTGAAGACCTCACGAATTCTGGGAATGGACACCTGGTAGGTTGTCCCCGCTTGTCTAATGCTCGTATTAACTGTCGCAGGATTTAGGTTAACATGCGGCTACAGCTGCGACACCCACGACAACTAAGGGCCAGCGGAGGTCGACGGCTTCTTACCGACCTCACTGATCTCTTCGCTGATTATTCCCGCATGGAGGACGATGGCAAAAACCAGATCGAAGAAGGTGCAAAGACCTAGGGCGGTCTGCAGCTTCAGGTTCGTCGACCACCGAGCGCCCTGGGTTCATCGGCGAAAACGTCAACGAACCGAGGGCGGCTGGTGGCCGGCGAGTCCGAAGCCGCCTGCCGCCTTGGGTCTTCGCACCTGCTTCGCATGAAATATATCTGCACCTGAATAAAGATCTATACACACACAAAAAGAAACAGAGCACCGGGACCCGTGTGGGCATCGACATGCAACGGGGAGGCGACATTTGGCAAGGACTGCGACATTTGGCAAGGACGGCGACATTCAACAGGGGTGACGACATTCAGAAGGGCGGCGACATTCGGAAGGGCGGCAACATTCGGCATGGGCAGCGACATTCGGAGGGGACATCGACATTCGGCGGGAACAGAGACATAAAGGAAAAAAAGAATATGGAGATACGTGATTGAAACAACAGGTAAAAAGCTTATTAACCTACTGAAAATATCATTTACAAATCTTAATTTAATTTGCAAGTTAAGGGTGTGTTTGACTAAGCTTATTGCCTCCGGTGCGGCAGCCTAAAAACAGAGTTTTGCTCATAAGCTGTGTTTGAGAATCAAAAGCTCAAAAACGGAGTTTTAAATTATCCGCTACTTTATACTACGCCTCCACCACGGTTATTATCTCCAGTTGAATCGCGCCGCTGCTCCCATGCTGATCATGTGCTGCTCCCGTGCCCTAGATCCCTTCCCAATCGCATCGCTGCTCCCGCCCGCTCCCTGCTCGCCGCTCTCCCGCTGCTCGCCCGCCCGCTCCTCTGCTCCTGTCCGCTCCTCTGCTCCCGCCCGCTTCCTGCTCGCTGCTCCCGCCCACTCCCTGCTCGCTGCTCCCGTCCGCTCCCTGCTCGCCGCTCGGTAATCTCTCTTCTTCTTCTTCTTTTCCCCAAAAGAAACAGAGTATTATAGGAGCCGCATTATGTTGGCCATTGTTTCACTTAAAAATGTATGTTTTGGTGAGTTAAAACTGCCAAATGATTTCTGAAGAACCACTTGATTTATTTGATTGTTGTATTCTGGCACGTGTCTTTTCTTAATTCTTGGGTTTAAACATTCTTAAAATCATCATATAGCGGGGATACATATAATTATTCATTTAGTTTTACTTTTTATGATTCGGGAAAATTTTACTTGGTAGATGCTGGATATCCATTACAACGGGGATACATAAAATCATTTCCAGATATACGATACCACATTCCAGATTTTGCACGTGATAATCGTCCAGTTGAAGGACTATGGGAGATTTTCAATCAATCACACTCTTCTCTTAGGAGTGTGATTGAACGCACATTTGGTGTATGAAAGAAGAAATAGGCAATACTTCGTGACATGCCGAGCAACCGATGAATCAGAGCGTCGAGAGTTTTAGCATAATTTTGATATTTGTTGTCTGAAAAACATGAAATTTGTATTTGTTATTTCGTGTAGTAGTAATTTTAAACTGCTTTTAAGTATTTAAAATTTTAAAAAAAATATTTTATATTATCATAAAAAAAACAGCTGCCAAAACTCCATTTTATCCAAACAGTTTTTACAAAACAGCTTATGAGTAAGCTCTGCAAACTCCATTTTACCCAAACAATTTTTTAACAAAACTCTGTTTTTAAAAAACAGCATTTTTTCTGTCAGCAGCTTTCCGTCAGCAGCTTATCATCAGCAACAGCTTAGCCAAACAGACCATAAAACAATAGAGAATTAGAGATCCAGTATATATGTAAAAACTTAAGGCTAAATAAAAATTTAACCATACATAACAACTCCAGAATTAATACTTGATTGTATTATATAAAACTTTAAAAATTAAACTAGAATCTAAAGAAAAAAAACAAAATTTAAATTCCAGTGTTCGGTTGTTAGAAATTTTCTCGGAATTGAAATTGATCCAATTCAATGGAATTCAATTTTGTACTATGACCAATTTTTAGAGGGAAAAACGGATATTTCATAAAATTCAATTTTTTACTATGCCCTCTGTTGCCCGATCTCGCTGCCGCCGCCTGATCTCGCCGTCGTAGCCCGATCTTGCCTCCGCCGCCGGATCTCGCCTCCGCCGCCCAATCTCGCATCCGCTGGCTGATTCGCGTCCGCCGCTCGATCATGTCGTCGTCGCCCGATCATGTCGCCGCCGCCCAATCTCGCCGTCGTCAACCTATCTCGTCATCGTCACCTAATCTCATCATCGCCGCCCGATCTCGTCGCCGATGCCTGATCTCGTCATCGCCCAATCTCTCCTTCGTCAACCAACCTCGTCGTCGCTTGGACAAGTTTTCCTACTTTATATGATATGTTTTCAACAAACTTATCATAATTAATTGTTGGTATACTACCTAAAGTTGATTTCTCTGGTATGGTGTTCCTTTTTTGCCTACTACATTTTCTGAGAGATTGCAAAGGAATAATTTCATCCACCACTTGATTTTGTTACAATAACTTCGTCCCGAGTGACACAAGACTTCAAGTTCAAATTGTCATTGTCGCCGCCGAACAACTAAATTGAAATTCAAAGCAATTCTGCAACTCCAACTCCTGCAATTCCAATTCTTGCGATCTAAACAGGCCATAACATCTGATGTTTTCTCTATCCAAGCAGTAAATAACAAAATGAATCAATGATTGTTTTAAATCAGGCCCGCCCAACAAACAATAAGCTCAGCAACTGGTCACCCGATCTCGCCGCCGTCGACCTATCTCATCGTCGTCTGATCTCGTCATCGCCGCCCTATCTCGTCATCGATGCCTGATCTCGTCGTCGCCCAATCTCTCCTTCGTCAATCAACCTCATCGTCGCTTGGACAAGTTTTCCTACTTTGTATGATATGTTTTCAACAAACTTATCACAATTAATTGTTGGTATACTATCTAAAGTTGATTTCTCTGGTATGGTGCTCCTTTTTTTTGCTTACTATATTTTCTGAGAGATTGTAAAGGAATAATTTCATCCACCATTTGATTTTATTACAATAACTTCGTCCCGAGTGACACAAGACTTCAAGTTCAAATTGCCATTGTTGCCGCCGAACAACTATATTGAAATTCAAAGCAATTCTGCAACTCCAACTCCTGCAATTCCAATTCCTACTATCTAAACGGGTCATAACATCTGATGTTTTCTCTATCCAAGCAGTAAATAACAAAATGAATCAATGATTTTTTAAATCAGACCCGCCCAACAAACAATAAGCTCAGCAACTCACCCGCCCAATGTAGTATGCGCCTAGTGTACAAAATGCGGGATGTTAATCTCGCATGGAAATCAGGAAGGCCCCGGCCCGGAGTGCCTTATCGGCCCTCTTTGAGAGGAAGCCCGACCCGATTGGCAAAAAGCCAGGGCCCAATCAGAAGGGACCCGGCCCGGAGTGCCTTATCGGGCCCATTCTTTGAGAGGGAGCCCGAGCCGGCGAGATTGGCAAAAAACCAAGGCCCATCTATTCGGATCCAAGCCGAGCCCAGTAGGGTATTTTGTGTACACATGTATCTGCCCATCCAGGTGGTTCGGTAAAGTATTACCAACCCCTCCTGAAGTGTCCAATTTCTTTTAGTGATGGCCGGTTTTTTATTTATATGCGAAATTATAATTGGTTTCCCCGTGGGACTAAACGAAAAAAGTACTTTAAAAAAAGGGTGCTGTTATTAGCAAATTCACTTTCGTTTCTAACAAACCAGAAAAAAAAACAGATTCTGTCATTTTTTGCATTTTTTCCTCTTCCCAAAAATTACTACTAGCAAATCAATCTTGTTTTTTGGCAATTTTTGCACTTTTCAGTTTTGAGCCCCAAATATTTCTCATTTGAAAAAGTGATCAACATGAAAGTTGTAGATCTCATCGAGATCTACAACTTTCATGTTGATCATTTTTTCATTTGAAGCCGTTTAGGCCTTAAATTTGGGCCATAAAAAGACATGCACGGGACGTACAGATTTTGGGCGTGACTTTTTTCGGGACCTAAATCGAGGGTCTAAACTACTTTAAATCAAAAAGTGTTCAATATGAAAGTTGTACATCTCGACAAGATCTACAATTTTGTTGAACACTTTTTGATTTGAAGTCGTTTATGCCCCCAATTTGGCCCCCGAAAAAAGTCACGCCGATCCCGGGCGTCCGTACATATGTACGACGTAACTTTTTTCAGGGGTCAAAGCGGAGGTCTAAAGTGCTTCAAATCAAAAAGTGTTGTGCATGAAAATTGTATATCTCAACGAGATCTACAACTTTCATGTTAAACACTTTTTGATTTGAAGCCGTTTATGGCCCCCGAAAAAAGTCACGCGATCCCGGGCGTCCGTACATATGTACGAAGTAACTTTTTTCAGGGGTCTAAAGTGCTTTAAATCAAAAAGTGTTCAACATGAAAATTGTAGATCTGGACGAGATCTATAATTTTCATGTTGAACACTTTTTGATTTGAAGCCGTTTATGTCCCCGATTTGACCCCCGAAAAAAGTCACGCCGATCCCGGGTGTACATATGTACAACGTAACTTTTTTCAGCAGCCAAATCGGGGGTCTAAAGTGCTTCAAATCAAAAAGTGTTCAACATGAAAATTGTAGATCTCGTTGAGATCTACAACTTTCATGTCAACACTTCTCATGAAATTGTATGCATAAGATGCAGTTCAAAAGGGCGTATATATTCTTATATACACTTAACTCCTATATACACCACATCCTTATAGTAATTAGAAATCAAATAAATTTCTAAACCGACTGATATTTTGTTTAAAGATTTTGGTGCAGATAATAATATTTTGTTGAAAAAACAATTTTAGACATACTAAATATTTGCGGCATTTTGACTAATCTATAATGTTAACATAAGTGGTTGAATGAATACATTTGAAATCATTTGTAATGTCATTATATGCAGCGAGTTATTTTGAAAGAATGAATATTTTAAACAAAATTAAATTTTCTTTTAACAAATTATGTTGGTTTGCTAGTAACAAAATGGTTTTCAAATAGCCATTTTGAAAAATGAGGGTTTGCTAATAGTAATGATTTGCTAGAAACGAAAGTGAGTTTGCTAGTAACAACACCCTAAAAGTTAAGGTTTGTTCGTTATACCAATTATTAATGCCTGTTACTGTTAATAATAAAACTATTAATATTGGTAATAGTGGACAGCGTCTATTGAAATTATAATAATAATTGGTATTATAACAATTGTTACAGTACTATTTAATAAATTGTAGCCTGCCGTTGCGGTCTGGGTACTGTCGCATGGGCTGTATGGGAGGAGCCCCGTGTCGGGCACTCGCGTGTGTGTGCCCGATGCGGGGCTCCGCCCCTATGGTCATGCATGACAGTACCCGGCCGGAGATGGCGGGCTTCGCCCGCCCCCCGACAGGTCGCTGCGGGCGCAGCCCACATCAAAGCGGACTGCTAACGTATCAAAGCGGACTGCTCCCGCAACATATACATATGAGTACTCAAAATGGGAGGGTGGGAGGGAGGAAGGGAGCGAGCGAGGGAGCGAGAGGGAGAGGGGGAGAGAGAGAGAGAGACAACTTGCATAGAGGTGGAGACGGGCAATGCAGAGATACATAATTTGTCATGAGGTGAGCAGTAGATGTTGATGCTGGATCATGAATTCGCGGGATAACACCGATGGAGGGGGGCTATTGTAGAGCTCCAGAGACCGACAAGTGTATACGCGAAGAAGAGGCGGTTTGGGTAGAATAGGTGTCGAAAGTGGAGTGAGAAGAAGAGGTGGTAGAGAAGACGTGACAGGAACGGTTGGACGAGAGGTATGGAAGAGGAGAGAGGAGCAGAAGTAGACGGTGGGTCATGGAATAGTTGATCCTCACGAAAGGTGACATCGACAGAGACAACCACCTTGTAAGTACTTGGAGAATAACACATAGCCTTTTTGAGTCCGAGAGTACCAGAGAAACATACATTTGCTGGCACGAGGAGCAAACTTATCTGTGGGCGGACCAAGATTGTGAACATAACAAGTACAGCCAAACACATGAGGCGTAAGAGTAAACAGGGATTGTGATGGAATAAGAGACTAAATGGAGTGGCAAAATCGAGCACAGAGGATGTCGTGCGATTGATAAGGTGACATGCAGTGGACACAGCAAAGTTCCAAAACAAAGCGAGAACCTGCATTTGAATCATGAGTGACCGAGCAATATCAAGAAGGTGACGATTCTTACGCTCTGCCACACCATTCTATTGAGGCGTATACACACACGAGGTTTGATGTATAATGCCAAACTCTGTGCAAAGGTTCGAGAATGTCCGACTAGTGTATTCCCGAGCATTATCAGTGCGAATGATTTTTAAAGGAGAGCTGAACTGAGTACGAGTTTCCATAAGAAATGTACGAAATATAGAGGTCAGTTCTGCACGATCCCGGAGTAAGTATAACAAGGTTAAGCGAGAGTAATTAACAATAAAAGTGACAAAATAACGATAGCCAAACGTACTAAGGGTTTTATAAGGTCCCCAAATATCAGAGTGCACTAATGAATAATGATAGACGAGTATCACTCCGAGTATAAGAAGGTTGAAAGGAAATACGATGATGTTAACCAAAGATACAAGATTCACAAGAAAACTCATGCAGGGAGACATCCGAAAGAGCTTTCTTGAGAATCTGGAGAGGAGCATGCCCAAGACGAAGATGTCAATCAGTGGTGGAGATGACGGAGAGAGCAGATGGAGGAACATCGAGGAGATAGAGCTCATTCGACAGCCGACTCTTACCAATGATATTCTATTTTTGTCGATCCTGCACAACAAAGATAGAGGGTGAGAAGGTAACACATCAATTAAGATCTTGAGTAAGACGACTAACAGAAAGCAAGTTAAATGGTGAGCCTGGAACATGAAGAGAGAGAGAGAGAGAGAGAGAAAGAGAGAGATAGAGAGAGAGAGAGAGGGTGTGAGAGATATATTAGCAGCGCCGGATACGGGGGTGGTATCACCATTAGCCACAGTAATGAACTTGGAGTGGGCAGTCATCGAATATTTCGGAGGACGCTGCGAAGTAATATGGTGTGTGGCTACCAAATCCACAATCTAATGGGAGCCCTGTGAGAGAGAAGATATACCTTCATTCGAAATAGAGGCAACGGATCCAGAGGAGCGATAGATCACCCCTTGTAGTTGTTGGAGTTGAGTGCGTAGAGCATTAATGTCTTTCCGAGTAGAGGTTGCAGAATCCGGGGCAGGAGAAGTGGAAGGCTCACCAATACGAGGAGCAGTAAGATGTGGAGGCAGGCCATGTTTGAGATAACAGGTGGCCTCAAGATGACCATCCCGACCGCAATACGTGCACTTAAACGAAGATCTGCCAGACCGACCACGTCCCCTAGACGTGTTGCGTCCCCCACAGGCTGATGTCCCCCGAGCTGACGAAGCAAGTGTAGAGTGTTGTAGAAGAGCTGGGGAGAGGGTAATAGGGGCATCTTGGGGCGGTGTGACCTTCAGAAGCATAGAGCACATATCTGACAGAGATGGAGTGGTAGTAGATGAGAGAATCTGGGCCCGAACACTGTGCAGGTGAGGGAGAACTCGGGACATCATCATCGCAATCCCAATCGCTTCTTTCTGAGCCCGTTGAGTAGTCAAATCTGTAGTAGGAGGCCGATGTTGGATCCAGGCCTCGACCGGAGTCTTGACTTTAGCCACAAAGGAGATCATATCACCGGGAGCCCCCGGATCAAGAGTTTGAAGATCCGAAATAATGTCAAACAGGTGTTGAAGACTATTCTGCCCAGAGTAAAAGGTGTGGAGCTCCTCCCACATTGCTCTCGTCGTGTCATGATACATAGTCATTCTATAGGGCTCGGTGTCCATGGAGTTGAGCAGCCATGACTTAACTCGGCCATCATCTTGAAGCCACTCATTAGTGGGGGCAGTAGGAGTGACCAGAGTCAAATGATGGAGTCTTTCTGTCTGCAAAACTCGACGAATGGAGTGCACCCATTCTATGAAGTTCTGCTTCCCACTGAGGGAGATAATAGTAATCCGAAGTTCATCGCAAAGCTCGGGAACCAGAGCCGCAACACGAGTAGGCGGAGCGGAGGTGGCATTTGAACCCTCGGAAGCCATGAGCCCGCAACGATTAAAGGGAGTTGTCGCGACTAAGAGAAAGAGTTCGCACCGGTCACGGTGGCTACACACCAGCGACAAGAATTTCCACGACCAGAAACGGAGCCCGCAACGATCACGGTGGCAACACACAAGCGACAAGGGCCACGACCAGAAACGGAACCCGCAACGGTATGAGTAGGTCGCAGCGGATAAAAGCAGTACCCGCGGCGAATAGAGGCAGCAGACAAACGCAGTACCCGACACAAGGGAGACCAAAGAACAGTCTGCAAAAGTTTAATGACCAGACCGCGCTATCAAGGGAGAATGCTGAAGTAATGAGGAGACCACAAGTGAAGACCGCAACGACAAGAGAGACCAGAGAGACCAGTCCGCACGGTTAGGGAGAGGAGGTCGGACGAACAGTCCACACGGTTAGGGAGAAGCAGGGTACGCCGTCAACCAGAAAGGCAAACCGAGCGGTAAGAGAGCAAGCCGCAGCGGCAAGGAGAAGCAACTCGTGATCAAATCGCGCGGCAAGGAGAGTAAACCGCGCGGCAATAGGCGAAGATCGCACGACAATGTGGTCCACAAAGCAGATTTGAGAAGCAATCCACGGTCAGATCGTGCGGCAAGGGGAGAAGACCACGCAGCAAGAGAAGAAGCTCGCGCGGCAAGGGGAGAAGATCGCGCGGCAAAGTAAGAAGACCGCGCGGCAAGGTGGTCCACGGGCCAGACTTGAGAGGGTATAAAAATGGGAGAGAGGGGGGGGGGGGGGAAGAGGGGGAAGTGGATCCACAGAGAGAAGGAAAGAGGCGGGTAGGAAAGAAGAGACCGCATCACGGTGCAGTTAAGGAAGGTAGAGACCGCCGGGCAGACCGGTAAGGTGGTGGGCAGTTAGAAAAAAATCAGGCCGGATCTTTGGCTCTGATACCATGTAGAAGAGAAAGTCAAACCTTGTATATACTTCTTCTATATCTCAATACAAGTATGAGTACAAATACATAAGAGAGAAAAAAGATAAAGACAACTATACAAAAGATGTGAGACTAAACTAGAATCCTAAATGGGCCATATTAATAGATCTTTACATCAGCTTTTCCTAATATTCTCCGACAGAGATGATCAATCAAGGTTCAGTAGACACCATTGAGTGCTTCGCAGGACAACACATGAACAAACAGAATTGGATGATTCCACAAATCAAACCCACTTACCCGGAATCTTGCATATTTGATGGTCACTCTCTTCTATCATCTCATATCATTTTGATGCTTTGTTTTTATCAATCATTAAAATTATGCATAAAATTATGATTACATTTGCGAGAATCGATCGAGAAATATAAAGTCATGGGTGATTTTCATCACTAAGGCTTACATTTCTCGAAATGAGATTGGTTTTTTATTCTTTCAGGAAGAATAAGTTGCCTACAGGTCATGAGATACAATGAAAGATCCGTCCTTTGTCAACCCACCTCCCATAGCTAGGATTTTCCCCCACCCAGCTTGTCATTACCTTCTAGACTTACTTTAGAGGAGATTACTTAGGTATTGGTTGTTCACTTGCAGGGCAATAACAAAGCATTTTTTGTCAAATATGGGTAATCAAATCAACTTCCAGGCATCACATTACAAGATTATATCACATTCTCAATGGGTTGAGCTCTTCAACAACAAAAGTACTGAGTGTTTTTTCATATTCATACATGTCATTTGAGTTCGTGTATTTTGTATTGTGCATGTCACTTGCACTCACTACTGCGACTTATTGGTGCGACCGACCAGTAAGCTCATGAATAACAATGTCCGTGTGGGGGTGGGGGGGGCTTGTGAATAATACCAAGTGCAACCCTTTGAATTCCCCACACTTTTATTTCCCAAGTAAAAACCCTAAAGTCTATCTTTTATAATAATCAAACCCCTCGAAAAAAGGCAGTCGGGAAAACAACTAAACATTTATCTGTCTTTGAAAGATCTAGTTAATCTTCCCTCTTCCAGCCTCGATGTAGCTCTCCCAGTGTTCTCCACTCACGAATGGAACCATGACATAACTCGTTGACGCCATCAGAGCTTCTCTCATTGGTGCCTCCTTTGTCAAATCCAAGTCGTCAAAGAGTTCAGTCGCTAGATCCGAGAGCTTCCCTCTTCCAGCCTCGATGACTTAGTTTCTTCTAATAGAACACAAACTAGTCTAATCCCCTTCCACTGAATCCATTCCCAAACCCAACTACTCTACCAACAGTTCTACTCGACCCCTTTGTTCTTTGATCCAATGAACCCAGTAGGCATTGAGTTACGCCCGACCTTCACATCCCCTCTTTCCCCACCAAACCTAAGTCATCGTTACCCGCAGTCGTCCCGACGAGGATTTTGATCTAAGGTGGATCTTCAAACTCAGGATATTCCACTAAACACTCTCTTGCACATATCTTGTTAGACCTAGTTTTATACTTTATTTTATATAATCTTTAAGATCAGAGTTTTCCCGAATTTAACATTGTACCGGTTTGTCGTTACTTTGCTACATCTTTGTTGTTAGGTCAAAATTTGCAGATGAATAAATCACATTGTTTGAATTAACTTAATATTTTCTCCATTTATTGTCTGTCGAGTCAGTACATGCGACTTATTTTAATTTGATCAAATATATTAACTTAATGTCAAAATCACAATTCTAGTATACATTATGTCTTTATAAGGTTAATACAATCTTTTTTCATCTTGCACCCTTCTCCTCTCTTTCTAAAAATTTATTTAACATATCATAATCACACGTCTCCATCAGCCGCCAAAATCAAGCTTTTCCCAGCATTGCACATCACCACCTCTGAATCACTTCATCAAGATGGGGGACGGGCTTAGTTATTAAAGACGCAATGCACACTAAGGCGCAAAAGGGTGTTGGAGCCTAGACGCAGGGCTTAAGGCGCAAGTGCGCGCCTAACGAAGGCAAGGCGCAACAACATCTATTTTAAATAATCAACATCAAACATTATTTCAGCTTCTCGATCAAATTCTTCATCTAGTCTACTAATTAATTATTCATTACTATCGTTTATATCTCTTTAAAAAATATAGAATCAATGTGGTCACTTGCATCATATCTAAATCTCAGTGCACAATTATCTTTCACAAACACTAAATCAATAAAATATTATTGAGTTCTTACATTATTTTTTTCTAAATTTTTGAAGAAAAAAATTTACAACAAAAATCTCACTAAGGTGCGCCTTTTATATTCAAAAGGCGCAAATAAGGCGCACGAAGACGCAAACCTCTGAGTCTTAGGCGCACTTTTAATAACATGGGGAACGGGTGCATTTTAGAATTAATGCCACACTTCATCGACTCAAACATTATTTCTACTTTGGAAAGGCACATTGAATTCCTGTGTATGACTATATTCAAAGTTGGTCCATCTATCAATATTGTAAAAGTAATTGTGGAAGGTTTGTTGCATTGATGCAACCTCTCCCAACTATAGACAGAGTAATGACATGATTTTTTTATGGAATTGGTTGTGTATACGCCCAATGGATTCCTCCCAAGACAATAAAAGAACAAGTAGTCACCACTTTGTTGCAATGGGAACTACAACAATATTTAATAGGTGTTGTTACTAGCAAACCACTAATGATTGTTAGCAAACCATACTAAACCGGATTTCCCTTACTTTTTAACATAAAAATGACGTTGGTAGCAAACCCTGTTTAAAACCCCAATCCTGCCTTACGCCGCAAAACCACCTCTCAACTTTTCCTTTCACCCCGGTGACCCGAATCATCTTCTTCCGCCGTCGTTGATTCCAGTCGTCGGCGTTGATTCCAGTCGTCGGCGTTGATTCCAGTCGTCGGCGTTGATTACAGTCGTTGGCGTTGATTCCAGTCGTCGGCGTTGTGTTCGCTCAACCCAGGAATCGTCCCCTGCTCTGCCGTTTCCAGATTCGAGGCTTCTCTGCCCTAGAGCTAACATTCCCGAGATTGTGTTCCAGTCCCGATAAAACCTTTCCGGCGTGGTATTCTTGGCGTAATATCGTCCCCTTTTTTGCCGTTTCCAGACGGACAAACGCAACACTGCTAGAATTCTCGGCATGGTATTCTCATTTCCTTGAAGAAACCATAAGCATTTTCTTGTGTTCGCTCCCACAGGTATTCTCATTTCACTGAACCCTCTTCGTTGATTCCAGTCCCAATCAAAACCCTAAACATTACATATGTTTGGTTGTTTTTTTTTGCAACTTTTTACCAATTCCTAAAGTGTTTTCTCCTCAATGGAAATTGTTCTACAATCTCAATCCAATCCAAGGTATTTTATAACCTAAAGGTTGTTGATTTGTTGTGTTTAGGTCTTAAGTCATTTGATTTGTTTTTTATAAAATTATTTTGTGTAGTGAATCTAATATATATGAAGATGTTGGTAGACACTTTGAATCTGAAATTTAGTTTTCATCTAGGGAAGTTTTAATTGAGTGGGCTCGTAATATCAGGAAAAGTCTTAGTTTTGCGGTCACGGTTAAAGGTTTAGATAAATTAGTAGGTGGAAGAGCAAGCCAACGTGTGTTTCTTGGTTGTGATAGAGGTGGTTTATACCGCGAGTAGCAATGTAAAAAAGGTTGGGTTAAACAAAATTTGAGAAAAACTACTATTAAGCGTTGTGCGTACCCTTTTTCTTTGATTTGGAAAAAATGCGCACTTAGATGAATGGACTATTGGATTGATAAATACTTACATCTTGGCAACTCAACCACAAATCGGGTAGAAGAGAGTCATAGTAAGTTGAAGAAATTTTTAGAAGTTTCGATTAGGAATTTGGCAACTATTTGGAAGACTTTTAATCAAATGTTAAAACTACAACATATAGAGATAAAAAGATCGTTTGGACAAAGCTCCATTCAAGTCAAGAATTTAAGGGCTCTTTGTATTCCGAACTCCTTGGACGTGTATCATTACAGGCATTGAAGTTGATTAAAGTGGAAGAAGACAACTACCGCAAGACAAGAACTGTATGTATAGATTGTCCTCATACAACCCGGTCCACGCTTGGGCTACCATGTGCTCATATTCCTAACGAACGCAAGGCGCAACAACATCCATTTGAAATAATCAACATCAAACATTATTTCAGCTTCTCGATTAAATTCTTCATCTAGTCTACTAATTAATTATTCATTACTATCGTTTATATCTCTTAAAAAATAAAATCAATGTGGTCACTTGCATCATATCTAAATCTCAGCGCACAATTATCTTTTACAAACACTAAATCAATAAAATATTATTGAGTTCTTACATTATTTTTTTCTAAATTTTTGAAGATCAAAATTTACAACAAAAATCTCACTCAGGTGCGCCTTTTATATTCAAAAAGCGCAAATAAGGCGCACGAAAACGCAAACCTCTGAGCCTGGTGAGCCTTGAGCCTTAGGCGCACCTGAGGCGCGTTTTTAATAACATAGGGGAACGGGTGCATTTTAGAATTAATGTCACACTTCATCGACTCTGTTAGAAAATCCCATGTAAAGAGCCCATTATTGTTTCCCTCTTCTCTCTTCTTTAGTCCCACATCATGTATAGAATTGTTCTCTCTCTTACTTCCTCCTATATATTTGTCTTCTCTCTTTGTATTTACATACACAAGCAATACATACAGGTTTTTGTGCTCTCTCAACATGGTATCAAAGGCAGGTTCTGGTCTATCCGGTTAGATTTTTTAACCGCCTGTAACCGCGGACTCTGCGTCTTTATCGCGCTATTCGCTCCTACTCGCTCTCTGTTCGCGCTATCCGCTCCGACCTCAGCGACTTGTTCGCTCTCCACCTTCCTTCCGTGGCTCCAGTTTCCTTCATCATTCCCTCTCCTTTTATAGCTTTTATCATCTGACCCGTGGGCTTCTCCTCCGGTGCTACTCGTCCGGTCTCTTTTCCTATCCGCTCGAGTTCTCTAACTCGCGGACTCTTCTTCTATCCGCTCGAGTTCTCTAACTCGCGGATTCTTCTTCTATCCGCTCGAGTTCTCTAACTCGTGGATTCTTCTTCTGACCGCTCGAGTTCTCCTACTCGCGGTTTCCTCCTCTTGCCCGCTCGAGTTCTTCTACTCGCGGCTTCCTCTTCCTGTCCGCTCAAGTTCTACTCGCAGCCTCCTTCCTTTTTTTGCTCTGACCGCTGGTGTGCTCACTGAGACCGTGTGGTCTATCTTCTTTCCGCATTTTGGTCGTGGCCCGTCTGGCCGCTGGTGTCCACACTGTGACCGTGCGGTTTGTTTTTTTTCCCGCATTGTGGTCGCGGTCTTCTCCTTGACTGCCTGTTGAGCGGTCTCGAGTTCTTCTCGCAGCGGTCTTCGTCATCCGCTACAGTCTCAAGTCGTTGCGACTTGCAGACCGCCCGACTTGCAACGGTCTCTCTCCCGCTTCTATGGGCTCTTCTGTCAACTCCACCGGCCCAACGGCTAGTCTGGCTGCAGATCGCCCGGCTTGTCTTGCAGATCGCCTGACTTGTCCTGCTGAAATCCGCGATGAGCTGCGGATAACTACCATTTCTCTCTGGGAAGAAGAACTTTATCCCTTGGGTGCATTCTGTTCGACGGGTTCTTCAGGCCAAGGGCCTTTTGCCTCACCTCACTCAGGCACCTCCTTCTCCTCCTACCGACGACTGGCTCCGCAATGATGGTCGCGTTCAGACTTGGCTCCTCAATTCCTTGGATGGTGAACCTTATCAGATGGTCATGTATCACGAAACCGCCAAGGCTATGTGGGATGAGCTGCTTTCCTTGTACTCAGGCCGAGACAACCTTCAGCATCTCTACGACATACTCACTGATCTTCTCGCTCTCGACGCTGGAGGGGCTTCGGACATGACCTCCTTTGTCGCTCAAGCCAAGACCCTTGTTGAGGCCTGGATCCAACATCAGCCGTCTACCAATGATCATGCTGCTCAGCGCGCTCAGAAGGAAGTCGTCTGCATTGCCATCACGGTGGCTCGTGTTCCGCATCACCTTCAGAGTATTCGGACTCAGGTTCTGGCTTCTCCCACAACACTGTCCTTCTCTGAAGTTTGCTCCATGCTCCTCCGTGTGTCACCTCCTCCGGATACTTCTGCACCGTCTTCCCCGACCCTTCTTCAGCAGGCCCCGTCCCCCCTACCTTCCCCACCTACCTCCGCTCGTAGCGGACGTTCGGGATCTCGGGGCCGTGGGCGCGGTGGCCGGGGTCGGCCGAATTGTTCCTATTGCGGGAAGGATGGCTACCTTGAGGCGACCTGCTACCGAAAGATTGGTTATCCTCCTCGTCCGACAGCTTCTATTGCTGCTGACGCCTCCTCTGTCGCCCCTCCTGACCTTGAGGCCGTTCGTCTCCAGCTCCAACAACTCTAGGGGTTACTCAACCCGCCCTCTGCCTCCATTGCCTCCGTCTCCAACACAGGTACTGCTTGTTTATCCACCAGTCCGTGTTGGATCGTAGACTCAGGTGTCACTCATCACATTACCTCGCGACGGCCTACCCAGTACTCGAATTCTCCTCATCCGAAGTGTATCACTGTGGCTAATGGGGCGACGGTTCCCGTCTCCGGCTCGACGGACCTCTCTCTCAACCTGTCGATCTCCCTTTGCTCGGTTTTTCATATTCTGAGCTCCCCGTTCAATTTACTTTCTGTTCGTCGCCTTACTAGTGATCTTGATTGCTCTGTCATATTCACATCTTCTTTTGTCATATAGGATCGGCGGACGCGGACTACCATTGGTAAAGGCACACTGCGGAACGGGCTCTACCTTCTCGATGACTCTCCTACCATCCTTTCTTCTGTCTCTTCCAGCGAGTGGCATCGACATTTTGGGCATGCCCCTCTGCCGGTCCTCCAGCGGGCTCTTCCCGATATCTCTCTTCATCTGTTTCAGTGTGAGTCATGTATCTTCGGCAAGTAGCTGCGTTCTTCATTTCCTGCGCACTGTACCCGGAGCGCTGCTCCTTTTGATTTAGTACATTCCAATGTATGGGATCCTTTCAAGATTACTAGTATTTTTGGATTTCAATACTTTATCACATTTATTGATGATTACTCTCGCACAACGTGGATTCACTTACTTCGTGATCGCTCCGAGCTTCCCCGTATTTTTCGGGCCTTTGTCCTTGAGACCCGTACACAATTCCACACCGCCCTAAAAAAATTGTGCACCAATAATGCTCGCGAATACACCGGTCAAGGCTTGAGAGATTTGTGCTCTGAATTCGGGATTATTCATCAAACATCTTGTGCCTACACACCCCAGCAAAACGGCGTTGCCGAAAAGAAGAACCGTCACTTGCTCGATGTGGCCCGCTCCCTCATGCTTCAAATGCATGTTTCCAAACCTTACTGGAACTTTGCAGTCTCCACTGCCTGCTTCCTCATCAACCGTCTCCCTTCCTCCGTCCTCCACTATGCTACTCCGTTCAGCCTACTGTTTCCCTCTACTCTGGCCTTTCCTCTCCCGCTTCGTATCTTCGGCAGCACCTGCTACGTCCACCGTCTGGGCCGTCCTCGGACAAGTTGGATCCCTGGGCGGCTAAACACATCTTTGTCAGATATTCGCGCACCCAGAAGGGCTATGTATGTTATTCTCCAGCTAAGATCTCGGTATCTGCTGATGTTACCTTCCGGGAGGATCAGCAGTTTTTCCCTGCTCCTTTACACCTCATCTACCACTAGCTCCTCTCCCGCCATCCATTCCACGCCTTGTTATCCCCGTTACTGCACCACCTTCACCGATTTAACCTGCACCGGCTCCTGCTCCCTCCAAACCAGTCGTTATCTGTGTCTACACTCATCGCCCTCCCAGTTCTGTTACCCCTCTGCAGTCGGCCTCAACCACGGCTACTCCGCGTCCTGCTGATCAGGTATCGCCCTCCACTGCTCATCCACTGGCAAACTGTGTCTCCCTCCATCGTCTCTCTCCCCACCTTCACACATTTGCTACTTCTCTTTCCTCGGTCTCTGTTCCTAACTCTGTGCAGGAGGCGCTCCAACATCCGGGCTGGCGGGCCGCCATGGAGGAGGAAATGGCTGCTCTCTGGGCTAACCCGACATGGACTTTAGTACCCCTTCCTCCGGGTCAGCAACTGGTTGGGTGTAAGTGGGTCTGAAAACTCGTCTAGTGGCTTGTGGCTTCACCCAACAACAGAGGCTCGACTATGAGGAAACTTTCTCTCCGGTGGCCAAGCTCAACACCGTTCGTGTCCTCATCTCCGTAGCTGTCCATCGCCAGTGGCCCTTACTCCAACTAGATATCAAGAATGCCTTTTTGTATGGTGATCTCCAGGAAACGGTGTATATGCAGCAACCACCCGGGTTTGAGACCACGGGGGAGTCTCAGGTCTGTCGTCTTTTGAAGGCTCTGCATGGTCTCAAACAATCCCCACGGGCATGGTTTGACAAGTTCAGTAAAGCCCTTCGGGATATTGGTTTTACTCGGAGCTCGGCCGACTTCTCGCTGTTTACTCACCGAACAACAAGAACGGTTCTTCTGCTAGTGTACGTTGACGATATCATCATTACAGGAGATGACTCACAAGGGATACAGACGGTCAAACTACATCTGAGTTCCGTCTTTCAGACAAGAGATCTGGGACCCCTACAATACTTCTTGGGTCTTGAGGTTGCCAGACGGCCAGATGAGCTTGTCCTCTCTCAACGGAAGTACTGCCTCGAGCTCCTTCATGATGCGGGCTATTCAGGTTGTAAGCCGAGTGACACTCCAATGGATGTAAACCACAAGTTGTGCGCTCAGGCATCTGACTCGGATCTCCTACTGCAGAATCCAGAATATTATCGTCGTCTCGTTGGAAAATTGATCTATCTCACGGTAACCAGACCAGATATTTCCTTCGCTGTTGGTCATGTCAGTCAGTATATGCACTCCCCTCGAAAATCTCATCTTCAGGCTGTTGAACGCATTCTCAGATACCTTAAAACAGCTCCTGGCCAAGGACTAGTTTACAGAACCTCCTCTTCATCTCCAACATTGGTGGCATATTCTAATGCTGATTATGCTGGTTCTCTTGATGACCGGCGTTCAACCAGTGGTTTTTGCACTTATTTTGGAGGACATTTGATTACCTGGCGAAGCAAGAAACAAGCGGTCGTTGCTCGATCATCGGTTGAGGCAGAATACCGGGCAATGACATCTGTAGTGTCAGAACTGACATGGCTTGAAAGTCTTCTTACCGATCTGGGTGTTACCTTCACCAGCTCTCATCCTCTGTGACAGCCAAGCTGTTATACATATAGCCAAGAACCCGGTCTTCCACAAAAGAACAAAGCATATCGAAGTCGACTGTCACTTCATCCGGGAAAAGGTTCAAATGAAGAAGCTCGACCTAAAGCATGTTCTAGGGACCGAACAAGTTGTGGATGTCCTCACAAAGGCTCTATCTAGTACCCTTTTCTATCAGTGCTTGTCCAAGCTTGGCGCAAATGATTTGTACGCTCCAGCTTGAGGGGAGTGTTAGAAAAGCCCATGTAAAGAGCCCATTATTGGGCTCATTATTACTTTCCCTCTTCTCTCTTCTTTAGTCCCACATCATGTATAGGATTGTTCTCTCTCTTTCTTCCTCCCATATATTTGTATTCTCTCTTTGTATTTACATACACAAGCAATACATACAAGTTTTTGTGCTCTCTCAACAGACTCAAACATTATTTCTACTTTGGAAAGGAACATGGACGCAATACATACGACTATATTCAAAGTTGGTCCATCTATCATTATTGTAAAAGTAATTGTGGAAGGTTTGTTGTAATGCAACCTCTCCCAACTATAGACACAGTAATGACATGATTTTTCTATGGAATTGGTTGTGTATACGCCCAATGGATTCCTCCCAAGACAATAAAAGAACTAGTAGTCACCACCTTGTTGCAATGAGAACTACAACAATATTTAATGGGTGTTGTTACTAGCAAACAATTAATGGCTGTTAGCAAACAATACTAAACCGGATTTCCCTTATTTTTTAACATAAAAATCACGTTGGTAGCAAACCCTGTTTAAAACCTCAATCCTGCCCTAACGTCGCAAAACCCCCAAGCATCTTTTCCTATAGCCCCGGTCACCTGAATCGTCTTATTCCGCCGTTGTTGATTCCAGTAGTCGGCGTTGTGTTCGCTCAACCCAGGAATCGTCCCCTGCTCTTCCGTTTCCAGATTCGAGGCTTCTCTGCCCTAGCGCTAACATTCCCGGCATTGTGTTCCAGTCCCAATCAAAACATTTTCGGCATGGTATTCCCGGCGTGATATCGTCCCCTTTTTTGTTGTTTCCAGGCCGACAAACGCAACACTGCTAGTATTCTCGGCATGGTATTCTCATTTCCGTGAAGAAACACTAAGCATTTCCTTGTGTTCGCTCCCATAGGTATTCTCATTTCACTAAACCCTCTTCGTTGATTCCAGTCTCGATCAAAACCCTAAACATTACATATGTTTTGTTGTTTTTTTTGCAACTTTTTACCAATTCCTAGTGTTTTTTCCTCAATCGAGATTGTTCTACAATCTCAATCCAATCCAAGGTATTTTCTAACCTAAAGGTTGTTGATTTGTTGTGTTTAGGTTTTACGTCATTTGACTTGTTTTTTATAAAATTATTTTGTGTAGTGAATCTAATATATATGAAGATGTTGGTAGACACTTTGAATCTGAAATTCAGTTTTCATCCAGGTAAGCTTTAATTGAGTGGGCTCATAATATCGGGAAAAGTCTTACTTTTGCGGTCACGGTTAAAGGTTCAGATAAATTAGTAGGTGGAAGAGCAAACCCACGTATGTTTCTTGGTTGTGATAGAGGTGGTTTATACCGTGAGTAGCAATGTAAAAAAAGCTTGGGTTAAATAAAATTTGAGAAAAACTACTAGTAAGCGTTGTGCGTGCTCTTTTTCTTTGATTGGGAAAAAAATATGCTCTCAGATGAATGGACTATTGGATTGATAAATACTTACATCTTGGCAATTCAACCACAAATCGGGTAGAAGGGAGTCATAGCAAGTTGAAGACATTTTTAGAAGTCTCAATTGGGAATTTGACAACTATTTGGAAAGCTTTTAATCAAATGCTAAATCTACTACATATAGAGATAAAAAGATCGTTTGGGCAAAACTCCATTCAAGTCAAGAATTTAAGGGCTCTTTGTATTCCGAACTCCTTGGACCTGTATCATTACAGACATTGAAGTTGATTAAAGTGGAAGAAGACAACAACCGCAAGACAAGAATTGATAATACAATTTGCGAGGTAACGCCTTCGTAAGAACGTCAGCAACTTGCCCAGAAGCAGGAACATGTTCAAGCTTTAGCACCTTTGATTGAACCTTTTCTCAAACGAAATGACAATCAATCTCAATATGTTTAGTCCGCTCATGCAACACAGGATTCTTTGCAATATAGATTGCAGCTTGACTGTCACAAAACAAAGTTGAAGGTGAGGACTATTTAACTCCCAAATCCATTAGAAGACTTTCAAGCCAGGTTAGTTCTGATACAACAACAGTCATCGCACGGTACTCATCCCCAGCAGACGAGCGAGCAACCACCGGTTGCTTCTTACTCCGCCATGTGATAAGATTTCCCCCAAAGTATGTACAAAAACAAGTAGTAAATCGCCAATCATCCAACGAGCCCGCACAATCCGCATCAGAGTATGCAATAAGAGAAAAGGAGGAAGATGGCTTATACATAAGTCCTTGTTCAGGGCATTCTTCAGATACCTGAGAATACGTTCAACTTCCTGAAGATGAGAAACCCGTGGAGTATGCATAAACCGGTTGACCACACCAACCGCAAATGATATATCTGGTCTCGTAACTGTTAGGTATATCGGCTTTCCCACAAGACGTCGATAGTATTCCAGATTTGGAAGTAGAGAGTCAGAGTCAGATCCCTGAGCACACAACTTGTGGTTGACTTCCATCGGGGTCTTCGCAGGTTGCAACCTGAGAGGCCAGCATCTTGCAGAAGGTCAATGCAATACTTATGCTGGGATAAGAGTATAAGACAAGGCCATCAAGTCGTCATGCTACCTCTAGTCCAAGAAAATACCGAGATTTCTCAGATCTTTGATTTGAAAGAAAGAATTTAAATGTTGTTTAACATGATATATCACAACGGAGTCATCACCCGTGATCAAAATATCATCCACATAAACCAGAAGTATTATAGTCTCAGTTGATTGGTGACGAGTGAAGAGAGAGAAATTTGTCGAGCTCTGTTTGAAGCCAACCACACGAACGGCCTTGCTGAATTTCTTAAAACACGACCGTGGAGACTGTTTGAGACCATAAATAGATTTGCGAAGAACACATACAAGAGACTCCCTCGTGGTCTCAAACTCGGGCGGTTGATGCATGTACACAGTTTCAAGAAAATCACCATTCAAAAAAGCATTCTTGACATCAAGCTGATGAAGGGGCCACTGACGATGAATAACTAAGGAGAGCAAGACCCGAACCAAATTTAATTTTGCGACCGGGGAGAACATTTCATCATAATCAAGGTCATACTGTTGAGTAAAACCCCGTGCTACAAGTCGAGCCTTTAAGCGATCAACTGTCTCAGCCGCGACATGTTTGATTGTAAAGATCCACTTGCAGCTAACACAACTGTGGCTAGGAGGAAGAGACACAAGATTCCAAGTGTGATTACCCCACAGAGCAGTCATTTTTCATCCATGGCGGCACGCCACCCCGGATGTTGGAGAGCTTCCTGCACAAAGTTAAGTACGGAGATAGGGGAGAGCGAAAGAGAGAGCAAAGGTAAGAAGAGGTCGAGAGAGCCGATGTAGAGAGACATAATTGACCCAGGGATGAGCCGTCGAGGGGGATGCCGGATCAACAGGCCGCGAGATCACACTGGTAGAGGGAAGCTGCTGCAGGGCATCTGGACGTGGAGGACGACAAGTGTAAAGCTGAACGATATGAGGTTTGGAGGGGATTGGTGGTGGTATAGGAATTGGAAGCAAGGGAGGAGTAGGCAGAAGGGGTGGAAGCGGGGACGTAACTGGAACTGTGATTCGAGGTAGCAGAGGAGGAAGAAGGGGATCAGAAGGACTGATGTGATATGGTTGGTCTTCATGAAAGGAGACATCAACAGATATAACTACTTTACCAGTGGTAGAATAAAATCATACATACCCCTTCTGAGTGCGGGAGTACCCGGCAAACATAGTTTTGGTAGCACGAGGGGCTAACTTGTCATTTGAAGGACCAAGGTGGTGGACATAACATGTACATCCAAACACACGATGTGTGAGAGAGAAGAGAGTCGTGGATGGGTAAAGGAGAGTAATGGGAGCTACAAAGTGGAGGACAAATGAAGGAATGCGATTGATGAGGTGGCAAGCAGTAGAAACCGCAAAGTTCCAATAAAGAGGAGGAATCTGCATTTGCATCATGAGAGATCTAGCAACATCAAGGAAGTGACGATTTTTCCATTCCGTTATGTCATTCTGTTGAGGGGTATAGGCACACAAAGTCTGATGTATAATACCAAACTCGGCGTACAGATTAGAGAAGGTGCGACCAGTATACTCATGAGCATTATCTGTACGGAGAGTTTTTACACAGGTAGAAAACTGAGTGCGAGTTTCCGTAAGAAACATACGGAAGGTGAAGGTGAGTTTGGTACGATCACGAAGTAAATACAACAAGATAACCTGCGAGTAATCATCTATAAAGGTAACAAAGTAACAATGCCCAAAAACACTAAGGACATTATAGGGCCCCCAAACATCAGAATGCATTAAAGATAAAGGAGCATCGCTCCGAGTATAAGAAGAAGAAAAAGATACACGGTGGTGTTTGCCGAAAATACAGGATTCACAGAAAAACTCTTGAAGAGAAACAGTGGGAAAAGCTATCTTGAGAATTGGAAGAGGAGCATGCCCAAGACGACGATGCCAATCAGTGATGGAGACAGTGGTGAGAGCAGATGGGGGAACATCGAGAAGATACAGCCCGTTAGATAGTCGGCCTCTACCAAGTATATTCTGCGTTAGTTGATCCTGCACAACAAAGGAAGAGCATGAGAAAGTTACACAATAATCAAGATCTTGTGTAAGAAAGTTAAACAAAGGAAGAGGGTGATGAACTATGCCCTCTACCAAGTATACTCCTCTCTCCTTATCCTCGGTTTCTAGCACTGTTCATCTGCCACGAAGAGAAATGGTGGTAATGCACAGTTCATCACGAGGCTCAAAAGGAGCGGCACGAGGATAGCCTGGAAGAGTGGACGAATCGGAAGCAGATGATCTGACTGAACCAAGCCCAGCAACTACGTAAAGTAACTGAGCGGCAAGGGAAGCACACGGCAAGCCGAACAGGTCACGCGACGACTAACAAAGAAGCGCCGAGAACAGCGACTAGAAGGTGTCGCGCGGGCAACAGCGACTAGAAGAGGTCGCAGGAAGCAACGACTAGAAGTGGTCGTGCGCGAGGCAGCGATCAGAAGAGATCGCGCAGAAAGCATCGACTAGAAGAGAAAGCGGAAAGACCGTGGGCAGAAAACGAGGCCGCTGCGGAGAGATGCAGTCCGCAATCCGCGACGAATAGACTGTGGCGACCAAACAGATAGAAGAAGTCGTTCGACAAGAAGAGGGAGAAGCGGGTTAGAAGGCCACCAACCCGGCAAGAACAGACCGCGCGGTAAAACAGACCGCAGCGAGGAGAAAAGAAACCGAAAACCTCCAACGATAAGAGAAGTCGGCAAAGAGGCGCACGGGAAGACCGGGGCGACTAGAAAGAAGGGGCCGACGAGAAGACTACAGCGGCAAGGCGAGCAAGCCGCGAGAAACAGAGGAGAGCGCGGGTAGAGCACGACTAGCAAAGATCTAGTTGGGAAGAATGAAGGAGAAAAAAATGGCTATATGAGAGCCAAGAAGAGGCGGAAGTGGAAGCCACGAGAGAAGCGGGAGTGGGAGACACGGAAGCAGTTAGAGGAGAGGAGATCGCACAAAGGGTGCGGTTAAAAAAAGACAAGCCGGGAAACAAACCGCAAAAGGGTGTGGTAAGGCGGGAAGAGACCTGCGGGAGAACCGAGCACATGCGGTAAAGAAAAGGCTAACCGCAAATTCGGACCGATGGCTTTGAGACCATATAGAAAACAATGGGCAAACTTTGTATATCCTTCTTCATATCTCAAATATAAGAGAGAACAAATATATATGAGAAGAGAGGGAAAAAGAATCCTATACAATAGATATGGGACTAAAGAAGAAAGAAGAAATGAGCCTATAAATGAGTCTTTACACCGTTTTCCCTTATATCCTCTAAGGGTAATAGGATTGTTTAATTTTATTGCAAAGATTTTTGGGAGTATTAAAGAGAAGCAACTTCATGGGAATAGATCCTCGACAACATATTAAGAAAGGTATAAATTTTGATTTTAATTTCCTTAGGATGTTAATTTACACAAATTTTGTAACAGTATTTTAATTTAATATAGAAATTTTTGGGAGCTATTGAAGACGATCAAATTTTGGATTAACTTTTTTGTAGCAAAAAATGATAACTAGTCTAATTTTGTAAAGCTAAATGATATAGTATAGTGCACACTTATTTTTGGGAGTTTTTTTTTAATTTGTTTGAGTGGTTTGCTAGTAACCATTTGGTTTTCAAATAGCCATTTTCAAATTTTATGATTTGCTAGTAGTAATGATTTGCTAACAGCCAAAATGAATTTGCTAATAACAGCACCCTATTTAATATTAAATGGGCTCATTTCTGTATTAACTAATTAGCTAGTCTTCTAATTCTTTGTTCCTATATATAGAGTACAAGTAATTCATTGTAATGAGCATCGCCATCCTGTATCTCCTTAAGAGGATTTGACCGTGTGTTGGGCAAGGGAACCAATCCTCAGTTGTTTAGGTGAGAGTATGTCTCTTGAAAGTAAATGTAATATTTTCTCTGTGTTCCCTTCTCCTCGCTACCTAACAATTGGTCCAAACAACACTAATTGCTCGTCATCATCAACCTACGAAATCTAATTATTCCCTACACCGTACACGGTACATCACACCTCCCATTCTCTTAGTCAGGAAGGACACAAAATTTGTCTCATTCAAGATTATCACCACTTTTGAAGTCAAAGTTATCTTATTCTCTTCTTTCTAAACTCCTTTTATTGCTCTCCTTTATGGTGGATTTGACGGCTCTCATTCAACATGGCTTGAATGAACCAATAGTGATTATGATGGGCATGTGCCCTAATAGAGTAAATTTATCAATGACGACAATCATATAGGCTATTAAATATGTATCATCCCAACTTCGTCGGTATGGGTAATAACGTCATCTTCCATGGATGCTCCTTCAATATCTCCATGTCTCTTGATATCACCATTCAAATATTCCAACATATAGATATACTCCTCTCATATCCAATCACAGTAGAATTACACCAAGGAATAGCATGACTCTTTATTTTTTTTAGAATATTTATGGAGATGCTTAGAAAAGATATCTAAAGTGAATGTCATGGTGTATCGCTTTCACAAATAACAATTCCAATCAGAGAAACATCTACTGAGGTAGAACAAATGAGATATTGTCTAGAAGAAAAAGGGCTTTAATTTACTAAAACAAAGGGTGGGTACAATGGATACTTAAGATAATTTTTATAAATTTGTTGTTGGGCTTAGAATCCTATATGGATTTGAATGTTGGGCGGCATAGCATTTATAAATATCTAAATTGAGGAAGGTAGAAATGGTAATATTAAGACGGATATGTGAAAAAATTAGAAAATAATAATTAACAAATGATTATATAAGCAAAACATTGAGTGGCAAATATAGCAAATAGGATAATCAAAAGGAACTCTGGGTGGTTTAAGCATGTAAAACAAAGGTTAGAAAAATTCATCAATTAGACAAGTAAATAAAGTTGGCACAAAGAATTAGGTAAAGAAGGGTAGACCAAATGTAACATCGATAAAATTTGTTCAAAATGATTTACATAATTTGGGTTTAACACCTCACTACCTCAGGCAACACTTGCTGTGACAAATGAAAATGAGGGTTCACAAAGCCAACTCAACATGATGATTAGCGTACTTGGGATAAGGTTATTGATGATGATAATTACGAGCATACATCGGATCCTATATGTTTTATGAGAACATTCAACATGGTGAAAATTAATACTACTTAAGATAACAAAGCAACCAATGTGGTTGAAGAGATAATAATGGCACATGGCGACTTCAAATATTGTTGCAAAGCAGCAAAATTTGTTAATGAAAAAACAACCAACTTTGTTGTGTTGAACAGAAAGTAATTCACATTCAATGGTTCCTTAGATACGAAGAAGGAGGCCTTAACTAGGAGTAAGAACATACATATGAGGATGAAGAGGTTCTAGCCTTCTAGGACTGTTTAGATAAAGCCTCCAAACTGGATGCTAATTTAGAACTACCAGTTTTTGACGATATTGTGCACATCGGCATATTAAAGACAAAATTATCCTTCAATAAATGCAATGTCACACCTTACATGGTATTAATTCAAACGAATTCTGAAATCTTTTTCCAAATTGGCCATGAAAACTGATCCTGTGGTAACACTTATGGGGAAAACATGATCAAATAGTGCAGACGCTAAAATATTCAGTGGAGATATTTCTTCAAGCATATCACTTTTGGAAGACATTTTCATTAAGTATCATGCGGGGTTAAAGGATGAACTCTTATTAGAATTAAACCATTTCACAGTGCTGAGGATTGAAGGGGCTAATATAAAAATTCCTTACAAGTGAAGGAAATGAGAATTATAGTTGGTTCTAAGGAAAATTAATTCAAAAAAGGATGAAGATACTGAAGAGGAAGTCCCAAAGTACAATGACTGGAGGGGATCAACTAATTACAATACTCGAGTACAAATTTATCAAAATTGTTGGAGCCTTCTTCTTGAACCAGTAACAAAAGTAATGTATTTCAATAGAAGCAAAAAACTGAATACCATTGAAAAAAAATGCTATAAAATTCTCAGCCATTCAATATGTAAATCTCAGGATTGTATTGATGATTAAGAAGCCCAAAGAGGAGGATGCCAAAGAAGATCTGTCCAAACTAAATGGACTGGTTCAGTAAACTATGGTGCTATATTCGTTGATCCCATTAAGACATAAGAACATAATCTGTATAGAGTCAATGCAAACGTTTGTTACGGATCTCGAGCATTGAGCCCTTTATCTTATTATTATTATCGTATGTTGTGTGGGTCTCAAGCACCGAGCCACTTATTATCGCATTTATGTCATGTAAGAGTCATTATGTTGTAGCATATTTAAAGGCATTGGGTATGTGTTATGAAGGAAGCAATGACAAGGTTCTAATTCCCATCTTCTTTGTGATATCTTGGTGGATCTCTCCTCCAACAAGCAACCACACTTAGACAACCGCGGTCACGGCTCCGTAGTATCCTGCATCTTATCCACCTCCGATCTCTCCTCCAGGCAACGTTAGTAGGCTCATAACAACTTTGGTATCAGAGCCTCGGTCTCTTCGCGCTCGCCAACATTGCGCTGACGCCTTTCCTCGTCCCCGATTCTCCATCTGCCCTCTGGACGGGTTTGCAACAGCAAACCACCTCCGCAACACACAGTCGACGGACGCGTCGACTACCTCGTCGACAGGCGATGCTTCCTCCTCGATGGCAAGGAAGCCCCGTTCCAGTTCCGTCCGGTATGCAGCTGCTCCAGTCCCACGAGCCATCTGTGTCGTCCTCGGGCAGTCCAGCTCCGCTACGTCCGGTTCCGATCGAGCCCTTTTGCTCCTGCTTGTCTCTTGCAGGAGAATCTGCAATCTCGACCAGCGCACTGTCTCTGTGCTCCGCCGCTCCCCACGCTCAGCGTGTTCTGTGTTTTTCGAGCCCCGCGCCCTCCATCCCTCACGTACAGAGCAAATCCCGCCTGTCTCTTGCATTTTTTTCTTTCATCGAGCCCACCCCTGCCCATACCTAGCACAACTATTAAATTTCTTTTACTTCCGTGGGGTTATTTAATTAGCCACAGATTCTAATTCCATCCCCCAATCTTATTTATTTAGCAGCTGCTTCTAATTCCCTCCCCTAACAATTGGCTATTAAATTTCTCCACCCACATTTCTAATTTCCCTCAGCCCTTCTCTTTTGTTGCACAATTATTTGTGCCAATATTGGGCGCCATCGCGGCTCTCGTGGCAACTCTCAGTCATCTGACTCGTCGCACTCTGACCGCCTGGTCACCCGCTACTCTCCTCATCCAGCACTATGGGCGACTCGTCGGACCAACTAAGTCAAATTATGACCATGCTGTAGACCGCCATGGCGCAACAAGCTGCGCACACTGCCCTTGCGGACAGTCATTAGGAGGTCATTATTGCGCTCTCCAAGCGCCTTGATGATCTTTCTACCACCCCGCACTCGATCCTACAAGCAGCTGTCAAGCACCATCGCTTCTCAGCCAAGCACCGCCGCCCCTGACCATCCACGAGCCTCCGCCGCCAGTCCGCGCGCACCCCGACGATGCTATTGTACTTCGCTGCACCTGATTGGAATTTCTTACCTATGATGGGAAAACTGATCCACTGTGCTGGCTCACCAAATGTGAGTAATTCTTCGGCCACCAACAAACTCAGGCAGCAGATCAGATTCATTTAGCATCTTTCCATATGCTCGACTCCTTTGTTTAATGGGCTTCTCGACTTATCACCGATCGGCCGAACCTGATATGGGACGACTTCAAGCGGCTATGCAACTTACGTTTCGGACCTCCTATCCGCAGTAACCCCCTCGGCGCACTCACCTCTCTACGACAAACGGGAACTGTGGACGATTACCTGGAACAATTTCAGCTTCTCTTGGCGCATGTCCCCTTTGCCCAGAATATACAGGTCGGCATTTTCACCGCTGGACTTGGCGAGCGCCTACGACTGGATGTCGAGTTTGAAGCCCCTCCCGACTTAGTAACTGCAATAAGTTTGGCTCGACTTTGCGATCGTCGCCTTCAGATAGCACCGGAGGCCTATCCGCCTGCCACCAACATTGTTCAACAAGGTCGTATCGAGGGTCCTCCAGCCCCACCGGTCCGCCGATTATCTTGGGCTGAGATGCTGCAACGACGCTCTCAGGAATTATGTTTCAATTGCGACGAACAGTACACTCGGGGTCACAGGTGCAACCGGCTTTTCTACGTGCAAGTCGGGGATTTTGACGACGAGGGCATCGGATAAAGCTTGAGGACAAGCTTTTTTGGAGAATGGGTGAGATGTTACGGGTCTCGAGCACCGAGCCCTTCATCTTATTATTATTATCGTATGTTGTGTGGGTCTCGAGCACCAAGCCATTTATTATCGCATTTATGTCATGTAAGAGTCATTATGTTGTAGCCTATTTAAAGGCATTGGGTATGTGTTATGAAGGAAGCAATGACAAGGTTCTAATTCCCATCTTCATTGTGAGATTTTGGTGGCTCTCTCCTCCGACGAGCAACCCGGCTTAGGCAGCCGCAGTCACGGCTCTATAGTATCCCGTCATCTTCTCCACCTCCGACCTCTCCTTCGGGCAACGTTAGTAGGCCCATAACAAAGTTCAGGTTAGAAATGACCACACCACAAACCATACAACTTAGAAATGTATTGTGTGCATCTATATTACCTTTAGAGAGAAAGGTAATAAAGTAATTACGTACTCCATCTGCACCACACAAACTAGATTTTGCAGAGTCGAAAAGACAAATATTTTGCAGGGATGTCCTACACCTTTCGTGGGAGAAAAGAGCAAGCCCCAAAGAGTAAAACATAAGAAGTGCAAGCACAAGATAGAGAGGCAAAACTTGTGTACCAACCATGTGAGAAGGAGTAGAAGACAAAGAAATGTAAGAAGAAAAGAAAGTTTAAGTTGTTGGGTAAAGTTGAGCTAGGGTAAAGGAATATCTCAAGTTTTCCAATTTTGGAAGGACAAAGGCATAATGTGGGGGGGGGGGGGGGGGGGGGGGGGGCACGATCGTAAGAAGGAGCCCAAACAGTGAAGGTATTTTACAATTTTTTGGGTAGGTATGCACAAATGCTCTATGATTTTAGTGGGGTGAACAAGCTGTGTGTATGAACAGACCATGCAGCCAAGTCTTGGTCAACCATTAGATCAGTTCATAAGCTTATTTTCATTTCAATAAGGAGCACATTTAAAATACCATAAGAGAATAATGCTCCGTTTGGGGGGACTTATTTTCAGCGGTCAAGCGGTTACGACCGCATGAACCGGACCTTAAAAGGGACTTATTTTCAGCGGTCAAGCGGTTACGATCGCATGTACCGGACCTTAAATTTAAGGTCCGGTACATGCGGTCGTAACCGCTTGACCGCTGAAAATAAGTCCCCCCAAACGGAGCCTAAGTTGTAATTCAAAATTTCAAGATAATACTTTGAATTTCTAAAACCTTCTTTCCTTATATTTAAGAAAGAATTTTAATGAACTAAGCATTTCATGATGAGAGGTTTTACATTAATTCTAATACAGGCAAAAACAATCCATGCTCTAGAGGCAGTGGTCAAGTAAGACCTAAGACCGCTCCTAGTATGCTTGTTAAAGGTGTAACTATAAAAGTTTTGGGTGAGCATGTAGTGCTTGGAGTAGGATGGTGGAGGAAGCTTCTCTAGTCGCTCCCAAGCAAAGTAAACATCTTGGACTAAGATTCAAGATCCTAATTTCGGTGCAAAGCAAGATCAATGAGGACAATGTTGGTAAGGGCTTTGAGATGGGTGCATCCAAGCAGATGTCCTCACACTTGTTCATGTTAAGGTCGATTGCAAAAAGCTTGACAATGCAGCAGCAAACTTGGAGGACAAAAAGGTCAATGTGGTAGAAAAGGAGTGGCAAGCGAAGAGGACAACAACAGAGACAATAGACGCCATTGTAGAGCTATGATTGGCATGACTAGGTTGCTTCCTTTTCTCCTTGTATTATCTTCTAATTATTTCTAGTAGGGAAAAAAAAGACAAATTCGCTGGTATTCTTATTTTATTTAATCTTTACATAAAAGTGTTTAGTTGGTATTTATTGGAAGTTGGGAATGTGGTTTTATTTTCTAAGGAAGATTTACTAACTTTAATGAGAAGTGGAGTGTGGATAAAAGCAGGACCACCATGGCAAAGAATGACAGAATCCTGCCTAGCCAGGATTGTGTTGATGAGAAAGGATACCGTAGAAGGGGAATGGGAGAAGTTTTTGTTGGAAACGTGAATGAGTCCCCGCCTCGGACTACACCTCCACAACACTTAGCACAAATCCACTAACTGCCGAGTTCGCCAACTCTAGCCGCCTAACCGCGCGAGCTCCCACCTGCGAGACGGCCAACGCGAGACCGCCACTCGCAAACTCTAACTCGCGGCTCGCACTCGCTCCAACTCGACAATCTCCTTCTCGCGCGGTCGAACGATTCTACTCGCGCGAGTACACCACCTCTGCGAGTTCACCACTTCTGCGAGACCGCAGCCACGGCGAGTTCCAACTCGCGCAGGGAGATCAACTCGCCGGACACAACTAGCGAGAGCACCAACTCGCGCAGCGAGATCACCAAGCCGCTCGAACTCGCGAGTACTCCCCTTCTACTCGCCCGGCAAACTCACCGCCGGCAACTTTCTCTCACTAGAGATTCTTGGCGCTGCGGCGCTCTCCCCTCTCTCTAAAACTCAAACAAGACTTGGGGAATTTTCTTCACTATATCATCAATCCTCCAAATGAACAAACCAAGCCTTTTATATAGGCAATTACAACTAATAGGAAAATGCCAAGTGGCAAAGTAATAAAAACTATTAACTCTTACCCCCTCATCTACCAACTATCCATCTCCCCAAATTAATTACATTCACTCCCCCTTAATGCAATTAAAAACAAAACTCATAACTCTCATGCATGTGGGGCCCGGTCAACAAGTCAACTCCAAGAAATCCAACAAACTCCCCCTCAAACTTGGCATAGCATGCCGAGTTTGCCTTTGAGCTTCAGGAACGTGTCCACCTTCAACGCCTTGGTAAAGATGTCCGCCACTTGCTCTCCGGTCGGGCAATACTTGACCTCCACGGTCTTCAGCTCCACCTGCTCTCTCAGGAAATGATATCTTGTATCTATGTGTTTGCTCCTCCCGTGTAGGACCGGGTTCTTCGCGAGCTGGATGGCCGACATGTTGTCCACCAACATGGTCGTTGGCCCATCCACTCCATGCTGCAAGCTCTCCAACAAATTCCTTAGCCAGATGGCTTGGCATGTGCCAGCTGCTGCCGCTATGTACTCCGCCTCGCAGGACGATAGAGCTATCGTGGCCTGCATCTTCGAACTCCAAGAGAACACTCCTGTTCCCATGTTGAAAGCATATCCGGAAGTGCTCTTCCGGTCATTGACATCCCCGCCGTAGTCACTGTCCGAGTAACCTACCAGCGTCAGCTCCTCTCCAGTAGCATACTTCAGCCCATGGCCTCTCGTCCCGTTGATGTACCTTAGGATCCTCTTCGCTGCTGTGAAGTGATCTTCCTTTGGCTCCTCCATGTGCCTACTCACCACCCCGACCGCATACATGATGTCCGGTCGGGTGAAGGTCAGGTAGCGCAGACTACCCACCAAGCTTTTGAATAAGGTGGAGTCCACCGCTCCTTCCTTCGACTCCTTGCTCAACTTCATCCCCGGGTCGGCAGGAGTGGAGATAGGCTTGCTATCCTCCATCCTGAATTTCTTCAGAATCTCCTCCGCATACTTCTTCTGGGATATGAAGATCCCGTCTTCTCCCTGCTTCACTTCCACCCCCAGGAAGTAACTCAGCTCTCCTAGGTCTGTCATCTCAAACTCCCTCTTCATCATCTCCCGAAACTCTTCATACATAGCTGTGTTGTTCCCCGTGAAGATCATGTCATCCACGTACAAACACACTATCATCATGCTTCCTTCCTTGTCTACCTTAGTATAGAGAGCGTACTCATGCGGGCTCTTCTGATAGCCATGCTTCTGCAGGAAAGCATCTATCCTTCCGTTCCAAGCTCTAGCTCCTTGCTTCAAGCCATACAAGGCCTTGTCCAGTTTGCAGACTTTCCTTTCCTGCCCCTTTACCACGTACCCTGGAGGCTGCTCGATGTATACTTCCTCCTCCAGGTACCCGTTCAGGTAGGCAGAGACAACATCCATCTGCATAATCTTCCAGCCATGATGAGCAGCTAGGGCGATGATCAGGCGGATGGTGTCAATCCGTGCTACAGGGGCGAACACCTCATCATAGTTGACCCCTTGAACTTGGCGGTAGCCCTTCACGACTAGCCTCGCCTTGTGCTTCTCCACGCCTCCATCTTTATTTTTCTTCACCTTGTACACCCACTTCACCCCGAGGGGTTTGTGGCCAGCAGGAGGGTCGACCAGCTTCCAGGTCTCATTTTTCTTGATGGAGGCGATCTCCGCATCCATCGCCTTCCTCCAGCTTTTCTCCTTTGCAGCTTCATCGTAGGAGCACGGCTCAACATCTGCCAAAAGACAATATAATGAAAAATTATTAAGAGCCGGTGCCGTCTCCTCGTAGATCTCATCCAGTCTTCTCATCCTGGGCTGAGGACGATGATCCTTGCTCCCACTGGTGCTTGCTCCTCCAGAGCTACCTCCACTAGTACTTGCACCACTAGAGTAAGGGGTGAGAGCTCCCCCTGAACCTCCGCTAGGTGGTGATGGCGGCTCCGCTCCATCCAACTCGGCTTCAGCCTCCTTCCCACCTTCTTCTTCATCATCCTCAAAGAACATCCCCTTGATGTTCTTCGTCGCCTCATCCCAGCTCCAGCAGCTTCCTTCTTCAAACACCACATCTCTAGAGATGATGGCTTTCCCTGTCTCCGGGTTGTACAACTTGTAAGCCTTGCTCGTAGGAGCGTAGCCTACAAAGATGCATCTCTCGCTCCGGTCATCTAACTTCCTTCTCCTCTGGTCCGGGATGTGAGCATAAGCAACACACCCGAAGACCCTCAGATGCTTCACATTGGGCTTCCACCCACTCCAAGCTTCAAAGGGTGTCTTGAACTTCACACTCTTTGTTGGACAACAGTTCAGCACGTACACTGCCACCTGCACTGCTTCCGCCCAATACTTCTTTGGCAACCCCTTGCCCTTCACCACACTCCTTGCCATGTTCATGATGGTAAGGTTCTTTCTCTCCGCCACGCCATTCTGCTGAGGCGAGTATGCCGCCGTCAGCTGATGAGAGATCCCCCATTGCTTACAGTACTCGTCAAACAGCCTAGAGGTGTACTCCCCACCCCTATCCGTTCTGAGCACCTTCAGCGGTTGACCGCTCTCCTTCTCAGCCATCGCCCGGAACTCCTTGAACTTCTCCAATGCCTCAGCCTTCTCTCTTAGAAAATACACCCAACACTTCCTGCTGAAGTCATCGGTGAATGTGATGTAGTATCTGCTTCCACCTATTGAAGTAGTCTCAAACGGGCCAGCGATGTCCGAGTGAACCAACTCCAACGGCCTTGTCGCTCTCCGGGACTTGCCACCCTCAAAAGTCTCCCTTCTTTGCTTCCCCTTCGTGCATGCCTCACAGACCCGTTGAGGAGGTGTGATCATAGGCAGCCCTTCCACCATCTTGGATCCAGACAACAGCTTCAGGCCTGTGAACCCCAGATGCCCCATCCGGTGGTGCCACAGCCAAGCTTCTTCCTCCTCTTCGGTCCTCGCGAGACACGCCGTCTCCTTCACATCCATGCTCAAAGTAAAGAGACGATTCGTCGTCATCTTTACCCTCACCACTTCTTTCCTTTGACCATCTTTCATGGCTAGGGTGCCATTCCTTAATAAGACCCGGTAGCCCTTCTCCACCAATTGCCCGAGGCTTAGGATGTTACTCCTCAAGCCTGGCACGTAGAACACGTCGTTGATGAGCACCTCCTTTACATTCAACACAACCGCCACTACTCCTCTTCCTTCAACTGAAATCTTAGAAGCGTCGCCGAAACTCACCTCACCACCATTTGGTTCAAGGCTCGTAAACAGCTCCTTCTCCCCGCACATGTGATTACTGGCTCCGGTGTCCAAGTACCATGTTCCATTCCTTCCGCCTCCAGCCCCTTGGACGGTAAGGAACATCATCGGGTCGCCTCCCGTGTTGCTAGTCTCCGCATAATGGTTGGCATCTCCTCCCTTCCTAGGAGCCCAACAATCGTAGCTCATGTGCCCGAACTTGCCACAGTTGTAGCATTGAGTCTGGGACATGTCTCCTCTTCCTCCTCTGCCTTGACCTCTGCCTTGGTCTCTTCCCTGACCTCTACCTTGGCCCCTTCCTTGGCCTCTTCCTCTACCTCCGGCGTTCCAGCCTTGGTTATGCTCCACCTCCTTCTGGTGCGGTTGGTATCTTCCTTGGTCTCTACCTCTTCCTCCTCTACCTCTTCCTTGGTAGCCACGGCCACGCTGGCCTCCTCCTCTTCCAGAGCTCTCTCCAAAATTGAGTTGAGTCTGGAGTGCTTTCCCCAAGCCACTCGACTCATCATCCTGCAGCATACGGTACTCGTGGGCTTGCAGCGACCCAACGAGTTCATCCACCGCCATCGTGGTGAGGTCCTTCGACTCCTCGATGGCCACCACCACGTGTCTGAACTTCTTGGACATAGATCGCAGGAGCTTCTCCATAAAGCTGACCTCGTCTATCGTCTCCCCATTTCTCTTCATCTCATTCGTGAGCGTCCGTAGACGTGTCACGTAGTCTCCCACCTTCTCCGAGCTCTGCATCCTCATCACCTCGTATTGAGCCCGAAGTGATTGTAACTTCACTTTCTTCGCCTTGTCCACTCCTTGCATGGAACGCTGCAGTATCTCCCATGCTTCCTTTGAAGTCTCGGCGTCCGAGATCTTCTCAAAGGTCGGTTCATCCACTCCTTGGTACAAGATGAACAATGCCTTCTTGTCCTTCTTCTTGGATTCTCTCTACGCCACCCTCTGAGCGTTCGTCAACGCAGCTTCTGCTTCTGCAGTCAGTTTCTCAACTCCATCCTCTACTACCTCCCACAATTCCTTGGAGGCTAGTAGTACTTTCATTTGGATGCTTCAGTTCCCATAGTTCGTTTTGCTCAACTTGGGGACTTGCCCCGGCATCCCGCTTCCCATCTCCATCTCTTCTCGTCACCAACTTCCGAGCACACTTCCAGGGGTCGCAACCTCCCTCTGATACCACTTGTTGGAAACGTGAATGAGTCCCCGCCTCGGACTACACCTCCACAACACTTAGCACAAATCCACTAACTGCCGAGTTCGCCAACTCTAGCCGCCTAACCGCGCGAGCTCCCACCTGCGAGACGGCCAACGCGAGACCGCCACTCGCAAACTCTAACTCGCGGCTCGCACTCGCTCCAACTCGACAATCTCCTTCTCGCGCGGTCGAACGATTCTACTCGCGCGAGTACACCACCTCTGCGAGTTCACCACTTCTGCGAGACCGCAGCCACGGCGAGTTCCAACTCGCGCAGGGAGATCAACTCGCCGGACACAACTAGCGAGAGCACCAACTCGCGCAGCGAGATCACCAAGCCGCTCGAACTCGCGAGTACTCCCCTTCTACTCGCCCGGCAAACTCACCGCCGGCAACTTTCTCTCACTAGAGATTCTTGGCGCTGCGGCGCTCTCCCCTCTCTCTAAAACTCAAACAAGACTTGGGGAATTTTCTTCACTATATCATCAATCCTCCAAATGAACAAACCAAGCCTTTTATATAGGCAATTACAACTAATAGGAAAACGCCAAGTGGCAAAGTAATAAAAACTATTAACTCTTACCCCCTCATCTACCAACTATCCATCTCCCCAAATTAATTACATTCACTCCCCCTTAATGCAATTAAAAACAAAACTCATAACTCCCATGCATGTGGGGCCCGGTCAACAAGTCAACTCCAAGAAATCCAACAGTTTTGTCTATACAGCATGTGGAGATCAAGAAATCCATGGTGTTGTATTCTTTAACCTTAGGAGCCATGATACTTTAATCTTTAGAGGTTTCTTGCAAAAGATCGAGTTAAGACAACACAACACTCTAAGGCCCGAAACATACATATTGGAAGCATGGGACGGTTTTTTGTACTGCTGTTTATCAGAGAAAAAATAATAGATTCATTATGTATTCCATCATTGCCACTAAAAGTAGCTTTGCGAATAGTCAAAATGGCAACAATTTTCTGGAGGAATTTTTTGCTTCTTTCAGGCCGTAAATGGCATCAAGTGCCCTGAAAATGAAAACACAAGAAGAACAAGTACAGGATGGAACCAAATCAACTACTTTAGAAGGAAGATAAAACTTAAGTTGCAGGGTAAAGTTGTGCCATGACAAATGAATATCTTTAAGATTACAAATTTGTGTAAACAAAAATTATAAAGCAGGGAGCCATGTTCTAGAAAGATCAACGAAGAAAAAGTAGCCCAAATTGAGAACATACGTTAATAAACTCTAAGCAAGTGCTCAATCCATTTTTGCCGACATGTGCATCAACTCATGCATATAGACAATTAGACCATGTAGCCCAGGTTTGGTCGACCCTAGTGCTGGTTCATTGGTGCAGTTACATTTTCCTTTTAATAAAGAGTACATAGAAATTCACACAATTGATCTTGAGAATAAGTTCCAATTTCAAGATAAAAGCATTCGAAAAATGTAGATCTTTATTATTTCTATTTAAAAGAGAAATTTGCTAACGTCAATGATAAGAGGTTTTACCTGATCCCAACAGATAAAAGCAAGGTTATTTGATAATATTTTGCAACAAATTTAATATTTCCATGGCCATTCAATTCAGCGGCATAATCTAAGTTTTGGTGCAGATACACTAGTGCATCCATTACTACCTTGGTGTACAGGTGAAGACATCTCAGGCCCAATTTGAAACCCTATATGTCGCCAATCAACCTGAAAGGTATCTAGAATCATACGTCCAATAAGGAGCATATTTAAAATCTAATATTATATTACTAATCTAAGTTGCAACCTCAAGCTTCAAAAAATATTTTGAGTTGTTTCAGACCACCTTTTTTTCCTATTTAATAGAGCACTTTAAGGTTTACCTACATTTCACCCTTGTGATGGGACCCTGGACCCTTGCTGCACGGGCATGCTTTATGCACAAGACTGCCCTTTTTTAATAGAGCATTTTAGTAGAGTAAGAGGTTTTACCTAATTCTAATATAGGTCAAACCAATTCTAAGCCATCAGATTATTGTGACAGGTTCTAGTTTTTGTTTGGTCGCTTCTTATGCCTGCAAAATCTAAAAACTCTAAACCTTCCTCCCCTGCCTCCTTGGGAAGGTTTTGTGACCTAATTTTTCATCCACTAGAATGTTACCATTATGATTCAACATGGTTAGATATTCGAGGTGTTGGATAAATAAGTTGGTGAACATTTACCCCATTACTACAACGGTGTAGATGAAAGACATCACACACCTCAATTCAGGACTCTCTACAATCCCAATCCATCCTATTATGACGCAAGTTCAGTGAAATAACCCAATTATGATGCATGTTCAGCTAAATGTTTCTAAAAACACGTGGATTGTTAGAATATTAATTCATATCTTATTACCTTCCTCTGCTCTATCACATTTTACTGTTATGTTTTTTGTTAGTTAACAGTTAGTTGGACTTTTCTCCATTTTGTCTTTTGGCTTCTTCTGTATAAATAGTGATACCTGTAAATCTGTAATAGGATATGATAAGGAAGATATGAGATGTTTTGTTTTGTTTCTTTTCCCGCGCTGAGTTCTTTTTCTCATTCTGTCTTGATCCTATTCGAGATCTTAATATGGTATCAGAACCATAACTCGATCCTTTATTCTGCTTTTCTTTGTCATGGCGCACCAGAAGACTGATTTTGTTTCCCCAGAAGCCTGATTCAATTCCTCAAATTCAAGAAAACGAACAAAACACCATTTGAAATTCCTTTTCATAAAACTCCAAGTTATGAAAATTTGAAGGTCTTTGGCTGCTTATGTTTTGCTTCCACCATTAATATCAATCGAGATAAATTTGAACCTCGAGCCACCAGATGTGTCTTTATTGGCTATCCTCAAAGACAGAAGGGCTACAAATTATATGACTTATCAACCCACAAAATATTCATTAGCCGGGATGTCAAATTTTGTGAGTACATTTTGCCCTTTTGTTGTATTGTAGATAACACGCTTTTCCTTCTGGCATGAGTGAATTTGCTCCTAAATAACATATTCTTGATCAATCCACACTCCGCGAGGACTTTACTGACCATCATCCACCATCGTTAACAGACAAGGTTGCTACTCCAGATGCCATTTCTGGTATTATGCTTTGATGTAGATCGGAATCTTGAGTCAATTTTAAATAAAATAAATTTGAGTTATCATTTCATCTTGCAGCGCAAAAGAAAATTTTTCACGACCAATATCAAGCGATAACTGATCTAGCTCTCGCAAACGCGTATAGTGTCCAGCTTTCGAACGCATTCCACAATACGAATTATTTCCTCCACAGACTATTCAATGAAAGCAAACACAACGGATTTCAAATTGACAACAAACAAAAAAAGTTGGTTTAGGACAAGCTCAGAATTTTAAGATCATTAAAATAGTAAGCATAAAAATTAGACTTAACATGATTCGAGCTCAAAGGAAATCAAGGTATACCATTTATGACCGAGTGGCAGCTGACATCGGAATTGAAACCCCAATAATTTGGAGTTTTCGTGGTGGAAAATGGCGGATGGCTAGGAAGAAACAGAGGGGCGGTTTCTAAAGGAGAGCCGAGAGCAGGTGGACGATGGTCCGACTTCCAGAAAGAAGTTCCGGCGACACTGGCGATTTTGGCGGCAGGGAGGAAGGAGGCCGGATGTAGACCGGAATCTCAAGTCAATTTTAAATCAAATAAATTTGAGTTCTCATTTAATATTGCGGCGCAAAAGAGAATTTTTCACGAGCAATATCAAGCGATAACTGATCTAGTTCTCGCAAGCGCATATAATGTCCAGCTTTGAACGCATTCCACAATACGGATTATTTCCTCCACAGGCTATTCAATGAAAGCAAACACAACGGATTTCAAATTGACGACAAATAGGAAAAGTTAGTTTACGGCAAGCTCTGAATTTTAAGATCATTAAAATAGTAAGCATAAAAATTAGACTTAACATGACCCGAGCTCAAAGGAAATCAAGATATATCATTTATGACCGGGTGGCTGCTAACAACGAAATTGAAACCCCAATGATCTGGAGTTTTCCTATTGGAAAAGTCCGATGGCTGGGAAGAAACAGAGGGACGGTTACTAAAGGAGAGCCGGGAGCAGGTTGACGGTGGTCCTGCTTCCAGAAAGAAGTTTCGGCGACGTTGGCGACTTCGGCAGCAGGGAGGAAGGAGGCTTCAAGGAACGAACGTCCCAGTGCTTGTTCCTACCAGAGATCACTTGTGTGAAGTGTGCTGGTAGCAAATCTGTCAAAGGGGAGGCACGACGGCGTTCGTATAGGCCACAGGAAGAACGTCGAATCTGAGAAAGGGCGGTACGGGCGAAGGATGTGGCTTCTGCTGGCAATACCGAGAAACAGAGGAATTCTTTCCCTGTTTCTCGGTTCTGTCCAGTCTACTCCAGAGAGGGCCGGTTACCTACTTTTTATAAAAGAATATTAATGTAAAAAGGAATAGGGGGGATTTTCCAAAGGGTCATGATTACTTTCATAAAAAGATATATGATTTATTTATAATGACAATAGGGGGAGCTTCCAAAAAGGGGGGACCGGCTGTTAATGGGAAAAGTAGTTTCTTTTCAAGGCAATGAGGTTTAGAACTTTAGGAATTCCCTCCTGTTGTAATATTCTGAAATTAAATTAAGTAGTTTAATTTATAAGAAATTTAATTTCAGAATATTAATATAAAAGACTTATTTTTGATATATTTTCATAAGCTTGTCCTAATTATAACTTAACCTAATTTGACGAACCAATTTATTAAGGGTCTTAGTGGTCGATCACACCAATAAGCCAAACAAACCTGCGCGAGGGACATGCGCGAAACAAGATACATAATATAGTAACGAGCGCAACAATAGCAAAAATAAGTGTGTGCAAAAACATGTGCGGCTCACAAAATAAAATGCGGGAAATAACATATGATGCGACTCAGGTTGCATCATGCTTCCCATCCCTTGTATCCCTTTGTGCACCACTGTGGCATAATGATTATAATTGCTCTTCAACTATCTCCAACACTCAATGCACAAATTCAAGGAAAGCAGAACCACAGACTTATAATGAAGCTTATTCTAAATTGTATTGAAGAAAATCCATGTCCACAGAAATTCAAACTCTAGAGAATAAAAAAACTTGGTATATCACCGAACTACCTCATGTAAAGAGAGCCATTAGTTGTAAATGGATTTATAAAGTTATATACAAAGCAGACGGTTCCATCAAGAGATTTAAAGCCCGGCTCATTGCGAATGGTTTTACTCAAGCTGAAGGTTTGAATTACTAAGACATATTTTCCCCTGTTGTCAAAATGAAAACAATTTGATGTCTTCTAGCTTTAGATGCTACTGAAGGATGACCTATTGCTCAATTAGATGTTAACAATGCATTCTTACATGGTGATCTCATTGAAGAGGTTTTAGGTTTTACCTTTTCCAATTCATATAAAAATCTTGTCTGTCGATCAACCAAATCATTGCATGGATTAAAACAGGCATCGCGGCAATTGTTTGCCAAATTTTCATCTACTATAACAGCTCTTGGTTTTATACAATAGAGAGATTGTACCTTATTTACCAAGAAGATTGAAGCAAATTTTATCGCTTTACAAGTTTACGTTAATGATATCATTGTCACAGGAACTAGCTCTAAGGAAATCGACGACTTCAAACATTTCCTGAATGAAAATTTTTGAATAAAAAATCTTGGTTAAATTAGTCTCTTTTTGGGTTTAAAAATAGATCAAACTGCTAATGGGATCCATGTGAATCAACATAAATATGCTTATGATATATTGCAGGATGCTGACAAGCTGAACTGCAAGCGCACTCTTCCCATAGAACGAAATCACAAATCAAATGAGATGGCAAGGAAGTTGATGATCCAACTCTTTATCGAAAGCTCATTGGTAAACTTATCTATTTGACAGTATCTCAACCTGAATGTTCATATTCTCAGTCTTTTCATGGCTCGACCCAGGATTCCTCACCTTCATATGGCACAAAAGGTCCTTAGATATATCAATGGGTTTTTTGTTTTTGGATTATTGTTTCATATTGATAATGATCTCATTTTACAAGCCTTTTGTGATGCTGATTGGGCAGCATGCCCCATGACACGTTTATTCTCATGGAAGACGAAGAAACAAAACACTGTATCTAATTCTTCAGTCGAATCAGAGTATAGAGCTATGACTTCAACTTGTTGTGAGATCACTTGGCTGATTAATTTGTTGGTATATTTAAAACTCACAAATTTTACTCCAGTCTAGTTGCATTGTGATAATCAAGAAACCCTCATATCGCATCCAATCTCGTTTATCATGAGCGCACCAAACATATAAAACTTGACCGCCATCTTGTTCGCAAAAAACTGGAAGCTAACCTCAGTGAACCAAGCTACCTTTCAACTAAACAACAACTTGTTGACTTATTTATTAAAGTTGTTGGTAGAGCCACGCTTGTTCACTTCCTTAGAAAGTGGGGTATTTGCCATTTGATCCCAATACCAACTTGAAGAGGGTGTTGGAATACTAATTCTTATCTTATTACCTTCCTCTGCTTTATTACAGTTTACCATTATGTTTTTTGTTAGTTAACGTTTAGTTGGGATTTTCTTCATTTTATCTTTCTGCTTCTTCTATATAAATAGTGATACCTGTAATGTAATAGGATATGACAAGGACGATAAAATACGTTTTGTTTTGTTTCTTTTCCCACGTTGAGGAAAAGAAACAAAACAAAATGACAAGGTTGGATAAACGAGGTGCTCGATAGATAAGTTGGTTAACATTTGTCCCATTACTACCATGTTGTGTGGATGAAAGACATCACACGCCTCAATTCAGGGCTCTCTACAATCCCAATCCACCCTATTATGATGCAAAATCAGCGAAATGACCCAATTATGATGCAAGTTCAGCAAAAATTTTCAAAAACTCGGGGATCTACAATCTGACCACGCTCAGGAATGTAATGACACCAAAAATCATAAGGGGTATAACCAACAAAATTAACCGCCCTCCGAGTTAGTAAAAGTTTTCAAATTCTACTGCATAAGGTTAGCAAAAAAAGCAACAATGGAGATGAAATTGAAGTAATCTACACGGAACACTTAACTTATCATGAACCATAGATATTATATATGCAGTCTAATAAAAAAACAGTAAGTAACAAATGTATGAGTAAACATATGTCAATCCATGAGCCATTATTCCACTGAAAAAAAAAACAAAAAGAATAACAGCCATCCCGAAGTTCCAGTAAAACACATTGATAAAATTCAACTAGTTTCAAATCCCTGATAAGTGAAAAGTCCCAAGAGATTCATAGAATGGAATCTGAAAATTCCAACGCTCAATGAAATTACATAGCAAAACATTAATGAATCAAGCCACAATTAACCATTTTCAGAACATAGTTACCTCGAAATAAGTCAGGCTTGATCATTTCCATAATTGGTTTTTATTAGAGGCAAACAAACCGGGATGAAAAACAAAGGATGCCACAATTTCTCTCACGGTGTATCCCAGGGCTTGGGTTCTACCATGGCTACAACCATGCCCTGGAGGTTGTGATCAAGCACGATCTGGCAGCTGAGTCTACCGTGCTTGTTGAGGACGCGATTGTCGGAGTATTTGGTGAGAATGTAGCGCTCGTCGTAGGACGCCGGCGGCAGCTTCTCGAGCCACTCTTGAGCGATGCGCACCTCGCACTCTGACGAGCACGCGTCGATCTCCTCAAGCCTGTGCGAAGCAGGATCGATGAGGCCGGCGTTGGTAAGGGCTTTGAGAAGGGTGTGCCCGGAAAATCCGATGAATTCCCGCTTGTTCCCGTCGAGCTCGATTGCGAAGAGCTTCACGATACGGTCGGAAACCTTAACGGACGAAGAGGACGATGGGGCGGATGAGAAGGAGTGGCGGGCGAAGACGGAGAGCGGTGAAGCGGAGGGAAGCCGCCGCAGAGCTGCGAAAGCCATTGACTAGGGCAATGTTTCTCTCTCGTATTCTCCTGGGAGAGTGTTCCGGGAGGACGCCGCCTTGCGAATTTCGGTTCCCTTTGATAACTCCAGAGGAAATTGAAATAATTTCGGCGATTACAGATACATCATGGGCCTGGTTGCCTGGCTCAGTCTCTATGAGCCCTGTTGGGCAAGGGTTGGGCCTTCTGGGGCTTTACAAGGCCTTATAGTGATATTTGCGCTTTGTTCTAACCGAGAGATATAGGGACCATTAAAATACAATAAGGATAAGGCCAAAAATAACTTTGCTTCGTTCAAACAAACTGCTTTGCGTGTGACGTTATATGATTTGAGGACACCTCCGAGTCCCGGACCGTTATATTTTGGCCCATATTGCCTCTCGGGCGCCTGTAAGGCCTCATGTTGGGTTTTGGCCCGGGCACAAGGTGAGGCACCAGATGGTTTGTTGTATCCCAAAATTTTGACCCAATCAACTAAGGCTGTGTTTGGGGGGACTTATTTTCACCGGTCAAGCGGTTACGATTAAGGGCCTGTTTGGGAGGGCTTTTTAACTCCTTTTCGTTTTCTGGAAAATGCTACCAAACTTAAAAGACCGTTTGGATTGTCTATCGGTGGGAAAAGCTACCGCGAAAAACTTCATTTTCTCATCTTTTGGAAACGTCACATGTCACCTACTTTTTTAACCTTTTCGAAAAGAATTTTTTCATCCATAAACACTTATCTGTTAAAAAAATTTATAACTATATTTTTTTTGTAATGGCGCGATTTTTTTTTCCGGACGTAATTTTTTTTTCCGGGTGTGTTTATTTTGTCCGACGCAAATTTTTCCCCCGGACGCGAATTTTTCGCCCGGGCGCGAACTTTTTCCCCTGAGCTAGCATTTTTCACCCGGGCTGGCATTTTTCGCCCAGACTGCCATTTTTCGCCCAGGCGCAGGATATTTCGCCCGGGTAAGTTTTTTTCGCTCGAGTGAGGTTTTTTTGCCCGTGCATGTTTTTTTTCGCCCGAGCGTGTTTTTTCGTCCAGACGTGATTTTTTCGCCCGAGTGCGTTTTTTTCATCCGAGTTCGATTTTTTTGCAATGCACGATTTTTTTCGCCGGAGCCGATTTTTTTGTCGGGCGTGATTTTTTCGCCCGGGCGCGCTTCTTTCGCCCAGGCTCAATTTTTTTGCACAAACGCGATTTTTTCACCCTGGCGCGATTTTTTCGCCCTCGCGCGATATTTTTGCCCGCGGGAGATTTTTGCGCCTGCGCGTGTTTTTTCGCCCGGGGGAGCGCCCGGGCGTGATTTTTTTCGCCCGGACGCGGTTTTTCGCCCGAGCACTATTTTTTTCGCCCGGGAGCAAATTTTTTGCCCGAGAGCGATATTTGTCATCGGAGCTTGTTTTTTTCGCCGGAGAGGTTTTTCGCCCGGGCGCAATTTTTTCGCGTGAGCGCGATTTTTTCGCGGGTAGCGAATTTTTGGCCCGGGACCTGTTTTTTTCGCCCGGTCGGGAATTTTTCGATCGGGCGCGAATTTTTTGCCCATTAATGATATTTTTTTGCCGTGACACGTTTTTTTCGCCCGGGCGCGCTTTTGCGCAACCGTGTGCGAATTTTTCGCTCGGAAGTGAATTTTTGCCCTGGCGTGATTTTTTTGCTCGTTCGTGATTTTTTCAACCGGGGGGCAATTTTTTTCGCCCGGACGTGATTTTTTCGTCCGCTCTTTATTTTTCATCCGGACGCGAATTTTTCGCTCGTGAGCGATATTTTTTGTCGGAGCACGTTTTTTTTTTGCCCCGACAGGTTTTTTCTGCCCGGGCGCGATTTTTTCGAACGTGGACGAACTTTTCGCTCGGACGCGAATTTTTCTCCTCGACGTGATTTTTTTGCTCGTTCGTGATTTTTTTTGCCCGGTTGTGTATTTTTTTCGCCTTGACGCTATTTTTTCTGCTCAAATGCAATTTTTTCGCTTTCGAGCCAAAATATCGCGTCCGTGAGAAAAATTCTCGTCCGTACAAAAAATTCGTGCTTGGGCGAAATTTTCCCGCCCAGTCGAAAAATTTGTGCATGTCCGAAAAATTCGCGCCCGTCCGAAAAAATTCGCGGTCGTCCGAAAAATTCGTGTCCGTCCTGAAAATTCGCGCCCGTTCGAAAAATTTGCGCTCATCAGAAAAATTGGCACCCGGCCGAAAAATTGGGGCCCGGGCGAAAATATAGGGGCCCGACCGAAAAATTGGCGCTCAGGCGAAAATATCGCGCCCGGACGAAAATATCGCTCCCAGGCGAAAATATCGCGCCCGGTCGAAAATATCGCGCCCGGTCGAAAATATCGCCCCTGGGCGAAAAATTCGCGCTCGGGCGAAAAAATCGCGCCCGGGCGAAAAAACCGCTCACGGGCAAAAAAACTGGGCCTCGATGAATAAATTCGCTCTCGGACGAATAATTTGCTCTCGGACGAATATTTCGCTCTCGTAAGAAAAAACCTGCCCCGGCGAAATAATTGCGCATTTTTCGCCGGACGCACATTTTTAATAAAAAAAGTTACCGCAACGGAGATTTGTCAAACGGTTTATCAAGTGCTTCTCCTTTTTAAAAAGCTCCGCAAAAGAAGTTCAACCAAACAGTTCTCATTTTCTAATAGACATTTTCCAAAAGCTCCTTTTCCTACCATTCTTTTGATACCACTCCTTCTCCTTTCTGAAAAGCCTTCCCAAACAGGCCCTAAGGTCTGGTACATGCGGTCATAACCGCTTGATCGGTGAAAATAAGGCTCCGTTTGGGAGGGCTTATTTTTACCGGTCAAGAGGTCACGACCGCATGAACCGGGCCTTAATTAAGGCCTGATTCATGCGGTCGTGACCGCTTGACCGGAGAAAATAAGTCCTCCCAAATGGAGCCTAAGTCCCCCAAAACGCAGCCTAAATCACCAAAGAAACCTAATTGGTTCAATCCACCACTTTTGATAAGCCTAGTCAAGGCTAGTGGGATCATATTGGCCCGTGAACCCATTCCTCAAACAGTTTTATAAGTAAATTAATTCAGAATAGATTGCGGACAATGGTTTTGTATTATATGATTAATATGAACTCAACGTTGTTCATTTTGTTATATTTCAATGCATATTTATAAAATTTATAAAAATATGTCATTTTGAAGATATATGACAACAGCCGAAAAAATTTTTTTGGTAGACTAACTCGAAATCGACCTCAATTATTTGCATTAAACTCATTAACCAATACAAACTCAACGTATTCGTTTCGTTTCATTCCCATGAGAAACATAGAAGTTAACCAAAATGGATCGAGGCGGGCTAAGTGGCGTCTCGAATACAACTTTTGAGCAAATGACCTGAGCATAAATCTCAGTTAGTTTCATTAAACTCATAAAGTCAATGCGAGCCCAGCAGAATCATTCGTACTCAATTCTGACGAGTATAAAAGAATCACGTGGGGACAAATTTTTAAGCAAAATGTTTACCCAGAAAGAAAAAAAATGTGCAAATGACCTTAAAATCGACATCACTTGGTATTGCTAGACTCGTGAGGTCAATAAGAGTCCCACAGAATTGACCACGTAAAATCCTGATGAGTATCAGAGAATTTGTCGTGCAAACACGGTTTTAAGTGCTATAATTATTGGAGATCGTGAAATTGAGCAAGCAACCTCAGAATTTACCTTGTAAGTTTTGCTAAACATGTAACGACAATATGATTCCGACGGAGATGTCCATATTTGATCCCAACATCATTAAAAAAGTTTTTAACGTTCAAGTTAAGTCGGGTCGCAAATGCTCCACGAAATGTAAAATGAGCAAACGAACTCAAAATTAACCTCACATTGTTTTGGTGGATGCAACAACCTAAATATATTTTTCGAGTTCGTTTGCTCATTTTACGTTTGCCCGTCTAAGACAAATTCTGATTCAACAGGCATTTAAATGAAATAGATTGTTGGTCTCCTTTCTAACCAAAATATATTTTTATAAATAGACTTTAATTATTAGTGTTAGGGACCATTTACCTCCCAACTAGTCGTAGGCAAATAGCCCGGGTCCGGAAAGCCCGCCCGGGCCCGGGCCGGCAAAAGCCCGGTTAGGCCAGGCCCGGGAAAAGCCCGGCCCGGGCCAAGCCCGGGCTTGGGGCCCTTTTTGACGGTTTCCCGGCCCGGTGCCCGGCCTGAGCCGGGCCGAGCATAGCCCGGGCGTCGCGCTAGCCTGAGCCCGGCACCTGGCTAAGGAAAAATCCCGCCTGATCAAGCGGGATTTTAATCCCGACGGGATTTTAATCCCGCCTGATCAGGTGGGATTTTAATCACGGTGGAATTAAAAAATCCCACCTGATTCAGGAGGAATTAAAAAATCCCTCCTGTGTCTTTTGAATTCAGGTCTGAAGGGCCTAATTGGGCTCCCCCTTTGAGAGGGAGCCCGAGTCCGGCCCAACCCAGTTCAAACTGGGCCCGGGCCGAGCCCGGTTGGGAAAAAGCCCGGGCCCGGCTGGGACGGGCCAAGCCCGGCTCGACCGGACAGGCCAAGCCCGGCCCAATCAGGCTTTTTGCCCATGACTACTCCCAACTGGCATCATCGCGCCTGGACTGACACCCTTAGCTGACGAGAGCAGCTCCTCCATTGACCAGCCTAATTATATGCTCTGAGCGCCTCTCCTAGCTTCAATTGGCGAGCTCCTCCAGGCGACCTACTCCAAACCCAGGTCTCGCATCCCTCTCTTATTGATCCAGCTTCTTCCACTCTAAACTGAGCAGCCCACATGTTGCTGCTCTGCTGACCACCAAGTACCAAACCACTGCCCCTCCCCATCTTCTTCAGCCTCATGCAACTCTAAGATCCATCCAGCCGACAATCTCCTTTCCAAAGGCCAAAATTGAGCTTTCCTATCCAAAATTAAGGGTAAGAATTGGGTATCTCATATCCTTTGTGGCAGTAATGTCTAGGAAAATATTGTTCTACGACAAGTGGAAACACAATGGAACTACGAAAGAGGTTTAAAATGGGTGTTACTTTTAATGATGGCAAAGGCCCCTCAAAGGAGTTGTGGAGGTTGTAGTTAGCCTGCCTTTTGTTTTCCTATCTCTATTTCAAATCTTGATATGCCCATTTCATGATGCAACACAAAATTTTTGGGTAAATAGGGGGTGGCGCTTTCATTGGTGAGGTTAGCGATGAGATACGATGAACCTTCGCATTCCCTTGGTAATTACTGGTCATTCTGAAAGGAGGGATTTGCTTGGTGAATCCAATAAGTTTGTAGGAGATAAAGTGTATATGCACCATCTTAAGGGTTAAAAGTTATTCCTTGTGTTAGCAAGACTCTTAAGAAAGGAAGAGTAAGCTTATTTGTGGGTGTGGTTGGTTTACAAACGAAAACTATTGCATAAAGGAAATTTATTTGGAAAACATTGTTCTCTCCAATGAGCCAGTTTGGGCAATTGGGACAGGCAATGTTGCGCTCAGACTCAGGATGTTCTCTTTAAATTGCAGTGGTGGATTAAGAAAAATATGAGTATTAATTAAGTGAAATGTTTTGTCGACTCTACCTTATTCATATTGATGAAGAGATTAAAGGACAACTCGAATGGCTTGGTGTCTAGGTCTAGAATAATGGGAGCTTTAGCTTGGGATCTTGTTTTCAAGGTGCTAGTTACTATGAATTCTATACTAGAGCCTAAGCCTCGAGTTTGTAAGGTTTTGTTTGTCGTCCAGATTGATGAGAAGAGTATAAGATAAGCTACGAGCCATACATTGAGTCCTATGATAATTTGGGTATAGACATTCTAGAAGTGGAGATATAATGCTCCATTTCCATCGTCTATCCATGACGTGTGAGGCTTGTGTGGTTAGCTACCAATGAAAAGTGGTGTTAGTTTATGTCTTCATAGTGTGTTTTGATGTGAGTATGTATGATTGAATGAAATTATTACGAGTGGTAGTTGGTTTGGTCATTTCTACCAAATTCACATTGATGGAGAGCTTAAAGACCGACTAAACTGGTTAGGTGTCTAGGTCTAGACTAAAGGGAGCCCTAGCTTGGGATCTTGTTTACTAGGTATTAACTACTACAAAATCTAGACTTGAACCTAGGCCCTAAGTTTGAGAGGATATGTTTACCATCTTGATTAACGGGAAGAGTATAGTATATGATATGAGCCCTACATTGAAACCTAGGAAAGTTTGGGTGTAGATGTTCTAGAAGTGGAGATACACTGCTCCACTTCAACTATCTGGCCACGACGCGTAGGGTTTGTGTAGTTAGCTTCAACATGGTGTGTGTGTGTGTGTGTGTGTGTGTGTGTATGTGCGTGTGCGTGTGTGTGAGTGTGCACAATCTAGGTTGTGATGATAGACCATAATTGTATTTATACTTAAATATAGTTTAGATGTGCAGTATTTTAGATTATGTACTACTAGAAAAATGGCTTTTAGCCATGGTTTCTTTTGTCACGGGGGAAAAATCGTGGCTAATAGTGAGTATTAGCCACGATTTTTATTCTGTGGCTAAAAGTCTAGTATTAGCTGTAACACCCCAAAAGACCCCAATAGACTCAACTTGAAGTTTGAGTAGCAGGTCAGGTTACACGGCCTGGGACACGGGCGTGTCCCAGGGCGTGTCGGGTGTACACGGCCTGGGACACGGGCGTGTCCCAGGGCGTGTTCTATTTATTTTGCGAAATTGGCCTATTCCGGTCAGAGCCGGACACGGCCTTGAACACGGCCGGGAACACTGGCGTGTCAGGCTGGACACGGGCGTGTCAGCTGCCGTGTTCCGACCCGTGTACTGGTTGCAGCTCCGATGGAGCAGGAGACACGGGCGTGTCTCAGGTTTGACACGGGCGTGTCAGGTCCGACACGGGCGTGTCGATGACCCGTGTTGTTCAGTCGGTTCAAGCTGTGTGCACCGCTTAAGGGGTACACGGCCTGTGACACGGGCGTGTCACAGGCCGTGTCGGCCAAAAAGTGATTTTTTGGGAAGATCTTGGCCGTTCAGTTTCCTCTCTTTTGATCCAAAGGCTCAGGTGATTTCTTGGGCTGGATTAAGTCGTGAGAGAGAATGAAGAAGTCATTCTTCTTTATCCTTAAGGAAGAGAGAAAGAGAGAGGAAGAGAGGAAGAAGGAGGAGGAGAGCAAGCCACCGGCGGAGCTCCCGTGGTTCGATTCGTGATCCGAAGCCGGCGTTGTGACGGCAAGGCTGCTGCGGTTCTTTCTCACCGGCTAGTTTTCGATGGCACCGAAGAGATCGACAAGGGTAACGATCTCCCTCCTTGGACATGTGAAGTCCTTCTTTTCTGCATTGCATAGGGAAAGCCCTTCCCCGCGAGTGTGCGGTGGGTTGTGGTGTCCCTTGGGGTAGATATGTGAAGTCCCCCTTGTTAGAGGCCGGAATTGGAGTACGGCTCTAGGCATGCTGTGTGAAGCCCATCTGGATGGAATCTGGATTGGTGATGCTTGTTTGCATATCGGAGAAGGCTCCGTGATAATGGCTTGTGATGCCTATGGCTTGTGATGCCTTGTTCCTACCTGTTGCTTGGTGCGGCAGGAAGTACTGGACGATGTCCAGGAAATGAAGAGGGTTGGCGGCAACTCTTGTGGCCGTGCGTTGCCACTTTGTGAGTAGTTGAGCCGTTGGGCTGCAACTCGATAAAAAGGCAGATTGCCGAACAGGAAAGGTGAAACCGACCCGCGCCTATAAAATGCCATGGATACTTCCGTATTCGAGGTGGCTCGGCGACTTGAGCAACGGGGGGTGGCTGATCCGTACCTGCGTTAGGTCCGTCCGACTTGGAAGCCTGGTATAGGTTTTGTTGGAGCGCCTAATGAGAGTCTTAGGCCCGCGCGCCGGAAAGACTAGAAATGCTCAAATACCGTGTAGACGGTGGTGTTGACCCTGGTATTCCGGTACACCGAAAATGTGCCCTGAGTGCACGGACTGTCGGGCCGGGTGGCCGATGGTTGTGATGGCTTGGATGTGCCTGCGCGCACATAGTTGCTATTGATAATGCCATGCTTGCAGGGAAAGAATGCTCATGCCCCGAGAAAGGGGTAGGATTGTTAATTGGGTCAGCTGAATGCTGACCGTTGCATTGTTTGCCACCGGTTGGGTGGTTTGTTCCCGTGCAGGTGCTGGAGAGCCAAGTGGTAAGTGATGGGCGGGAGAGCCCTACTGCTGGTGCTGATGCTGCTGCGGCTAGCCTGGAAGGCTAAGCGAATGGCTTTGTTTTGTTTTCTCTTTTTACTCATGTATGGCCGGCCTGCGCGCCGAGGTTTGTAAAACATGATGTATGTTCAGAGGAACTGTAAGGCCTTAAGGCCAAACTCTTGTGGCTGTGTACATTCCGTGGTATTTATATATAAAGGTGGTTTTATATATATTGGACATTCCGGTTGAGAGTTCAAAGTACTACTTAAAGCTTCCGCTAGAATGCTCTGAGTTAGGATTCGTATTTGGTTTGGTATTATCCTGTGACCTCACCGTCTGTTTGTGGCATATAGTGTGGGGCCCCGGCCGGACCTTCTACTATACGTCATCTAACGGATGGGGTCGTTACATTTTGGTATCAGCTTTTCGTCGGTCTTCCTCTTTCGAATTCGTGGTCGAATTCTTTTGTGGGGTGGCGAGCACGTGTTTGTGCGACCTGCTGTAACGCTAATGAACTCTGGAATGTCCATTAAGGAATGTACAAAATTTTGTTTGAGGAATCTGCGCGTTCCTTTTTGTGTTGTTTTGCTTGCATACGTTCGCTAATGTGTGTCTTGTCCACCTATAGGTGACATGTAGTGGTGCTGGGCAGTCTGAGCCCCAGCGTTCTGATGAGAGTGCGGCACCAGCTGAGGTGCCAACCCCTCCTCCATCTGCAGAAACTGTTCGCTTAGTGGCTGAGGCACTATTTGCCATGATTCAGCCGACCGGGCAAGCGCAGCCGGCGGTAGTGCCAGTTCGTGTTGATGTAAGACCCGAGCCGGTTGAGGCTGTAGATCCACGAGCAGCTGACCGACAGTTGAAGCAATTCATGAGCTTCAGTCCTCCTACGTTTGCGGGAATGGGATCCCCAACGCAGGCGGAAGATTGGTTATCGCGTGTCAAGAGGATAATGACAGCGATCAGGGCGGAGGAAACTCTCAAGGTCACCTTAGCCACCTTCATGCTTGAAGGGGAGGCGCGGTTGTGGTGGGACGAGGTTGAGTTACACCACTTGGCGGGCAGGCAATTAACACAAGTATCGATTGAGGAGTTCTCTCGGATATTTCTGGCGAAACATGTCCCAGCGGCGCAACGTATTGCTATGGAAAATGAGTTCCAACGGTTAAAGCAAGGGGACGATAGTGTGGATATCTACTTGCACGAGTTTACCAGGTTGGGACGATATGCGGGAACAATCTTCGCGGATGACCAAAGGAAAACGAATCGGTTCTATGAAGGATTGCGGGATGAGTTACGATTCCTGCTTTCGAGTTCTGTGAGCCAAGGGTTTCAGGCGTTGGTTGATACTGCGTGCGCGTTGGAAAAGGACATGAGGCGAGTGCAAGGGAATAAGGGCTTGGTGGTGTCTAAGCCAGAGTTTCAAGCACCTCGCCCAGGCAAGTCGTTTTACCAGAAGAAAGGGGGCAAGAGGTCCAAGCCATCTGGGCAAGTGACTACGACCGTTGTGTCGGGAGCGACATCAAGGCCGGATGCTCGTACGTGCTATAACTGTGGCCGGGTGGGGCATATTGCTCGTGACTGTCGAGTTGTGCAGCCCAAAGGGGAAAAGAAGACGGGTGCGTCGTATGCTGAGAAGGGCAAAGCGGTGGTGGATTCCTCTGCTTCCCAAGCGCAGCCCCGAATCTATCAACTTGGCCAACAGGAAGCGATTAAGCAAAGTGACGTCGTCACAGGTACGAGTTGAGTTAGTTTACTTGCTGTGCTTTTGGTTTTGGTTTTGTTTAGCTTGTGCATGATGTGTGTGTGCTGCAGGCTTTGTCCTGATTCGGAATAACTTAGCGAGAGCCCTGTTTGATACGGGTGCTTCGCATTCTTTTCTGTCTGAGGATTTCGTATCTCGCATTGGGGTACCGAGTCATGTGACGGTGGATAGTACAAGGGTGCTATTGCCGAATGGCTGTGTGATGCTTGCGGATAGGGCTTGCGATGTGGATGTGCACATAGGAAGTCGGGACTTCGGTTTGAGTGCAGCTGTGCTACCGTTATCGGAGTTTGATGTGATCTTTGGTATGGACTGGCTCTCGGAGCAGCGTGCCTTTATTGATTGCAACTCCAAAGAGATTACACTGGGCCAGAATACCGGGCTTGTGACGAAGTTCGCTGGTATGCGAGGAGTTGGCGGAACGTTGTTGTCTGCACTCCAAGTCGTCAATGCTGTGCGGAAGGGCGCGGAGTTATTCTTCACGCTAATTCAGGCTGTTGAGCCAAAGGCCAGTGTCGGTGAAGTGCCAGTTGTGTCAGAGTTTGCCGATGTGTTTCCTAAAGATCTTCCTGGGTTACCACCCCAGCGGGAGATTGACTTCTCTATTGAGTTGGTGCCAGGTGCGAAACCTGTGGCCCGCTCTCCGTATCGCGTCGCGCCAAAAGAGATGGCTGAGTTGAAAGTCCAATTGCAAGAGTTGTTGGAGCAGGGTTATATACGCCCAAGTATGTCACCTTGGAGCGCGCCTGTTCTCTTTGTGAAAAAGAAAGACGGTAGCTTACGGTTGTGTATTGACTACCGCGAGTTGAATAAGCTGACAGAGAAAAATAAGTATCCGATCCCACGGATTGATGACCTTTTTGATCAGCTGGCGGGATCAACGGTCTATTCCAAGTTGGATCTGAAATCGGGATATTATCAGCTAAGGATTCGGGAAGGTGACATTCCCAAGACGGCGTTTGGAACACGCTACGGTCATTATGAGTTCACGGTAATGCCGTTTGGCCTATGTAATGCGCCTTCGGTATTTATGGACCTAATGCATCGAACGTTCCGAGAGTACTTGGATTTGTTTGTTATTGTGTTTATCGATGACATCTTAGTATACTCTCAGTCGGAAGAGGATCACGCAAACCATTTGCGGTTGGTCTTGCATACCCTGCGGAGGAATAAGCTTTTTGCCAAGTTCTCAAAGTGTGAGTTCTGGCTCTCTTCAGTAGCCTTTTTAGGCCATGTGGTAAGCGGAGAGGGTATCGCGGTGGATCCGTTGAAGATAAGTGCCATCCGAGATTGGCCAGTAATGTCTTCAGTGGCCGAGGTCAGGAGCTTCCTTGGACTTGCGGGCTACTATAGACGGTTTGTGGAAAACTTCTCACGGATTGCTTTACCTCTGACCACGCTGACGAGAAAAGATCAAAAGTTCATATGGACGCCGGAGTGCGCGCGAGCTTTTGAAGACTTGAAGAGTCGTTTGACCACGGCGCCTGTGTTGACGTCGCCATGTGGTACCGATGGGTATGAGATCTATAGTGATGCATCTGGGAGCGGCTTAGGCTGCGTTCTTCTGCAGTTTGGGAAAGTGATTGCTTATGGCTCGCGTCAGTTGAAAGTGCATGAGCGGAATTATCCCGTCCATGATGTGGAGTTGGCGGCGGTAATCTTTGCGCTCAAGTTGTGGCGGCACTATCTATATGGCGTCAAAGTGGATATCTATACGGATCACAAGAGCCTAAAGTATTTGTTGGATCAGAAGGATTTGAATATGCGACAACGAAGATGGATGGAGTTCCTCGGGGACTACACCTTCGAGATTCACTATACTCCCGGGAAGGGAAATGTGGTCACTGATGCTTTGAGTCGGAAGACTCCGGTACGGGCAAGCTGGTTGCAGAGGCATGATCAGCGTTTGATCCAAGAATTGGAAGCAATGGAGATATCGTGTGTTGACAAGGGTGCGTCAACCGATGCGTACTTGAACTGGACGGAGGTGCAGTATGACCTTACGGACAGAATTCGTCGAGCAACGGAGCTTGATGAAAGTCTCCAGCGCTATGCTAAAGATGGGCCGGATGATCAATTCTCTTGGGATAACGGGTTGTTACGGAGAAATGGTCGAGTGTGCGTCCCAAATGTGGGTAAACTGAGGGAAGAGTTGATGTACGAAGCTCACTTTGCAAAGTACTCAGTTCACCCAGGGAGCACAAAGATGTACAGGGATATGAAAAAGTTGTTCTGGTGGCCCGGACTAAAGAAAGATGTGGCTCGTTATGTGGCTAAATGCAACACCTGTGCGTTGGTGAAAGCAGAATGCCAGAAGCCTGGCGGTTTTCTGAAGTCGTTACCTATTCCGGAGTGGAAGTTCGATGATATTTCGATGGATTTCGTGCACGGGTTGCCGAGATCTCAACGCGGTCATGATTCCATCTGGGTGATTGTGGACCGGTTGACGAAAGTGGCGCACTTCCTTCCCAACAGAAGAGACGATTCAGTGGAAACCTTGGCCAAGCTGTATGTGGAGCAGGTTGTTCGACTGCACGGTGTTCCCCGGAGCATCGTTAGTGACCGTGATGGGCGGTTCACATCGAATGATTGGCGGCTCGTTCATCAAATGTTGGGTACAAAGTTAGCATTTAGTACGGCCTTTCATCCCCAAACGGATGGCCAGACTGAACGAACCAACAGGACGATGGAGGATATGCTCCGCATGTGCGCCCTAGACTTTGGTAAGAGATGGGAAGATTATATATTTCTCGTCGAATTTGCCTATAATAATAGCTACCAAGCGAGTATTGGTATGGCACCATTCGAGGCGTTGTATGGTCGGAAATGCCGTACACCCTTAGCTTGGGCAGAAGCAGGCGAATCGAAGCTGAGTGGGAAAAAGGAAGTCGAAGAAGCTACTTCGCTCATACGCTCTATTCGGGAGAGGCTATTGATAGCCCAAGATCGTCAAGCAAAATACTACAATGCCAAGCACCGGAACGTGGAGTTCGCGGTGGGTGATTGGGTATATTTGAAGATCAAACCCTTCAAAGGTGTGTCCAGGATTCGGCGTTTGAAAAAGCTAAGTCCGAGGTATCTTGGTCCGTTTGCGGTGGTGGAGCGAGTTGGGGAAGCTGCTTATCGACTAGCACTTTCAGCGGACTTGGGTGGATTACATGATGTGTTTCACATCTCAGTCCTTCGTAAGGCGGTAAAGGATCCGGCTCAAGTCGTGGAGGCTGATCGGGTACCGGTCGAGTATGGGCTAACGACGAGGGTTAGACCCATTCGGATCGAGGATCGAGCCGAGAAACAGTTGCGGAACAAAGTAATCGGGATGGTCAAGGTCCGTTGGGACAATTGTGGCCGTGAAGAGCTAACATGGGAGCGAGAGCAGACCATGCGAGCTGAGTTTCCCGAGTTATTTGTATAAACTGGAGACCGTGTACTTTTTGTTATAACAGAGTTATAGCTGCTGAGTTTTATTTCCTTACCGTGCAAATTTCGGGACGAAATTTTGATAAGGGGGGGAGGGTTGTAACACCCCAAAAGACCCCAATAGACTCAACTTGAAGTTTGAGTAGCAGGTCAGGTTACACGGCCTGGGACACGGGCGTGTCCCAGGGCGTGTCGGGTGTACACGGCCTGGGACACGGGCGTGTCCCAGGGCGTGTTCTATTTATTTTGCGAAATTGGCCTATTCCGGTCAGAGCCGGACACGGCCTTGAACACGGCCGGGAACACGGGCGTGTCAGGCTGGACACGGGCGTGTCAGCTGCCGTGTTCCGACCCGTGTACTGGTTGCAGCTCCGATGGAGCAGGAGACACGGGCGTGTCTCAGGTTTGACACGGGCGTGTCAGGTCCGACACGGGCGTGTCGATGACCCGTGTTGTTCAGTCGGTTCAAGCTGTGTGCACCGCTTAAGGGGTACACGGCCTGTGACACGGGCGTGTCACAGGCCGTGTCGGCCAAAAAGTGATTTTTTGGGAAGATCTTGGCCGTTCAGTTTCCTCTCTTTTGATCCAAAGGCTCAGGTGATTTCTTGGGCTGGATTAAGTCGTGAGAGAGAATGAAGAAGTCATTCTTCTTTATCCTTAAGGAAGAGAGAAAGAGAGAGGAAGAGAGGAAGAAGGAGGAGGAGAGCAAGCCACCGGCGGAGCTCCCGTGGTTCGATTCGTGATCCGAAGTCGGCGTTGTGACGGCAAGGCTGCTGCGGTTCTTTCTCACCGGCTAGTTTTCGATGGCACCGAAGAGATCGACAAGGGTAACGATCTCCCTCCTTGGACATGTGAAGTCCTTCTTTTCTGCATTGCATAGGGAAAGCCCTTCCCCGCGAGTGTGCGGTGGGTTGTGGTGTCCCTTGGGGTAGATATGTGAAGTCCCCCTTGTTAGAGGCCGGAATTGGAGTACGGCTCTAGGCATGCTGTGTGAAGCCCATCTGGATGGAATCTGGATTGGTGATGCTTGTTTGCATATCGGAGAAGGCTCCGTGATAATGGCTTGTGATGCCTATGGCTTGTGATGCCTTGTTCCTACCTGTTGCTTGGTGCGGCAGGAAGTACTGGACGATGTCCAGGAAATGAAGAGGGTTGGCGGCAACTCTTGTGGCCGTGCGTTGCCACTTTGTGAGTAGTTGAGCCGTTGGGCTGCAACTCGATAAAAAGGCAGATTGCCGAACAGGAAAGGTGAAACCGACCCGCGCCTATAAAATGCCATGGATACTTCCGTATTCGAGGTGGCTCGGCGACTTGAGCAACGGGGGGTGGCTGATCCGTACCTGCGTTAGGTCCGTCCGACTTGGAAGCCTGGTATAGGTTTTGTTGGAGCGCCTAATGAGAGTCTTAGGCCCGCGCGCCGGAAAGACTAGAAATGCTCAAATACCGTGTAGACGGTGGTGTTGACCCTGGTATTCCGGTACACCGAAAATGTGCCCTGAGTGCACGGACTGTCGGGCCGGGTGGCCGATGGTTGTGATGGCTTGGATGTGCCTGCGCGCACATAGTTGCTATTGATAATGCCATGCTTGCAGGGAAAGAATGCTCATGCCCGAGAAAGGGGTAGGATTGTTAATTGGGTCAGCTGAATGCTGACCGTTGCATTGTTTGCCACCGGTTGGGTGGTTTGTTCCCGTGCAGGTGCTGGAGAGCCAAGTGGTAAGTGATGGGCGGGAGAGCCCTACTGCTGGTGCTGATGCTGCTGCGGCTAGCCTGGAAGGCTAAGCGAATGGCTTTGTTTTGTTTTCTCTTTTTACTCATGTATGGCCGGCCTGCGCGCCGAGGTTTGTAAAACATGATGTATGTTCAGAGGAACTGTAAGGCCTTAAGGCCAAACTCTTGTGGTTGTGTACATTCCGTGGTATTTATATATAAAGGTGGTTTTATATATATTGGACATTCCGGTTGAGAGTTCAAAGTACTACTTAAAGCTTCCGCTAGAATGCTCTGAGTTAGGATTCGTATTTGGTTTGGTATTATCCTGTGACCTCACCGTCTGTTTGTGGCATATAGTGTGGGGCCCCGGCCGGACCTTCTACTATACGTCATCTAACGGATGGGGTCGTTACATTAGCCACGGTTGACTAATCCGTGGCTAATACTGGACTTTTAGCCACGGTTTGCCTGAACCGTGGCTAAAAGTCCAGTATTAGCCACGGTTTGCCTGAACCATGGCAAAAGGTCGTGGCTACATTTAGTCCCACACCGCCAAAACAAAACAAAATTTTGGGTTTATAAGGAATTTATTTCAATTAGTATTTGAAATAAATATTGCGGCGGCGGCCGGGCGGCGGCGGCGGCCGGGCGGAGGCGGCGGCCGGGCGGCGGCGGCGGCCGGGCGGCGGCGGCGGCCGGGCGGCGAACGGGCGGCGGCGGCGGCCGGCCTGAATTTTTTATGTTATGAGTGGCCCTTTAACCACGACAATTAAACCGTGGCTAAAAGTCCAGTATTAGCCACGACAATCAAATCGTGGCTAAAAGTCCAGTATTAGCCACGGTTTTGAACTTTTAGCCACGGTTTGAACTTTTAGCCACACTCGCATTGTCCACGTCCATTTTCCGTGGGTAGACCGTGGCTAAAAGTCCAGTATTATGTTATGAGCGATTTTATATGATTGGTCATTTTATGTTGTGCTCTTATTTATAAAATTTAATGATATACAAAAGTGAGTGTGTTGTGGACACCACAAGGATAGAAACATGTGTATATTTCATGTCATTATTTATTACCACACTCTTTCATACTCTATTTCCAGACTTCTTTTGAAGTGTGCAATTCTTTATATTGTTTTATATTATGTGTGTGTGTGTGTGTGTGTTGCACTATGCTAACATTTATTGCATAACAGTTTACTACCTCTGATGAGCATATTAGGGGATCAGGTGGAAGGCATAACAACTAAGCAAATATATATAGTATTTTTATCCCTCACTATTGATTTACACCATAGGTGTTCCATGAGATATGATTTGAACTTAACATAGAGATAGAAGACTTATAAAGGATTGTTGTTATCCTTAGCAACATCATCAATCCTATTGTTAGCTCGGTAGGTTTATTGATTTTCAATATGTTATATATTTGTATTTATCTAGCTTGAAATGTTTACTTGTAAGTCCCCAGATGTACAACCCCAAATTCGTCGGGTGGGACCTAGAGGAATTAACGGTTGGGGTTGCACCAGCCATAAGTTAGCTCGGGCCTGAAGGCCATAAGAGCTCTCGCGCCGGAGGAGTTCCCGCTTAGGAGCAGGCGAGATCCCCGCCATACAGAAGCAGGCGAGAAGGCATGGCGCCGAGTAAGCTTCACTCTCTCAGCGCCACGGTCAGCAGCTAGGGCGTTGAGTGAGCTTCACTCACTCAACGCCGCGGTTAGCGGCAAGGGCGTTGAGTGAGCTTCACTCACTCAATACCGCGGTCAGCCGCAAGGGCGTTGAGTGAGCTCAACTCACTCAACGCCGCGGTCGGCAACAAGGGCGTTGAGTGAGCTCCACTCACTCAACGCCGCGGTAAGCAACAAGGGCGTTGAGTGAGCTCCACTCACTCAACGCCGCAGTCAGCAGCAAGGGCGTTGAGTGAACTCATCTCACTCAACGCTGGGCTCAGCAGCAAGGGAGTTGAGTGAGCTCCACTCACTCAACGTCGCGGTCAGCAGCAAGGGCGTTTAGTGAGCTCCACTCACTCAACGCCGCGGTCAGCAGCAAGGGCGTTGAGTGAGCTCTACTCACTCAACGCCGGGGTCAGCAGCAAGGGCGTTGAGTGAGCTCCACTCACCCAACGCCGCATCCAGCGACAGCATCAAGGTTAGAGGAATTCCCGCCTGGAGAGGGGCGAGAACGTTCACTCTCAGTCAGCCAGGACCCTCTCTCGGCAGAGTCGGCGAGAAGGATTAAGCTGGCAAGAAGGCGGGGGCTAGCTCAGCATGAGACTGTTGACACTTCATTTTAGCTCCCGCCAAAGGAAGGCGAGAGGGTTCTCGGCACAGAGCTCTCGCCGAGTGTGGCCCGGGATCAGGGTAAAATGTCTTAATTGCCCCCGGGTAAAATTACCCTTATACCCTCAGGGGCTGCATTTAACACTTTTCAGACAGCGGGATTTGGCTATTGGCAGACCAGGCAGGGGTATTTCAGTAACTTCAGATCAGCAAGAGGCTATCAATAGACCCATAAGGGCTCTTTAGAAGGCGGACTCTCATTTTTCTCCAAATCCACAGTACCTTCTGAGGAGCTCCTAGCCCAACTTTTGACTTTAGAGGGGAAGCTCTCAGAGATCTTTCGGGTGTGAGGAGGGACCTCCTAGCTGAGGCTTTGAGTCGGTCCTTGGACTTTAGCAACCAGTCGAAGGTCGAGGCTTGAGAGAAGTAGGTGTTGGCTGCACCCCTATTTTGAACATTGGTTGAGGTCATTTTTGGCTTCAACAGTTCTGGTGCGGTGAGCGTGGAAGTCAGCCGGTGCAAGAAAGCCTTGAGTTTGGTCCCATGACTAGAGGTGAAGGTGAAGGATCTGGCCCGGGGGGTATCCCCACCCCGGGGGAGGAAGCGACGAGGAAGATGTTGGAGGACTTTAGGAGAGAAGTCCTACAGACCATCAGCCTAGCCTTCTCGGCAAGGAGTGAGTGGGAGACGCCTAAGGTTCCGGTGGAGGTGGTCCCGCTTCTGGGCGAGAACGCCCCTAGACAGCTCCCCGGGAAGGAGGTCCCGATGGAAGGTGGCAAGAGAGACGTGGCAGCGCGGGAACTCTTCCTAGGGCAGCACCTCGGAAAGGAGGTTTCGGTAGAAGTAGGCGACAGGGAAGCGGCCGTGTGGGAGCTGTTCCCTGGGCCCGGTCTCGCGGATCATTCCAGCCAGCCGAGGTCGCGAGATGTGCCTTCTCGCCAGGCAGGGGGCGAGACCCCCTTTAGCGAGCTCATCGTCTCAGCCCCGGTGCCAGAGGGGTTCCGGGAGCCGGACATGTCCTACTACTCGGGAAAGGATGACCCAGTACAGCACGTACAGTGGTTCGAGGATTTGGTGTCGATTAGACAGATGTCCGATGCCTTCAAGTGTCGGTTGTTTGCCATCACACTGAAGGAGAAGGCTAGGGACTGGTTCCACCAGTTGCCAGCAAGCTCAATCTACAGCTTCAAGGATCTGCGTCGGGGTTTCTTGTTGAGGTTCTCGACATCGAAGAAGAGGAAGAAGGAGGCGAAGTGCCTATTTGCGGTAAGGCATAAGCAGGACGAGACGTTGGGTCATTATGTTGACCGGTTCCAAGAGGAGATTCTCCTAGTCCAAGAGGTCCCTGGGTACGCATTGATGCTTGCCTTTACCATGGGGCTGAGGCTAGGGTTTTTTAGCATGGAGTTGAAGAGAGTGCCCCCCTCTCTTTCGAGGAGCTCATGGAGAGGGCGACAAAAGAGATAGACTTCGAGAGGGCGAACTCGGCATTTACTAGGAAGCTAGCCGGGTTAGCAGAAGATGATAAAGAACCAGCAGCAGGAAAGCAGAGGGAGCAAAGGGAAGAAAGAAGGAGAGAGGAGCCCCGAGGGCAGGGGCAGCAGCAGGGATGGGGAACCCGAGAGCCGAACAACCGTTTGGGTTGGAGGCCTCAGGAGGGTCGCCCCCAGGGCCAAGGAGGAGGTGTTCAGGGAAGAGATAATCTTCGGGAACTGAGAAGGTTTGACCAGTAGGTGTGGAGACAGGGGACGAGAGGTCACTTCCCACCACCGCAAGAAGCGATGGAGGTCGGTAGAGGAAGAGGGGGAGGAAGAAGAATCCGGGGAGCTGGGAGAAGAGGAGGAGGAGAAGGATGGAGGGGCAGGGTGGCGTTACCCTTTTGTGACTTCCATCAGGAGGAAGGTCACGCGACGGCCACCTGCCCGGAGTTCTTGGAGATGCGGGAAACCAGAAGAATGGGGAGACAGGACCCGCCGGTAAGGATTGAGGAAGTGTAGCAGGGAGGGGAGGAAGATAGATGAGAGGACCGGGTAGACGTGGGGACCCGAGGAGGGATCAGAGTGATCCACAGAGGGGTGGGGATTGAGGCAACCCGTAAGGGGAGCCTTCAAACCATGTTCCGCAGGGGGGTTGCCTCGACCTTCTTATCTCCCCCTCTGGAAGAAAAAAAAATCATCTTTTCATCCGCGGATATGCCAGACTACGAAGACCCGTTCTGCGACGCCCTGGTGATCCAGACAACGGTGGAGAACTTCACGGTCTCCAGGATACTGGTGGATAATGGGAGCTCGGTGAACGTCATCTTCAAGAAAGCTTTTGATGAGATGAAGGTCGAAGGGAAGAGGGTCCTAGCCTCAAATGGACCGTTGTTCGGGTTTTCTAGAGAGAGGAAGGAAGTAGAAGGGGGAGTAGGACTGCACGTAAAGTTGGGGGGTGTGTCACAGAACTGTAGGTTCGTGATAGTGGACGCCCCAAGCAGTTACAACGCCATCTTGGGGCATCCCCTCATCAGCGCCTTTCGCTGTGTCCCCTCCTCGTTTCACCAGTGTCTCAAGTTCAACAACGGAGGGGTGCAGGTCAGGATCAAGGGGAACCCAAAGGCGGCGAGGCAATGCTATGTGACGGCGGTCAATGTTGTGTCTTTGATGGTGGAGGCAGAAGAGCTGGAGAGGGAGCTAGCAGAGCAGGAAAAGGTGAGCCCGGAGGTGGAGGAGCAAGTGGTAGGAGAAGCTGAGAAGGAGGCCCAGAGGGGGGAGGAAGTTGGGCCACAACAGGAAGAGAGCCTGGAGGAGGCGATGGAGATAGAGGAGCAAGTTGTTGGAGTTGATCAAGAGGGTCTGGAGGAAGGGATGGGTGAAGAAGAGGAGGGCCAAGTTGCAAGAGTTGGGCAGGAGGCCCCGAGGGGTGTGGAGATTCGTCAGCTCCAGGAGGAGAAGCCGGAGGAGGCAATGGAAGCTGTAGGAGGGGAAGAGTTGGAGTTTGAGGAAGAAGCAAAGGACGGCTGGGAGCAGCCGCGGTTGGATCCGGCCGAGGAAGTGGTGGAGATGGAGGTCTCCACCAAGGCAGGGCAGGTGCATAGGGTACGGATTAGTGGGGGCCTGAGCCTTGAGGACAAGGAGCGGATGAATGCTTGCATCCAGAGCAATGTCGACATCTTCGCTCTAAGCGCGGCGAACATGCCGGGCTTTGACGGGGATGTGGCCTGTCATCGCCTGAACCTAGACCCCCGGACTCGCCCCATACACCAAAAGATGAGGGCCATCGCCACCAAGCTGGAGGAGCCCATGCGCGAAGAAGTCAGAAAGCTCTTGGAGGCGGACTTCATCTCGGAGGTCCAGTACCCAGGCTGGATCTCCAACGTGGTAATGGTTAAGAAAGGGGGAGGGAAGTGGCGCATGTGTATTGACTTCTCTTTATTAAATAAATCGTGCCCCAAGGATTGCTACCCTCCGCCTCGAATCGACGCGCTGGTTGACTCAGCCGTCGATTTTTCTGTTATGAGTTTTCTTGATGCTTTTTCAGGTTATCACCAGATTCGCATGCACCCCCCCAACATCAAAGACATCTCCTTCATTACTAGGGAAGGATGCTTCAGCTATAAGATGATGTCGTTTGGGCTGAAAAATGCAGGAGCCACATATCAGCGCATGATGGATCGAGTCTTCCAGGGGCAGAGGGGGAGAAACTTGGAAGTCTATGTCGATGACCTTATGGTGAAAAGCAAGTGTGTGAGCTCACACCTGCGGGACCTCGAAGAGACCTTCTCCACCCTCCGAAGGTTCAAGATGAGGCTGAACCCCTTGAAGTGTGTCTTCGGGGCCAGCCGCGGGAAATTCCTGAAAGTTATCTAGTGTCAACTATCTTCACCTATGGGGGGGGGGAATAGGTGATCTGCAGTCTTTTGCGGAATTAAAAATTAACCTGCACAAGAAAACAAAAACAACCACAACACAGAAACACACAAGCAGTTATAGTGGTTCCCCGATTTGGGTACGTCCACTCTCCCCCTTCGACCTATCTCCCAACAAGGGACGACTCAGTCACTTCACCAAACGGATTGAAATCCAATCCTCACACTATGGAAGAAACCCTTCCACCCAAAGGAGTCACTACTCCTCCACCACGGGTTGCACCCAACCCTACAACGAGGAATCAAAGTTCCTTTACAACAAATTTAAAATAGAATGTACAAGAAATACGAACTAGGTTTGGAGAACCCGATGTCCCTCTTCGTTCAATGAAGCTTTCTTGATGAAGACGAAGAGTCCACGATTGGAGCACTCTCTTGGAGAGGATCTTCCCGAGATCGGCGACGGCAAAGGATTGCGGCGGCGATGCTTTGTAGATCCAAACTTCTTGACGAAGCTAGCAAGGTCTACCAACGATCTTACTTGGATCGATCGTCTCAATCGATTCGGAGGGGAGAAATATTCCCGCTCAACAAATCAAGAGACAAAGGATCTCAAGATAGAAACGTGATACGCTAAGCTTAGCCTCGGTCCCGTCGTCGGACGATCAAAGATGACCTCTAAGATCAGCGGCGATGGCTATCTTGCGAGCGGCGATGGCTTGCGAGCGGCGACAGCGACGGGAGGAAGTCCGCGATCGGCTAGGTCACGCTCGGCGGCCGTGTTCCTTTCTCGTTTTCTTCGCTGCCTTGTTAGTTCAAATTCGTGGGTATTTATACTTTAGATCAACCCTAAAAGACCGTTGTGGGCCCTACAAGGAGAAACCCCAAGCCCGGTCTAATCAGCGCCCAACATCATGGTTCAGTCCAGCGAGCAGAGAAAATTCGCCTAAGGCAAATTCGGCGGGAATCATTGGTGATTTCCGTGGAATCACTCATGATTCCCGTCGAATTTTCCTTGGAAGAATTCCAGTTGAAATCCATGACATCCGGAGGGAATCGGCGAGAATCAAAACCATTCTCGACGAATCGGCGAGAATGTAGAGTCATTCTCGACGATTCGACGAGAATCACTTATTGATTCTCGACGATTCTGACTTAGCAGAATTCTTTAAGGCGTTGATTGAGTCGGATGCAGTCGGCGGGAATCGGCGAGTGATTCTCAACGATTCGGCGAGAATCACTAGTGATTCCCGTCGAATCGGCGAGAATCACTTAGTGATTCCCGTCGAATTTAACTTAGACGAATCTTCATCTTTCTTCCCTTGAGTTGGTCTTTGACCCATCCTTGCTCCTCTTCAGCTCTCGATCAATCTCAACCCTGTCCTTGAAAATAAGTACACTCCAATAGAGAGAGTACACGTGAGCCAACACACTGATCTGCTCAACGAGGGATTACGTTGCGTAGACCCGTGTATATTTACCCACTGCACCCTGACATTGGTGTGTACTTAGCGTGGAATAACTGCAAGCACAACTTGAAGACATATCATCAAATATAATGTGAATTCATCTTAGCTTGACAGGAGGCTTCTTCAAATCCAGGTAATTGTGGATACAATACCCAACAATTCCTCGGACATCTCTTGACTCTGGCGGGGGTGGAACCTAACCCGGACAAGGTAAAGGTCATCCTAGACCTGGAATCACCTCGCAATGCCAAGGAGGTCCAGCGCTTGGCAGGCAAGCTGGCGGGATTAAGTAGGTTCCTGTCTCGGTCTGGTGACAAGTGTTCATCATTCTTCAAAGTGTTAAGAGGTAAGCAGAGATTCGAGTGGACAGCCGAGTGTGAGGAAGCCTTCCAAAGACTGAAGTGACAGCTCTCCCAGGCTCCCCTACTCAGGAGTCCAAAAGAAGGGGAGGACTTAGCCCTATACCTCGGGGTGGGAGCGGAAGCCGTGAGCTATGTTCTAGTCAGGTAGGAGGGGAAGAAGCAGCTACCCATCTATTACGTAAGCCGGATCTTGAGGAAGGCGGAGCTCCGTTACCCCATCCTAGAAAAGCTAGCATTCGCTCTGATCATTTCGGCAAGGAAGCTTCGGCCGTATTTCAAAGCGCACACGATTAGGGTGGTAACCGATCATCCTTTCTGTAAGATCTTTGAAGGGGTGGAGCACTCGGGGAGGCTGGCCAAGTGGTCCATTGAGCTGAGTGAGTTCAACATTTCGTTTGTCCCAAGGCTCTCACAAGCGGTGGCGGACTTTCTTGCAGACTATGTGGTCGAAGTCGGGGAAGAGGAGCCGCGACAGTAGGGGGCGAGGAAGGTGATGGTTGACGGGGCCTCGGGAAAGCATTCCATGGGAGGAGGAGTAGTGTTGGTAAGCCCCCAAGGGGTAGCTATAGAGCAGGAGATGGACTATCACTTTCCGGTGACCAACAATCAAGCAGAGTACGAGGCCGTGATAGCTGGTCTTCGTTTGGCTAAGGAGCTTGGGATCCGGGACGTGGAGGTCTTCACGGACTCAATGGTGGTGGCGTCGCAGATTCGAGGAGAGTTCGAAGCTCGGTAACCTACCCTCATAAAGTACCTATCTAAGGTAAGGACAATCATCGGAGGCTTCCAGTCATTTTCAATCCAGCATGTTCCTCAGGAGGAGAGTGTGGCTGCCGACCGATTGGCAAAGTTAGAGCCTCGGGGAGGAGGGACCTTAACCGAACTATTCCATCCAGCGATCGAAGAAGGGGAGCTGATGGAGGTAGGCTTGCGACCCTCATGGGTGGACCCATTGGTGACCTTCCTATCAACCGGCGAACTGACGAATGAAGTAAGGGATGCACGGAGTTTCAAACGAAAGGCAGCTCACTACCTGATGTTGGAAGGGGAGTTGCATTGCAAGATGTCATCGGGACTCCTGGCCCGGTCTGCAACCGAGGAAGAAGTTCTAAGGATACTTGGGGAGATACATTCAGGCGAGTGCGGCAGTCACTCGGGGGGAAGGACTCTAGAGGCAAGGGTGGTTAGGCAAGGGTACTTCTGGCAGACCCTAAGGAAGGATGTGACAGAGTTCACGAGGAGATGCAAAAAGTGCATGCTGAACGCCCCCCTCCAGCTCTTGCCCGCTCAAAGACTAAGAAGCATAACATCGCCGTGGCCTTTCGCCATTTGGGGAATGGACTTGGTCGGGTCGTTTCCTCCGGCCAGTGGATAGAGGAGGTTCCTCTTGGTCATGATCGATTACTTCTCCAAGTGGCTGGAGATCAAGGCTCTAGCTAAGGTCACTTCCAAGGTCATCAGGAACTTCGTTTGGGGAGAAATCATATGCAGGCACGGGCTACCCCGAGCGATAGTGACGGATAACGGCCCCCAGTTTGCTAGTGAGGAGTTTATTAGCTTCTGCACCCAGTAGGGGATAGATCTCAGGTTTACCTCTGTCCATCACCCCCATAGCAATGGTCAGGTGGAAGCGGCAAATAAGATTATTGTGAACCTGCTCAAGAAGAAGGTGGAGAATCTGAGGGGGAACTGGGTAGAGCAGCTCCCTTCAATCCTATGGGCCTTGCGGACGACCCCAAACACGGCTACCGGTGAGACCCCGTTCAAGCTCTCTCATGGGTGCGAGACTGTCCTCCCTATAGAGTTCGAGGTTCGGTCCCCGCGGGTCATAACCGTCGGCGAAGGAGATGAGGCTTGGAGATTGGGAAATGAAGAAGAGTTGCGCCTCTCGCTCGACATGGCAGAAGAGATGCGGGATGTTGCAGCCATCAGGCAGGAAGAGACCAAGCGGCGAATGGCCAAGTACTTCGATAAACATGTTAGAATCAAGCAATTCGCCGAAGGGGACCTAGTGTTGAAGAAGGTCGATGCGGCAGGGAGGTCGGCCCCAATTGGCAAGCTCAACCCCAGTTGGGAAGGACCTTACATAGTAAAGGAGGTTCTGGCAAACGGAGGTTACTACCTCCAGGATATGGAGGGAAGGACCATGAGCCACACCTGGAGCGGTGACGATCTAAAGCGCTTTTACCCGTAGGGGGAAAAGGGGATTGTACGGTTGTAATCAAACAGAATCATTTCGAAACATTGTAATACCAAAATGCTATCAAAGTCCTCTTCTTGCTTTGATCTAACGCCTACTTTCTCATTTTAATGATAGAATAGGCCTTATGGTTTGAGAAATCTACATCAACACCCCGAGCTCGGCTCGGCCCCAGGTAGACCCGCTGCGCAGGCTCTCATCTAGCTGGCAGGTCCGAAGGCTCGCCTGTGGGGGAGAGGTTTGGTTTGAGAAATCTTCATCAACACCCCGAGCTCGGCTCGACCCAAGGTAGACCCGCTGCGTAGGCTCTCATCTAGCTGGCAGGTCCGAAGGCTCGCCTGTGGGGGAGAGGTTTGGTTTGAGAAATCTTCATCAACACCCCGAGCTCGGCTCGGCCCCAGGTAGAACTGCTGCACAGGCTCTCATCTAGCTGGTAGGTCCGAAGGCTCGCCTGTGGGGGAGAGATTTGGTTTAAGAAATCTTCATCAACACCCCGAGCTCAGCTCGGCCCCAGGTAGACCCGCTGCACAGGCTCTCATCAAGTTGGCAGGTTCGAAGGCTCGCCTGTGGGGGAGAGGTTTGGTTTGAGAAATCTTAATCAACACCCCGAGCTCGGCTTGGCCCCAAGTAGACCCGCTGTGCAGGCTCTCATCTAGCTGGCAGGTCCGAAGGCTCGCATGTGGGGGAGAGGTTTGGTTTGAGAAATCTTCATCAACACCCCGAGCTCGGCTCGGCCCCAGCTAGACCCGCTACGCAGGCTCTCATCTAGCTGGAAGGTCCGAAGGCTCGCCTGTGGGGGAGAGGTTTGGTTTGAGAAATCTTCATCAATACCCCGAGCTCGGCTCGGCCCCAGGTAGACCTGCTGCGCAGGCTCTCATCTAGCTGGCAGGTCTGAAGGCTCGCCTGTGGGGGAGAGGTTTGGTTTGAGAAATATTCATCAACACCCCGAGCTCGGCTCGGCCCTAGGTAGAACCGCTGCGCAGGCTCTCATCTAGCTGGCAGGTCCGAAGGCTCGCCTGTGGGGGAGAGGTTTGGTTTGAGAAATCTTCATCAACACCCCGAGCTCGGCTCGGCCCCATGTCGACCCGCTGCGCAGGCTCTCATCTAGCTGGTAGGTCCGAAGGCTCGCCTGTGGGGGAGAGGTTTGGTGTGAGAAATCTTCATCAACACCTCGAGCTCGGCTCGGCCCCAGGTAGACCCGCTGCACAGGCTCTCATCTAGCTGGCAGGTCCGAAGGCTCGCCTGTGGGGGAGAGGTTTGGTTTAAGAAATCTTCATAAACACTCAGAGCTCGGCTCAGCCCCAGGTAGACCCGCTGCGTAGGCTCTCATCTAGCTGTCAGGTCCGAAGGCTCGCATGTGGGGGAGAGGTTTGGTTTGAGAAATCTTCATCAACACCCCGAGCTCGGCTCGGCCCCAGGTAGACCCACTACGCAGGCTCTCATCTAGTTGGAAGGTCTGAAGGCTCGCCTGTGGGGGAGAGGTTCGGTTTGAGAAATCTTCATCAACACCCTGAGCTCGGTTCGGCCCCAGGTAGACCCGCTGCACACGCTCTCATCAAGCTGGCAGGTCCGAAGGCTCGCCTGTGGGGGAGAGGTTTGGTTTGAGAAATCTTCATCAACACCCCGAGCTCGGCTCGACCCCAGGTAGACCCGCCGCGCAGGCTCTCAACTAGCTAGCAGGTCTGAAGGCTTGCCTGTGGGGGAGAGGTTTGGTTTGAGAAATATTCATCAACACCCCGAGCTCGGCTCGGCCCCAGGTAGACCCGCTGCGCAGGCTCTCATCTAGCTGGCAGGTCCGAAGGCTCGCCTGTGGGTGAGAGGTTTGGTTTAAGAAATCTTCATCAACACTCTGAGCTCGGCTCGGCCCTAGGTAGACCCGCTGTGCAGGCTCTCATCTAGTTGGCAGGTCCGAAGGCTCGCCTGTGGGGGAGAGGTTCAGTTTGAGAAATCTTCATCAACACCCCGAGCTCGGCTCGGCCCCAGGTAGACCCGCTGCGCAGGCTCTCATCTAGCTGACAGGTCCGAAGGCTCGCCTGTAGGGGAGAGGTTCGGTTTGAGAAATCTTCATCAACACCCCGAGCTCGGCTCGGCCCCAGGTAGACCCGCTGCGCAGGCTCTCATCTAGCTGGCAGGTCCGAAGGCTTGCCTGTGGGGGAGAGGTTTGGTTTGATAAATCTTTATCAAAACCCCAAGCTCGGCTCGGCCCCAGGTAGACCCGCTGCGCAGGCTCTCATCTAGCTGGCAGGTCCGAAGGCTCGCCTGTGGGGGGGGGGGAGGTTTGGTTTGAGAAATCTTCATCAACACCCCGAGCTCGGCTCGGCCCCAGGTAGACTTACTGCGCAGGCTCTCATCTAGCTGGCAGGTCCGAAGGCTCGCCTGCGGGGGAGAGGTTTAGTGTTTAGAAATATCTCGGCATGGATTTTCTAGGCTAGGCGAAAAGCATCCTAAGGATAGACCCAAAAAGGGTCTCGGCCAGGAGAGGTTTTAGCCAGGGGAAGGTCTCGGCCAGGAATTCCTTGTTGATGGATCTCGCCAAGCGAAGTTCCCGGCGGGCCTAGGCAAGGAGACCGATTGTTCGTTCAAGGTAAGGAGGGGCGGCCTTCCCTTAGAATATGAATGACACTTATCGCAAATGGCTCGCGGCATAAGGCTGGAGCGACGTGTCGTAGCCTTGGGTTCTCGGCAGATTCTCACCTATCGGCTGCTAAGAGAGACTATCCTAGAGGGGGCCGGGGGCCCCGGGCGAATGCGATCTTGAACAACATTCATTTTTTAACAGTAAAGAGAAAAGGGGAGGGGAGCAAAATTACACTTATATTATAAACGAGGTAGTTTTATAAAAATTGGAGCGTCTCGCTCATTACAAAGAAGAAAAAGAAACCCCTCATGAGGGAGCGCTATATCCGCTCGAGCTCCCGCCTGAGCTCCCGCTGGAGTCTTCACTTGGGCTTCCGCTGGAGCTCCTGCTGGAACTCTCCCCTGAGATCTCGCCAGCAGCCGTGGTGAACTTTGGGACGTCCGAGGGCGGAGAGTCCGGCATGCCTGGGGGCCTCGGGATAGGCGCGAAGAGCCAGGGGACGAGCTGGGGAGCGGTCAGGGTATCGCCACCCTCGTCCAAGGATCCCACGTTCCGCAAGGTCTCGATCATCAACTTGGTCGTCGCCTGAGCGTTGACTTTCAAGAGCTTGTCGATGTCATACTCGGAATAATCTCGACGCTTCAGCCTTTCATCGAGCATGGGAGGAGGCGGGATCGCAGCTATCGCCGTCTCCAGGCGCTTGACTTGGCCCTTCAACATGTCATTCTCGCACTCCACCCAGGCCAATCGCGCACGAAGCACCACGACTTGCAGAGAGTTCTGCGTAAGATCGTTCTATCAGCAGCGAGAATGGTGGTATGAATTTCATAGGCGAGAACTATGGTTGGAAAGGGTCTCGCTTACCTTCTCCGGCGGGCTCATGGACAGCTGGCGCTGGGCGTCCTCTAGCTCGGTCTTCAGGGCCTCCACCTGAGCCACTGCCTCCTTTCTCGCCTTGTACATGTCAAGGAAATTCCGGTCGATGGTGATGCTTCGGCGAGCACACATGTGCGCAAGCTCAAACCCACGTATCAGGGCCCGGATGGAATCGAAAGCAAGGAGGCGAGTGGACATTTTGTCGTACAGGTCCACATACTCCCGGCTATAGAGGCCGTAGCCCAGCGCAAAGGCTTCGCCGGTGACCTCGTCGCCTTCCGCCCAGCTCGGGAGCAGCATCGAGAGCGAAACTCTGTTGGCCTCCGGGTCCCATTGCAGCAAGGGCTTCCCTTCGGCGTCTAGGCTCTTCACGCCTATGCCAAAGTTCCCGTGCCCCTTTGGTACAGGCCCGGGAGGAGGCTGGGCAGAGCTTGCGGCAGCCACCATCTCGGTGCCCACCTCGCCACCTGCCTCGGCCGAGGCCGGAAGGTTCTCGGTGGGTACCCCACCACTACTCCTGGGGATGTCCCTTATCTCGCTGACCGCTGCTAGAATCTCGGCAAAGACCTGCCCGACGGAGGGGGTTGGGCGGGCGAAGGTATCTGAGACTTCCCCTTCTCGATGGCGGATGGCTTCAGCCTCTTCACCTGTTGAGACGAGAAACTACTGAGTTTCCGCTTCGCGGCACAAGGTGGCGGAGGCGGAGTTGGCTCTTCTCGGCAAGCACGGGCCGCAGACCTCGCGAGAGCCAACGGATCTCCCGCAGTCTGGCCTTCGGCAGCTGGTGTCTCGGGAAAGGGTTGGCGCAAGGGGATCTCCCGCTCTCCTACGAAGGCAACAAAAGACACTCAGCATCGAGGGACGCGCAAACACCGAGTAAAAGAAAAAAAGAAGCGAGATCTCACCTTCGCCGGGAGGAACGGGGGGAAGGGAGTCGACGTCCCTCCTAAGGAAGGGGACGTCAAACTCCTTAGTCCCAAAGAACTCGAGGAGCGCGCTCTCACGGGACCATAAGGACGGTGGCTTGTAATTAAGAGGCATCCTCGTATTGAACCGGTGCGAGCGGGACGTTCCCGAAGTCGCCGGAGATGAAAACGAATTTCTCGCCCCAATGATGGTGCTTGTTGGCGAGACCGGTTGTTTGAGAAGCTCCCCGGAGAAGAAGACAACTCCCCCCTTCGCACGGAAGGTAAACAGCTTCCGGAAGATCGAGAGGTTGAACTCTACCCTTTCGGATCGCATGTAGTAGATGAATGCTACAAGGATAGTGACCGAATTCGGGTTCAGCTGCGCGGGAATGACTCCATAGTAGCGGAGGGCGAGGCGCATCTCTTGCCAAAGAGCGAGGCGAAAGCCCACCTCGAAGTGTTCGAGGGGGATCGCGAGCTCTCCCTCTCGCACAGTGTTCACCCTATCGTTGTTGTCTGGGTTTCTCGCGGAGAAGTTGGCGGGAACGTATCGGGACGTGATCAGCTGGTACTCGTCCAAGGTCAGACGGCACGATGGGAATCGGTGCCTCCAAAAAGCTTCCACACAATGAGAACGTCCCGCATTCTCGCGAGGCATCGTGACTGAAGTGTTCGAAGGCGAAATACCAAGGAAAAGGGTACGAGAGCAAGACGTGCTCGGCAGAACGCGAGAGCGAAAGAGAGAGAGAGAGAGGTTCCGGATCAGAGAAATAAATGTGGTGGGTGAATCCACCTATTTATAGAGCGTTGTGATGAATGATGATTTTTCCGAAAATGGGCGGCGGAGGTACAGCTGTCACGCCCTAAGTCAACGGCGCCTCGGTTCCCCGCCCGAATTAACAGTGACTGATCGACAGCCCTTGTCCGCACAAGGGTCGAACGGTACGGCGAAAGCGAAAGCAAGGAATGTTCTAGCTAAGCGAAACTTAATATAACAGCGATAACAGCGCTTAACCAGTAAAAGAAGCCCACAATATCGCAAGCAGTCCGCAGTCCAAAACAATTAAGAAAAACATAATCAAAAGACATGGTACATGGTGAGAAGGGAAGGCTAGAGGTAAAGAGAGGCGAGATAGCAAGAATCAAAAAGGCTCCCAGCGCCAGCATCCTCGCTCTCGTTGACGGGTCCTCTGGGGCGCCAGTGGGTTGAAGTAGGAGGAGAGCACGGTGCACCCTAGGTTGATCCGGCAAGCTTGGTCTCGTATCCGCGCGAGGAACCTCCCGGGGGAAGATCCCGCAGTAGGGCAGCCCGGCCGCTCCGCCTCTCTTAGAAAGTAGTCTCGCTCCAAGGCCTCCAACCTTTGCTCCAACGATCTGTGGAACTCCCTCGCCGCGTAGGCCTGGACCCGCTCCCGCCGCGCAAGTTTAGAGAGGATGGACGCGACCCTTTTCCCGCGCCTTCTTACGCTTCCCGCGCCAACCAGCATTTCTTCCATCTCGTCAGAGGAGGGGATGGGAGAGGTATCGCCATCCTCCTCTTGATCCCCGTAACATCCTCGTCCTCTTTAGCCCCCGATCGCAGGTCCGGATCTCCTGAGAAGGCAATCGGTCGGTCAGTATGAGAACAGGGTAGGGGCAGTAGCAGTGTGTGGCATACCAGAACCGTGGCGAGAGCCGTCAGCCGGGGGAAGGCGAGAAGGCCCGGTTTCTCCCTCGACATCCCTCCCAAACAGAAGATGGAGGGGCTTTCCACGGCCCAGACGGAAGGGCTCGCGTATCGTAACCTCCGCAGGGCCCGAAGTCTGGGGAGGGTCGCGCTCCCTCTCGGAATGGTCCACGTCCAGCGTCACGGACGGGTCGGCAGGCGCGTCACCCGCGGTAGGGTGAGGATTGATTGCTGGATCGTCACAGGGGGCAATCTCTACAACAGTCTCCTACAAGGTAAGATCCGGGCAAGCGGAGGCTGGCGCTGCGATAGTCCCGCCCAAGGGTTAGAATAACCAAAAGAAAAGCGGACGAAAAGGAGGGGCTACCTGGAGGTCCCGAACCATTGGCAGGAGCACTTTTCGAAGCCTGCGGCTGGTCCTTAGGCGGGCTAGACGTCAATTGGTCCGGGGGCACCGACGGAAGCCCAGCACCACTTCCGGGACCACCTGCCAAGAAGGGTTCGGTGACCAATTCTTAAAAGCAGTAATCTGCTAGTCGGCGAGACATACCCTCTGCGGCAGAAGGGGATTGGCCGCGCAGCTTGGGGATGAAGTTGGAGAGGCCCGGTGCTCTCGTGGGGGATCATGAGGGGTCTTCTTCTTCTTCTTCTCTTGCTGTGGCAGCGGAGGCTCCACGGTGGGCGCTCCTCTCGCCATCCAAGGAGCCACTAGGGCGCTACTGGCAAGGGCCTGCGCTTGCGCCGCCTCTATATGTTCCTAAAGACTCTGCGAGAGTGGCTTACCAACCTGTTTGGGGCGCATCGCGAGGTCGCGCGAGATCTCAGAGGAGCAATAAAGGCCAGGGGCAGATTTTTGGCTGTCTATCAACGCATATATATAGCCGTGGTATTGCCCACCAAAAGATTCTCTTTTGAAGTGACACGTGCCTAACGAATATTGCTGGGTTGGACGTGTCTTTTCGAGCACAGGGCTAGCTCAAAAAGAGAGGGGATTGTGTACAACCCCAAATTCGCTGGGAGGGACCCAGAGGCATTAACGGTTGGGGTTGCACCGGCCATAAGTTAGCTCGGGCCTTAAGGCCATAAGAGCTCTCGCGCCAGAGGAGTTCCCGCTTATGAGCAGGCGAGATCCCCGCCATACAGAAGTAGGCGAGAAGGCATGACGCTGAGTAAGCTTCACTCTCTCAGCGCCACGGTCAGCAGCAAGGGCGTTGAGTGAGCTTCACTCACTCAACGCTGCGGTCAGCGGCAAGGGCATTGAGTGAGCTTCACTCACTCAACGTCGCGGTCAGGAGCAAGGGCGTTGAGTGAGCTCCACTCACTCAATGCCGTGGTCGGCAGCAAGGGCGTTGAGTGAGCTCCACTCACTCAACGCCGCGGACAGCAGTAAGGGCGTTGAGTGAGCTCCACTCACTCAACGCCGCGGTCAGCAGCAAGGGCGTTGAGTGAGCTCCACTCACTCAACGCCGGGGTCAGCAGCATGGGCGTTGAGTGAGCTCCATTCACTCAACGCCGTGGTCAGCAGCAAGGGCGTTTAGTGAGCTCCACTCACTCAACGCCGGGGTCAGCAATAAGGTAGTTGAGTGAGCTCCACTCACCCAACGCCGCGTCTAGCGACATCATCAAGGTTAGAGGAATTCCCGCCTGGAGAGGGGCGAGAATGTTCACTCTCAGTCAGCCAGGACCCGCTCTCAGCAAAGTGGCGAGAAGGATTAAGCTGGCGAGAAGGCGGGGGCTTGCTCAGCGTGAGACTGTTGACACTTCATTTTAGCTCCCGCCAAAGGAAGGCGAGAGGGTTCTCGGCACAGATCTCTCGCCGAGTGGGGCCCTGGGTCATGGTAAAATGTCTTAATTGCCCCAGGTAAAATTACCCTTATACCCTCAGGGGCTGTATTTAACACTTTTCAAACAGCGGGATTTGGCTATTGGCAGACCAGCCAAGGGTATTTCAGTAACTTCAGATCAACAAGAGGCTATAAATAGACCCATAAGGGCTCTTTAGAAGGTGGACTCTCATTTTTCTCCAAATCCACAGTACCTTCTGAGGAGCTCCTAGCCCAGCTTTTGGCTTAGGAGGGGAAGCTCTCAGAGAACTTCCAAGTGTGAGGAGGGACCTCCCAGCTGAGGCTTTGGGTCAGTCCTTGGACTTTAGCAACCAGTCGAAGGTCGAGGCTTGAGAGAAGTAGGTGTTGGCTGCACCCCTGTTTTGATCATTGGTTGAGGTCATTTTTGGCTTCAACACCAGACTTTTTATAGAATATTGAACTTGGACTATGAGGTAATCATGTTGATGTTGTGATTAATTTTTGTCTTCTCTTATTTCTTGTATGTTTCTGTGTTTTACAATGTGGTTGTTAGTCTTTTTCTAGTACATCTTTCACTACGACTTATAACATACTCAATATGTGATGTGATGATTATTCGCTTAGCGTCGTCGTCAGTCTGTAGCATTAGAAGAGCATGATAGGAGAGGGTTGAGATGTTTATACCTCTACTCTTCTATTATTTCCTTCTTTGTTGCAAATTAGAGGTGGTGTAGGATATGATCTCTTGATCATGCCTAATTTCCAAGGGGGTCTTACACCCGGTCTAGGACTAGACTGGACTAGGCACCGTTAGATGGCTAATTGAATGTTGGCTAGCTTATTGCACCTACTCTATAGCTATTCCTCGATCAGTAAGCTTATCCTAATAGCAAGCTAAGATTAATTTAACTTTAGTGGGACCCAATCCCAACTGTTGGGGTTGTACACAAGGGAGGCCAAACTGCTAGAATGTTGTCCAGTATCCTTTTAATTAAACTTATAATTTTTACTAACTTTTATTTTTATAGCTTTTAATTATTTTAATTCATAAAGTTAGAATTAAAATTTTAGGAAGTTATATTGCTGGAGGGGTTGAGGCTGAGGTTCATTACTCTCCTACTCTAGTCCTCTAATGCTTACACATTTTTGCTCGAATCTCCAAATTTTTTTGGCTAGCGTCAATGACTTATCATAATGACGTGGTTGCTCCTCGAGATACAAATTTAGAGATTGAAATTTCGGATCCTAAGAAGCAAGCACAAGTGTGGGATCACTTCAACAAAGTTCCCATCAATGAGTAATTAAAAGAAAAATAGGTTGATTTTGAACAAAATTAAGCACAATAGAAGGAAATACAAAATTGATGTGGCGTAACACCCCAAAATTTCATTTTGTGTATTTTTCATTATACACACCCATATGCCCTAAAGTACACGCTTGTGCGCTCTACAAAGGGAAATCTGGACCAAGAATTAGAGATTTGCGGATGCGCGCATGATTTATTTACGTATGCACGTACGTTTTTTCTAGGATTATTGTGTCTCGCGTATGCCTATGCATCTCACGCATGCCCGTACGGCTTAATGTGAACACATGTTTGTGTGATGTGCTTCTTCCTTGCGATGTTTCAATACAAAGTGTGGTCATCAATCCAATGGTTTAGATCCAACCTAGGATTCTTTTAGGGTGTGAGGAGGTATTTAGAACGATCATTCTCCTATTTATTTTCTCTCTCTTAGGTTTGGAAGAAAAGACAAGGTATAGAGCATGAGGAGGAAGAAGGTTCCATTAGAGGAGAATCAGAGCTCCGATCAATGAGCCGAGACCAGATTCATGGAGAGGGTTAAAGGGCACTCATCTTCATCCATTCTTTGCAACATTTTGACGATGATGAGAAATTTCAAAAGAAAACGACATTTATCATTATATTAAAGGATGTATGCTTGACATTCTCTTTGTTCATACTTTGAATTGATGTTTTTTTGGTACCCAATACCTCTAAGTAGAGGGCTTGGATTAACCATGATTCATTGCAACCCACTAGGTTGATGGTTTCCAACCAACATTATTGCATTATAAATCCAAAACCAATTAACAGATTAAACATTATGGGTGAAACCAAAATTGTGGCTTGTGTTCTAATTTGGTGATGATTGTATGATGTTGCAATTTGGGTTTTGTTAGACGTGTGATCGCGACCATAATGACATTGTAATACCCATTTTATGTGAGAATGGTGAATGTGTACACTAGGGCAAAGGAAACGTGGGAAAAATCCTAGTCATTGAATGCGACACCAAATTAGTTTTTAATCCGAATTAGTGTACTTTTGTGGCAACTTAACCTTCTTACTCAGTTGACAAGTCGCCATGGTTCGATATTCTATTTGTGGGTAGATGTCCCAGTGGAGTAAGTAAATTTATTTAAAATATTCATGCTTGTTTGACAAGTATGTACCCATGGGTTGATACTCTATGTACATGCAGAGATCCTAGTGGGGGTTAACAAGGTTGATTAGGACCGCCATCTTCAGTTAATAATTCCACATGGGTATATATATCACGTGTGGGTAGGGGTCCTATCGAGGTGTTGGAATTGGTCAATTTACATAAAGGACGTGTATACCCTAATATTTGTGTGATATAACGCACAATAAATTACTCATGTAATATGAATGTGTAAAGGGCTCCCTAGTACATGGCTCGAAAGGAAGACCGCCGACACCCCCAATACCTAGCTCGAAAGGGTTCAGCCTCAACCGGTCTGCAGACCATGCACCCCAACCCGTATCTGGTCCATCAGTGGGTTGTTGGAGGTCGTAGCCTCCCTTCGATGAGGGAAAGTCAAGTTAAGCGGGTTGTACGGGGACTTACCAGAAGGTCACCCATCCCGAGACTACTTTAGCCCGAGCACGCTTAACTATGGAGTACTTTCAACTCTCATCACCAATTGAGTTGCATCTCAATTTGATATGAGAAGAGAAAGAGTTTTATAGTTAAGCGTGCTCCGGCTGGAGTAGTCTTGAGATGGGTGACCTCCTGGGAAGTCCCCATATGGGCGCTTAACTAGATAATTTCTCATCGAAGGGAGGTTGCGGCTTCTAACAACCTTCCAGGGGGAATGGAGAGGGGTTGGGGTGCATGGTCTGGAGACCTATTTGAGGCTTAACCCTTTCGAGTGTGATGCTGGGGGTGCCGGCGGTCGTCCTTTCGAGTGTGGTGTTGGGGAGGCCATTACAGAATTTTTAGTGATGATATATTAATTTCACACACACTATAAGGTGTTGTGGGTGAAACCCAATTGCATACATATTGCATTGGGAGGTCTTTTTATTTAATGCTTAACATAGAAGCGTGTTTGATGCTTGTGACATATATATTAGATCTCGTAATGCTTGTTTATATGTTTTGTTTTTATTTGCATACAAAATGCTGACTTGTACGGTGGTGTAGTTACAACCCCAAGGTCTACTAGGACGACCGGGAGAAGGGGTGTTTTGACAATATTATGGTTAGCCCTCGTGCACCACTTTTGTTGTGATGGATTGTAGGGCTGAGATCTCAAGCTGGAGCTCAGTAGTTAGCTAAAAATTCATTGCCTCATGAAGTGTCTTCTTTCCTCTCCTTCTTTACAATTTACCTTTGCTTTTGTTCTAGCATGCACATTAAGGTAGTATATGATATTTTATGTACTTGATACGCTTGAGATACATTATGTTGTATTCAGATGAAATGATTATAAGTCCATAATGTCGATTACTCTTTTGTTGTATTTATATATGTTGCCAATCTAGATTTTGAGCTTATTAATTTTCTAATGTACTGTGCTTTGAGGTAGCCTTGTAGTAGTTATTTTTATTAGATCACTTTATAATGTTGAAGTTGTGATGATTTTATGTTGTGGGCCCAATTGGACTTATATTGTTATTATAGTGAAGGTGTTATAATTTGTTATCAGAGGGAGGTTTAAGGGTTCTGGGTCAATAGAGAACATTTTAGTGTATCTCTATCATTAAGAAGATTTGTTCACATAAGATTCATTCAGAGGATCATGCGTGTCCATATGATTGATACATAAATATATATTTAAGATCTAACTTGTTGATGTGTTGCTTAGGCTAGGGTGGTAATGATAATGAGGGGATTTTAGAAGGTGTAAGGACACTATATCTAGTAGCAGTACTGCCATGGGCATCCTGAACATAAATATGCCTTGTGCAAATTTATGTCATATGATAACAGAGGAAATAATGACAGCCTAAGTTACACTAGAGGGAGCAGTAGAGCATGCATAGTTATTAACATAGCATATAAGTAAGAAGAGATACGACAAGCTAAAGTACTTTTGAGTTTCTATACAATGACATTCAAGGGAGTCAGCACATCGACAAATGTAGAGGACTAGTTGATGAGGATTAAGGAGCTTCTAGAGGCGTTAGAGACCGCTGAAGATAGGAAGGTGCCATTTGTGATGGTCATGATGGAATGCAGCGCGAAGTGGTGGAGGGTGGAAGAACACAACAAATGTTTCCCAGGATGTCTCCCCATGATGGGAGAGTACATGACCCCTTTCTTAAAGTATTACATCCCATCTTCAACATTATTAGTTCTTCGGAGGCAATTTTTGAGATTAGTTTAGCGTGACATGACATGGACAAGTGTAATAATCTGTAACAATTCATTCATGATTAGATTTAAATAATGTTGATTTTAGATTAATAGTCATGTTTGGGTATTCAACTATCAAACAGAGCTGAATCTCAGAAAATAGAGTCCATAGTTAGACTCAAGATTTAAAACATATGAATCGACATATTGTTTGCTAAAATATGAGATCATTAGGAAAAACACATTTTCAAGGCAAACGATATAATTTTGAGCAACTGGCACGAATCTCACGAATTGAACCCCGCTAAAAGACTCAAAACAATGAAATACATAAAAAATCAACATATTATTTGTCGAAATTGGAGTTCGTGAGAAAAAGTGCGATTATTAGTGCAATCAGCAAGAATTTTTGTGCACTCAACATGAATCTCAAGAAACAGAGTCCGCCAATGAACTCAGAATATCGAAAAACATAGTGATCGACATATTATTTATCGAAAATGGAGTTTACAAAATAGTGTGATTTTTGGTGCGACTAGTGCAAATTTCGAGAAATTGAGTCCGCCAATAGACTCAAAATATTGAAATCTATTAAAACTATTATATTATTTGTCGAAATCAGATTTCATGAGAAAAAGTGCAATTTTCTGTAAAACCAGTGCAAATATTGAGAAACTGAGTCCGCTAATACTCAAAATATAAAAATCTATTCAAAATAATATTTTATTTGTCAAAATCGAGGCCCACATCAAAGAAATACATTTTCGCAATAATCGCTCGAAATTTGGTAAAATGGAGGCTGGAATCGAGTTCGGAATGTCAAAAAACCGTAGGGTTTATTTTTTCTTAATTTTCTGGACCTAATAGGGACCCAAAATGAGGAGGTGGCGCTACGTGGTAGTCGTTAATGCCACATGTCGGCCCCAGAAGAGTGCCACAAGGGCGAGCAACACGTAGGCCATGCCCTGTCCCGTGTGGCGGCCCGCAATTGGCCAAGACATGTGTTTGGAATGCGCCACTGTGTGCCCAGCCTGCGCTTTCCCGGATGGGTGCCACGTGGCTCCCTACGGGCCACGTTCGCCCATCCAAGGGACTTAAAATGACCCTTTGTGCTTATGTTGGGTTTTTCACATTTCTGGGAGCTCTCTGACTCTGATTGAGGCAATTTGTGTGGCGTTGAGAAGCTCTTATAAATACTCATAAGCTGAAATAGGTTTCTCACTTCAAATCTTTAACATTCGTCGGGAAATTAAGACAAAATGTGTGAGATAGGAGAGAGAAAGTTTCAGATCATTGCTGAACATTTGAGGAATCTCCGGGATGAGCTTTAGAGCTTGTTTTGGCACAGTCTTGTGATGAAGCTTTCCTAGATGCTTCAAAAATGATTCCAAAAATAATATTTTTCATAGAAGATTGAGATAGGTGAAAAATATTATAGTATTTATGACTTGCTAGTTATTATTTTTCATAAATTTCACGAGTAATTTTTGTACCTAAATGCTGCTGAAATAATGAGAACCCGAGTTATGCATTGCTTATTTATAATATAAAAATGCTTTGCTAATTATCATGCAAAGAATTAATAATTAGTGATTTATTTACGCCTGTAAATTATCATAAGGTCAAAACCAATAATATTTCAGTCAGAAATGGTCTTTTACGACTGGACTGAGCTAATTATCATGCAAAGAAATCATAATTAGTGATTTATATATACCTATGAAATTATCATAAGGTCAAACCAATGATATTTCAGTCAAATGTAGTCTTTTATGAGTAGACTGATCTTGGGAGGTTGCGACCAATGTGGATAATTTAAGATGCATTAATGCACAATATTATGGAAATGATTGTAATATTAATGAAATAATTACACACATAGAATTATTGTGGGGTAGGACCGGTGTTCAATTCGTTGCGGTCTTTTGTGACTAGACTGATCCCCGAGTAGTAATTGATCAGTTTGCGTTGGGTAAAGATAATTCAAGATGCAATGTTTCAATATGATGACTACTATGAACAATATTACATTGTTGTGTGGATGTTGTGCACTAGTATGTTAGCTCATAATTTAAATTGTGTGGATATAAGGGGATAATGCTCTCTAAAGACAGATTTGTTGTCTTGTCCGTGAACATATAAATTGGTGGGAGTAGCACTCTCTAAAGGCTATATTGTGGTCTAGTCTTAAATGCATATTGTGTGAACTAAACACCCATCGACTGATTCACTATTTGCAGGACATGACGGGTCCCAACTGAGCCTGAAATGGCACTATGCCTTTGATTATGCCAACCGACATACTATAAGCGCTAACTAATAAATTATTTTTTTATAAGAAAAATATTCTTAGGAAATGGATAAGAAACATATGATAATATGTTTATTTTGCTACGACTTCTGCTATATTACTAAGCTTGTATAATGTGCATTGCATTCATAAATATTATGTTATTCTTCCAGATGTGAGCAGCAAAGGTGCTAACCACCCAGATAATATTTTTTGGTACCTACGAAAAAGCGGACAATAAAGCATAGTGAGAACGAGTATTTTATATTATGTAGCATGTAAAATGTAAAGATAAGATATATGCATGTGTTGAAAGTTGTACTTATAATTATTAAAATCTCAATAAATGTGTTTATTTCTTACTTTATGTACTGCAAAAGATCCAAATTACATTACTATTTCTGCCTCGTTAAGTTGAGCTTACTGGGCTAGGGTGTGATAGACTGGTATGAAAACCAGGTTACACAGTACAAATAAAAATAAAAAACTATAGGTGTTGGGTATTGCATCCACAATAACCCAGATTTGTACAAAGTCACCCTAGAACTAAGATGAATTAAGTTATATTTGATACCTTGCTTGAGTTATGTGTTTGCAGGACAATATTGCCAAGTGTAGACCAATGTCAGTCTACAATGGGTCATCAAACACAGGACCATATAATGTAATCCCTCATTGTGTGATCCATGATGTTGACCCATGTGTAGCCTCTCTATTGGGATGCACTTCATATTACAAGCACTTGGACTGATTGGACAAAGAAGTGTTGGTGACCCTCATTGAAGAAAAGAATTTCAATGAAGAAAAATTCTCTAAGTCATTTACTCGAGTAGATGCATTTATACTCGAGTAAGTGAAATGGTACTCGGGTAGTTGAATTCTTATACTCGAGTCACGAGTTTCTCCTCTCAGAATTTTTCTAAGTTAAATACTCAAGTAGACAGTTTTTACACTCGAGTAGTTAAGTCATTTGTCTCGAGTAACAGAAGTCAGGTACTCGTGTAGATTCTTTCCTCTCAAGTAGTTAAATTCCTATACTCGAGTAGTCTATATACTACTCGAGTAGTCCAGAGTTTACACTCGAGTATTCTCTTTCTCTAACTTAGAAATCCTCTAAGTACTTTACTCTAGTAGTTTATCTTCATACTCGAGTAAGTCCTTTTCACTCGAGTAGTTCATTCCCATTACTTGAGTAACCCGTTTTCCATTCTCAGAAATTTCTCTAAGTATTTGACTCGAGTACTTCTTCTATTCACTCGAGTAGTTGAACTCTCTCACTCGAGTAACCCATCTTACACTCGAGTAGTCCAATTTCTTTGACTCGAGTAATCAACTTAGTACTCGAGTATGTCTTTATTTACTCGAGTATCTCCTCTTCAATTCTGGATATTTTTCTAAGTAAATACTCGAGTAGTCTCTTTCTCCCTCACTCGAGTAATGACTTTAAGTACTCGAGTAGGTATATGATGACTTGAATATATCAGTCAATTTTTCAGAAATTTCTTCTAAGTCCAGATTTGACGGGATTTTCAAATCCGTTGATGTGATTGGTCCACGTGTACTTCATTAAGAATAATTATGACCGTTAGGGGATATTTTATAAATAGGTCTTGTCAAGGCCGATCAACCCTAATGCTATAATCATATTCATTCAAGCTATCAGATTATTCTAAAGTATTCTGAATCGCGTTTCTCTCTCCAAAACGAAAGCCGCCGCCGCTGCCGATGATCTCCTTCGCGCCAAGGCTAGGGTTTCGACTTCAAGATTCAAATCAAGTTTGATTTCCAGATCGAGATATTATGTTCGTTCTTCATCATCTCTTTCTCCGATCTGGTGAAGTCAAGAGAAATTTTCAGATCTAGCTTTTGCCGAGATTTTTTCTTCAAATTTTCTGATAAAGACTCAACGTCTACAAGAAGAAGATCCAGGCAAATCGTTTCAAGATTTGAAGAATATTGTTTGTATTTTTTTATCTCAACTTATTTCTTGTAGGAGAATTTTCTCCGAGTTGTAGGAAGTTTTACCTTCCGAGTGTAGATCCGTTTGGATTGAGTATGTAGGAACGTTGTTCCGAGACGTAGGATTAGTTTTTTAATCCGAGATAGTGGAGTAGCCGAGTCTAGTGGTTTGCTAGATCGGTAAGGGAAAGTGGATGTACCCAAGGTTGGGGAACCACTATAAATCTTTTGTCATCCGTGAATGCTTGATTGATCTGTGTGCATAGTCTCTAAATTTTTATTCCGCAAAAAGACGCACAACTCACCTATTCACCCCCCTTTAGGTGATTTAGGTAGACAACTGAACTTTTTCAATTGGTATCAGAGGGAGGTTGATCGCTAAAAGGTTAACACCTTGATCGGATCTGTCCCTAGTTGTCTCTTTAGGTTTTTAAGCATGAACAAGACAAAAGATTTTGCCAAGCTTCCAGTATGCTCAAAGAACAACTTTCCCATGTGGAAAGAAAGGATTAAATTTTTCATGGAAGCTGTGGATCCTAGGATCTTCATTATTATTGAAGAAGGTCCTCATATTCCTATGACTACCTCCATTATAGATCCAACAAGGCAAGTTCCCAAGAAATTGATAGATCTAGATAAAGACGAGATTGCACTTGTTTCCTTGGACAAGAAAGCTAAAAACATAATTGCAAGTGCAGTCGATGACTCAATGCTGCAAAACCTGATCCACTGCCAGTCTGCTAAGGAGATATGGCAGTCCCTCGTCACCTTGATGGAAGGTACAGAAGAATTAAGGGATGACAGAAGATCCTTTTTGAATCAGAAATATGAAGCATTCCGACAAGGGCATAAAGATACCATTGATGACACATTTAAGAACTTTTTCAAGATAGTCAACGACCTAAGAGTATATGGCCGGTTCTTCACTAATGGGGAGCTAAATGACAAGTTCCTGAGATCCCTAACCAAGGAATGGGATAATAAGGTGTGTTATATCCGGGAGTTTGGGAAGCTAGCTGAGACAGACCCTCAGAATCTCTTCGGAAAGCTAATGTCATATGAGCTTCAACTCAACTCAAGGAAAGCTGAAGAAGAGAAGAGCAGGTTCGCATCCAAGGAGAAGTCTGTTGCTCTAAAGGCAGACACCTCCAGGAAGTCAAAGGCTACCTCTCCTTCCCCAGCACAAGAAGAAAGTGAAGAGGAATCATCTGAGTCAAGCACTTCAGTCTCAGAGCTATCTGAAGGAGAATTCTCTCTACTCTCACGACAGTTCAAGAAATTATTGAACAAGAAGAAGCAATGGAAAGGAAAGATGCCTCCTATAGAAGATCACGATATGGTGGTGATCATCATAGAAAAGGCTCAATCAGCCATGATAGGTATTATTCTAAACCGAACAAACACATTTCGACTGACATCGTTTACTACTGTTGTAATAAGCCAGGCCATGTCATTGTTGACTGCCCCCACAAAAAGAAGGAGGGTTGAAAGAGAAGAAAAGAAGTCCTCATACAATAAGAAGAGGACTGAGAAGAGCCTGATAGCCAAGAAGGGCAAAACTCTTAGTGACTCCGACTAATCTGAGTCGAGTGAAGAAGAAGAAGAAGCCTACTTCGGGCTTATGGCTAAGTAAGATGATGAACAAGAGCCCCAGTTCACTGGGAAGGTAAACTCTCACACTCCTCTTTCTGAATTTGAAGTCTCTGAGCATGATCATGAGGAAAGCTCCTCTGACGATGAGTCTGAACTCATGGCCCAGTATAAGGAGTTGATCAAGGCATACGACAAATGTCGAAAGGTCGTGAAAACTCAGGCAAAAGAGATTAAGTCTCTAAAGGCCATATAAAGCTCTCTGAGAGAGGAAGTCATTAAGATGGAATCACTTAGAGAAGACTTAGATACTATAGTTGATGAGTTCAACAAGGCTATCAAGCACCTTGATCTGAAGGATGAAATCATCAAGGGGTTGGAAGAATTACTGGAAGCCAAAAAGAAACTTGTTGAAGGTTTCTCTAAGCCCAAGGTAGTTCTTCCTCTTGTTGTTGAGTTCTCTGCTCAGGCCAAGGGTGCTGGGCTAGGCCATGTAGAAACTCCTAGTAAATTTTCTTAGGAGGAATAAGGCTCAAAGAAGGAATAAGGCCGCCAAGAAGGCCTTGGCCAAAGCAAAGGGGAAGGCCCCTCAAGATCAGACTATCTTTAAGAAAGTCATATTTCCAACTAATGAGTTTCATCTTGACTCATCATACGGTCACTTGACTAGGCCTACTTATGTAGAGCCAAAGTCTCGTTACCAAGGATGGACTTGCCCCAGAAACTTTGGTGAGAGTGTCTCTAAGGTACCTTATGAAGAAGTCATTCTTCAGGACTATGGTCCTTATGATCATGGTCATAACTTCAAGAAAGCACCAAAGATAAAACCCATTGTGGAAAATCCTGTGAAGGAGAAGAAATCATGTGATTGTCATCATCATGAAGCCTCCTCCTCCAAGACTGCAACCCCTGCTAGACCACTATCCCAGAAGGTCAAGTAGGAGTACCTAAGATAAAGATACAACATGTTTGACTGTTGGTGCTGTGGCAGAATTGGTCATTTTGCCATCGATTGTTGGTTTAATCCAAGAAATGTTGCAACTCCTCAAGTTTGCAACATGAGAATGACTACTCATAATGCTAATCCTCGTAGGGGGAGTGTTCTAACCCGAGACCAAGGACCCAAACATGTTTGGGTACCTAAGGCAAACTGATTATGATTGTAGGGATGTCAAAAGGCCACTAAAACGCCTATCTAGTATTTGGACAGTGGATACTCTCGGCACATGACCGAGACTAGAAGCCTACTTCAGAACTATTCTCCAGTCTTGAACGGACCAAAGGTCATCTTTGGAGGTTCAGACCGAGGAATCACTAAAGGCTACGGTATGATCACTAACGGTAGTGTATCCTTTTCGGATGTAGCTTATGTCGAGGAATTGGAACACAATCTCATAATCATAAGCCAATTATGCGACAAAGGATACATATTTGAATTCCATGCTGACAAGTGCTTGATAAAGTCCGTTGACAATATGGAAATGATTCTATCAGGCACTCGAAGTAGAAATACATTTTGTTTAAATTTCATTTGTATAGACTCTTCTACACCAGTGTGCTTTTTAGCAAAAGATAGTGCGTCTCTTGGTGACCAATGGCACAAGAGATTAGCACATATTAATTTTAAAACTATTAATAAATTATTTTCTCTAAACTTAGTACGTGATGCCCCGAATGTCAAGTACGTCAAAGATAGACCTTGTCATGCTTTTGTAAAAGGCAAGCAAATAAGAGCTACTTTTAAAAGCATTATAGGCAAAGACTCCAATAGATGTCTACATCTACTTCATATGGACTTGTTCGGTCCACTGCAAGTTAGAAGTTTGGTAGGTAAGGAGTATACGTTTATTATTATTGATGACTACTCGTGCTTTGCGTGGGTGTTCTTTCTGAAACACAAGTTAGATACCTTCGATGTCTTTACAAATTTTGTCAGGCAGGTACAGAATGAATACAACTGTTCTGTAGTCAAAATCAGAAGTGACAATGGAACAAAATTTAAGTCTTGGGCCATGACAAAATTCTGTGAAAGCCTAGGTATCTTTTATGAGTTTTCATCTCCTCATACTCCACAGAAAAATGGAGTAGCTGAGAGAAGGAACAGAACACTCATAGAGGCCTGTAGGACTATGTTAAGTGATGCTTCACTACCAGAGTATTTCTGGGCTGAAGCCGTCAACATTGCATGCCACGTGCAAAATCGAGCACTCATAAACAAGAATCATGATAAGACACCTTACGAACTTTTAAAAGGCAGGAAACTGACTGTCTCATATCTTAGAATTTTTGGCTGTAAATGCTTCGTGCTTAACAATGGTAAGTATCACACTACCAAGTTTAGCGAAAAGAGTTTTGAAGGTATTTTTGTAGGATATAGTAGCCATAGTAAGGCATATAGAGTTTTCAATAAAAAAACTCTGGTTGTAGAAGAATCAATACATGTTGTATTTGATGAGACGAGCTTACTACAGAGCAACTCTTCTAGTGTGTTCATTGAAGATGCAGATACAAAGTTAAAAGAAGTTAGCTTGGATGAACTGACTGAAGATAAAGGTGAATAGTTCATCAAGATCACCACTCCAACCTCTATTGGAGAGGTAGATGACCAAGATGAAGAAATCGTCCAAGTTGATGAAGTCACTCTAGTGGTTGAAGTTCCAGATGCAAGGACTCTAGAGCTCAGACATCTGAAGGATCATCCTATCGACCAAATCATAGGAGATCCCCGGGATGGTGTCAGAACTCGTAGAGGTACAACTAATGAGAATTTATACTTAATTTTTCTCTCTCAGGTTGAACCAAAGAAGTTTGAGGAAGCAAACTCAGATGCATCATGGATCTTGGCTATGGAAGAATAACTGAATCAGTTCAAGGGCAACAAAGTCTGGATACTTGTTCCAAGACCAAAAGGCAAGAACGTCATCAGAGCGAAGTGGGTCTACAGGAATAAGATGGACGAAGATGGAACAATCATAAAGAATAAAGCCAAACTCGTAGCCAATGGATATCACCAAGAAAAAGGAATCGACTTCGACCAAACATATGCTCCAGTGGCAAGACTGTAGGCAATAAGGTTATTCCTAACATATGCTGCTCTCAAGGGCTTCACCGTCTATCAGATGGACGTGAAGTCCGCCTTCCTTAATGGTGACATAAAGGAAGTATATGCGGAACAACCTCTAGGTTTTGTTGACTCTAACTTTCCCGATTATGTCTACTTACTGCAAAAAGCTTTATATGGTCTGAAACAAGCTCCTCGAGCTTGGTATGAGATGCTGTCTAGCTTTCTTCTTGCGAACAAGTTCACAAGGGGAAAGATAGATAAGACATTATTTCTTAGGGAAATAAATGGCAAGACTTTGCTAGTGCAAATCTATGTTGACGACATCATTTTTGTCTCTACTGACGACAACCTCTGCAAGAAGTTTTCTAAACTTATGCAAGGGAAGTTTGAAATGAGCAGTATGGGAGAGCTGAAGTATTTCTTAGGGCTTCAGGTGAAACAATCTGAAGATGGAATTTTCATCTCGCAGACTAAGTTCACCAAAGAGCTAATTAAGAAATTTAGAATGGAAAACGCAACCTCTATGAGGACTCCAATGGATTCAGCTATGTCCCTGTACAAGGATGAGAAAGGGAAACCTTTTGATAAAACCAAGTATAGAAGCATAATTGGATCCTTGCTCTACCTTACTGCCAGTAGACCTGACATAATATTTTCAACATGTGTTTGTGCTATATTTCAGGTGAACTCTAAGGAATCTCACTACACTGCTGCAAAGCGGATTTTGAGATATCTAAAATCCACACCAAATCTTGGCTTATGGTACCCAAGAAGTAATGATAGTGAACTAATTGGTTTTTCAGATGCAGATTTTGCAGGTAGCAAAGACGACAGGAAAAGCACTTCCGGGACTTGCCAATTCCTTGGAAGGAGGCTTATTTCCTGAAGTAGTAAGAAGCAGAACTGTGTTGCAATCTCAACAGCTGAGCTAGTGTATATCTCTGCAGGCAGTTGCTGTGCACAACTACTATAGATAAAGAATCAATTTGAATACTACAACATGAAGTTTCAGAACATTCCATTGTTTTGCGACTCTTCCAGCGCAATTGTAATAGCCAATAACCTAGTCTCACATAGCTGGATAGAGAACATAGAGCTGCGATACCACTTCATTTGGGAGTATGTGGAGAATGAAGATATAGATCTACAGCATGTCTCTACAGACAGACAGATTGCAGATATTTTCATGAAGCCGCTGGACGAGACCAAGTTCTCGTTCTTCAAAACAGAACTTGGTATGCTCAACTAAGAAGATTAGAGATGGTGGACTCATACAAAGGCTCAGAGATGAAGAAATCAGTCAAAAGTTGGAATTTCCCAAAATTCTAAGTCCATGACTCGAGTAAGACAAGACCTACTCGAGTACCTAATGTCATACTCGATACTTCCTAGACATACTCGAGTACTCCATAGACATACTCGAGTACTCCCTAGACTTACTCGAGTACTCCCCATACATACTCGAGTACCTCTATACTTCTTCGAGTATCTCTAGACCAACTCGAGTACTTCCCGTCACTCGAGTACATGAAAGTCTAGGTGATTTATTTCAAATTTCCTTATTCGCAGACTAAGGCCTATGCCGACCCCTCCCAGGTATGAAATCGAAATTTTATTCCTTAATTATAAACAAATTAGGGTTATATAAATCGAAATATCTGGATTTCCTTCTCTACGCAAATCAATCTTCTCTCGAGTAAACCACATTCTCTTCGTCTTCCGCCAACAGTTGCAGAGCATTCGTCTTCCCCGCTCCAGTTTCTCCTGATTTCTGGATGATGGCTCCTCCATCTAAGATTAGAATTGGTTCTGAACTTGTTCCAGCCAGTATTGCAGATATTTCAGATGATTTCTGCAATCTCCTAATTCTTTTCGACACCGCCGGACTCAACTTTATTCTTCAACAACCGTGCAAAATCCTATTCCAAGAAGTAGAGGAATTCTTCAAGAATGCCAAAGTGAAGAGAAATTGCAAGGTTATCAAGTCCAAATTGAAAGGTATTAAAATAAAGCTGGATAAAACCTCTGTCACAACTCTTCTTCGCATGCACGTCGTCGACGAATAAGACAACCTAGGTCCAGAAGAGTCGGACCAAACTTGCTTATTCTTTGGTGTATGTCCCGAATCCATTTCTCTCAAAAGGTCAGACCTTAATCAAGAGGGAAAATTCCTGGTTGATGTCATTGCAAAAATTCTCCTTTGCAAAACCTATTCCATCAGAGACATCTCTCTCAACATGTTCGACATCACGCAAGCAATAGTCTGCCACAAGAAGTTTCAATTTGGTATGCTTATTCTAGACAAAATTAAGGAAAGCATCAAAGCCCCCAACTATGCTCGGATTGTCTCCCTTCTCCTCCATGAGATAAATCCTGAAGTTTTCAATTTCTCCAAAGGTATAGTTCTACATCATATGAAGAAAGTATCAATTTCATCTATTTAGAGATGGGAGATGAAGCTCAAGAATCCAGTTCAAACTGCCAAAGCCCATGATCAGCCAGCCCCAAAGGAAATTTCTACTTCTGATGACAGGACTCCATCTCCCTCTCCACATCAAGATGTTGGCACTTCAGGTGCAGCAATTGAGGGGGAGCCTACCTCATCAAGCCTTCATGGCAAGTCACCCTCTCCTCCTGCATCTCCAGAATAGCAACCAGACAAAATTCCTACCCCATTTCTAGCTACCTCCATCCATCTATCTCCATCAGAAGAACTTCCATCAGATACTCAATTCCAAGAAATCCTCCTCTCAACATCTGATGATATAGATAAGATGATTTAAGAGCTCAGGTCAGATGTGTAAGACCCCTTTTTTTTCCTTTTCAACCACCGGGGTCTTATGCCCAGAACCGCCGCTTTGCGGTGACACCTTCGCACCCGGGAAGGTTGCCACTACAACGCGCCGATTCTGCCGGCCTTTTCGATCGCAATATGTAGCAAGCAAGAGAGAAGCAGGTCCACCAAAAGAGAATATCACATAAAATAAAACTCCACGAAGGGAGTGTCCACAGAAAATCATCAGAGTATAAATAGTCTGGAAATAAAAGGGCTCATGCCCGGTACATCAAAGTCCTCACTACAAGTCTCTCATCGCGGAAGCTAAGAAAATGCTAATCACTCACGGAGCTGGTCGCAGGTGCACCGGTGCTAGACTGTCCCACCTCCATGCGCACCGTACTCCGCTGGTGCTGGTCCCTGTCTCCCATCCGGAGCTCCTGTAATGTTTGGTTCGAAAACCGTTAGTCATAAAGACTAAGCCCTATCATCCCCTACCCCTCCCACCACGGCTCCTAAGCACCGGGCGGAGAGGAGGAAAGGGAAGCTACAAAAGTGGAGAATAGTCAAGCAAGTGACGGTGGACCTAACTAGCAAGTTATATCAGGTGTACAGTATAAATGTTGTAATAGGTAGAACAATTAATAAATAGCAAATTGTATTAAAGACAGCCAGAGAATAGTAAGTAAGCACAAGTAAGTAAGTATGTAAGTAACCTTAACTTATATGAATGCCCATACAAACTTATAAGTTAAGGGATCTTCTGCAAGGCTCCCACCGTATAAAAAGTCCCATACCGATTTATACGTTGGGGTGTCGGTTGTATGCAAATATGAGTGTAGTGATATGCTATGCCATGATTCATGCAAGTGCAACCCACGCACACGACTCTATGCGCACAGACCTTTAGTTCCCCCTGTTCGGGAGGCTAGCTTCACCCCCAGGAACCTCCGTAGTGGCAAACGGAGACAGTGGGTCGGGCCCCCCACTCCTAGGCGGGTAACCACACTACCAGGCCTAGCCCTTCCGTACGCCCCTAGAAGAACACAACCTAGAGTATCCGCGTACTGCTGCTGGATGTACCCTCCAGACTTTTCGCCGAGACATCGTACCGCTGTCGGTGTGATCGATCGCCTAGTACCGATGACCCACCACTTTTTCTCCGTACTCCAACCCTCGAGCCCGCGGCCCCCGGACAGTACTGTCCGTGCATCTACCTTCAGAGCTACTGTCTGATGGCAAGTAATCCTATGATTCTACTTTCCTAGCTACTGGGGAGTGAGTGTGTGCAATCCTAGTTATACTAGTTGCTCTTTTAATTTATTATTCCTATGGTTTACGTTAGCCCAGGACTGCCCCCGGTATTCCCCGTGAAGGGCTCTCAAGGGGCACTAGGAACCAAGACGGTGCATTACGGCCCGAAGTTCCCTTTCGCAAGGCACTTATTATTATTGGTTGATGTCCCTTATCCCAATCCTCTTTTAGTTACTTTAGTTCTAACTCTAGAGTATTAGGACTCTTCCTCTTCTTCCCGGGATGGACGATCTTTCGTCGTTCCCGTACTCCCTTATCCTAACCAGTCCCACACTCTACATATCCTGACTTCTAATAATGAACTCAATCTTAACTTACCCTACCAACCATCGATTATCAGAATTCCGTGGTTTTACTAGATGCAGACCATCCTAAGCTATATGAGGTACACAAGGAGAAGTACTCCAAACTATCTTCCAAATCTCCTATCAAATTTACTGGAGGTCTATCATGACTTAATTAGCTTAAATCCAGGAATTTATAATTTTCCTAATTAATTTGATATTTATTCTATTTTTCCCAAAGATTGGCCATGGGCAATTTCAAACATGAACCTCATGATATTCTTAAGTAATGGCCACCCAAAAATTAAGTTCATTAAATAACAGCAAGATAACCTCAAATACAAATTCTCAGATTTTTATAGAAAGTATTTAACCTCTAAATAATTTAGTCAGTATAATCACGTTAATCCTACTTAATGAAGGAAGTACAGAAATTATTCATCCAAAAAATTATAGAAAAATCACTAGTCTGTAGTATGATATATAAAAGATCTTTGTGCAGAGAATCATAATTTTTCTAACTTGCTAAACACCACTAAAGATTTAATCAAATAATCAAGGTAAAACATACTTAAAGAAGCAAGCCTTAGAATTAATCTTCCAAAAGTCCCATAAAAATTCACAGAGTTTTAAAAATCATAATAAAGGCTCCCTGCCCAAATTTTATCTATTTCCAGGAAGTTTGTACTCCATAATAAATTTTCTAAGCAAATCATACAACTACTAAATCATTAAAGAAGTACCCAACATAGTGATCATAAAATTCATAGAAAAATATCCAGAGCTTGTACTACCCCTATAATCCACTCTACCCAATTCTCATCACTTTTCAATGTGATTTGGTGTCATTTCCTATCTCTACAAGTTTTGCGCCCTAAACTAGGGTTAGACTTTCAGGTATCTCAACGGTCTCCAAATTTACTAAGATTTCATCCAGAAAACTATATTGACCCTATGGTTCTCCTCACCCAATTTCGGGTCAATCCAAGGTCATTTGATCACATGACCTTCACAAGCCACCAAGATCCATCCTTATGGTTTGGCCTTGGTCCTTAGGGTAAACTCACCCCGATCCACCTCAAACTCCATGAGTGGGTGCTAGAGAATATTACTAGCCAGTGGTAAAAATCTCAGCCTCTGTTGAGGTGATTTGACCACTCAAATCTCAAAAGTGCACTTTTAACCTAAGACCCCTTATTAGGGCAAAACTTAGGGTTGGTCGTTTCTGATCCAAACCACCTCCAAATGAGATGAAAATTTATACAGAATCTTATGGTGAACCCAGGGACCACTCACCAAAATTTGGGAGGTTTTGGAAGTTATTTAACTATCTAATTAAATTCGGCTAGGATTATTGAATTTTTCTAAAAACTATAGAAAAATATTCTCCAAAAATTCTCATTTTTGGATAGCACCTAGATATATGTAAGATTAGACCACATCCCAAATTTCAAGTCATTTGGATGACTGGATTGGAGTGGGGAATTTTTCTAAGGTCAAAGCATCCCTCTGGATAGACCTCACCAAAAAGGATGCTGTGGTCTAACCAGGATTCCAAATCGAGTGAAATTAATTTTGAATTAAAGTAGACTTCAAGGGCTACGCTTTCTATGTTGATCATTTTTCCTGTAGGAGCCTCTAAGTATTTTTCCCAAAATATTTAAGGCGACAGATATTTTCATTCAAAAATTGATTCAAAAATAAAATCTAATTAAAAGACACTGTTCATCTTCTTCTACAGCCCGAAACCAGAGCCTGAAAACCTAATATCCTGTAGCTTTTCCAAGCTATTTCCCGGCCATCCGGCCATCTCCCTGGCCGGCCACCACCACCATCACCTCCGTTGAGGCGAGGGCTATCGTCGGGCGGCGGCACGGCCGCCGGAGAGGCGGTTTCCGGCAAACCCGCCACCATGAAATTTTCGGAAAACCACCAATAGGCTCACCCGATCTGGCTCTTTTGAGCCCGATATCTCTCCTAACGATTCCTAAGATCTATCCGCAGAAGAAGAGGGAGGGGAGGACCTTGTTCGCGGGTTGAAGGCGTGCAGAGCGTCAGGAAGCCATTTGCGCGGTGGTGGCGTCGCCGGAAATTCTTCAACAGCAAGGAGGAAGTCTGAAACAGTTGAGGGAGTGTAACCTTTTCCTCTTGCTTTCAGGAATCTTTATAGATGAGCAAATGGGGAGGGGAAAGGGTGAAACGTTGGAGATGAAACGTTGGCGGCCATTAATAATACCTTATGACGTTTCGGTTATAACGAATGGCAGTTGAAAAGTTGGAGATGAAGAGGTGTTTGCCAGGTGGCAATTTCCTATTGGACCCATTCTTCCTTAATTATTACCATAATTAAAGTAGGGAACGACCCATAAATACTCTGATTTTCATTCCCATGGTCAGAATTTATTATGGCGTCGGTTACCAAAATTTCCAACCTGGCTGTCGTTTCGGCCTTGGTCACGGGCGTGACACATGGGTCACGGGCGTGACAGGCCCGGTTAGCCAATTTTGGGTTCGACGATCGTCGAACTGAGATCGACGATCGTCGAAGGGTGGTCACGGGCGTGTCACTTGGGTCACGGGCGTGACAGGTCTGGAGACTAATTCTGGTTCGACGATCGTCGAATTGGGATCGACGATCGTCGAGCGTGTCACGCCCTATGTCACGGGCGTGACATGGCGGGTCACGGGCGTGACAGGCCCGTGTGGCCGAATTTAGTTCGACGATCGTCGAATTGGGATCGACGATCGTCGAGCGTGTCACGCCCTTTGTCACGGGCGTGACATGGCGGGTCACGGGCGTGACAGGCCCGTGTGGCCGAATTTGGTTCGACGATCGTCGAATTGGGATCGACGATCGTCGAGCGTGTCACGCCCTTTGTCACGGGCGTGACATGGCGGGTCACGGGCGTGACTGGCCCGTGTGGCCGAATTTAGTTCGACGATCGTCGAATTGGAATCGACGATCGTCGAGCGTGTCACGCCCTTTGTCACGGGCGTGACATGGCGGGTCACGGGCGTGACCAACCCGTGACCCGATTTCTTAGTCGATTTATTTCAAGTTTTGGGCTCCCTAGGGTTCTACCACAACCAACCGACTCCTAGGGGTCTAGCCGGAAATGGGATGTTACAAATCCCAATAAACAAAACAAAGATTTCGTCCCCGAAATCAAGGTTAAGCCTACGGGACTCAAATCGGGAAAAATAAACTTGTAACATCCCATGAGAACCGAATGATTACCTCCCTACGTTACGTTTGCTTGTGTGGTTTCGAATCTAAGGTTAATTCGCCCACCTAACTAGGTATATACACCCCAATAAACAAAAGATTAGCCCCTATTCTTGAAATTTCAATTCCATTGGTTTAAAACAGGAAGGCAAATTGATCGTCTAGAGGGGTTTGAGGTATACCTGACGGAAAAGTTCCGGATATTTTTGCCGCATCAAGTCCTGTGGCTCCCATGTATGCTCCTCCTGCCCATGATTGTTCCACAGAACCTTGACTAACGGGACCTTCTTTCTCCGCAAGACCCGCACTGCCGCATCGTCAATCCTGATAGGCTCCACATTGACTGACCGATCCGAGGCCACCGGGCCATCTGCCGAGGGAATCAGCTGCTCAGGGCGTAGCAGAGCCCTCCGAAGTGAGGAGACGTGGAAGACGTCATGCAATCCCGCTAACTCCGGCGGTAGTTCCAGTCTATAGGCTAATGGGCCGATCCGCTCCAGGATCCTGTAGGGCCCCATATATCTTGGACTGAGCTTCCTCCGCCCGCGAACCCGCGAGACTCCGTGCATCGGCCGTATCTTCAAGAAAACTCGGTCCCCCACCTGGAACTCCACTTGACGATGCCTCGCATCGTAGTATTTCGCCTGTCTGCTCTGGGCTTCCAACATCCTGTCTCGGATCAATCTAATCTGAGCATCTGTATCTCCCACAAACTCCGAGCCCAGTGCCTGCGGATCCTCATCCTGAACCCATGATAGTGGGGTTCTGCACCTCCTTCCGTACAACGCTTCGTATGGAGCCATGCCTATGCTGGACTGATGAGCGTTGTTGTACGAAAACTCGACCAGTGGCAGCAATCTCTCCCAAGGCTCGCCACGGTCCAAAATACACAGTCGTAGCAGATCCTCCAGTGTACGGTTTGTGCGCTCTGTCTGTCCGTCGGTCTGAGGGTGGAAAGCTGTGCTGAAAGTCAACCGAGAACCCAGATGGGCCTGGACTGACCTCCATTCCCTGGATGTAAACCGCCCATCCCGATCCGAAACGATAGTCTTGGGCACCCCATGATAACGCACAAACTGCTCGATGAACCTCCGTACCAATACTCTGACCGGTGTGTCCTTCGCCACTGGGATGAATCTGGCCACCTTTATCAGCCTGTCCACTATCACCCAGATCGAGTCGTTCCCCGCACTAGATCTAGGTAGCCCATGTATAAAGTCCATGGCTATATCCTCAAACTTCCACTCCGGCACTGGAAGCGGCTGCAGCAATCCTGCCGGGTTCCTACACTCCGCCTTCACGAGCTGGCAGGCCTCACAATGCATCACAAAATACGTAATATCTTTCTTCATACCCGGCCAATACATCGTCCTTTTTAAATCCTTTACCATCTTGGTGATCCCCGGGTGTACCGAATACCGACTGCAGTGAGCTTCCGTCAAAATGTCCTCCCGGATCCGTCCACCTGCTGGTATGTAGACTCTGCCTCGGAAACACAGAAGCCCATCCCTCAAAGAGTAATCTCCTGTCGTGCCTTCCTCCAAGGCTCGGAATATCGGCTCAGCTCTCTCGTCCAGCATCTGCCCATCTCTGATGCGGTCTCGGATGTCATCTGTAGTAGCCATCGACCCCAGGTACTCCATGTACAGCTCCGGGTCATCCTCAGACACTAGCGAAATCTGCATCTCCTCGAATGATCTAATCAACTCCAAGGCCATCAGCTGCGGGCCTACTCCTGTCGTACTCGCTCTCCGACTCAGAGCATCTGCGACCACGTTCGCCTTCCCAGGATGGTAGTGCATGGTATACTGGTAGTCCGACAGAAACTCCACCCAGCGTCTCTGTCTGATGTTCAACTCCTTCTGGGTGTCGACGTACTTCAGATTCTTGTGGTCGGAGAAGATATCACAATGTACTCCGTAGAGATAGTGCCGCCAGATCTTAAGAGCAAAGATGACTGCCCCCATCTCTAAATCGTGCACGGGGTAGTTCTACTCGTGCTGCTTCAACTGACGGGAGGCGTAGGCTATTACGTGCCCGTTCTGCATCAGATCGGCACCCATCCCCTGATAGGAAGCATCTGTATATACCTGGTATCCCTCCCTCCCTGATGGAAGAGCAAGGATGGGGGCCGAGGTGAGACGATCCTTCAGCTCCTGGAAGGCAGATTCGCATCGCGGCGTCCAAATAAAAGGGGACTCCTTCTTCGTCAGAGACGTAAGAGGAAGGGCAATCTGAGAGAACCCCTTTACGAACTTCCGGTAGTAACCGGCAAGTCCCAAGAAACTTCGAACCTCCGTGGCCGACTTTAGTGGTGGCCAATCCCGTACTGCCTGGATCTTTGCCGGATCCACTGCCAGACCTGCTCCACTAATGACATGACCCAGAAAGGCCACCTCCTTTAGCCAGAACTGGCACTTGCTGTACTTGGCATACATCTCGTGCTCACGCAGCTTCTCCAAGGTCAAGGCTAGATGTCTCGCGTGCTCCTCCTCCGTCCTTGAATAGATGAGGATGTCGTCGATGAATACAATGACGAAGACATCCAGGTACTCCTCGAACACCCGATTCATCAAAGTCATGAATGCGGAGGGTGTATTCGTGAGCCCGAACGGCATCACGGTAAACTCGTACAAGCCGTATCTGCTGCTGAATGCCGTCTTCGGGATGTCCTCCTCCCGAATGCGAAGCTGGTAGTATCCTGACCTCAGATCCAGCTTTGAGAACCAATGGGCTCCTTCCAGTTGGTCAAAAAGCTCATCTATCCATGGTAAGGGATAAGTGTTCCGGACCGTCAACCTGTTCAGAGCCCGGTAATCTATGCATAGTCGAAGGGTCCCGTCTTTCTTCTTAACGAACAGCACCGGAGCTCCCCACGGTGATGAGCTAGGCCGAACGAACCCGGCCTCCACTAACTCCTGAAGCTGACTCTGGAATTCCACCAACTCCTTTGGGGCCATTCGATAGGGAGCTCTGGATACCGGCTTAGCCCCCGGTACGAGCTGAATCTGAAAGTCCCTCTCTCTGTGCGGGGGTAGCCCTGGTAGCTTCTCTGGAAACACGTCGGCGAAGTCCCGCACTACCGGAATATCTGCAATGGAATCCTTGGCTACGACCGCCTCAAAGAGGACCTGATAAACCTCTTCCCCCTGCAGGTGGGCCTTAACGGCCTGTATAGATGATAGTAAGGTACGGGGTGCTGGTATAATACCTTCGATGATGATGAAGGAGTCGCCATGCCTCACGGTGATCCTCTTCGCCACGCAATCGATCTGGGCATGGTTCCAGTACAGCCAGGTCATGCCCAGGATCAGATCGTAATCTGGCATCCTCAAAACCGTCGCTGGTGCCTCAAACGCCTTTCCGCCGATCCTCGCTTCCATATTACAATGAGTAGAGGTCAATATCTCTGACCCGTCGGGTAGGCGCACCCTCATCATCTTCCCGGTGAATGGCTCCACTCCTGCCAGTCCTTTCACGAACTCCTCCGACACGAAGGATTGCGACGCACCAGTGTCGAAGAGGGTGTGAGCGGGCTTGCCGCTCACGAACACTATGCCTGGGGTAATTTAGTGTCTTAGTATTCTTGTTGCAGTTTATCTTCTCTTAATTTCTAAGCAGGTTACGTCTAAAATAGTAGTTTATATAAAGAAAATCTGAAAAGTACTGCCATACCTGTGATAACCTGCTCCGGGTCCCGGGGCTGTGTCAGGTCTAGAGCATACACCTGCTCTCTCTCTGGCCTACGACCTCGATCCTGGAATCCCCGTCCTCGGTCCTGTCCTCGTCCGCCAAACTGTCGGGGAGGTGGAGCGCCCTGATGTGCTGGTGGTGGTGCTCGCCCCACAGGGCAGTTCCGCTTGATATGCCCCGGCTGGTTGCACTGATAGCATACCGGTGGCTGCCCTGCCGTCCTTGGCATCTCCAGCATCTGTATAGGCTGGGGAGCCAATATCCCCTGAGTCCTCTGCTCCTGCCCAAACTCTTGACGGGGCTGATCCCCGTTCCTTCTCTCTCTAATAACCTGGCCCCGAGGACGGTCTCTACGACCTCCAATCACTGAATCATCAGCCGGTCTCTTCCGATTCTTCACTGTGAGCTGATCCGCCTCTCTCTTCTTAGCCATCTCCAGAATCCTGGCCAGACTCCCCTCTGAAACAAAAAGGAGGGCCTGCCTCATGTCATCCTGCAGCCCCTTATAAAACCTCCGGGCGTAGCCAGCATCGTCTAACTGGTAAGCGTCCGCATAACGGGCCAGGTGAGTGAACTCCTGATAGTACTCCACCACGGTCCTGTTCCCCTGCCTCAACCGCAGGAATCTATCCTCCAGGTCATCTCTCGCCGACTGAGGTACAAAATGTCCCAAGAGCGCTGCTCTGAACTCCTCCCAGGTAATATCAGCACAGTCCATCCCCGCAAAGGTGGTGTCCAGCTGAGACTTCCACCATCTCTTTCCGTGTGACTCTAAGCAGGAGACTGTCAAATCGACTGCCTCCTCCGTGGGGCATCGAATCCCTGCCAACATCTCATAAATGGTGTCCAACCACTCCTCCGTACGTACTGCGGACTCCGTCCCCTGGTAGGATGGAGGGGAAAGTCCTCGGAAGACCGTCATCCAATTGGCCCCGGGGTTTGGCTGTGGGGTCGGGGCTTGCTGAGCTCTGAAGGCCTCCAGGATGGCCGTCAGTGTTTGCCCCATCTCCGTCTGCTGGAACGGAACGGGTGCTGGCGGAGTCGGGACCACATCCGGAGCCTGAGGTGTCCCCTGCTGCGATGTAGGGTTCGTCGCAGGCTACAAGCAGAATTTCCATTTGTTAGCGAGCGAAATGAATGGAATTTAAGAAGAGTTATGATGGACTTTCACATGTGATTTCCCATATGGGCCCACCACTGCTTCCGCTGCTAGTTTGTCCGCAAACTAAGCTCGCACGGGGGTGGCCCAAGGTTTTTGTGGACTACTTCTCTTTCGATCGAGGTTTCCCTCTGATACCACTTGTAAGACCCCCTTTTTTTTTCCTTTTCAACCACCGGGGTCTTATGCCCAGAACCGCCGCTTTGCGGTGACACCTTCGCACCCGGGAAGGTTGCCACTACAACGCGCCGATTCTGCCGGCCTTTTCGATCGCAATATGTAGCAAGCAAGAGAGAAGCAGGTCCACCAAAAGAGAATATCACATAAAATAAAACTCCACGAAGGGAGTGTCCACAGAAAATCATCAGAGTATAAATAGTCTGGAAATAAAAGGGCTCATGCCCGGTACATCAAAGTCCTCACTACAAGTCTCTCATCGCGGAAGCTAAGAAAATGCTAATCACTCACGGAGCTGGTCGCAGGTGCACCGGTGCTAGACTGTCCCACCTCCATGCGCACCGTACTCCGCTGGTGCTGGTCCCTGTCTCCCATCCGGAGCTCCTGTAATGTTTGGTTCGAAAACCGTTAGTCATAAAGACTAAGCCCTATCATCCCCTACCCCTCCCACCACGGCTCCTAAGCACCGGGCGGAGAGGAGGAAAGGGAAGCTACAAAAGTGGAGAATAGTCAAGCAAGTGACGGTGGACCTAACTAGTAAGTTATATCAGGTGTACAGTATAAATGTTGTAATAGGTAGAACAATTAATAAATAGCAAATTGTATTAAAGACAGCCAGAGAATAGTAAGTAAGCACAAGTAAGTAAGTATGTAAGTAACCTTAACTTATATGAATGCCCATACAAACTTATAAGTTAAGGGATCTTCTGCAAGGCTCCCACCGTATAAAAAGTCCCATACCGATTTATACGTTGGGGTGTCGGTTGTATGCAAATATGAGTGTAGTGATATGCTATGCCATGATTCATGCAAGTGCAACCCACGCACACGACTCTATGCGCACAGACCTTTAGTTCCCCCTGTTCGGGAGGCTAGCTTCACCCCCAGGAACCTCCGTAGTGGCAAACGGAGACAGTGGGTCGGGCCCCCCACTCCTAGGCGGGTAACCACACTACCAGGCCTAGCCCTTCCGTACGCCCCTAGAAGAACACAACCTAGAGTATCCGCGTACTACTGCTGGATGTACCCTCCAGACTTTTCGCCGAGACATCGTACCGCTGTCGGTGTGATCGATCGCCTAGTACCGATGACCCACCACTTTTTCTCCGTACTCCAACCCTCGAGCCCGCGGCCCCCCGGACAGTACTGTCCGTGCATCTACCTTCAGAGCTACTGTCTGATGGCAAGTAATCCTATGATTCTACTTTCCTAGCTACCGGGAAGTGAGTGTGTGCAATCCTAGTTATACTAGTTGCTCTTTTAATTTATTATTCCTATGGTTTACGTTAGCCCAGGACTGCCCCCGGTATTCCCCGTGAAGGGCTCTCAAGGGGCACTAGGAACCAAGACGGTGCATTACGGCCCGAAGTTCCCTTTCGCAAGGCACTTATTATTATTGGTTGATGTCCCTTATCCCAATCCTCTTTTAGTTACTTTAGTTCTAACTCTAGAGTATTAGGACTCTTCCTCTTCTTCCCGGGATGGACGATCTTTCGTCGTTTCCGTACTCCCTTATCCTAACCAGTCCCACACTCTACATATCCTGACTTCTAATAATGAACTCAATCTTAACTTACCCTACCAACCATCGATTATCAGAATTCCGTGGTTTTACTAGATGCAGACCATCCTAAGCTATATGAGGTACACAAGGAGAAGTACTCCAAACTATCTTCCAAATCTCCTATCAAATTTACTGGAGGTCTATCATGACTTAATTAGCTTAAATCCAGGAATTTATAATTTTCCTAATTAATTTGATATTTATTCTATTTTTCCCAAAGATTGGCCATGGGCAATTTCAAACATGAACCTCATGATATTCTTAAGTAATGGACACCCAAAAATTAAGTTCATTAAATAACAGCAAGATAACCTCAAATACAAATTCTCAGATTTTTATAGAAAGTATTTAACCTCTAAATAATTTAGTCAGTATAATCACGTTAATCCTACTTAATGAAGGAAGTACAGAAATTATTCATCCAAAAATTATAGAAAAATCACTAGTCTGTAGTATGATATATAAAAGATCTTTGTGCAGAGAATCATAATTTTTCTAACTTGCTAAACACCACTAAAGATTTAATCAAATAATCAAGGTAAAACATACTTAAAGAAGCAAGCCTTAGAATTAATCTTCCAAAAGTCCCATAAAAATTCACAGAGTTTTAAAAATCATAATAAAGGCTCCCTGCCCAAATTTTATCTATTTCCAGGAAGTTTGTACTCCATAATAAATTTTCTAAGCAAATCATACAACTACTAAATCATTAAAGAAGTACCCAACATAGTGATCATAAAATTCATATAAAAATATCCAGAGCTTGTACTACCCCTATAATCCACTCTACCCAATTCTCATCACTTTTCAATGTGATTTGGTATCATTTCCTATCTCTACAAGTTTTGCGCCCTAAACTAGGGTTAGACTTTCAGGTATCTCAACGGTCTCCAAATTTACTAAGATTTCATCCAGAGAACTATATTGACCCTATGGTTCTCCTCACCTAATTTCGGGTCAATCCAAGGTCATTTGATCACATGACCTTCACAAGCCACCAAGATCCATCCTTATGGTTTGGCCTTGGTCCTTAGGGTAAACTCACCCCGATCCACCTCAAACTCCATGAGTGGGTGCTAGAGAATATTACTAGCCAGTGGTAAAAATCTCAGCCTCTGTTGAGGTGATTTGACCACTCAAATCTCAAAAGTGCACTTTTAACCTAAGACCCCTTATTAGGGCAAAACTTAGGGTTGGTCGTTTCTGATCCAAACCACCTCCAAATGAGATGAAAATTTATACAGAATCTTATGGTGAACCCAGGGACCACTCACCAAAATTTGGGAGGTTTTGGAAGTTATTTAACTATCTAATTAAATTCGGCTAGGATTATTGAATTTTTCTAAAAACTATAGAAAAATATTCTCCAAAAATTCTCATTTTTGGATAGCACCTAGATATATGTAAGATTAGACCACACCCAAAATTTCAAGTCATTTGGATGACTGGATTGGAGTGGGGAATTTTTCTAAGGTCAAAGCATCCCTCTGGATAGACCTCACCAAAAAGGATGCTGTGGTCTAACCAGGATTCCAAATCGAGTGAAATTAATTTTGAATTAAAGTAGACTTCAAGGGCTACGCTTTCTATGTTGATCATTTTTCCTGTAGGAGCCTCTAAGTATTTTTTCCAAAATATTTAAGGCGACAGATATTTTCATTCAAAAATTGATTCAAAAATAAAATCTAATTAAAAGACACTGTTCATCTTCTTCTACAGCCCGAAACCAGAGCCTGAAAATCTAATATCCTGTAGCTTTTCCAAGCTATTTCCTGGCCATCCGGCCATCTCCCTGGCCGGCCACCACCACCATCACCTCCGTTGAGGCGAGGGCTATCGTCGGGCGGCGGCACGGCCGCCGGAGAGGCGGTTTCCGGCGAACCCGCCACCATGAAATTTTCGGAAAACCACCAATAGGCTCACCCGATCTGGCTCTTTTGAGCCCGATATCTCTCCTAACGATTCCTAAGATCTATCCGCAGAAGAAGAGGGAGGGGAGGACCTTGTTCGCGGGTTGAAGGCGTGCAGAGCGTCGGGAAGCCATTTGCGCGGTGGTGGCGTCGCCGGAAATTCTTCAACAGCAAGGAGGAAGTCTGAAACAGTTGAGGGAGTGTAACCTTTTCCTCTTGCTTTCAGGAATCTTTTATAGATGAGCAAATGGGGAGGGGAAAGGGTGAAACGTTGGAGATGAAACGTTGGCGGCCATTAATAACACCTTATGACGTTTCGGTTATAACGAATGGCAGTTGAAAAGTTGGAGATGAAGAGGTGTTTGCCAGGTGGCAATTTCCTATTGGACCCATTCTTCCTTAATTATTACCATAATTAAAGTAGGGAACGACCCATAAATACTCTGATTTTCATTCCCATGGTCAGAATTTATTATGGCGTCGGTTACCAAAATTTCCAACCTGGCTGTCGTTTCGGCCTTGGTCACGGGCGTGACACATGGGTCACGGGCGTGACAGGCCCGGTTAGCCAATTTTGGGTTCGACGATCGTCGAACTGAGATCGACGATCGTCGAAGGGTGGTCACGGGCGTGTCACTTGGGTCACGGGCGTGACAGGTCTGGAGACTAATTCTGGTTCGACGATCGTCGAATTGGGATCGACGATCGTCGAGCGTGTCACGCCCTATGTCACGGGCGTGACATGGCGGGTCACGGGCGTGACAGGCCCGTGTGGCCGAATTTAGTTCGACGATCGTCGAATTGGGATCGACGATCGTCGAGCGTGTCATGCCCTTTGTCACGGGCGTGACATGGCGGGTCACGGGCGTGACAGGCCCGTGTGGCCGAATTTGGTTCGACGATCGTCGAATTGGGATCGATGATCGTCGAGCGTGTCACGCCCTTTGTCACGGGCGTGACATGGCGGGTCACGGGCGTGACTGGCCCGTGTGGCCGAATTTAGTTCGACGATCGTCGAATTGGAATCGACGATCGTCGAGCGTGTCACGCCCTTTGTCACGGGCGTGACATGGCGGGTCACGGGCGTGACCAACCCGTGACCCGATTTCTTAGTCGATTTATTTCAAGTTTTGGGCTCCCTAGGGTTCTACCACAACCAACCGACTCCTAGGGGTCTAGCCGGAAATGGGATGTTACAAGATGATCCCCTGCTCTAAGAGAACCAAGCTGAAGACCTTGCTGCAGATCCTGCTTAAGAAAACCTCCCAGCTCAGTCACCCTCTCCCAAGTCACCCCCTACTCCAACTCCAGAGAAAGTTGTAGAAACTATTCTAATTTCAGATGAGACTCCTCTATCTCCAGAGCATGTTGATGCTCCTATGAGAAATTTGGATTTCTCTCTTCCCACTTTCCATGGTGAGGAAGAAGAAGATTTAGTCATCACTACTAGAGCTCTCAACTCAGTCATTGTTGAAGAAATCCCTCCATGGGTTTCCCCTCCTCCTCCATCCAGTGTAACAGCTTCTACTCCTGCTTCTACCTCTGTATCTGCCTTAGGCACAGTATCCTCTTCTGAACTACTCAGCAAAATTGAGCAAATGCTCCTAGACCAGAGAAATCACTTTGATGCCTCTCTGAAGACAGTACAAGATAAAGTTTCTACTCTTGAACAAGAGATGAGTAGAGGATTTGTAGAAATTTAGCACAATACAGATCAGTTAAAATTTATCTTTTAGATTGGTGGAAAAGCACTAGACCACACTATCACTAGTGTTGGTGAAGTGATGAATCAATCCTTAACTTTGGCTAACAATCAGATAGAGTTGGAAAAGAAAGCTCAAGAACATATTATGCAGGTATGTGAAGAGGTTGGCACTTTCAAAACTGAGACTATAGATCAGCTATGTGTAGAATTCAGAAAGGGGAAGGACCTTGTGAAAGAACAAATTGCAAAATTTGACACTTATATCAGGACTCTCTGGGATGAAAGAAATCAACAAAGATGTTTTAGCTCAAATTCAGTCAGTCAAGTTTCACACATATGACACTACTGTATGGGTTCATAATCAGATTTTTCCAGACTTCCAAGCAGATCCAAATATCATTCCTCATAATCTGAATCCTCTTGCTGAAGCTCAGCCAGTCCAGATGTCTGCTCAGATCCCAACCTTCTCTCCTAGGCCTGAAGGGGAAGGTGGCTCTCCTCCAGATTCCTACTACCAAGTATGGGAAGCGTATATTCCTAAAGATCTACCTAAAATTCAGATTCCCAAGAAAAGGAAGTATGGAGAGGGACCTTTTGCCAAGAGATCCTTTCCTAATCCAGAGGCAAAGAGAAGTAAGGCCCAAGAGTTTGCTGAAATTTGGAGCCCTACATCAAAATCACTTGTCCTTGATACTTTGAAGCTAGTGATGGACTCCGATGAGAACAGAAATATTCACTACAGTTTAACAGAATGGGAGCTTTATGAAAAGTCCATGACCAAGAGAAGAATCCATGATAGTGAATATGGGAGGAACAATCCCAATGCTCCTCCCAGACCTCCCAAATATTACCCAAAGCCTTTCTGTTATCAGAGAATACAACAAGAAAAACTTGATAAACAACAGCAACATTCTCAGCAGCATTAGAGCAAATGAAAGACATTTTCTTTTGGAATGAGAACTGATTTGTTGTAGAAAAGGAATCTAAAACATTTCTGATTATATAATCCTAATTTTGTTGATCTTTCCTTTATTCAGTAGTTTACTGTATTTTAATTTATGCTTAATATTTTGATATCTGCTCTTTCTATTTTGGAATAATTCACCTTAGTGTAGAGGGTTCTGACTTCTACAAATAGGGGGAGATTATTGGATATTGTATCCACAATAACCCAGATTTGTACAAAGTCACCCTAGAACTAAGATGAATTAAGTTGTATTTGATGCCTTGCTTGAGTTATGTGTTTGCAGGATGATATTGCAAAGTGTAGACCAATGTCAGTCTACAATGGGTCATCAAACACTGGACCATACAATGTAATCCCTCATTGTGTGATCTATGGTGTTGACCCAAGTGTAACCTCTCTATTGGGATACACTTCATATTACAAGCACTTGGACTGATTGGACAGAGAAGTGTTGGTGACCCTCATTGAAGAAAAGAATTTCAATGAAGAAAAATTCTCTAAGTCATTTACTCGAGTAGATGCATTTATACTCGTGTAAGTGAAATGGTACTCGAGTAGTTGAATTCTTATACTCGAGTCACTAGTTTCTCCTCTCAGAATTTTTCTAAGTTAAATACTCAAGTAGACAGTTTTTACACTCGAGTGTTAAGTCATTTGTCTCGAGTAACAGAAGTCAGTGACTCATGTAGATTCTTTCCTCTCGAGTAGTTAAATTCCTATACTCGAGTAGTCTATATACTACTCGAGTAGTCCAGAGTTTATACTCGAGTATTTCTCTTTCTCTAACTCAGAAATCCTCAAAGTACTTTACTCGAGTAGTTTATCTTCATACTCGAGTAGGTCCTTTTCACTCGAGTAGTTCATTCCCATTACTCGAGTAACCCGTTTTCCATTCTCAAAAATTTCTCTAAGTATTTGACTCGAGTACTTCTTCTATTCACTCGAGTAGTTGAACTCTCTCACTCGAGTAACCCGTCTTATACTCGAGTAGTCCAATTCCTTTGACTCGAGTAATCAGCTTAGCACTCGAGTATGTCTTTATTTACTCGAGTATCTCATCTTCAATTCTGGATATTTTTCTAAGTAAATACTCGAGTAGTCTCTTTCTCCCTCACTCGAGTAATGACTTTAAGTACTCGAGTAGGTATTTGGTGACTCGAGTATATCAGTCAATTTTTAATAAATTTCTTCTAAGTCCAGATTTGACGTGATTTTCAAATCTGTTAACGTGATTGGTCCACTTGTACTTCATTAAGAATAATTATGACCATTAGGGGATATCTTATAAATAGGTCTTGTCAAGACCGATCAACCATAATGCTATAATCATATTAATTCAAGCCGTCAGATTATTCTAAAGTATTATGAATCGCGTTTCTCTCTCCAAAACGAAAGCCGCCGCCGCTGCTGACGATCTCCATCACGCCAGGGCTAGGGTTTCGACTTCAAGATTCAAATCAAGTTTGATTTCTAGATCGAGATATTCTGTTCGTTCTTCATCATCTCTTTCTCCGATCTGGGGAAGTCAAGAGAAATTTTCAGATCTAGCTTTTGCCGAGATTTCTTCTTCAACTTTTCTGATAAAGCCTCAACGTCTACAAGAAGAATATCCAGGCAAAATCATTTCAAGATTTGAAGAATATTGTTTGTATTTTTATTTCTCTCAACTTATTTCTTGTAGGAGAATTTTCTCCGAGTTATAGGAAGTTTTACCTTCCGAGTATAGATCCGTTTGGATCGAGTTTGTAGGAACGTTGTTCCGAGACGTAGGATTGGTTTTTCAATCCGAGATAGTGGAGTAGCCGAGTCTAGTGGTTTGCTAGATCGGTGAGGGAAAGTAGACGTACCCATGGTTGGGGAACCACTATAAATATTTTGCGTCTGTGAATGCTTGATTGATCTGTGTAAATTTTTATTCCGCAAAAAGACGCACAACTAACCTATTCACCCCCCTCTAGGTGATTTAGGTAGACAACTAAACTTTTTCAATAGGGTTCGAGATAGTCAACTTGAGTGGGGTAGGCACAATTAAGAATGGGGCAAAGAAAAATATGCTAAAGGATTGTTCTTGCATAGGTAGACAATGTAATTTGCTTCTATTCTCAGTCATAGGTAGACAACTATGACGAGGATTGTGTGAGTTAATCCAAACTACATTGTCTTCCTTAGACTTCAACGATTATCACTCCCTCGTCAAAGCAGAGTGATGAGTTAAGGAGAGTCAAAAATCTCAACAATATTAACAAATGAGCAGAAAAAGGAAGAATCATTAGTTTGGCCATAAGGATCGGGGAGAACACCAAAATAATGACAATAACAAGAATAAAGACTTTCCAGTTTGCCCAAAATACAACACAATGCATCGAGGTGTTTGCTGGGAGAATAGGAAGGAACACACATGTTATCTTAGCCATCAATTCAGGAATCACATGATAAATTGCCCAATGAAGATGGGAGTTAAAGGCCAAGCAAATGGAAGGCCACAACAGTAGGGCCCTGGTCAACTACAGATCTATGGAATGAATAAAATGTAGCAAGAGAGGCTAATGATGTCGTCGCAAGTACTATAATATTTGATAATATTTATTTCACTATATTATTTGACACTAGCTCGACTCATTCATTTATATTAGACACAATTGTTAGTCAAATTAAGTTATAGAATCAAAAGCTAGAGAAATCTACATGCATAAGCCTTCCCAATGGTGAGAAGGTTAAAGTAGGAGAGTATATACATGGTGTCATAAGGATCAGAGAGTGAAGCCTTAAAGTAGATCTACTAATCTTTCCTCCTAATAACTATGATGACATTTTTAGGATAGATTGGCTGACAAAGCATCGGGCTGCAATTGATTGTGCTAAAAAGGAAATAGTATTCTGACAACTTAAAAAAACCCAGTTTCTTATTTCATGGTGAGGGCGGAATTGTTCCTACAAAATCCTTTTTACGTGCCTACAAGTTATTATGATATGGATGCATGTCACACCTTATCATTATATCAAAAGTCGAGGAAGAAAAATTAATAATCTAAGATGTGTCTATCATTTGTAATTACCCATACATATTCCCAAAAGACCTTTTCGACCTCCCTCCTTAAAGGGAGATAGATTTTACAAACAACCTAATCCTTGGGGCAGAGACTCTAAAGACCCAAATCGTCTTGCCATATCATATATAGCTGGACGAGCTGAAGAGGCAATTGCAAGATTTATTATACAAAGGATTCATCTGCCTGAGCACCTCCCCTTAGGGTGCTCCAATATTATTTGTAAACAAGAATGATAAGATTCTACACATTTGTTAAGACTAAATATCATTATCCTAGTGCAGAACTGTAACCCCTACCAATCCCTAAGTAGAAATAGGATGACATATTGATGAATCTAGTAGTAGGTCTTCCAAGAACCCCATCAATAAATGACTCAATCTGAGTAATCATTGACCGACTAACAAAGTTAGCCCATTAGCTTCTTGCCAATAAGATATAGTGAGTCAATGTAAAGGTTAACTAAAAAAATACATCGATTGTATTGTAGTCTAACATGGAGTGCATATATTGATTGTGTTTGATCACGACCCAATATTTACTTCAAATATTTTAGAAGGCTTTTCACGAAGCTCATGATACACAACTTAACTTTAGTACTAATTATCATCCCCAAACTGATGGGTAGACAGAAAGGATAAATCAAGCACTAGAGAACCTATTGAGAATATATATTCTTGAGTTTGGAGGTATCTAGGAGCAACACCTTCCGATGGTTCATTTTACTTATAATAACAGTTACCACTCAAGTATCTAGATGACTCCATATGAAACTTATATGGAAGACGGTGTTGTATGCCTTTGTGCTAGTTTGAACTGGAGAGAAATCTCTACTTAGCGTTATATGCCTCTATGCTAATTAAAGACTCTAATTGGATAATTCAGATAGTTTGAGACCGACTCTTAATCGCTTAAGATAGACAAATAAATATTTTGACTAAAAACACAGTGACATGGAATTTCAAGTCGGATACCATGTATTCTTGAAGGTGAAACTTGGACAGGGCATCAAAATATTTGGAGGAAACAAGAAGCTTAAACCATGATATATTTGCCCATTCAAATTTCTTACTAAAAATAGTCTGGTCGTATAATGGCTTGCATTACCACCATTCATGAGTGGGATGCATAATGTGTTTCAGGTATTGATATTGAGACAACACATCTATGATCCTCCTATATCATCTAGTTTGATATAGAAATGTTAGAGATACATCAGATCTCAGTATGGATATATCCCTAACCAAATCGAAGACTGCTAGGATAAGTAGTAGAGGAATAAGACACTAACTACACCATCCTGAAAGGTCTAAAGACCCGCCTCTAGATGGCAGGGGTAATGGGTAGACACCATTTCCAACGTATTATGTGTTTACTGAACAATGGAAAGGACCCCCCAAAAAAGAGACACCCTTTAACCTTTGTTATGGGTCAAAATAGGTCATACCAATGGACATAAACATCCTAAGACCCTGTGTCCAAACTTTTGATCCAACAAATAGCGAGGCACTCCTTCAGGGAAGCCTAGACTTGATACAGAAAGCTAAGAACGAAGCAAGACATTTAATTTCTACGTATCAGAATCATATGGAATGCTTATACGGTAGGAGGGTGAAGTCGAACCTGTCAACATCAGGGACCTAGTCCTCCAAAACCTCAAGGCAGTAGGAAAGGACCCCTAAAAGGAAAAATGTTTCCCAATATAGGAAGGGTCGTTCTTTGTCACTGCGATAGGGAACCTGGGACTTGTAGTTGAGGGCCCCAGAAGAAAAGACACTCCCTCAAACTTGGAAATTGAAGAACCTGCACAACTTTTACCAGTAATCGATGTACTTCAGAGGGAGGAATGCTAAACTAAGCTCATGTAGGCATGTATCTTTCCCTTTAGCAATATCACCACCGGTCTTGTTGGGGAAAATCCTTGATTTAACTTAAAAAATTATTTATAAAGTTATTTTAGCTCCATGGATAATTACACATGTTGTATGGTAAGGGTAATTTGGTTATTATAAGTCCTAGGAATTCAATCTAAGTCAAAGTCGAAAGAAGTCATGCTGAAATCAAGAAGAAAATCAGTTAAGGCATAGTTGCATTGATATGAAATCGACGCAACATAGACTAAAAGTTGATGTATCTTTGACAGGCATTTGACGCATCCCTGAAGCAAAGTTGACGCATCTTATAAGCAGTAGTCAATGCAAGCATCAATAATTAATGGATGTAATATTGATTACTCAGTCAACCTTATTCTGAAGTAGAATTCAATGTTCCTTCAATTAGAACTCAACGTAGCGTCGAAATCCATACAAAAGGGAAATTTTAGAAGATTTGTTTAGGATTATTTGAAGAATTTGATTAAGGAGTTCTTTTGAATCTTTAAGAGTTGTTAGAAGAGTTCCTTGAGAAAGAAATTCCTATAGAATTTCAACAAGAATATATGGAAGAAATTGAAGAGATTGACGAGATTTCTGAAGAGCATTTTAGAAATATCTTATTTAAAACACAATATCCAAAGAGGAATGTTTTTGAAATGAAGATGTGATTCATGTACTTGGATTTCAAATGAAGGAGATATACAAAATAGAATAAGATACAACAAAATAATCGATATATACAAAAAATAGCATTAAGAGATATGCCATACAACTCTTCTTCTTCCTCCTCTTCTTCTCTACTATAGAAATTAAGACAATGGATCTTAAAGCTTAAAATTCTTGCTACTTTTTCTCCACCAAGGATTAATCAATTACAGGGAACTAGTCATCTAAAGTACCAAATAATCCTCAGATATTGCTTAAGAAGCACTAAAATTAGAAGACATCTCTCTTCTTTTCTCACTTTATTTATTTTCTTTCATTACTGTTTCCGTAAAGAGAGTTTTTAGAATTCCTTTAAAGAGGTTTTAGTCTGTGGTTCAAGATCTCTTATCAAAAGATCTAGTTGTTTGGTTAGATCACCTTATCAAAAGATCAAGTTGTGTAGTTCTTAGAGTCTCTTTATCGAAAGACTCAGTCGTTGATTCTAAACGTCTCCTTATCAAAATACTCGAGAACTATGATAGTGTATTCTTACTAAAGTGGTACAAGAGTAGATGTACCCAAATTTTGGGGAACCACTATATTTTTGTTGTTCTCCGTGTTATGTTTTTTTATACTTTCTTTTTTGTTCTATTTCCTTCACTTTTTATTTTGTGCTAACTTAGTTTTGGTTGTGTATTTGTGCATACTAGTTTAGGTTTATTTGAATTTATACGAAGATTTATATAAATAATTTTAAATCTCTATTCACCTCCCTCTAGAGAATTCTCAGAGGTATAACTATTCCACTTTTAATTAGTTTCAAAGCAAGGTTGATCAAAAAAGGTTAACACCTTGATCAAAAAGACCTGTACGAATATAAATTCATAATTACTAGTATATAAATCAATTTTCAAAAATGAGTTCAAATAACTTTAAAGTATTTGCGTAAACAAGATCTCTAGTATGTAATCTAGAAAAGTTTACACTCTAGAAAGCCAAAATTAAGCTTAATATGAATTCTATCGATGATGTTATCTTTGACTTTATTCTAGTAAGACCTCAAAAACCTTACCAGAAGAATTCCAGTGGAAACACAATATAGGAGATTGTTCCTAGTTCTGAATGGACTGTAGATGAAAAGAAAGCTAATGATTATGATACCAAGGCTATGAACATCTTTATGTCCACCATGTCTGATGAGTTCTTTCAAAAGGTTGATGAATACCAATCAACCAAGGAGATTTGGGATTCTCTATTAAGGATAGTGGATGGAAGCTCTGATGAAAGAAAGGACAAAAAAATCAATTCTCATATCATAATATGAGAACTTCCAGTATAAAATTAAGGAAAATATTGTTGAGATGTATGAAAGATTCAACATAATTGTCTCTATTGAGGTTTATTTGAATTTATACAAAGATTTATATAAATAATTTTAAATCTCTATTCTACTCCCTCTAGTGAATTCTCAGAGGTATAAATGTTCCACTTTTAATTAGTATCAAAGCAAGGTTGATAAAAAAGATTAACACCTTGATCAAAAAGACCAGTACCGATATAAATTCATAACTGCTAGTATATAAATCAATTTTCAAAAATGAGTTCAAATAACTTTAAAGTATTTGCATAAACAAGATCTCTAGTATGTAATATAGAAAAGTTTACACTATAGAAAGCCAAAATTAAGCTTTATATGAATTCTATTGATGATGTTATCTTTGGCTCTATTCTGGCAAGACCTCAAACACCTTACTAGAAGAATTCCAGTGAAAACATAACATAGGAGATTGATCCTAGATCTAAATGGATTGTAGATGAAAAGAAAGCTAATGACTATGATACCAAGGCTATGAACATCTTGATGTCCACCATGTCTGATGAGTTCTTTCAAAAGGTTGTTGACTACCAATCAACCAAGGAGATTTGGGAGTCTCTATTAAGGATAGTGGATGGAAGTTTTGTTTAAAAAAGGACAAAAAAAATCAATTCTCATATCACAATATGAGAACTTATAGCATAAAATTAAGGAAAATATTGTTGAGATGTATGAAAGATTCAACATAAATGTAATTGAACTTAAGGGATTAGACAAGGAGATCTTATTGATTAAAGTTAATGACAAACTTCTCATGAGCTTCCCAAGTACATGAGACTTAAGGATCTGGGATATAAGAGAATCTAGATGCCGTAGAGAGATCACCACTAATGTTTGATTCGATAAAATAAAATCTTATGAGCTTCTACTTAAAAGCAGAGCTGAGTCTGAAGGAAATGAAAAATTCTCTACTCCATTAAATGAGAAATCCATTTCCTTGAAGGCACCTGATGGAGAGTCTTCTAATACTAAAGAGGAGATATTCAATCACCTAGCAAGAAGATTCTGGAAGAAGATCAAAACTGAAGAATCAAGATGAAGGGACAAAAGTGCAAACATGTTAAGGTTTGACAAGATTCCATATAACACCCCATCCATCGTGTAGAATATAACAAAAGGTTCGGTCAGGGCCACACACCATATTCCACAGATAGTCAGTGGAGTTATGCATTAAAACCAAAGCAATCATGCGGCCTAACTCAAGGTTGCAATCTAGCGGAAGCTTTAAAAATAAAACTATGAATCGGAATGTCCACAACACTATGGGAATTATTAAACATCAGTTACTATGTCAGCTTCGGCTTTAACGCCTTATACACATCAAATGTTTATGCTACTACATGATTTCATACATCGGCGTGCAGGCCATCCATATGTGAAAAAGCTATAACAAAACTTGGGCCTTCGAGGGCTAACACAGTATGGGCTCCTACCCACTATTTTCTGCTTGGCTCGCTAGCATCGGTACCTGTATAAACCACAAAAGTGTGGCAAATAAAGAAGGTAACGAGTCAGCTTTTGCTGACCACTTTCCACGAGCGCGCGGTATAATGACCCCACCCCATATTTGGGTGCAGTGGTATTCCTTCCCTTCATATCAGTCAACAACAATAATATATATAGAGAGTAAGATAGAAAGTGCAATGGCAAACAAGCCAAATATTAATGCTACACGCACAAACATCACAAACGTTGGAACTCACGGCCACACATTTCGTGCTCTCATTACACACTTATGATGTACTTCTTGAGTCACATCACCATCCCTTGTCCCCAAAAAGGATAGTCCCAACTTGAGCATTCTTATAGACCGACCTAAATCCAAGGACTCTTTGATATGCCAATGATGAAAGCCAAGTACGTTAGGCACTCTAGTCGAATGATATAGTACGAGTACAGTTCATCTCTTTACCATTTCTCAAACCGCTGTGCCAATTAACGACAATGATGCGGGCCAGCCTTCCCTTTCCCATGCACGACATGACCAATGTTATGTTCCGACGCTAGCACTCATGGCCAACTCAGTTGGACACTCCAGGATCAACGAAAAAACATGCTACCCACCTCATCTCATGGACATAGCCTTCGTAACCACAAAATAGATCACTAGGAGCTACCGCTGGTGGTAGAGCTATCGTCAGGCGGTAACCGACAAAACTTTGGTTCTGTCACATATTCCGGGTATTTCTTGGAGTTCGCCTCCCGGACACCCTACAACACCATACGACACCCAGAACCCAAAAATGACATATATCATGGAGTCTTCTCCGGTACGCAAACATCAATAAAAACATCACCAATCTAGACCAACTTGTTCGGATGGGCTTCACATAGCATGCCTATATTCATACTTCGATTTTGAACTCTATATGCAATTTATGTCGGCGACGGACACAATCAACCCGGAGAAAGTATAGTTGTATGCTACTTAGCGAAAAAGGCACATTCATATGCATTTATAGAAACAAAAGAGGACACGCACATCCTAGCGAGAGGAGGAAGATTGTTACCCTTGAAGTCCTCTTTGGAGCCATATATTAAAATCCAAATGGATGAAAAGAATCGCATCGGGACACTCTTAATAGATCTGGACTCGGCTCACAATTCGGGGATCCAAAACCCCTGTAATGGAAAGATCTCTCCTTCTCCTTCTTCCTTTATTCTCCCTTCTCTCTAACTTGATAGAAAGAGAAAATCTAGGTTGAAATAGGGAAGAACCCTCATCCTATGGCCTTAAACCATTAAAAAACACAGCCCACCATCGGATTATGATGAATGGCCACAATTCAAAATGGTTCTCTATATAGAGCACTACCGCAGTGCGGTAACAAGTTACTGTCGCATGGTAACAAGTTATCGTCTTGCGGTACATCATGTCTAGCAAGCCCGCTATTCAAACTCTCTAATTGTATGCTGACACGTGGCTACGCCATAAGTGTCATGCTACCTCAACACAGTACCTCACTACCACCACATGGTAGGTGATGCATCGTATCATAATGACGCTTGAGACAAAGGGTTAATACCGTCACGCGGTATCGCTACCGCTGGGCAGTAGCTTATAGAGAGCCATGCCAATTAAATCTACTATGATACCATCGACGTTAGTACTACAGTCGGGTGGTAGCTCTCACAGAGCTATGTCTGGTGAAATCTGGGGTGTTACACTCCAAACAAAGAGATAACCTGATTTGCTTACAAAAGGTTAGAACACATTGCTCCAAAATGTCCTGATAATTAGAAGAACAAAGCTCACAAGAAGAAGCATAAGAAACAATCCTTTAAGAAGAAGGATAATAAAAAAATAAAAAGGTTTCATCGCTGAAACCTGGAGTGACACAGAGTTTTAGTCAAGTTTGTCATCAAAAAGTGAAGAAGAAACAACTGCTGAAGAAGCCTGCCCGATGGCTTTAGAAGTATCAACTAAAGAAGTAGATCATTATCTTACTTCAATGACTTTGATTTTGCTTCTAAGGAATTTAAAGAATGTTTTCTAGAATCATGTTAGGATCATTTAGAGATAGAAAAGTAAATTATATCACTTAAGAAAGAACTAAACAAATTAAAATTTGTGAAGCAGAATGACAACCATTACTATCGAAGCTATCAACTTATTAGGGTTGAATTAGGAAAACTAGAAAAACAAATCATTGAATTAATTTTAGAAAAATAGATCATTAAAGAAAGAGCTTACAAAGGCAAAAGTCTTTTAAGATTCTCTGAATGGTAAGAGTAGGAAACTAAAGGATATTTCTAAGAATCTCTCAATGAGTTTCAAAAACTTAGGGTTATGAGCCGTGCCAATAAATCCAGGTGAGTCCTTCAGCAATCCAGCTTGGAAGAACCCTATATATTCTGTTAAAGCAAGGGATTGATAACCCATTATAATTATTAATGAATACCTTAGTAGAATCATAGTATTCAATAAGGTAGATCATCAAACCATCAGGGTATCCTAAAGAAGAAGACCTTAGAAAATCTGGCTTCAAAATTTAGATATTCTTAAAACTAGAAATTTGTGTCATCTTCAACCCAACGAATCTCAACTGATGCGCCAATTCCTAATAAACACAAGTATCAAACTGCATTGACTTCATCTCAATGTGACTTCATACCAACGTTGACTTCTTATCGACTCAATTAGGAAACTGCATAGACTTATAATCGAAGCAACTATCCAGTGAACAAACGGAGCAGATTTAATACTAGATTATTTCCTTATTTTTATACTTATATACCTAAATATAATTGTTGTAATAAGATAGAACATGATGCTAGAAGTTGCTGGTTTAGTTGACCAACACTCTTCCATCCAAAGGGGTATTATGAAAGACTTTATTCTTTCATAAGCCTCTTCAATGGAACAAGCTATTAACTTAAGGTAACCTGAATCCTAACTAATATTTGAATTACATGTGCTGGTTAGATACAATAGGGTTATCTAGTTATAAGAAGGGTAATGCATATATAGTTGACTTTAATTCTATTTCAACTAAATTTGTTTATTTAACCCAGATATTGATAATAACGATATATGACATTGAAGGCTTGGTCATCTCTATCATAAGATCGTGGCCAAGTTAGCTAAGAAAAGGTTAGTTATAATCTTGCCAATTAATAAGCGTAGTACAATCTATCCATGTAGGGTTTGTCAATTGGGTTAGTAAAAAAGTCATCATTCAGACCAATTGGAAAGAATGGTTCATATAGATTAGTTTATCAATTACACAAGGATCTATTTGGTCTAATATCCACTCTGCACTGAGGCGGGAAAACCTTTATTTAATTGAAGTGGATGACTTTTCTAGATTCACTTGGGTGTTCTTTCCGAGAGCTAAGTCTAAAAACTTCAAGATCTTCTCAAGATTCATCAGACAGATTCAATCTGAATTCGACACTTAAGTTACGATGATCAGAAGTGACCATGATATAGAGTTTGAAAATCAGTTAATCTGTAGATTTTGTGAGGATGAAGGGATAAGACAAAACTTATTGGCTCGTATAACTCCTCAACCAAATATGGTTGCTGAAAAGAAAAACAGAACCCTAATTGAATTAGGAAGGACATTGATGGCTAAGTCAAACTTGCCTATGTCCTTTTGGGCTGAAGCAGTTAACACTGCCAATTATTTTTTGAATAGAAGTCTCATTCATAAGAGTAAGTTAAATACTCCTTACAAGCTTCTAGAAGAAAAAACACATATAATTGTAGAGAAAGGGAAGAAATTCCTTCAATTTGTGTCCACTAGAAATCAAAGCTTTGATATTTTCACAAAGCCCCCTAATGAAATCAAGCATAAGCACTTCATCAATAAATTGGGAATGTTTGATTGTGCTCAGTAGAAGTTATTATATTATATGACAAACTTATTTTCTATTAAAATCATTACTAGGAAAATCAGCAATAAATTGAAAATTTTAAGTTTATATTCAAAGCACCGTCGAATACAAATAAACACAACATCAATTTCTATTCGACACAACATCGATAGTAGGTAGATCATGAAGAGTATGAAATTATTTGATGCAATGTTGATTTCTAAATGACATATGCATCAAGAGAATGTCTGATAAGTTCGATTCAAAGTTATGTTAAATACAATTCGACGCAACGCCGATTTCTCTAGCGCGCGCAAATTCTTTACTTGGACCTATTTAAGCACATTGAATCAATTTCTTTCCTGAAATACGTCGATTTGCCCTAACTTTCGACGTATTGCCTTCTTATACTAGACATTTGTTTTAATTTAATACACTTTCAAACTCTTCATTTTCCTCACTCTCTTCTTTCTTGCTCTCATTCACTCATATTTGTTTAGTGTTTTTGCAGGTATATCCATGTATGGATGTTCACAAGTAGTATAGTTTGTGAGTAATTAAGGATTCTATTCGCGAAGATTCGATTAAAATTCATATTTTCCAAATTCAAATCTGAATTTCAGATTTGAATAGTTTTTGAATCCGAATAGTTTTATGCCTATTCGAGAATTCACAATAGTTCACGAATACTAGAATTTATATATTTAAATAAAATTAATATCTGTAAATTAATATTAAATATAATTTTATTTGAATATTATATAAAATTAAATATTATAAAATTTGAATTCAAATCCATGCTTGAATCTAAATTTGAATCTGAATTCAAACCCAAATTTTAATCCAATATTTCATGATGAATCTAAATTCGACATCGAATATTTGATTGAATTCAAATCTTTGCATTCTATGTCAAATTTGGATTTGATTGAAAAGTTATTCAATTTATTTTAGTTCGTGAACACCCCTACATCTATGGATCCAAAGACAAACTCTTAGTTAAGTGTTGAACTTGATTCCTTCAGTGTTGATGCTAATGTGTTCAATGGAATTATTAAACTCTTCGGTAATTTTAGCCTGGATAAGTTAATATCTACTTGCTTAAACTATATGAAGCAAAGTTAACTGAATTCGTGACAACGTTCAGTTTGAAGGAGATGGTACATTGAAAGGAATTTGAAAGTATTTAGTTGTATATCTAAATCACCTAGAGGGGGGGGGGGTGAATAGCTGAGTTCTGCATCTTTTTGCGGAATAAAAATTAATAAGAGACAAGCACATAGAAACACACAAGGATTTATAGTGATTCCCTAGAATAGCTACGTCCACTGTCCCATCTCGCCTATCTAGCACTTCGTGCAAGACTCAGCTACTTTACCAAAACTCAGATTATACAAATCTTACACCTCGGAGCCTCAACTCCTACAACTCGGAGACACCGCTCCTACAACTCGGAGAACAACCTCTCCTACCACTCGGAGATAACTCTCCAACAACTCGATCCAACAACACAGATCAACAAACTTGGAAGTAGAAACTTCCTATAATAAGAAAATAGTTTTTACAACTTTCTAGATTGAAAACAATCTTCTTCAGATTTTAATGGATTCAATCTTTTTCCTTCTTGGAGATTAGAACTTGAAATGAAGTTGTAGGAGAAGACTTGAAATCTTGAAAACTTTGATCTAAAATCTTAAAACCCGACTATATCGAAAGCACCTTTGAGGAATCTGAAACCAATTATCTTATCGAATCTATCTTTGAGAAGAATCGCTGATCGTGAACTCTAGGTCATCGGGAAAAACAATTATTAGAATAGTAGATCGGGAAATAGAGTTTGGCCGTTCATGAGTTCGAAATCAAGTCTTGCAATTCTTAGCAATCTAATAGCAATTGATGTATTTCTGGAATGAATCCTTGATATATATATAGAATCCTTCTCCAATGGTTAGAAATTTCCTTCCAAAAATAAGCTTCCACGTGCAATGTACATGGCCGTCGTTTGAAATAGAACCCGTCGAAAAAATCGATCCAGAAATACGTTAAGTCCATTCGTCGAAATGACATGAGTAATATCTAGAACAATCGAAAAATTACTTAGATTACTCGAGAGCATTCGACGAAATAAACGAGTTCATTCAATGAATTTTACTTAGAAAAATTTCTATTAACATTCGCTGTTCCACTCGAGTATATTCGACAAATTCCATGAGTATTCACGTGATGTCTCAATGAATGACATGAGACTTCATGTATATACTCGATGCATTTAACTTAGTTGTTTCTGAAGAAGTTTAAGAAACGGTCAGAAATTTCCCGAGTAAACTTGACGAATTCCACGAGTATTCACGTGACATTTCGACGAATGTCATGAGACTTAACGTGTATACTTGACAAATTTTACTTTGGAAAATTTCTGGTTCTCCCTAACTTCAGTAACCATCCTTTCCCTTGATTCCTATGCACTTGAAAATGAAGTACACCCCAATAGAGAGATTACACATGAGTCAACAACATGTCCTACATAATGAGGGATTACATTGCATAGTCCTATGTTACATGACTCATTGTAATCTGACATTAGTACGTATGTAACATCCCATTTTCTTCCAGACCCCTTAACTTAGATTAGGATAGGACATGTGGTGGGTGATTGGGGTTAGGATAGGTTTGACCCAAGGTGTTAGGGTGGATTCACATAGGGACCATTATAGGGTTCAATCAACTCTAACTTAGAAAAATGTTCTGTATTCAACAGGAGTCGAGTGAACACGATGCCAGTCGATGAAGAATCGAGTGCATTGAGTAAACTCGACGTCGACGAAGCATCGAGTGCGTTGAGTGGTCTCAGCGCCATTCTACTTTACAGAAAATGTTCTGGATTCAACAAGCGTCGAGTGAACACGACGCCACTCTACGAAGAGTCGAGTAAACTCGATGCCATTTTATGAAGCATCGAGTGCATTGATGGGTCTCAACGCCATTCTACTTTAACAAAAAAATGTTCTGGATTCAATAGGCGTCGAGTGAGCACGACGCCATTCGACAAAGCGTCCAGTGCGTTGAGTGGTCTCAACGCCATTCTACTTTAACAGAAAAATGTTCTGGATTCAACAAGAGTCGAGTGAATATGAAGCCATTCAACGAAGTGTCGAGTGCATTGAGTGGTCTCAACGTCATTTTACTTTAACAGAAAAATGTTCTGGAATCAACAGGTGTCGAGTGAACACGACTCCATTCGACGAAGCGTCGAGTGCATTGAGTGAACTCGACGCCATTTGACGAAGCATCAAGTGCGTTGATTGAACTCGACGCCACTCGACGACACGTCAAGTAATACTTAACGCCTTTGGACTTAGAGTATTTTTTCAGTCTAAGCTATGTTTGCTGGTTTATATATACGGGCTGAACCGAGTTTTTTGGGATAAGCACTGATGGATCATTTAAACCCGATCTCTTCAACAAGACCTATTTAATATATTGATCTTCTCAAGAAGACCTATTTAAAGAAATGATTATTGGTCCAATACTAGGGTGACACATGGCAAGCAACTTAAACCCTAATTCTTTTTATAAGAAGGGAAGAAATGAGAAACCCTAGCTATCACTCCCATTTCTTGCCAAGCCCGCCGTCATCATCATTGAGCCAGAGGATTGGGAAACAACTCCTGGAGTTAAGCTTTTGTTGGAGAAATAAGGGATCGAGCTAGTTCACCGGAGCAGTCATCTGCCATGGCTCACCACTACCGCACCCCCCGCCAAGCTCGCATCCAGGTTCGTTTCTCCTCCCCTCCCTCGGTGCTAGTCTTTTAGATCCACTAGGAGAGATAACGGTCTCAAAAGAGCCAGATGCCATGAGAGATAGAGGGAACATTCCGAGCTTTTCTTCTTGCTCGAGTTCGCTGGAGGAGCCGCCTCTGGCGGCCATGTCGCCAGGAAACGCTAGCCACCACCTCAATGGAGGTGGTGGCGATAATTGTCGGTGGTGGCAGTGGCCCAGGTGGCCAGAAATAAGGTTTGAAGTTGCTACAGGCGGAATAGATCCTGGCCGTTGGCTAACGTGGAAGATAACCCGTTGACGTTGAATTTAAGATTAATTAAAATATAGTATCATTTATTTAATGTGTATATTCTGTCATATTTATTCAGAGTGTTGCGTGTTGATTTTAGGCCCCTTAGAGGCAATTTCAGAAATAATCATCAACATGAAAAATGTATATCTAGGTCTTACCTTTAATTTGACACCCTTAACATGTAATGTGGAGCACTGTATCTCCTTGTAGTGTCATTCTCCTAGGATTGCTCCTATATTAGGGCATAAATTCAAATGGATGCCTAGACTAAAATCTAATTCCACATGCAGTAAAATTTATGTTGGATTTTCTACAGGGTTGCACAACAGTTGTGCACGCAGCAGAAAGAATAAAATCAAGAACAACCCAAAAGAGATTTGAGATCGGGCCATGAATGTTGAATCAAGAAGTTAAGAAAAACTAGGTAAAATTACCTTGGCGGAGTTGAGTCACAACTCAACAAAGATGCTCCAATGTATGAATTCTTGTCGGCGGCGAGTCCCACATAGAATAGCATCTACGTCTCTGCAGAAATCCACACGAGCGGGAGATCGCTGATCTTCGTCTCACGAAAACCGAGAAGGGAGATCGACTGCACCTTGCACTTCCACGGACTGCTAGGTCCACTCCAAGAAGACAAGCACCGACGACTTTCTTTGGAGAGGAGGTCGGCACAGCGAGCGAATCGGCGGAACGAGCGGATCGGCGGAACACTTCCGTCGGGCCGGGGAGTCATCCTTTAACCCTCAAACCTAAGTTCTTATTTATACCCGAAGCATAAACAGACCTAGGAAAAATCGCTATCCACAGAACACAGAGAATTAGGGTTTCTGGAATAATTCATCGGGAATCAGCATTCATCGACTATCGAACAGTTCGATTCTCGACGATTCTCGACGATTCTTGATGATTCTCGACGAACCACAATCGACGATTCTCGACAAACTATAGCCGACGATTCTCGACGAACCACAGTCGACGATTCTCGATGAACCATAGCCGACGATTCTCGACGAACCATAGTCGAAGATATTCGACGATTCTCGACGATTCTCGACGAACCTCCTTGGAACCATTTGCCGGACCCCATTCTCTGTGGTGATTGGTAACCTTTACCAACACAGTCAATCTTCCAACTTCTCCACATGCTCTTATGTGCGACCCTGCAGGCTCATATTGCGTTGGCAGTGAGATTACATGTTTGACCACTTCTAGATCACCATGGTAACTCCAAAAGTCTCCCACTTGATCTTGAAAGTATCAAACCAAAAACCTCACTAACAATGAGCGGCATCTTGCAATGCATCATTGCTACCCAAGCAATAAGAGTTCATAACTCATAAGCCTTTATGAACAATGTTCCAGCGTTGTCTTTTTCCCTTTGTCCCTTACATCTGGAAAGAACTAGAGGCATGGACCGTGTCAATCTCATAATAGCTCAATCCAAGTATCTTGATCTAGAATGGACTTCCGTAGAATGGTGAGTCCAATATGACATATTGACTCAACCAAGCATGGCCATGCATTTCTCAATTCAGTTCCATCAAGGGGCCTATGGATGCAACCCCTGTCATATAGGAGGACAAATCCCATATCTGCTCACACACAAACACACAAATGATTCGTAACATGCCCAACAACCACCCTTATCATCAACCTTTCTCAAGGAAGACTTTAGATGGTATCAAAGCACACTCTTCGTTACTTGATGAATGCTATGACTTCAGGTCAAAGGACGACAACACCATTGTCAATTGAGACCTACTCGTGACACGTTTAGATAACAATCCAAAAAGTAGTCTCAGGTTGGGTCTGTCCAGTACAACTTGTTTATTAATAAGTACCCACGTGATGACTTGATATCACAATATCATGACCTATAAGAACTGGTCATCAGTCAACGCACGTGCTAGTCTCAATGTATCATCATCACCCTTAGTTTCTATGATGATACAATGACCAGGGACCTTTCAAGAATGAAGCTTCAAATAAATCATTGGCTCTCACATTCAAGTCACGTACTTGATGTCCTATGGAAGCGAACATCCTAAGGGTATTTATTATGTTAACATTTAACTATCGCATAGAGAAATCATAATAAAAGAACTTGACATTAATAGTAAAAGAAAAATTTTGGTACACAATTCATCATATGAATAAATAACAAATAGCCAACAGAATATATGTTTACACGCAACCCACAAGACTCTCACTAGAGTTGATCATTTAGGTATTGTATACCCATTGATCTAGTATGACCATCATGCTTTCTCTGCGCGAGAGGCTTTGTCAGTGGATCCGTAATATTCTCCTCAGTCGGCACTCTGCAAATGTTCACATCTCCTCGTTCGATAATCTCACGAATAAGATGGAACTGCCGAAGTATGTGCTTGGAGCGCTGATGGGATCTAGGTTCCTTAGATTGTGCAATTGCACCATTATTATCACAGTAGAGAACTACGGGACCAACAATGCTAGGAACTACATCAAGCTCGCCGATGAATTTCCTAATCCATACAGCCTCCTTCGCTGAATTAGCTGCAATGATATACTCGGCTTCTGTTGTAGAATCAGCAACTGTCTCTTACTTGGAACTCTTCCAGCTCACAGCTCCTCTATTAAGGCAAAACACAAACCCTGACTGAGACTTTGAATCGTCCCTATCAGTTTGGAAGCTAGCATCCGTGTAACCACTTACAACGAGCTCTTCCTCTCCACCATACAGCAAGAACACATCCTTTGTCCTTCTCAAGTACTTCAGGATATTCTTGACTACAATCCAGTGACACTCACTGGGGTCTGACTGATACTTGCTAGTCATGCTCAAAGCAAAGGAGACATCAGGTCGAGTACATAACATTGCATACATGATTGATCCAATTGCTGAAGTATATGGAATCAACTTCATGCGGTCCTTATCTTCACAAGATTTTGGACACTGGTCCTTAGAGAGATTCACACCATGAGACATGGGTAAAAATCCTTTCTTGGACACAAGCATGTTGAACCGCTTCAACACCTTCTCGATGTATGTACTCTGGGTCAAACCCAATAACTTCTTCGATCTATCTCTATAGATCTTAATATCGAGTATATAAGTCGCTTCACCCAAGTCCTTTATAGAAAAGCAGTTCCCTAGGTTGTTCTTAACAACTTTCAGGGTAGGAATGTCATTCCCAATCAACAGTATGTCATCTAAATACAATATCAGGAAGACAACAATGCTCCCACTGATTCGCTTGTAAACATAAGGCTCATCTTCACTCTTGATGAAACCAAACTCTTTGATTTTCTCATCAAAACGAAGATTTAAACTTCGAGAGGCCTGCTTCAGTCCATAGATGGACCTATTCAGCTTGCATATTTTAGTGGCTTCATTTGGGGATACAAAACCCTCGGGTTGTGTCATGTACACTTCCTCAAGGAGATTTCCATTAAGGAAAGCCATTTTGACATCCATCTGCCAGATCTCGTAGTCATAATACGCAGCAATAGCAAGCAATATCCTTATGGACTTTACCATGGCAACATAAGAAAAGGTCTCATCATAGTCAATACCATGAATTTGCTTAAAACCCTTAGCCACCAGTCGCACTTTGAATGTCTGTACATTCCCATCCATGTCGGTCTTCTTCTTGAAGACCCATTTGCACCCTATGGGTCGTACCCCTTTAGTTGGTTCCACCAAGTTCCAAACTTGGTTTGCGTACATGGAGTCCATTTCGGATTTCATAGCCTCAAGCCATTTGTCAGAGTCCGGTCCATTCATTGCCTCTTGGTAGGTTGCTGATTCATCATCATGATTCATAAGCAACACATTACCTATTTGAGACACAAGAAATCCATATCTCTCAGGCTCAAATATTGGTCTACAAGATCTACGTAGAACTTGTGTTTCTTGAGCAGGTTCTCTAGCTACAACATCTTGTAGTCCTATCTCAGAATCCAATTCCGGTTCATTCACTACTTGTGGTTCTTGAACTTCTTCAAATTCTACCTTTTCAGTCTTTCTTGATAAGAATTCTCTCTCCAAGAAGACGCCAGTCCTTGCGACAAATAATTTGCCCTCAGATGGTAGGTAAAATTAATACCCTTTCGTTTCCTTAGGATATCCCACCAGATAACATTTATCCGATTTGGGTTCCAGCTTGTCAGGCATTTGATGCCGCAAGTATGCCTAACAACCCCAAATTTTAATGAACGACATACTAGGACTCTTCCCAGTCCATATCTCATATGGTGTCTTCAAAACCATTTTTCGTTGGAGCGCGATTTAGTGTCATTGCAACAGTCTCTAAAGCAAAACCCTAAAAGGAAACAGGCAAGTCTGCATGACTCATCATCGAACGTACCATGTCTAACAGAGTACGATTTCTCCTCTCAGACACACCATTATGTTGTGGTGTTCTAGGTGGAGTGAGCTGTGATACAATACCACACTCTTTCAGATGATCACGGAACTCATGACTCAGGTATTCTCCACCTCGATCAGATCGGAGTGCTTTAACCCTTTTACCCAACTGGTTTTCTACTTCATTCTTGAACTCTTTGAACTTTTCAAAGGTCTCGAATTTGCACTTCATAAGATACATATATCCATATCTACTGAAATCATCAGTAAATGTAACGAAGTAGAAATACCCACCTCTAGCCATGGAGCTCATTGGTCCACATACATCACTATGTACAACACCCAATAGATCCTCAGCCCTCTCAGTATAACCAGTGAAAGGGGCTTTAGTCATCTTGCCTAACAAACAAGATTCACATCGCTCAAATGATTCATAATCAAATGAGTCTAAAAGTCCATCTTTATGGAGCTTGGATATGCGCTTCTCGTTTATATGGCCCAAACGACAATGCCAGAGATATGTAGGGTTTGAGTCATTTGTTCTTTGTCTTTTATTATTTTCTACATTATAGATCAGATGGTCCAAGTTCAAAACATAAAGACCATTAAATAATTGGGCTACAGCATAACAAACATCATTCTTAAATATAGAACAACAGTTGTTCTTAATTATAAAAGAAAATCCAATCATGTTCAAACATGAAATGGATATAATATTTTTAGTTATGGACGGAACGAAATAAAAATTATCTAGTTCTATTACAAGCCCACTGGGCAAAGAAAGACGATAAACCCCTACGGCTACAGCAACAACTCTTGCTCCATTGCCGACACGCAGGTCCAGCTCCCCTTTACTCAGCAATCTTCTCCTTCCCAGTTCCTGCAAATTTGTACAAATATGAGAACCATATCCGGTATCCAATACCCAAGATGAAGGAGAAGAAAGGTTTATCTCTATAATGTAAATATTTGAAGCGGAAGTCATACCTCCCTTCATTTTCTGCAGACCCTCAATGTAAGAAGGATAGTTCCTCCTCCAATTACCAGCCTTGCCACAGTGGTGGCATTTCCCTTCCTTCACCGTGCTCTTCTTTTTCTTCAGTGCAGAAGACTTGGGCTCAAGATATGACTTAGGTCCCACCTTCGTCTTCTTAGAGCCCTTGGCCTTGCCCTTGCCCTTATGCACCATCAGTATGGGGCAGGCAGGCTTGGTCTTCTTCATGTTGATCTCGGCAGTTCTTAACATGCCTAGGAGCTCGGGCAGTGTCTTGTATATTTCATTCATGTTGTAGTTCAAGACAAACTGCTCATAACTGTCCGGCAACGATTGCAGGATCAGATCTGTGGCCAACTCTTGACTTAGAGGAAAACCCAGCCTTTCAAGGTTCTCTATATACCCAATCATCTTGAGTACGTGAGTCCCTACTGAGTCTCGAACTCCCATCTTGCACTGAAATAACGCTTTTGTGACGTCGAACCTCTCTTGACGAGCCTGCCCTTGAAACATTTTCTTGAGATGCTCATCAATCTCTTTGCACCCCATGTTCTCATGTTGCTTCTGAAGCTCAGAGTTCATGGTGGCAAGCATAAGACATTCGACGTCTAAGGCGTCATCAGTATACTTCTTATAAGTATCCTTATCAGTACGGGAAGAGTTCCCGGTCGGCACCTCGGGGGCTTCTTCTTCCAAGACATAGAGCTTTCGCTCTTGCCTGAGAACAATTCTCAGGTTCCTGTACCAGTCCATGTAGTTAGTCCCACTGAGCTTATCCTTCTCAAGGATGGCTCTCAGAGACAAAGTGGAGTGTGAACCACTTGCCATGGAATTCTACAAGAATTCATGCAGAATAATATCAGTACCAAAATTTCAAAATACAATTTATTTTTAATTTGGACTTCGATTAAAACTCCCACTATTTTTATTCAAAATGATAGCCCTCACTATCAATTCGGAGAGTTCATGTGAGCTTCTCTCTAAGTGGACAAGATCCGTATTTCACCAATACAATGAGTCAGCTTTGGCTTTTCTCTCACGGTGTGGTTATTTAGGTAGGCAATGCTTTCCAATTGCATCCTTATGCAATTCTTGTATGGTTGGTGAATAACTTCTTATTCGCATCCATCATATGGTGCATGCCAACCCTATGCCTCTAGGCACTCAACCTTTGAGGTAACCTAGTTAAGTTAGACCCGATGTTGACAGTGGGATATCACAGTTATCCGCTCGCACCCTTACCAAGATAGATTAATGCACCTTGCTTTAGCAAGCCCACACTTCATCGATCGAGGCAGGAAGAGTGTCATCCATCGGAAGGCATCCGAACACTTAATATTTGATGAAGAGAATTTTGATAATAGGTTAACAACTAACCATGATCAACATTTGATCAATGTCCACATCCATAAAAATTTTTTTTTCTAAAATCCACATGCATCCCTTATGTGCACAACATGGTACTATCAACATTTGATGGATGAAAGGGCTAAATCTGAACATCCGGACTCTTCGAAATCTTCAGATTTATATGCATTGGACAAAGACAAAGGCAACTCGACTTAAAGCAGTAGCCAAGCTCATCTCTCCTTGTTGGATTCAAAATCCAAAACAATACACAGGTTCATTAACCACTCGAGGGATGGTTACTGCTAAGGAGACAACAATTTCTAACAATTAGAAATTACCACGAAATCCCAGATGTTCCTGGCGGGGTTCCAAGGGGTCGCACCCCTGGCAGGGTCCCTTGGAAAAATCATTAACAATTGATGTTCCAATATTAAATCTAGATATTTAGAACACTTCTAAATCCCTAGGTTTACACGTACTGGAATAACCTAACTTCCAATACAACAATCATGGCCGAACCTCCCTCTGATACTACTGTTGGGTTTTCTACAGGGTGGAAAAATAGTTGTGCACGCAGCGGAAAGAATAAAATCAAGAACAACCCAAAAGAGATTTGGGATCGGGCCATGAATGTTGAATCAAGAAGTTAAGAAAAACTAGGTTAAATTACCTTGGCGGTGTTGAGTCACAACTCAACAAAGATGCTCTAATGTATAAATTCTTGTCGGCGGCGAGTCCAACGTAGAATAGCATCTACGTCTTTGCAGAAATCCACACGAGCAGGAGATCGCCGATCTTCGTCCCAAGAAAACCGGGAAGGGAGATCGACTGCACCTTGCACTTCCACGGACTGCTAGGTCTGCTCCAGGAAGACAAGTGCCAGCGTCTGTCATCAGAGAGGAGGTCAGCGGAGTGAGCGAATCGACGGAACGAGCGGATCGGCGGAACACTTCCGTCGAGCCGGGGAGTCATCCTTTGACCCTCAAACCTAAGTTCTTATTTATACCCGAAGCATAAACAGACCTAGGAAAAATCGCTATCCACAGACCACAGAGAATTAGGGTTTCTGGAATAATTCGTCGGGAATAAGCATTCGTCGACTATCGAACAGTTCGATTCTCGACGATTCTCGACGAACCACAGTCGATGATTCTCGACGAACCATAGCCGACGATTCTCGACGAACCACAGTCGATGATTCTCGACGAACCATAGCCGACAATTCTCGACGAACCATAGTCAACGATACTCGACGATTCTCGACGATTCTCGACGAACCTCCTTGGCAACATTTGTCGGACCCCATTCTCTGTGGTGATTGGTAACCTTTACCAACACAGTCAATCTTCAAACTTCTCCACATGCTCTTATGTGCGACCCTGCTGGCTCATATCGCGTTGGCAGCGAGATTACATGTTTGAACACTTCTAGATCACCATGGTAACTCCAACAATTTAGGTCATGCATGTGTGTATACCGTACTTAGACTTTTTACAAAATAGGAATTTTTGGAGAACATTTTCCTATAGTTTTAGTCAAAATTTGATTTATTAAATAAATGTAATTTAGGGAGTTTTACAAATCCAAATACCCTTAAATTTTAGTGGCATGACTCTAAGGTAATCCTATGGCCTTGGTAAAAATTTGGAGTCACTTGGACCTCTTAATATTAAAGGATCCAACATGCATGGTGAAGGTAGATTTGTAAATAGTGTGTAAATAGTAAAATGGGATAAAATTAGAATTTAGCCCATTTGGCCCAATTCATGTTCATGAAATTTGGACATAGGTTTATGGAGGTAAAATACTCCTTTCATGAGAAAATTGGGATTTTTGTAATCAAAAATCCCATAGTTGGATTTATTTCAAAAATAGCACATTTAGGTGTTAAAATGAAAAATAGGGCTACTGGACTTAGAAAATTCTAAATTGTTGATCCAAGCTCTAATAGGTCATTTCACTTCTCTGGAAAAATTGATGAGCATTTTTGAGAATTATTCCATGTATAAATAGTTTAATTACATTTTTACCCTTATAAGTCTTTGATCAAAAACATGAGTTGGTTCATGGAAAATTATGAGAAAATGTCTACACCCTTATTTATGCAATATGAACCCCTATAAATTTTATTAAGAGTTTTGGATGATTATTTATGATGAACACTATAATAGTGGCATTTTTGTAATTATCTTAACATGTGAATATCTTAGGTCAAATCACTGCCTAGGAGTATGAAAATCTATTTTGCCCATTATCTTTTTAATATTAGTGAGTATAAATTTTTCCTGAATTTTTACATGATTATTTTAAATACTTCATTTGAAAAAGGAAGATAATGGGGTTTTAATCATAATTAGAAAATAATGGTCAGATCAGAGTGGAAAATCAGGATTTTTGGTGAACAGACTTTTGAACCTAGATGAACTTCAGATAATTTATTTAGACCTAATGGACCACTGGTTAGTTCATGTTCAAAGTCACCTAGGTCACTTGATTAATTAATTTAAATTATTGTCCAAAATAATTAGAAAAATGATGGAATTTTGAATGATCAATATTATACACATGACAAACCCATTATAAAAATTTCAAGGTCTTTGGCCCAAGGAATTGGAAATCATCTTTTATGGGTTAGAATTAGGTCATGAGCTGCGTTTAGTAAAAATAATAAGAAACTTTAGAGTACTCAGGGTGATGAGATATAGTTAAATTAAGAGATGTATTGGGAAGTTGAAACCCTGGTTTATAATACAAGAATGTCACTATATAATAACGAGTGTTAGAGTGCAAGTCACAAGGAAAACAATTATAATGTGGTCTGACGAAAGATCGCCGCTCTCCCAATCAGTACCTTTAGTCATTAGGTTTACTCAAGAGTAATAATGAGATTGGGGTATTAGTAATGGGTAGACACTAATAAAAGTAAGTGTGCTTAAGAAATGTAGCTTTGGGCTTCAGCCCATCGTAGTTCTGAGTGCCCTTAAGAGCCCTTCACCAGGCATGCCCTGGGCAGTCCAAGGATTAACCCTAAACTGCTATGTATAATAAGAATTAGACAAGAGTAGTCTAATAGGTTAAGGGAAACGATGTGACAAACTCACCCGTATAGGGTTGGAGGGGTACATGACGTGTTTAGTCCTGCGAGCTAGAGGCTTGGGTGTTTGATACAGGACGGGTTCAGTCCTGCGAGCTGGAGGCTCGAGAGATTTACTTCAGGATGGGTTGGTCCTGCGGGCTGGAGGCTCGGGTTTGAAATAATTTGCATGTGCATAGAACATATTAGTGGAGGGTCATGCGATACTAGCCAGTCGTCACACTGATGGAAATACGGTGACTCTGGTGAGGTGTGAGGGTTTGAGGGGCCATTAGGTTGTTTTATATTGCGGTCTGAAGGATAATTCCCGATAACGCACACCCGACCAAAAAGACTGGTGGGGATAGCCAGCAAATTAGTACGCAAAGACTCTAGAGTGCACCTAAGACGTGTACAGAGGCGTACGAAGGGTCTAGGCTTGGTAGTGTATATACCTGCATAGGAAGTGGAGATGCTCGCTCCACTAATGTCGTATCCACAATGGTAATACTAGAGAGTTTAGCTAACTCCAAAAAGTGGAACTAAAGGCCTGTGATCACAGATTCGTGTGTGTGAGTTGCACTTATATGAATCATAACCCGCATAACTCATCATATCATATCATACATACATACTTAGGGCATACGCACTGCGGATCCTTATCATATAAATGAGTATGAGCTCTTTTATATGATAAGTTATATTTATGAAACCTTAACTTATAAGTTTGTATGAGCATTCATATAAGTTAAGATACTCTTGTGATGTTAGTGTAGCGGTAGTTAGTTTACTTTATGCTCAGTTTCTTTACTTTACTTACAACACTTTCTTTTAGTTCTACTTTACCTATTGCACTTTTTTTCATTACTACCTTACTTACTTTACTTAGGCTATAAGAACTGTTAGTATAATGATATAACAGTTAGAAACATGACCATGATAGAATAGTCCCACCGTCACATGCTTCCAATTTGTACTGCTTTGTTGTCCTCCGCTTTCATCCTCCCGTTGGGGTGCCTAGGAGTCACGGGGGTGAGGCGAGGACAAAATGGCTTAGTCTTTATGACTAACGGTCGGTTGTAACCCATGTCATTTTAGGAGCTCGAGGAGCAGGAGCGCCAGTATGACCAGCAGGATGAGGTGGCAGGACCTGAGGAGCAAATGCCATGTACTACTACCACAGCTCAGCGTCAGGTGATGACGAGTGTTTCAGTTCCGCTTCCGCATTGTGTTGTTGTGAGAGAGAGATTTGATTCCATTTTGGCATGTACCGGGCATAAGCCCTAACTCTCTTTTTTTTACTCATTGTGGACTGATGTACCTTTCATCTCTATGTATTATGATGTTATTGATATGACTTATGGACTTGCTAGTTTTCATTTACTACTATAGTTGCACTTATTTTATCGATTGGCCAACAGGTTGAATGATCGTACTAGCCGGCAGGATTGGTATTGTGTGGTGTCGACTAGCCAGTGTGCTAGTGACACCGTAAGATGGCAATTCTGGCCATAAGATCGGGTAAACTCCTTAATATGGGGGAGGGGGTCTTACAATGTACTTGGCAATTAAGTCCTTGTTGGGTACATTGGAAAATGTGTACCTGATTTGTAGAAGCCTAACTTAGCTTAATGATATACATCAAGGTGTATTTGATGTTATTTTGAGATGATATGTGCAGGTGAAGAATATACTAAAATACAGGAAAATTATTCTAAGTCCATGTGTCGACACAAGAAGAAGCTGTGTCGACACTTCAGAAAGATTATGTCGACACTTGAAGAATGCTGTGTCGACACATAGAAAAAGAGTCGACAACAATTGTGTCGACACCGGGAAGCAGTGTCGACACACAGAAGTTTAGTCGACATCAATTGTGTCGACACTGGGAGGCTATGTCGACACACAGGATTGCTAGTCGACAACACGTGTGTCGACACCAGAAGACTGAGTCGACATACAGAGGCAGAGTCGACAACAGCTGTGTCGACACCTGGAGGCAGTGTCGACACACACTATATTCTGAGTCTACATCAACTGTGTCGACACACAGGACTTGTGTCGACACACTGCAAAGTCTAGACCAAGTTAGTTGCTGGAGAATGATGAAGTGTTTGTGTCGACACAAATGCTCTGTGTCGACACATTCTCTAGATGCAGTATCTAGAAGCTGAGTCGACATAAATGCAGACATGTCGACATCATCAAAGGCTGTGTCGACACCTAAGTCACTTATGTAGACATATATTGACAGATGGTCTCGACACTTTCTAACAGACAGTCTCGACACTTTCTAACAGACAGTCTCGACGCTTTGCTGACAAAGACAAAAGCACAAGATCTGTTTGAAGACTTGATAGCTGTGAGTTACAACAGGTTGACAGAAGCTATCAGACTTGTCAGAAGTTTGTTAGAAACCGGATCAGCCGGTTACCAAGGATGAAGTCTATAAATAGACAGATTCAGAAAAAGGAAAGAGAGAATTGAGACATAGAAACAAACTGAGTGATCATTGTTGTGAGACAAGATCTCAAATCAAGAAAGTGCAAGGCACAGAAGAAGATCTTCGTGAGAAGATCTAAGAAGACATTCATAAGTGAACATCCACTCAGATTCAGTCTAAGTTGAATTCATCCAAGAATTTGAGAAGTATTATCAAGGGTTGTGGATAGAGAAATATCCAGCCATTTGAAGACAAGAAGGAAGCTATCACAGGTTTCTTAAGTTCAGATTCAAGAAGCTTTGAAGAAAGCTAAGATCCAGTTGATTTCATCCATCAGGTTTTTCAAGAAGCTGATCAAGAACAGTCTTGTCCCTTCTCTCTCAACAGGGGCAAGATATTATATAACTTCAATTTCAATTTCTGTAGGATCTATTTGTATAGATCTGAGTTGTAAGCCTAGATTATAAAGGCTGAGTGTAGGAGAGGTATTCTCTGAGTGGTAGGGCTGTTTATGCCTGATTTGTAGGAGAAGGTTTTCTCTGAGTTGTAGGCCTTGTGGCAAGGCTGAGGTAGGGTTGGTTAGCCTGAGCTGTAGGAACCTTATAGGGTTCTGAGTTGTAGGAATCTTTCAAGGTTCTGAGGTATAGGATCTGAGGATCTGAGATAAAGAAGGAAGTTAGGCCGAATCTAGCACACTGCTAGATAGGTGAAGGGGGAAAGTGGATGTACCCATACCTTGGGGAACCACTATAAATCTGTGAGCAATCTGTGATGTGTGCATATTTGTGATTGTTGTGCTGTGTTTGCTGCAGTGTCTTCAGAATTCTCTTATAGCTTGCAGTTATATTCTGCCTTAAGTTAAAACAAGCATTAGAACCTATTCACCCCCCCTCTAGGTGTTTAGGTGGTCTTGAAAGTTAAACTATCAAGTTGTATGAGAGGCAGGTTACTCAGAGAAGGACTTAACAGTCTGAGTTAGATCCCTAAGGCAGAATCAAGAATCAAGAAAATGGGTTCTGGAGAGAATCACAAGGAACTAGGGTCAATGAAATTACCCATCTGTAGGAAAGAGATTTTTGGAATCTGGAAAGAAAGGGTTAGGTTGTTTATGGAGGCTTCTGATCCAAGGATATATATCACAATACAGGAAGGCCCCTTCATTCCAATGAAGGTATCAGTTCTTGATGCAAACATTCAAACTCCAAAGAGTTATTCTGAAATGACCAAGGATGAGATCATCCTGGCAACACTAGACAAAAGAGCACAAAACATTATTGTAAGTGCTATAGATGATGTCACATTTCAAAATCTAATTCACTGCAAAACCTCCAAGGAAATGTGGGACACTTTAATTATCTACATGGAGGGTTCTAAAGAAGTTAGACAAGATAGAAAGTCTATGCTCAACCAAGAATATGAGAGTTTCAGACAAGGGAAGTCCGATAGCATAACTGAATGCTACAAAAAATTCTACAGGATAGTAAATGAACTGATGTCCTATGGAAGGGTCTTCAGTACATATGAACTGAATGACAAATTCCTAAGATCCTTGACAAAGTATTGAGACACCAAGATTTGTGCCATAAGAGAAGTGGCCAAACTAGCAGACATTTCTCCTCCAACCTTGTTTGGAAAGTTGTTATCATATGAAATGCAACTAATGGCTAGGAAGGAGGAAGAAAAGAATTCAAAAGGAGAACATAGAGAAAGGTCTGTGGCCTTCAAGGCTGAAGCCACCAGAAAGAATAGGAGGATATCTCCATCACCTCCTAAGGAAGTTGCTGAAGTTAAATCAGAAAATTCAGACAATAAGAACTCAGAAAGCAGTGATTCAGATGCAGATTTTGCTGCCTTTACAAGGCAGTTTCAGAGGTTCTTGAAGAAAAAGCAGTGGAAGTCAAGGCCCTCCACATCACAGCCAGTTGATGATTACTATCAGAAGAGAAAATCATCAAGAAAGGAGAGGAGCAGAACCAAGCCCAACAAAGCTACTACATCAAAGATTGTTTGCTATTGCTGCAATAGGCCTGGACATGTGGTGGCTGAGTGTCCAGATAAGAGGAAGGAGTCAAAAGACAGAAAGAAGACTCAACAAAAGGGCAAGAAGGAGAAATCCTTTGTTGCTAAGAAGGAGAAGAGTCTTACAGATCAATCTTCCTCAGAGTCAGAATCTGAAGCTGAAGCATACATTGGACTGTATGCAACTAATGAAGAAGATGAGTTTATGTAATTGCTAAACTCCATCTATGAACAAGAAGATCATCAATGTATGGGACTGATGGCTGGATCAGAAAAAGATATGTGCCAGAATCAGTCTGGTCCCAGGAAGGTACATTATCCTTCTATGAAATCAGTTTGTAGTACTAGTGCAGAATCAGCTACATCTGCATCAAGTGATGTAGATGGATCTGAATCTGAAGGAGATGTTTATCAGTTAATAGATAAGTATGGGGACTTATTGCAGGCTCTTAAGAAAAGCAAGAACCTAGTCAAAACTCAGGCTCAGGAAATTGCTGATCTTAAGGTGGCTGCATCTGAGTTTAAAAAAATATTGGATCAAAAGTTAAATGAGATTGCTAAACTGAAAAATATGACTATTATTCAGATGGGCACAATCAAATATAACAATGATCAAGTTAAAAGTCTGGAGGCCAGACTGAGAATAGAGAAAGATTTAGTGACTAGTTACTCTAAGCCAAAATCTGTCTTACCTATAATAGATGAGTTTGTGGCTAAAAAGGGTAAGACAGGATTAGGCTTCAAAGGTAACACCAGGGCTGCCCAATTCAAGAGAAAAGGCAAACTCCTATCCAGCCACTAAACCTTAAAGTCCCTGTTATGTTTAGAAAGGTACAAGTGCCTTCTAACAAATATGATCTTGAAAATATTCATGGTCATATTAAGACTGATGTTCTGAAAAACAAGGGTGTTAATGCCAATAGGTCTGCCCATGTTCATAAACCCAATGGTTAAAAGAAATTAGTGGGTGAAGCTGCAGCAGCACCAGCATTGGACAGAAATTTTTCTGCCAAGGGTATATCTAGACCTAGATACAACAAATATGAATGTTTGTGCTGTGGCAAGAGAGGCCATTTTGCCTTAGACTGCTGGCATAACACAAGTATAAGGAAGAACAATAGTCTACCAGTTAGAAGAGCTGCTGGTAGTTTTGATGTGAATGGTGCTAACCTGAACCAAGGACCCAAGACTTACTTGGGTTCTAAGGGAAAGTAATTCTGTATTGCAGGAAAGTCCAAGTTGCCATGCTCCTATATGGTACTTGGACAGTGGTTGTTCCAGGCACATGACTGGAACAAAGGGGCTGCTGAAGGAGTACACATCTATCAAGGATGGGCCTAAAGTTATCTTTGGTGGATCTGAAAGAGGGATCATCAAAGGATTTGGTAACATTTCCTCAAACCAAATTACCATCACTCAAGTGGCTTATGTAAAAGGTTTGAAATATAATCTGATAAGCATAAGTCAGCTGAGTGATCTTGGATATGACATTTCATTTGCTAAGGATGGATGTCATATCAAAAGGTCAAGTGATCAAAAGGTCATATTGACTGGGTATAGAAAGAGCAATGTTTATTGTCTTGATTTTGCATGTGAGAATAAGGTTTCTCCTATCTGTCTTGTAGCTGATGATAATGCATCTCATTGTGTCAAATGGCACAAGAGGCTGGCCCATCTTAACTACAAGACAATTGGCCAAATCTTTAGCAAAGAGTTAGTGAGGAATAGTCCTCAAGTTAAGTGTATAAAGGAAGGGATATGCTCAGCTTGTCAAAAGGGAAAGCAGACAAAATCCTCCTTTCATAGCCTTGAAAACAAGGATTCAATGAGGTGTTTATACCTCTTACATATGGATCTTTTTGGTCCTATGCCAGTTTATAGTCTAGGTAGGAAGGTCTACACTTTTGTGGTTGTAGATGACTATTTTAGATATACATGGGTGTTCTTTCTGAGACAAAAATCAGAAACCCCAAGTATCTTACTTAGTTTTGTGAAACAAATTCAGAATGAACTGAATAGTACAGTGGTCAAAATCAGAAGTGACCATGGCACTGAATTTCAATATGAAAGTATGACAAAATTATGTGAAGACTTTGGGATTTTCCAAGAATTCTTCTCACCTAGAACACCACAACAAAATGGTATTGCTGAAAGAAAGAATAGGACATTGATTGAAGCTGGTAAAACTCTATTGAGTGACACTTCTCTTCCAGAATATTTCTGGGCTGAGGCAGTAAACACTGCATGTCATGTGATCAATAGGGCTTCTATCACCAAGAGCCACAAAAAGACTCCCTATGAAATTATGAAAGGTAGAAAACCAAATCTATCCTACTTTAAGATCTTTGATTGCAAATGCTATATACTTAACAATGGCAAGTCTTATCTAACTAAGTTTGCTGCCAAATCCTAAGATGGGATATTTGTTGGGTACAGCATCAATAGTAAGGCTTATAGAGTCTACAACATGACTACTCAAGTTGTAGACGAATCTGTACATGTTGTATTTGATGAAACAAGATTAATCAACAGTGAGTTGCCTTGTAGATCAAATAATCCAACAGGTATAAGCAAAAGGATGGACAAGCTTTCCATTGCAGAAGCATCAAATGCAGATGAAATATTGGAAAATGAAGGCTACTGTCCAGGGGGAGTACAATACTCAATAGAAACTTATGACAACCAAGAGGTGCAACATAATGAAGGAGCTGGAGATGTTCAACCTGAAGGAAATCTACCTCCAGCTACAAGACATCTAAAAGACCATCCAGCAAATCAAATTATAGGTGATCCAAGACAAGGAGTGCAGACTAGAAGCAGAAATCTGAGCACAGTCCTGCATTCAAGTTTTCTATCTCAACTAGAGCCTAAGAAATTTGAAGAAGCCATCCAAGACCAACACTGGATTAATGCTATGTAAGAGGAGCTTAATCAATTCAGAAGGTGCAAAGTCTGGTAGTTAGTTCCTAAACCAAGAGACCACAACATCATTGGCACAAAGTGGATCTTTAGGAACAAGTTGGATGAGAGTGGAGTAATTGTGAAGAACAAAGCAAGATTGGTTGCTAAAGGATACAGGCAGGAAGAAGGGATTGACTTTGATCAAACATTTGCCCCAGTAGTAAGACTGGAGGCAATCAGAATGTTCCTTGCCTATGCAGCATATCAAGGATTCAAAGTATACCAAATGGATGTAAAATCAGCATTCCTGAATGATGATCTAAAAGAAGAAGTCTATGTAGAGCAGCCATCAGGTTTTGTAGATTCTCTTAAACCTGGTTATGTTTATAGACTTAGGAAAGTATTGTATGGGTTAAAGCAAGCCCCAAGGGTTTGGTATGAAACCCTATCTACTTTCCTTATTGAGAATAAATTCTCAAGAGGTAAAATAGACAAAACTCTATTCCTAAGGGAATCAAAAGGTAAGATAATCTTAGCCCAGATCTATGTAGATGACATAATTTTTGGGTCTACAGAGAACAACCTTTGCAAAAAGTTTGCCAAACTTATGCAAGGGAAGTTTGAAATGAGCAGTATGGGGGAACTTAAGTTCTTCTTGGGACTCCAAGTAAGACAGACTGAAGATGGCTTGTCCATATCCCAGTCTAAGTTCACCAAGGAATTAATTAAGAAGTATGGTATGGAATCATCCTCCACCATGAGAACTCCTATGGGAACAAATATTTCAATATGCAAAGATGATGCAGGTAAGCCTGTAGATGAGTCTTGGTATAGAGGAATAATTGACTCTCTATTATATCTCACTGCTAGTAGACCAGACATTATGTATGCTACATGTGTCTGTGCTCGGTACCAAGCTTCCCTAAAGAATCACATTATACTGCAATCAAAATGATCTTGAGATATCTTAAGGGCACACCTAATCTATGCCTTTGGTACCCTAGGAATGGATATTTTTTACTAACAGGTTATTCAGATGCAGATTTTGCAGGCTGTAGAGAAGATAGAAAGAGTACTACAGGTACATATCAATTCTTGGGAGGAAGATTGATATCCTGGAGCAGTAAGAAGCAGACTAGTGTGGCAATATCCACTGCTAAGTCTGAATATGTGGCTGCAGGAAGTTGTTGTGCACAACTATTATGGATTTAGCATCAGTTAAAGGACTATGGTATTCAAGTAAGTAGAACACCTTTATTGTGTGATTCTAAGAGTGCTATTTCTATTGCAAACAATCCTGTTTCACATAATAGAACTAAGCATATAGAAATAAAATACCATTTTCTTAGAGAACATGTAGAAAAAGAAGACATCTCATTGGAATTTGTTAAAACAGATTATCAAATTGCAGATGTATTTACTAAGCCACTGGATGAAACTAAATTTAATAAATTTAAAATTGAATTAGGAATGCTGGCCATAGGTTAATTTACCTTAAAATTGGATAAGTAAAATGGTGTCGACACATTTAGTGATAAAGCATCGACACAGAGGAGTCATGTCGACTAATCAGGGAAATTGTGTCGACACATGAGAAAATGTGTCAACACCTAGGGGTCAAGAGTCGACTCATCCAGAAATGTAGTGTCGACACATCCAGTATAATGATGTCGACACTTACAGATTTTGTGTCGACTCTTATACTAAGAGTCGACACATAATTTCTGATGCACTACTTAGTATCTCCCGTGTCGACATATCATCAATTAGTGTCGACACAAAGTAGTCAACATTAATGTCGAGACAATAGAAGTTTGTGTCAACACATTCCGACTGTGTCGACACATTTAGACTGTTTTTGCCCGACTTTTGACCTTCTTTCATTAGAGGGTATAAATAGGTCGAGAACGTATTCTGTCGACACGCTTACAAGATTTTTGAGACTAAAACCCTGTGTCGATAATCTCTCTTCTCTTCTCTCAAGCTTTCTCATCTTTCCAATGGCGCCAAAGGTTGAAGACAACATCAATGAGGGATATGAATTGGTTAGGGCTGCATTCGACAATGCCGCGCCAGAAATCAAACAGGTGATTTCTCTTCTTGCTGACAATGGATTGGAATACCTTGTTTCTGAACCTTCAAAAATTTGGAAGAAAGAAGTTGTCGAGTTCTATACTGCTGCAACTTTGGATTTCACTGGTCTCAAGATAAAATCTACGGTTCATGGGACTAAGATTAAAATTACTTTAAAAAGTATAAGAAAGATTCTTCAACTACCTAGCATCCAAGATGAAGAAGAGGTCCCAGCCTCAAAGACAAGAGAGGCTCTCCAGTGGTGTGGATTGGATCCAACCCTAAAGATTGGAGCAGCCATCAACCGAAAGGAAATGAATCAATAGGGAAAGTTTCTATCTGAGATAGTAGGAAAAGTGATTTTGTGTAAACCAGGAGGTCATGATAGCATATCTACCATGATGTTCACTCTCATGACACGGATACTCTATAAGATTAACACAGACTGGTCTGCAGTTGTGTTTGATAAAATCACAGAAGGAATAAAGAAGCCAAACTTGGCTTGAATCATGAGTCTATACCTGACTGGGCTCATTCCAGAGGTCATGTAATAGATTCCTGGGTCTAAGATTAATCATATGAGAAAAATGGACATGAGATTATTTTCCAGGTGGGATAGAGTTCTGTCTAAAGAGGTGCTGATGTGGACAGGCAAGACACACCTGAGACATCACCTGGACATGATCAGGGCACTGAACAACTTCAAGGAGAACAAGTTAGAGAGTAGACTGAGGACCAGACTAGGTCTACTCAAGTCTAGAAAGAAACATTACCTGCACAGGTGCATGGGGAGCCAGTTCATTCTCCTATCCAACACATTTCTAATCCTGAATAATTGCAGGGGGAGTCAATTTCTGAACAAGTACAAGTAGAAGAAAGAGTAAACTTATTAGAAGATTTGAACACTGCTGGCCTTGATAACTCATCTTCTGCTCAAGCACAAAAGGAATTCACTCTAGATGAGTTGTTTCCTGATGTTAGAATTGCTTCTGATAGGATTGAGGAGGAGCAAGATGTTGAGGGGGAGCAAGTGAATGTTGAGGAAGAACAACATGTCACTGAGACAGACGTTCCTACAACACCTCCTGAAAGAGTTCATATTGAAAGTTCTTCAGAATCTGAGACATAAAAAGCCAGGGAGGCTAAGAAAAGGAAGCTCATGGTATTCAAGAAAAGAAGTCAAAGCTATAAGCAAGCTATATAAACTGCAAGTCACCAATCTCCTACTGAGTTTGATTACAATAAGTTCATGGTGAATTTGCAGGAAAAGATGGATGAGCAGAGAAGAGCCTTGGAAATATATGTCGATGAAAGTAATAAGGCGCTTCAGTTTGATCTAGCCCAGGACATAAAGTCAATCAGATTTGAGGTAAATCTGAATAAAAAGGAGATGACAGATGGCTTCCACAAGGGAGGTAATGCTGTGGTTTATCTAGCTAAATAGCAGCAAACTACCCTTGCTAAGGTGGATGACATAGCATTGAAACAGGGTTATGTTCTAGAAAATAAGCTGAGAATGAATGACAATCTGGCTGAATCTCACAATGAAATTCTCACTGAGTTAAAAGATACTGCAACAAAGCTGACTGCTACAAGGACTAAAGATATGGAAGATTTTGATCAAAAGCTCAAGGATGCTCTAGATTCAGTTCAAACTGCAATCACCACCTCACAGAAAGAAATATCTGACAAGCTTCTCAAATTAAAATCATTCTTTAAAGAGGGTGTGAATTTTCTTGATGGACAAATAAGGTTTCAGAAGGATGATCTTAGGGATCATGTTGCCAGAGAAGTCCTAAAGGGGGAGAGGGTACTTATCCATGATGGCTCAGAACATGCCAAGTGGGTAACCAACAGTGTTAGAGCCACATTGGGATATCCACCATTGTGTGATGATGATGCCATTGCTGAGTCAGGAATACAATAAGGTCTACTTGAAGGTAATCAATCTGAGGTTGCCCAAGTCATATACCCCCCTACTGATTTTGAAATGATTCATCAGCAAGTGCAGGCAATATACAGTCCTCCACAGGAGGTTACAAATGTAATTATTGAAAAAGTAGATCAGCCAGAAGCCAATTTGAAAGATCAACAAGATGCTTAATTATCCAAGAAGAGATTTAGAGAGCAAGCTGAACTAAGATATGATTTTGAGCAGTGGAGCCCCGCCTCAAGGAACATTATACTAACTGCTTGGAAGGCTGTGAAGGATCAAGTGCATGAAAGAGGAAAATGGTATAATGTAATTGAATGACAAAAGTATGAGGCCAGGCAGGAGGCCATAGTTCAATTCAGAAGAAAGGATAAGATGGGGAGGCTTCCACCCGATGCTCAGGATCCTAGCAAGTATTTTCCCAAGCCCTTTCATTACTTTGAAAGGCAAAGGCTCAAGGAGGAAGCTCAAAAGAAAGCTGAACTGAAAGGCAAAAAGTCTGCTGATGTTGCTGAAACTACTGTGAAGGCTCAGATTCAATCAGGAAAAGGAATTGTCATCCAGGAGCCTGATCAGTCTTAGTTTTAGTTTATCAGTTCTTTCAAATGTTTTGTAATGATTTGTTTGTTAAACCAATCAATGTAAACAAGCTGTAACAAACAGTTCTAAATTAATAAACAATACCTTATTCTGTAATCATTTCTTCATGTTCATCTTTATTCTGTGATGAATCTGTGGTTAATGTTTTGATTATAAAAGATTCCTGTTATATTATGCTCTTGTACATCATCATATTAAATTTTGATAAATGGTGTATATCATTAGCTAAAAGGGTTATGACTTCTCCAAATAGGGGGAGATTGTAGGGTACATTGGAAAATGTGTACCTGATTTGTAGAAGCCTAACTTAGCTCAATGATATACATCAAGGTGTATTTAATGTTATTTTGAGTTGATATGTGCAGGTGAAGAATGTACTAAAATACAGGAAAATTATTCTAAGTCCATCTGTCAACACCAGAAGAAGCTGTGTCGACACTTCAGAAAGATTGTGTCGACACTTGAAGAAGGCTGTGTCGACACAGAGAAAAAAAGTCGACAACAATTGTGTCGACACCGGGAAGAAGTGTCGACACACAGAAGTTTAGTCAACATTAACTGTGTCGACACTGGGAGGCTGTGTCGACACACAGGATTGCTAGTCGACAACACGTGTGTCGACACAAGAAGACTGAGTCGACATACAGAGGCAGAGTCGACAACAGCTGTGTCGACACCTGGAGGCAGTGTCGACACACATTATATTCTTTGTCTATATCAACTGTGTCGACACACAGGACTTGTGTCGACACACTGCAAAGTCTAGACCAAGTTAGTTGCTGGAGAATGATGAAGTGTTTGTGTCGACACAAATGCTCTGTGTCGACATAAATGCTCTGTGTCGACACATTCTCTAGATGTAGTATCTAGAAGCTGAGTCGACATAAAGGCAGACATGTCGACATCATCAAAGGCTGTGTCGACACCTAAGTCACTTATGTCGACATATATTGACAGATGGTATCGACACTTTCTAACAGACAGTCTCGACACTTTCTAACAGACAGTCTCGACGCTTTGCTGACAAAGAAAAAGGCACAAGATCTGTTTGAAGACTTGACATCTTTGAGTTACAACAGGTTGACAGAAGCTGTCAGACTTGTCAGAAGTTTGTTAGAAACTGGATCAGCCGGTTACCAAGGATGAAGTCTATAAATAGACAAATTCAGAAGAAGGAAAGAGAGAATTGAGACATAGAAACAAACTGAGTGATCATTGTTGTGAGACAAGATCTCAAATCAAGAAAGTGCAAGGCACAGAAGAAGATCTTCGTGAGAAGATCTAAGAAGACATTCTGAAGTGAACATCCACTCAGATTCAGTCTAAGTTGAATTCATCCAAGAATTTGAGAAGTATTATCAAGGGTTATGGATAGAGAGAGATCCAGCCATTTGAAGACAAGAAGGAAGCTATCACACGTTTCTTAAGTTCAGATTCAAGAAGCTTTGAAGAAAGCTAAGATCCAGTTGATTTCATCCATCAGGTTTTTCAAGAAGTTGATCAAGAACAGTCTTGTCCCTTCTCTCTCAACAGGGGCAAGATATTATATAACTTCAATTTCAATTTCTGTAGGATCTATTTGTATAGATCTGAGTTGTAAGCCTAGATTATTAAGGCTGAGTATATGAGAGGTATTCTCTGAGTGGTAGGGCTGTTTATGCCTGAGTTGTAGGAGAAGGTTTTCTCTGAGTTGTAGGCCTTATGGCAAGGCTGAGGTAGGGTTGGTTAGCCTGAGCTGTAGGAACCTTATAGGGTTCTGAGTTGTAGGAATCTTTCAGGGTTCTGAGGTGTAGGATCTGAGGATCTGAGATAAAGAAGGAAGTTAGGCCGAATCTAGCACACTGCTAGATAGGTGAAGGGGGAAAGTGGATGTACCCTGATCTTGGGGAACCACTATAAATCTGTGAGCAATCTGTGATGTGTGCATATTTGTGATTGCTGTGCTATGTTTGCTGCAGTGTCTTCAAAATTCTCTTATAGCCTGTAGTTATATTCTACCTTAAGTTAAAACAAGCATTAGAACCTATTCACCCCCCCTCTAGGTATTTAGGTGGTCTTGAAAGTTAAACTATCAGTCCTGCAAGCACATAATTGAAAATATAATCAAATAAAACATAATTCCTTTTAGAGGGGAACTTCATCAAATCAGGAGTATTGTGGAAACAATACCGAACAAAATTATTGTTGGGCTAGAAGTCTAAAATATAGATGAACATATTCATAAAACATTTGATCTTCCACTAGGTAAAGCAGGCGCAGAGTTGTCCGAAAATGAAATTAAAGAGGTCCTGAGAACCATCAACTTCTCAAGGTATAAGTCAGTACACCTAAAGAAGAATGATCTCTCAGAAGAAGTCCTCTTTCTAACAGATATTATAGGAAAAGTACTGATATGCAAGACTTCGACACATGATACTATACCCAAGACACAGTTGCATAATGGGGGTGCTAGTTATTGGAAAGAACATCAATTGGGGGAAATGTTTTCTTAAGCCGATATCACATAAATATGCACAGAAAGGGAATTCTTACTTGACAATCATGATTCAGATTCTAAAGCACAACTACCCACTTTGTGGACATCAAAGGGAGTGTCAATTCCTCCTAGAAAAAGAATTATCATAGCTTTGTTCTCCAAATGGACCAGGAAGATCATCAAGCATGGGTCCCAAAGAGAGTCAACTGCTCCATCCTCTCAACAAACTGATGTCCTTTCATCTAACAATCTAGAGCCATCTACCATACCAAATCAGGCATCCACTTCTCTACCTGTATTGCCACAATCCTCATCAATTCCTCCAGACTCTACTACTATCCAATTATCTGCACTAGCTAACCTAACAGTCACACGTGTATCTTCATTCCCTACCATCCTTATTCCTCAAGTTCTTATTTCACCATCTCTACCAACCTATCCTCCTGTTAATTTGAATTCAGTAATTCTCCAAGTAGTGAAGCTGGCAACTAACTTAATTAATACTTTGATTAGTGAGCATGCATCCAAGTTCCAAAATAAATTTGATTACAGGCAAACCTAAATTGATGGGGTCACTGCCTCTATGAAATGCATGCAGTCTATGATATCTTCATCCCCTATGACCAAGTATTTCTTAACCTTACCTTACCTTAAGGTTAAGAAGGGGGATATTCAGAAAGAAGATCAGGAAGCTGAACAATAGGTCTCTGGCTCTTCACATGTGCTAGATCCAAATAATGTTGAAATTTCTCAAGATGACCAGGAGATGGCTCTGATACCAAGTAAAACTTTCAGAGCTATCAAGATGGCTACTTGATTAAGCGGAAAGCGGGAACCAGGCGTAGGAACACTCCAACCATAAACCAAGCTCAATAAACTAGATGCAAGGAAAGCAACAAGTAGGTCAAGTATTGACAATCTTCATTACAGCTAGAGGTATACATGACGAGACATGATTTTGCTAAGTAAAACAAGGAAGCAAGAAATAAAAAAAATAAGTCGGGCGAACAGAAGCTGAGACCACCGAGTCCGCCGAGACCGCCAAGCTGCTGCACCAAACTGAGCTACGGAGTCCGCGAAGTCCACAAACAACCAGTTATTATACTAAACACCTTGTCCGCTCTCTGCAAGCCGCCTAACCGTAGAGGTTGCCTAGCTATCAGAGTCCGCGAACAAGAGCCACTGCCAAACTGAAGAACAGTCCATTAAAACCTGCGGACAAGTTATTGAACTGGAAATCTAGAGAGAAGACCGGCTAGCCACAAATGCTGCATGTTGCAAAACCACTGATTGTTAACCCGCAAGCTTAACTAATCCCTGACCGCAGTCATCACCAAAATCCTGGCTTCTCAGTGCTAGCCGCACAACCTACAAACATCAAACCGGTTAACCTTCTTCAAACCGTGCGGACGGAAAATCCGAGGCCGCAACAATTAAACCACATTCAACTTACTTTTCATTCAGTTATAATTGATGTGACAGGGGGTCCTATTTATGGGCGTAGGAAGGAGTGTGGTCACCGCCCTAGTAGATAGAAACACCACCCCAGCCCGCAACTAGCAAAGATCAGTCTGTCCAGTCCACATTGACAAGGCCGAACACCAGCCTATCCGCCTGCTATCAAAGGAGGCCGGACAGGAAGCCAGTCTGTATGCCAGCGGACACCGCACCAACCCGTAATAGACAATATCCATGACCAAAGGCACAAGCCGCCCTATCAACCAACAGACATTGCAGACTCTGCAAACAAACTAAACTTGTCACAAAATTTGACCAAGTCCCAAACCGGAGAACCTCTAGTGCGAGCTCTGCAGACAAGGACAACTTACAACCCAGTCCTCCAGCACCAATACAGCTCACCTAACTGCAAACTCCGTGGTTACCTACTAACTGCACCACCAGAGCAAGGGCATAGGCCAAAGCTGATTTTCTGATCTCCAAAAGCAGTCCGCATCAAGCGGACTCTGAGAACTCAGAATGAGTCCTCCCCTCCTACGGATACACCACCTATCTGCATGGTTACTCCAGGGAACTAGCTAACTGCTGAACCACTAGCCAAACTGGCTGGTCGCCATCACAAGGCCGCAACATCAGACCGCCCAGACCACACCATCAGTTTGCAGGACTGTCCTCCAATATCGCACGGTCTGCTTGATCAACCCCCACTTTCACTTCATAATTTCAACACTCCCCCATTGAAGTGAGAAGTGGTGACCAAACCCAGCAGTCCCCGTAACCGACTAAATGGACCCTTCGGCAAAGGCTTCGTGAAGATGTCTGTGATGTTGTCCTCACTCCGCACATGCTCAACCATAAGAGATCCCTCCAACACCTTCTCTATAATGAAGTGGTACTAAATATCTATATGTTTGGTCCGCGAGTGACAAAGTTGATTATTAAACAATTTCAGGGCACTCTCATTATCACCGTGAAGCATAGTTGGACCACACACTTCATTATATGCATCCTCTACTAGCCTCCTAAGCGAGATGACTTCCTGAGCTGCCAAAGCCGAAGCCTTGTACTCAGCTTCCGTAGTAGAGACAAACACCGAATCTTGCTTTTTGCTACACCAAGAGATACTGTCTGATCCACACGTGAAGACACCACCATATGTTGACTTCCGGTCGTCTGAATCTCCCCCATAATCAGCATCCGAGTATCCTTGAAGAGTAATACCCGTGTCTCTCCCATAAAGGCGACCCATATCAGAAGTGGACTTCACATATTTCATAATGTTCCTTGCCGCCATCAGATGAGGATTTTTTGGTTCCGCCATATACTGACTTACTCGGCCAACCGCATAAGCAATGTCTGGCCTTGTAATCATCAAGTAGATAAGGTTCCCAACTAGAGCTCGGAACACAAGAGGATCTGGAAGTATCCTCCCCTCATCTCGCCGAAGTTTGATGCTAGAGTCAAATTGAATAGAGCTACTCTTCCCCTCCCGCATTACGAATCGCTGAACAATTCGCTCTACATAGCCCTTTTGGGAAACGAGTATGCCACTCTCTTTCCTCTCCACCTTGAGTCCAAGGAGGTGGTGAAGCCCACCCAAGTCCTTCATCTCAAATCTTATAGCTAGCTCTTGCCTGATCCTAGCTACCTCCTCCTTGGAGTTACCTATGATGATCATATCATCCACGTACAACAGCACCACGACTAGAAGCTCCCCCTTCTTCTTGATGAACAAGCTCAAGTCTGAATTAGAAGCAAGATAACCGCAGAATTGGAGGTATTCTGCGATCTTCCAATACCAAGCTCGAGGAGCCTGCTTCAGGCCATAAAGGGTTTTTCGGAGCTTGTAGACATAGTCCGGATGTTCTTCAGATATGTATCACAGTGGCTTATCCATGAAAATGTCTTTATCGATTTCTCCATAAAGGAAGACATTCTTTACGTCTAGCTGCTACATCTTCCAACCCTAGAAAGCCGCCAAGGTCATCACCACCCAAACTGAAGTCATCTTTGCTACGGGACTGAATGTCTCTTCATAGTCTTCATCGTACTGTTGTGAAAAGCCTCGAGATACAAGGCGAGCTTTGTACCGCTCAATGCTTCCATCCGCCTTCTTCTTCAACTTATATACCCACTTGCAAGTCATAGGAGTAACGCCATCAACCTTGGGCACACGGTCCCAGGTCTCATTCTTCTTGAGAGCAGTCATCTCCTCATCCATAGCATCTTCCCACTACTGGGCTCCAGTGGCTTTATTAAAGCTAGAAGGCTCTCTCCCATCTAGAGGGCCTGCGAATAAATAGGAGACAAGGCTCACCGTGTTTCCTTCGATATAACGAGTCGATGGCTTGATGATCCTCATCGATCTACGAAGAGTTTGACCCTTGCTCACCATCTCTGCTGCTTCTTTAGAATCAGCTCCACTCCCTGGCACACTTGGAGCGTCGCTCACCTTAATTCCTGAACCAGAAGCCTCTACCCCAAAGCTTGAAACACCTGGAGCTCCTGGTGACAAAGACAACTCCACTTGAAGATCTACAGTAGCCTCCTTCTGCCCTTTATCCAACCTGCTCTCTGGTAGCTCCATAGATGAGATACCTCAATATGACGTTAGCTCATCAAAGATAATGTCCCTTGAGATGATGAACTTCCTCGTCACTGGATCCATACACTTCTATCCCTTCTTCCACTCGTCATAGACCACAAAGACAAGCTTCCTTGCCTCGCATCCAGCTTAGTCCTGAGAGCATCCGAGACATGTACGTAGCAAGTTGAGCCAAACACCCGAAGGTGTTCCATGCTAGGCTTCTCCTTGAACATCATCTCAATGGGAGACTTCATGTTGATCAGACTCAGAGGCATCCGATTGATGGCATAAGATGCACATGACATTCCCTCTGCCCAGAAGGACCTAGGAATGCCTTTCTCATAAAGGCAACACTTGAAGGTTTTTGTCAGATGACGGATCTTCAGCTCGGCTACTCAATTTTATTGTGGAGTATGAGCACAAATGAGCTCTCTCTAGATCTCGTGCTTCCTGCAGAAGTTAGAGAACTCAGATGAAATGAACTCACCTTCGTTGTCCGTTCTAAACTTCTTGATCCGCGAGCCAAGCCAGCCCTTCACCATCTCCTTGAACTCCACAAACAATCGAAAAGCATTCGACTTCTCCTTCATGAAATACACCCAAGTGTATCTTGAATAGTCATCAATCATCACCAACATGTATCTGCTACCTCCAAGACTCACGGTGACAGTTGGCCCCATCAGATCACCATGGATACACTCCAATGGTGATTTACTCCTTGTTTCTGACTTATCAAATGGAAGGCGATGAGCCTTTCTATACTGACACCCCGCGCAAACATGGTCATCGTTGACGAATGACAACTTAGGCAAGCCTTTCACAAGACTTTTATTTGTCATAGCTTTCAACTTATCCATCCCGAAGTGTCTAGTCTTTCATACCATATAGCAGCGCTATCGTTGGCCCTCATCCAATCAACATAAGAACTTGTTGATAAAACAAACAAGTGTCTAACTCTTCTCCCTACATGATCAACATCAACCTTTATCGCTGATACGTTGCAGAGAAATTTCACTTATGTTGACTGAATAGAACATGATAGCCTGCTTTAACTGCACTGGTCACAAAGAAGAGGTTCTTCTTCATGCTAGGTACGTGATAGACACTCCTTAATGTGAGTGGACCTTGAGTACTACCCAAAGACACTACACCCTCCTTATCTATAGTATGAACAGTATTATCAGTGGTTATTATTGCTTAATTACCTGAGAATGTTTGCAACAATGAGAACTTTGACTCATTTCAAGTGAGGTGATGACTCCACCCTGATTTAACTATCCAGTCATCTTGGTAGTCGACGGTGGAAAGAGCACGGACACACGTGCCTGTCAGAAAAGCTCCTCCCCACCCGGCTTCCTCAGCATTGGAACCAACTCCCTTCTTATCTGGAACATGTCCAGGCTGTAGCTTGATCTTGCAGTCTCATTTGAAGTGACCTGGCTGATTGCACCTGTAACAATTCAACTCCTTCTTCCAGCTCTTCTTAGGAGCAGCACTCCTCTCTTGCTGATAGGAAGTTGAAGGAACATCCTCAGTAACAGTCTTCTTCTTCTTCTCCCATCTCTTATTCTTCTTACCTATGAAGAGAGCCTCACTACCTCCTTCAAAGATAGTTACCCCAGTCATCTACCTAGCCAGGCTCTCTTGCGAAGCCAGCAGGTTCTCCAGCTCCAGTAAGGGTGGCTGAGTAGCCCAGCCTTGAACATAAGTCACGAATGCCACATATTCCTTCCGCAAACTGCGAATTATGTGACTCTTTTACTTGGCTTCAGAAATGGGCTCATCAGGATCCAACGCTGAGTTCTTAGTGCACAGGTTCTTCATCTTATGAAAGAACTTTGAGATGGGCAGATCTCCTTTAGTTGCTCTAGCCAACTCATTTTCTAGGAATTGTAGCCTTGCTATATTCTTCCTGTTGAACAATCCATCGATGGACGTCCAAATCTAAGCAGCAGACTCACATCCTAAGATGTGATCAAAGAGTTCAGGAGAGATAGCCCACTTGAGAGAAAACTCTGCTTTCGTGTTGGTCTTTCTCCAAGCTCTCACTTATTCAACAGTACTAGTTGCAGTAGTAACTTCTTGCATGTCGTCACCACCAACGACTTCCCATAACTCTTCACCCAGAAGATAGCTCTTCATACAAGACTTCCACTTTTTAAAGTTAGTTGATGTAAGAAGCTCAATACCAAGACCCCTTGCGAAATCACCTTCCAGTGCAACAACGACTAATCTATAAGCTTCCAGAAGCGTTGAGCAAAACTGAGGTTGATCACTGATCAAGCCTCTATTCCCTTTGATATCATGTTGAAATTTCTCAAGATGGCCAGGAGATGGCTCTGATAACAAGTAAAACTTTCAGAGCTGTCAAGATGGCTACTTGATTAAGCGGAAAGCAGGAACCAGGCGTAGGAACACTCAACCCATAAACTGAGCTAAATAAACCAGATGCAAGGAAAGCAACAAGCAGGTCAAGTATTGACAATCTTCATTACAGCAAGAGGTATACATGGCGAGACATGATTTCGCTAAGTAAAACAAGGAAGCAAGAAACAACAAAAAACAAGCCGGGCAGACAGAAGCTGAGACCGCCGAGTCCACCGAGACTGCCAAGCCGCTGCTGCACCAAACTGTGCTACAGAGTCCGTGAAGTCCACAGACAACTCGTTATTCTTACTGAACACCTTGTCTGCTATCAGCAAGCTGCCTAACCATAGAGGTTGCCTAGTTGCCAGAGTCCGCGAACAAGAGCCGCTGCCGAACTGAAGAACAGTCCGACGAAACCGGCGAAAAAGTTATTTAACTAGAAAGCTGGAGAGAAGACCGGCTAGATGCAAATGCGACCTACTGCAAAATCGCTGATTGTTAACCCGCAAGCTTCACTGATCCTTGAGCGCGGTAAGCACCAAAATCCTGGCTTCTCAGTGCTAGCCGCACAACCTGCAATTAGCAAACCGGTTAACCTTCTTCTAACCGCGCTGACAAAAAATCCGAGGCCGCAGCTATTAACCCACGTTCAACTTACTGTTCATTCCGTTATAATTGATGTGACAGGGGATCCTATTTATAGGCACGGGAAGGAGTGTGCTCAATGCCCTAGTAGATAGAAACACCACCCCAGCCCGCAGCTAGCAAAGAGCAGTCCGTCCAATCCGCATGGACAAGGACGGACACCAGCCTATCCGCCTGATATCAAAGGAGGTTTAATAGGAAGCCAGTTCGCATGCCATGGGACACTGCACCAGCCCGCAATAGACAATATCCATGCCTAAAGGCATAAGCCGCTCGGTCAACCAACGGACATTGCAGAATCTGCAATCAAACTAAACTTGTCACAAAACGTGACCAAGTCCCAAACCGGAGAACCTCTGGCGCGAGCTCTGCGGATAAGAACAACTGACCACCCAATCCGCCTACTCCAATAAAGCTCGCCTAACCGCGAACTCTGCGGTTACCTCTTAACCGCACAACAATAGCAAGGGCACAAGCCAAAGCTGATCTCCCGATCTCCAAAAGCAGTCTGCATCAAGCGAACTCTGCAAACTCAGAATGAGTCTGCCCCTCCCGCGGATACACCACCTATCCACATGGTTACTTTAGGGAACTATCCAACTGCTAAACAACTAGTCGAACTGGCTGGTCGCCATCACCAGGCCGCAACATTAGACTTCCCAGGCCGCACCATCAGTCCGCAGGACTGTCTGCCCAGGTCACATGGTCTGCCTGATCAACCCACACTTTCACTTCACAATTTCAACAAATAAGACAGCTGGAAATAAAGATGTCTTGAAGGAGGCAAATGCTGATCTAGAATAATTTTTTGTTAATCCAATATTACTAACAAAACAACTACATCGGCTCAAGGAGAGGTTGACCAGACTATATTGAATATTGCTGATCAGACTACAGTGAATACTGCCAAAGAGTTTGCGTAAGAAGATGCACTCAATCGGGGTGGGGGGGGGGGGTTGAGGATACAAATACAGTTAAAAGCTATTATATCTACTCATGGGGAGCTTCAAGAAGAGGATTAGGAACAACCTCTGGTGTTTCCCAACAAGACTGCAAAAGTTCATTACACCAAAAAGATGAAGTTTCCTCCTAAGGAAGACATGTAACTAGTAATGCTGAAATATTAGAAGGGAAGTTTAAAATTATTATTTATTCTTCACAAAACTTCTTAATGGGGTTATTTCTTATGAATTCTTCTTTGAAGACAGTAAATAACATATCTTGCCAAAATCTTTATATTACTTTATCTTTTTCTGATTTTCATTGTGTTCATGTAAATGATCTATGCGTCTTTTTTTATGCTGAAAATCACTTTAAAATTTTTATATCATTTGTTAAGATAAATAAGGGAGATTGTTGTAAAAACCCTTGATTTAACTTTAAAAATTATTTATAAAGTGATTTTGGTTCCTAGAAAAATTACTCATGTTGTATAGTGAGGGTAATTTTATCATTAAAAGTCATAAGAAGTCAATCCAAGTCAAGGTCGGCGTTGACAGCGTTGAGTGAGCAACCTCCACTCAATGCTTTTTGCCTTAACCATATTTTTGCCTCTGCAGCATCTTAGGCATTGAGAGCATTGAGTGAGCACTCCTCACTCAACGCTTTCTGCCTTAGGCATTTTCCTGCTTAACTGTCTCAGCGCTTTATTATTCTCTACTGAGACAAACACTTGTCTCAGCGGTTATGCTGAGACTAACACTTGTCTCAACGTTTATGCTGAGACTAACACTTGTCTCAGCAGTTTTTGACTTAGACAAAATCTTGAACTTAGTTCGACGAATGCTGAACTGAGTTCGACAAATGGTGAACTGAGCTTGACAAACTCTGAACTCAACGGTTTTTGACTTAGACAAAATACTGAACTTTGTTCGACGAATGCTGAACTGAGTTCGATGAATGGTGAACTGAGCTCGGCGAACTCTGAACTCAGTTCGACAAATTCTCAACTGAGCTCGACAAACTCAGAATCGCAAGCTATGAATTTAGCTCGATGAATGGTGAGTTTAGCTCGATGTACTCTAAACTCAGTTCGACGAATTCTGAACTGAGCTCGATGAATTCTTTCTCAGTTGTCTCTGCGGTTATGCTGAGACATTCTTCTCGGCTGTCTCAGCTGTCTCGACACTTTTGCCTTAGTCAAATTATCTAACTTCTAGCTCACTCTTTGTGTTCACCTGTCCAATCAAGGACAACCTGCATTGACTGTCTCAACGCTTCCTTCTCAGCTATCTCAGCGGTTGTGCTGAGACATTCTTCTCAACTGTCTCAACATTTTTGCCTTAGTCAAATTAGTTGACTTCCAACTTACTCTTTTTGTTCACCTGTCCAATCAAGGACAACCTGCATGCATGAGCTTAAGCACACATCAAATACAACTATGCTCTTAGTCTTGATGGCGATGCCTCTTCAAATCCACTCTAGGGAACATTATGGGCAATGGACCCAACAATCTCCCTCTATTTGAAGAAGGCAGAACACCCAACAATACTAAGAGGCATTATCATGATAGGCAGAATAATTTCATGCAGCTGTAGACATTTCTACACACCTTCTAGCTTATGTTATATTAATACAATGTGCTCTAATTAATTGTATTGACTTAATAAGTTAAGTCAATGCATCATCATACTACTTGAGTCATTGCTCAACTAATATGAACTCTCCTTTCTACCACTTAATGTTTAAATGGAGAACCACTAGAAGCATTGCCCCTTATGTATTACCACACATCTCCCCCTTTCTAGCATCTTCAATAGGTATATCTATTGAGGGAGTAGAAAGTATCATGTGATAGATTATCTCTTGATCCTACACAAAGTCCTATGTTGATACTACTAAGAAAATCATCCTAGTGATAAGTCTACTTGATTAAGAGTCATACCTTCTGTGTTGATACATTGATACAACACAACACTGCAGCATTAGAGCTTGTTACACACATAATTCCACTTGCTGATGTTATATCTACAGAATCAGTATCCACCTATGATGATATATTGATACACTAAATCACTGGAGCCCCTTGGCACTTGGGTGACCCATGGATCCACTTGAGCTGGCTGGTAGTTGTCTCTCTTCTCATGATCTCCCCCTTAGTCTGTGCATTGTCCTTAAGACAAACTGATCAGTAGTTGTGACAGCTGATCTACTGCAACAACTGTCTGCTCCCCCTCAACTTAGGCTCCTTTGTAAATTCCTGGTATACATTCTAGTCTATGCCAGTCTGGATACAACTTGATGATCTTTATAGTTTTGTTGTCACATCAAGGACTTATCTACCTGCAAGAAAAGTAAATCCTGCAACACAAACTAGAGTTTGGAGCTGCTGAAGCTATCCTAAGTTCCATATACCCAACTCAACCAAGAGGGTGTTGAACTTGACTTCATCTAGTGGCATGATAATCATGACAACCACTTGTCAGTCAGGGCAAACTCAGTATTGAGTTCTTCTTTATGCTCCCAAACTTATTGATACTTAATCTACATATGCATAGTCCTGCTATGATAGTCAGGATTTCTAGCAACTTAGATTACACTAGTAGAATATCAATATAAAAGAAATTCTACTTATCTAGAGGTTAAGGTTCTAATGTCATAAAATTTTTGTTTGACAATCTTGAGTTCAACGAATTATTCAGATTTCGTCGAGCTCTGTTCGACGAATTCTTCTTATTTCGTCGAGCTCCGTTCGACGAATGAATGTGATTTTGTCAAGCTCCGTTCGAAGAATGAAGGTTATTTCGTCGTGCTCCATTCATGATGATGCTTAGCAACTCCCTTGCACCTTGCACAGTCTCTTTTTGCTGAGCCAGATCTTCTCCCCTTCTTTAGCAATAGACTTGCCTTTAGCTTCAGCTTTCTGATTAGCAGTACAAGAGTGTTCAGCCCACTTAGTACTATCTTGATCATTACATTGATCTCCACACTTAATCACCTTTTAATGAATCCCTTCTTAGTTTCTGAATAGACAGGGAAGAGCTGGTCTGCTTTGATTCTCTTCTCCCCATAGATGATTGCAGATGATACCATTGGTGCAGCTTCCAGCTTTCTCTTCTCATGAGGCTGAATGTTCTCCTGCAGCTGCTGGACTTTGATACCATTTGAGTCTTGAATGATCTTTCCATGAATCATCCTATCATTCTAATACCAAGTATTTTTGTACATTGCTATTCAAATAGGAATGTGTTGACTTGTATCAACAATATCTAGAGCAATCTAGCTGTTCTAGTAAGCTGATTGGTTTGCCTTCTTCCAGCAGGCACCATCACTTGGATAGTCTCCCTCTTATCCTTAGCATTGTCTATAGAGACATTGCTGAACTTCAGCAGTAGTGCTGATATTTTCAGTGATGTAGGTACTCTAGGAAAGGCTCAAGCTTGTATAGCAATCCTGACTGAACATGCTCCCCAAATATGAGCATCTAGCTTGACAGTCTTCCCTTTAGAATTGGCACAAAGCCTGTCCATAAAGCCCACTAAATTGGACATACCTTGCTGTAGGTTAAGATGATATTGAATCCCGAGAATACATTTCTCTTCAAGTTTCCTCTGAAGAGTCTAACAGCTGATGATACCACTTAAGAAACTTTTCAGCTGAGCATTATATGCTCCTTCCTTACTGCTCTTAGAAGAGCTACCTGTGCTTTCCTCAAAGATGAGTACAACCTACTTGTTCTTCTCCTAGCTTTACTGGTGTGTCAGCAAATCTTTGTCCAACCAGATAGACCTGCTGGCTGGATCCAGCTGGCTTTCATCCATGAGTGTGCACTTGTCCTTCTTCAGGATTTCACTCAACATTCTCTTCATCTTGGGCAGTAAGAGGAATATCCTAGATGGTAAATATCTATCACCAACTATTGATCTTAGGACTTTTCCTCATTGGAGTATGAATCATAAGATAACTTTATTATTCCAGTCCAAGTTCTGGAACATCTTCTATCCAAGTGCCACATGGGGGATGGGCACTAAGACTAACTTGTAAAATAAAATTACCTTACCTTAGAACCCCAATAGGTATTGGGTCCTAGGTTCTGATTAGTTTGAAATCTGACTTGCCTACCTGCAGTATTTCTGACAGGTAGGCTTACTCTTGCTCTAGACACAGAAGGATTGTGCCAGCAATCTAGGGCAAAATGCCCCACCTTACAATAACACTAACACTCACGAATATTATATCTTCTTTTCTGAGCAGGTCTTGCAGTGTGGTTAACTACTGACTGAATAGAAGGAAGAGGAGCAGTAAATTTCTTCAAGTTCCTTTCAACAAGGATCTTACTTAAGGTTATTCTTCCAGAAGGCTTCCTTTGCTTGCCCTGAATGGTATTTACAGTTGTCTTCATTTCAGAAGATAAGCTATTTATATCATCATAGCTAGCCAAGTTAGGCTTACTAGTAGACTGACCCTTGGTCTAAGTCCTTGCTGTATGGGCTTGAGTGAAATCCACTTCCTTTCCCTTGTGAGTTGGGACTGAGGCACCAAATATAAATGGTCCAGCATGGGCCATTTGTACTTTTTCATGGGGAGCCTTAAAGGCACTCATTCTCCTACCATTTCTTCTTCCATTGGAAGATACGCTTATATTCTTATAAGAAGAATTCACATTCTTACAGTGACCATCCATGCAGTCCTGGTCATACCTATAAGAAGGGAGGATTACCTTATGAAAGGTTGATTGTGACACAATAGGAGCTTGACCTCTCCTCTAAGATTGGATAACTTTAGAAATCCACTCAGATTCAGATTTTCTCTTGATAACATCTATCTTAGAGAAATTTTCCACCATCCTCTTCTCCCTTTCAAGTTTCTCTTCAAGAACCTTGATAATAGAGTCCTTATATTTTATGGACTCAACATGGTATCTACCATGATCTTCAGATGATCTACTTCTCTCTCTTTAGGAGATAACAAGGATGAATTCTCATTTTTGCCTGGAAGCAGCTAACTGGAGGGAGGCAATTTCCTATGGTTGTTTCTTAACAAGCAACTTGATTTTCTTGAAAGCTTTCAGAAGTGCAGCATGATTCTCAATCAATTGATTGATATCATCTTATGATAGAGGACTCTCATCGTAACTTGATGAGGAAGCATCAGAGTCTGAGCTGGACTCATAACCTGAGCATTAAGAAGAACTAGACAGAGATAGTACTTGATTTGGACCAGGCTGATCATGGCTGAATTCTTCTTCTTCTTCTGGTGTAGCAATCAACCCATAGTATCTGCATTCACCTTCCTTGGCTTCATCCACCTCTGAGTCACTATCTGAGTGTGATAGAGGGGCCCTGATCTCCATTCTTGCATCTGCATAGACATCATCATCTACAAGAGCTACCAACAGTCCAATGTTGTCCTTGATCTCACTGCAGAATTGAAACTTTATTGAGCTCCACTCCATATGGTTCTCTTTTGAACCCACTAATTCTAACCTTTTAGCTATCCTTTGAGGTCTACTCAGACTATTAAGTCCTTTTTGAATAAAAATCCTTTGATACCACTTGAAAGTCTTTAATTCAAGGATAGCTAAATCACTTCGAGGGGGGTGAATAGGTTATTGGTCTCATTTTAAGTTCTTTTTGTTGTTTCCTTAATAAGTGATCTAGAGTTTTCCTTAGTACCTGCAATATAAAAGAAGAACAAACAACACAGTAAAACACATAGATATTTATAGTGGTTCCCCAACTGGATACATCCACTTTCCCTCTCACCTATCCAACTATCTTATTGGACTAGACACTTCTCCAAAGCTTGATCCAAAGAGCTTATATCTCAGATCCCTCAGGATCTCTAAGTCTCCTCAAAGACTTACTTCTTAGCCACCAGGGCCTGCAACTCAGTGGTCAGCAAACCACCTACCTCAGGCTATTAAGCCCTACACTAAGGTTGGGAGGACAGCCCTACTTCAGATCCACTAGGGATCCTACCTTAAAGCTGGGAGAATCCCAACCCCACTCCTTTCTTCACAGCAATAAGAATGAAGATCTTGCTTTGTTCTTGAAGTAACTTGCAGATCAGCTTCTCTTCCCCTTTCTGAACTAAGCCAACTGCTCAGCCCTATCTTCTTCTTCACAGATCCCTAAGAGAATGTTCTTTAGATTTGTTGGCTGAGCTTATGAAGCACCTGCAGCAAGGGTCGGCCAAGCTACTACCTTTTTCTCAGAGAATCCTTCTGAGCTAACTTGCTGGTGCAGATGAAGATCACGCCAGCTATCTTGTTGTTGAAGATGTTGATACCAACAGCTAACTTGCTCTTCGTCTTGTAGACTTGAGCTTCCTGTTCTTCAGCTCCACAATAATCGCGGAGAAGAAGAACTGCCTTGTTGCTTTCTCCAAAATCTCCCTCTCTGTAAAAGCCTTTCCCATTTTATTGAATTTTGACCCAACGGCTCTTGAGCAGTGGGCCCCACATAATTAATGGTCAGCAATAACTTTGCTTTAACACCGACTATCGTACAGTAGGTCTGCGACAACATTTGTCATGTACTGTAGCCATCCCGTCACTAATTTGAAATATGTTGACTTGTTGACTTGCTGACGTCATTAGTTGTGGACTTAGCCAAAAATCAAACAACATTAGCATAGGCATTGAGTGAGTAAGCATCACTCAACACCAAAACACTTAGATAGATTTACTGTCTCTTGGCATTGGGTGAGTAACCTTCACTCAACGCCAAACTACTTAGAATATAAATATGTTTCTAGGCATTGAGTGATTCAACTTTACTCAGCGCCAACTTTCTTTATCAGCTTTCTACTTCTTGGTGTTGAGTGAGTGAGCATCACTTAACGCCAAACTCCTTAGACAAAATTCTGTCTCCACTAGGCATTGACTGCATTGAGTGAGCAACCTCCACTCAACGCTTTTTGCCTTAACTATATTTATGCCTCTGCAGCATCTTAGGCGGCGAGAGCGTTGAGTGAGCACTCCTCACTGAACGCTTTCTGCCTTAGGCATTTTCATGCTTAACTGTCTCATCGCTTTCTTGTTCTCTACTGAGACAAACACTGATCTTAATAGTTATGCTGAGACTAACACTTGTCTTAGCGGTTATGCTGAGACTAACACTTGTCTCAGCGGTTATGCTGAGACTAACACTTGTCTCAGCGGTTTTTTCCTTATACAAAATCCTGAACTTAGTTCGACGAATGCTGAACTGAGTTTGACGAATGGTGAACTGAGCTTGACGAACTCTGAACTCATCGGTTTTTACCTTAGAAAAAATCCTGAACTTAGTTCGACGAATGCTGAACTGAGTTCGACGAATGGTGAACTGAGCTCGACAAACTCTTAACTCAGTTCGACGAATTCTCAATTGAGCTCGACGAACTCATAATCTCAATCTCTGAATTTAGCTCGATGAATGATGAGTTGAGCTCGACGAACTCTGAACTCAGTTCGATGAATTCTGAACTGAGCTCTACGAATTCTTTCTCACCTGTCTCAGCGGTTATGCTGAGATATTCTTCTCAGCTGTCTCAGCTATCTCGACACTTTTTCCTTAGTCAAATTATCTGACTTCCAGCTTACTCTTTGTGTTCACCTGTCCAATCAAGGACAACTTGCTTTGAATGTCTCAACACTTCCTTCTTAGTTGTCTCAGCGGTTATGCTGAGACATTCATCTCAGCAGTCTCAGTTGTCTCGACGTTTTTTGCCTTAGTCAAATTAGCTGAATTCTCACTTACTCTTTTTTTTCACCTGTCCAATCAAGGACAACCTGCATGCATGAGCTTAAGAACACATTAAATACAACTATGCTCTTAGTCTTGATGGTGATGCCTCTTCAAATCCACTCTAATGAACATTGTGGACAATGGATCCAACATCTTTCATGAGTTTTCCTCCCCGCGCACTCCACAAAAAATGGAGTAGCAGAGAGAAGGAATATAACTCTCATTGAAGCATGTACAATGATGTTGAATGACGCCTCTCTTCCGGAGTACTTCTGGGCTGAGGTAGTCAACATTGCTTGTCACGTGCAAAATAGAGCACTAATCAACAAAAACTATTGTAAGACCCCCTATGAGCTATTGAAGGGAAGAAAACTGGCTGTGTCCTACTTTAGAATATTTGGAAGCAAATTCTTCGTACTTAATAATGGGAAGTATTACCGCACAAAGTTTAGTGAAAAATATTTTGAAGGTATTTTTGTAGGATATAGTAGCCATAGTAAGGCATATAGGTTTTTTAATAAGAAAACCATGGTAGTATAAGTGTCAATAAATATTGTATTTGATGAGATAAGCCTGCTTCATAGCAGCTCGTCTAGTGTTATTGGTGCAGATGCAGGTACCGGGTTCAAGGAGCTAAGCTTGGATGAAGCTGTCAAGGAAGACGGTCCAAGCTCAGTAAATATCATCGATCCGGGCTTGGTGGATGAAGAACCTCTAGAAGAAGAAGTGCCTCAACCCATAAAGGCTACACAATATGCTGCAGAGCCTACTATAGAGAGGGCAAGGAATTTAGGGTTCGGACACCTAAGATATCACCCAGCTGATCTAAACATTAGAGAGTCATGCGACTGTGTGAAAACCAGAAGATGTACAACTAACAAAGTTTTGCATCTAAGTTTTCTATCTCAGGTTGAACCAAATAAGTTCGAGGAAGCGAACAAAGATGCCTAATGGATAATGGAAATGAAAGAGGAGCTCAAACAGTTTGAACGATGCAAAGTCTGAGAGCTGGTACCTAGGCCCAAAGGATATGAAGTGATAGGCACCAAGTGGACATTCAGAAACAAGCTGGATGAGGGAGGAGTAATCATCAAGATTAAAGCCCAGCTTGTAGCTCAAGGATACCGAATAGAAGAGGGGATCTACTTTGACCATACCTTTGCTCCAGTGGCCAGGCTCGAAGCGATTAGGTTGTTTCTTGCATATGCTACCCTCAAAGGCTTCACTGTCTACCAAATGGACGTGAAGTCAGCATTCCTCAACGGGAATCTAAAAAAGGAAGTATACGTAGCACAACTTCCTCAACGGGAATCTAAAAAAGGAAGTATACATAGCACAACCCCCAAGTTTTGCAAACTCTAAATTCCCTGATCATGTTTTCTTTTTAAATAAAGCTCTATATGGTCTCGTACCAAGCTCCCCGAGCTTGGTACGAGACGTTGTCTAGCTTTCTTCTTGAGAACAAGTTCACAAGGGGAAAGATAGACAAGACATTATCTCTTAGGGAAGTTAAAGGCAAGATTTTGCTAGTGCAAATCTATGTCGACGACATCATATTTGGCTCTATAGAATACAACCTTTGCAAAAAAATTTCCAAACTTATGCAAGGGAAGTTTGAAATGAGCAGTATGGGTGAGCTAAAGTATTTCTTAGGACTTTAGGTGAAGCAATCTGAAGATGGGATTTTCATATCTCAGATGAAGTTCACCAAGGAGCTTCTTAAGAAATTCGGAATGGAGAGCGCAACCTCTATGAGGACTCCAATGAGTTCAACTGTGTCTCTGGACAAGGATGAGAAAGGGAAACCTTTTGATGAAACCAAGTATAGAAGCATAATTGGATCCTTGCTCTACCTGACTTTCAGTAGACCATATATAATGTTCTCAACATGTGTCTGTGCTAGATATCAGGTGAACACTAAGGAATCTCATTACGTCGCTGCAAAGCGGATTTTAAGATACCTTAAGGGTACACCTAATCTTTGCTTATGGTACCCAAGAAGTAATGACGTCGAACTAATTAGCTTTTCAGATGCTGATTTTGCAGGAAGTAGGGATCACAGGAAAAGCACTTCCGGGACGTGCCAATTCCTTAGAAGACGACTTATTTCTTGGAGCAGTAAAAAGCAGAATTGTGTGACAACATCTACTGCTGAGTCAGAGTATATCTCTGCAGGTAACAATTGCGTACGGCTTATATGGATAAGGAATAACCTAGAAGATTATAACTTGAAATTCAGAGAAATTCCTATGTTTTGCGACTCCTCCAGCGCAATCGCAATCGCAAACAATCCAGTATCCCACAGCCGGACCAAGAACATCGAGGTGAACTACCACTTCATCCAGGAGCATATGGAGAACAAGGACATAGCCCTCAGTTATGTTCCGACGGACATGCAGGTTGTAGATATCTTTACGAAGCCGCTGAACGAGACTAAGTTCTCGTTTTTCAAAACAGAGCTCGGTATGCTGAATAAGGACTCGTTAAGAAGCAAATTTCAGAGAAGTCTACTTAAGGCAATATTTCAAATTGTCTATATTGGATCCGAAGACTAGACGACCAAATTTGAGGTACGTGCAGTCTAGATGCAATTTAAAAAACATATACGTATATATAATCTTATATAAATAAAAATGGGAGGCCCCCTTTCACGATATCCACCGATTCACTGTGCAAGCCAAAACACGCAGACAGAAGATGACCTTTCAGCTCCCTATCCGCCAAATCGCCGATGCCGTCAATCACTGCTTTCCTTATGTGCCCTAGCTCGCACTGACCGTGGAAAAATTGCCACAGTGCCCTAGTTTCACGCCTACCGCCGACTACAGTGTGTTGCCGCCGGCTGCCATGTGTCACTGTCGCCTGCCAATAAAATCCTTTTGATAATCAAAGTCTCTTCAGTACAGTGCTTGCGTCGACACCAGAAGCTTCCTCAGACCCGTTTAGAGTGCTCTCGAGAGGTACAAAAATTCCATTTCTCCTTAATTTACAATGGCTCCTAGAAGAACCAGTGTCTTGTTAGGTGGAGGTGAATTGGTTCGCACTGGATTTGCTCAAGCCTCCGATGATTTCAAGAACTTCATTCTGATGCTGGAGATAGCGGGACTTTCCTTTGTCCTAGAACACTCCTTCAATGTGCTCGACAAGGAAGTCTTGGAATTCTTCTATAATGCCAAGTTACATCATGAGGACTCGGTGATAAAGAGCAAGATTTCGAAAGTCAAAGTGAAGATGAATGCCTCCCGACTGTCAAAGTATTTGCGGCTACTTATCTGTGATTAGGCAGACTACCTAGAGGAGGCCAATTTTTCTAGGAAATTATCCTTCTGTGGTTTAACCCGAGGCACCAAGGCCATAAAGTGGAAAGAAGTCAATGAGGAGGGCAAACTCCTCTCAAACATAATTGGCAAAGTGCTCATTTGCAAGACGGGATCGCACGACTATCTTTCCTCAGATATGTTCAAGATACTAGTTGCAATAGTCTGCAGGAAGAAGCTGGACTGGGGTTCTCTGCTATTCGCCAAGATAAAAGACAACCTACGCACTCCCAACTTTGGGAGGATTATCACCCTATACCTGAATCAGTTTTATGGTGATAGGTTTGATATGACCAAAGGAGTTCCTATCCATCACCTAAAGAAGATAGATTCTACAATTATTTTTGAGGTGGAATAGGCAGATCAACCAATGAGGGGGAGTCCCAGTACCCCCAGTGGAGGAGGAAGATCTTGTTATTGATGACAGGACAAATTCTCCTCACCCCAGTGAGATTCCTGCTGGATTAAGTGCAGGAATTGAGGGGGAGACAACTGCCCATTCAGATATAGTTACAGTGGTTCCAGACTCAGGTTCAGGGGACATCATAGCAGAGTTTGCTATTATTGGTGCGTCTGCCGCTGCTGAGGTTGAGACAGTTGAGGATTCAAAAGTGCATGCTGAGGAAGAGGATTCAGCTCCTTCTGATCATGATGAGGATGCTGATGCTGATATTGTTGATGATGATGCTGCTGATAATGATCTGACAGTTGAAGATTACCAGATTGAGACTGTTGATGAGGATGTGGTATTTGCTGATAAGTCTACTGATAGTAATTCTACTACTGTTGAGGTTGGTTGTGGTTTCATTGTGGTTTCAGTGCTTGCGCCTATAGTCACTCTGGTTGCTCCTCTCCCTAGGACTGTATCTACTGCAGTGTCTAAGGGGAAGACAAATCCGTCCAGGATTTCTATCTCCACTCAGGTTGATAGGATGATGCGCAAACTGGAGAAGCGGATTGGCAAGATGCCAAGTGCCCCTCCAGTTTCTCCAGAGGAGGTGGTCACCATTTCTAAGGAGGAAGGAGATGATGTTATACATTCTCCTATCCTAGGTGCTGCGGAGCCAGCTCGTATTTCTCCATCTGCCTCTACACCAGTGCTGTCAGGCATTTCCAGTTCAAGTGATCAGCTGCTGAAACTTTTTGAAGAAATGCTGGCTAGGCAACAGGCTAAATTTTATGCCTCATTGTAGAAAGTAGTCAAACGAGTTAAGCAATCTGAGAAGCTAATGCTTGATGGTCTTGCTACAGTTCAAGTGAAGTTTGATAAGCTTGAGTAAAGGTTTGACATAAAGTATAATGAAGCTGCAACTGCAGTAACTCTTATGATGTGAGGATTTCAGCAAAACGAAGGAGTACTGAAAAATGTTGACACAAATGCTCTCTCTCTCTCTCATCGAGGCCCATAACCGATCTATGGTACACTATGACTCTTCTTTGAAATCTTATGCCAATGCAATTGCTGTAGAAGACAAAAGGGGTAGGAAGCTATTACAACTAAGGTTGTCGGTGTTGAAATGACTATGCTCAACCAATTCAAACAAGCAAATGATTATAGCTATGACAACACTGTGTGGCTACATGGACAACTATTCCATCCTACAGTTCTTGTTGAGCCTGTTCATGTTGACGTTCCTCCGGCTGAGCATGGTCATGATGATATTTATCCAGCTCTGGACTACACTCAATATGGGACAGACTCACAGAACTTCTCTCAGGTTCCTGCTACTGCTACTGTGACTCCAAAGGTTCAAGATGCTACCGATACTGCTCTTGTTGCATTCTCTGAGGCTTAAGTTATCAAGAAAAGGAAATTTGGAGAAGTTACTTCAGAAGTCAGACAAGAACTGGCAAGGCCAGCTCAAGTCAGAGAAGGACCTAATCGTGAGATGGATGAAGTTTTGAGCCCTACTTCTAAGGGAATTATCTTGGATACCTTTGCCCTTTATGAGCTAGGAGCGGAGAAGCATAGGGATTACTATAGTCCATAAGAATGGAATAAATATAAAGAGGCATGCACCAGGAGGAGGATTCATTTCCGAAAAAAGAAGAATGTTGATCCTATGCCTCCTCCTCCACCAAAGTACTATCTGAAGCCCATTGAATATTTTGACAGACTATTGCAGAAGAGAAAGAACAGGAAGGGCTGATGTCTTATTTTCTTTGCTGATTAATGTGTGTTGTGGGATGCCCTCCCTATTCTAAAACATTTTATTTGATATATATATATATATATATATATATATATGTGATGGTTTATATATTGATCTAGAATGCGTGTCAACTTATTTATAATGTCATGTCTTAACTTTATTTCTTTTTATGAGAAATTAATCTTAGCTTGTAGGATTTTTACATCTTCAAATAGGGGGAGATTGTTGGGTATTGTGTCCACAATAACTCTGATTTGAAGAAGGGTCCAGTCAAGCTAAGATGAATTGAGGTTGTATTTGATATTGCTCTTTAGTTATGTACTTGTAGGTTTACAATGCCAAGTACACACCAATGTCAGGTTACAGTGATCTGTAAACACAAGACTGCATAATGTAATCCCTCATTGTGTAGGTCAATGTGTTGAATCACGTGTAACTTCTCTATTGGGGTGTACTTCTATCCCAAGTACATGAGAAGGATCTTGGAAGGCCAAAGACCAGGAGCAAGAAAGGTAGAATCTTACCTAAGTAAAATTCGGTGAGTATGGTTAAACATACACGTCGAATTTGTCGAGTATCGTCGTTGATACACGCCGAATTCATCAAGTATCGTCGTTGATACACGCCAAATTCGTCGAGTATACTTACCAATATCCGTCGAATTCGTCATATATACTTAGGGTAAAATATTTTGACAAGTGAAAAATCTATTAAGTAAAATTCGCCGAGTATCATTGTGCATACTCGTCAAATTCGTCGAATGTATCTAACGATGGTCGCCGAATTCGTCGAATATGCTAAGTGATACACGCCGAATGTGTCGAGTCCAGTCGACGCTACTTCTTTAGATTTTTCCAAGTCTAATTCGTCGAATATCAAAACATTGAGTTAACTTGATGTTATTTGACGAATGCGGCCTATGGCGTTAAGTGAGCAAAAGCGTTAAGTGTAATGGCATTGAGAGCGTCGAGTCTGTTGACCGATACTCTACGAATTCGTCGAGTATGCCTGGTGATACTCGACGAATTCATCGAGTATGACTCATCGCTATAGCGTTGAGTGACCAGCCGACCTGTGATGTTCTGTCTAATTCTTTTTCTTCATAAATCAAGATGTATTCGACGAGTATCATTATGATACTCGATGAATTTGACTTAGGTCATTTTTTTGAAAATTTCTTCCTCCTGTCACGGGTTCAGTCAGCCATGTACAGTGCTTTTTTTGGTTTCAGTTTTGGAAATCTTTTATAGCCGTTTCATTTTGAATCCCTCTATAAATACCTAGAGTAATTTCAAATGGAGAACGGATCTTGAAAACCTAATTTCTCGAATCAATTTTCACATTTTCCCGAAATAACAATCGTTGGTCGCACGCTCCTTTTTTCGCGAAACTCTTCCGATCGGCCGCGGAAACGAGCAATCTTCTTCGGCAATGACTTCTTTGACTGGATTTCTTCCTTGTTCAAGATCTGATTTTCTCCAGTCCTCGTTGGTTGAAGATTCAAGATCCAAATTTCAAGATCCAAAGATTTCAAGTTTTTCTGAGTTCTCCAAGATTAAACTTCCAACCTTCAAAGAATGTCGGATAAAAATTTGAATCGTGTGTTGTGTTGTAATTTCTTTTTGAATATTGTAGGAGATTTTTCTCTGAGGTTGTAGATCTGTTTGTGGATCGAGATATTAGATCTGGTGTTGGATCGAGTGTGTAGATCTGGTTTGCGGATTGAGTTGTAGGAGAGTTTGTTCTCTGAGTGGTAGGTGCTTCGTCTCTGAGGTGTAGGAGTTGCGACTCCGAGGTGTAAGATTTGAAGAGATCTAAGTTTGGTGATGTAGCCGAATCTGCCCTTCGTGGGAGATAGGCGAGGCGGGACAGTGGACATACCAAATTTGCGGAACCACTATAAAATCTCTGCATTTGTGTGCTTGTTTTATTACGATTATTTTTATTCCGCAAAAAGATGCATACATCACATATTCACCCCCCTCTAGGTGATTTAGGTAAACGCTAGATACTTTCAGACACTTGTCCTTATAGAACTCAATAATATAACATTTGTCACATAATTGACTTATGCTTATCAGATTAAGCTGCAATCCTTCAACATAAGCCATGTTTGTAAAAGAGACTATACCGTTAAAAATCATATTGTAGATTTTAGGTATTCCCTTATCAAACCCTCTAAAGATAACTTTTGGTCTGTCTTCTATTGGGGAAAATTCTCGCAGTAGGCTTCTTGCCCCGGTCATTTGTCGAGAGCATCCATTGTCCAAATGCCAGATTGGCATTTTATTGGCCTTTGGACATACTTGCAATCATAAATCATTTTACCTTAGGAACCCAAACCAATTTGGGTCCTTGGTTCCTTGTTAGCCTGACACCAATAGGAATATTAACATTGCGAGTGGTCGGTCTTGCATTGTTAACTCGTGGAATTTCAAATTTTGCAGGGCTAAACTAACAATCTACGCCAAAATGACCAATTTTGCCGCAACACCAACAGTCAAATCTGTTGTACCTTCTCTTATACTCCTGCTTTACCTTTTAAATTTGAGGTCTAGCATGAGCTACCGACTTAGAGGTGGAAACCTCCTGATTACAACATGCACAGGGTTTCTCAGTCATCTTAGTCTTCAGTACAATAAGTTTGGCTTTCGCTGCCTTCTTGAAGTTTGGTCCATGAACCTAGGGACCATGCTCTTTGAGAATTATCTCTTCATAAGGTGCTTTAAAAACACTCACACCAAAGTCTCGGGGATGGGTTCATCCTTGATAACGCTTTTTAGGCTCCACATAGGTAGGCCTTGTAAAGTGTTCATAGGACGTCTCAAAGTCGTACTTATTCGTGGGAAAGATAACCTTCTTAAATGAGGGTTGACTTTGAGGTGCCTTCCCTTTGTATTTGGTACTGGCTATCTTAGCATCCTTACCTTTTCCAGCAACGTGGCCAAGACCACTACCCTTCTTTGGAGCGGAAAACTCATCGATGAGGGGAAGAATGGTCTTTGGCTTCGAGTAGCTTTCGACCAGCTTACTTTCCACCAAGAGCTTTTCTTCGAGCTTAGCTAGGTATTTCTCCTTCTAACTTAACAGCTCAGCAGAGCATTTCAATTCCTCTTGCAAGGAGTGAACTTCACTTTTGAGAGGATTCAATTTAGTAATTTCCTCCGCCAGGCTTGATTCCACCGCCTTGAGAGAAGCGATCTCTTTTAATTGCTTCTTGACTACCATGCGACATTTGTCAAAAGCTTTCAAGAGTTCTTGATGTTGACCCATCAAGTCAAAGTCATCTTCCTCAGAAGATTAGTCTTTCATGACCATTTGTGGAAGTTTCTGATTCAGAAAAGATTGTGTGAGAGTTTACCTTCCCATGGTATTGAGATTCGCCTACTTCCTCATCTGATTGAGCCATGAGCCTGAAGTAGGCTTCCTCATTTTCTGAACTTGACTCACTCGAGTCACTATCGCTAAGAGTCTTTGACTTCTTGGTGACGAAGCTTTTCTCTTCCTTTCTTTTGCCCTTGAAGGATCTCTTCTCTTCCTTCTTAGAGCCTTCCTTCTTCTTGTAGGGACACTCCGCAATCTTGTGTCCTAGCTTGTTATAATAGTAGCAAATAACGTTAGAGGAAGAATATTTATTCGATTTAGATTTATATTTGTCCTCTCGGTTGTAGCTCTTCTTGGAACGATCACCTTCCTGATATGATCTTTTGAAATCAGAGGAGGAGGAGGACTAATTTTTCATTTGCCTCCACTTATTGAGCAATCTTTTGAACTGCTTGGCGATGTGTGAGAACTCTCCATCAGAAAGCTCAGAGCCTGACGTGCTTGTCTTAGAGTCTTCTAGAGTATCTGGAGCTCGTGTCCTTACTAGGGATATGACTTTAGACTTTTTCGAACCTTCAGCTTTCAAGGCAACTGACTTCTCTCTGCTTAAAGTCCTGCTTCTTTGCTCCTCCTTTTTTATGGTGTTCATCTGAAGTTTGTAGAAGAGTAGCTTTCTGAAGAGGTTCTAGGGGGGTCAATCTCCAACAGATCCCAAAGTCCCTAATGGCCACAACTTTTGTATCCCAGTCCTTTGTCAAGGATCTGAGGAATTTGTCATTTAGTTCACCATTAGTGAAGGTGCGGTCGTAGTTCCTGAGCCCGTTGACAATCTTGAATTTTTTTTTTGAAATTGTCAGCAATATTTTCATTTGCACCCTTCTTAAAAGCTTCGTATTCCTAGTTTAGCAAAAATCTGCGATCGTCTCGAATTTCTTCGGTTTCTTCCATATGTACAACTAGACAATCCCACATTTACTTGGCTGATTTACAATGGAATAAATTTTGGAGCATCGAATCATTCACTGTGCTGGCTATAATATTCTTCGTCTTTTTATCCAGCAAGATCACAATAATTTAATCCTTAGTCAGATCCATCATCTTCTTTGGAATCATGACAGCCGGATTTAGAGCAGACGATTGTGTAGGAATATGAGACCCTTCTTCAACGATCTGATATATTCTGGGATCAGCAGCTTCCATAAAGAACCTAACTCTTTCTTTCCACATGAGAAAGTTCTCCTTTGTGCACACAGGTAGCTTCATAGAAGACATATCCTTGCTTCTGTCCATAACAACTAAGCAGGATCTCTAGACAACTAAATGAGAGATCTTGTTAAAGGTGTTAACCTTATACCGAACAACGACCCTCTGATACCAATTGAAAGTATCTATTGTTTACCTAAATCACCTAGAGGGGGTGAATAGGTGTTGTCTGTGTCTTTTCGCGGAATAAAAATAACTTAAAAAATGAAGCACACAGAACACAAAAATGTATAGTGGTTCCCTGAGTTGGGTACGTCCACTGTCCCTCCTCTTCTATCTATCACGAAGGGCTATATTCGGCTACTTCACCTTTCTCAGATTTGAATAAATCTTACACCTCAGAGCCTCAACTCCTATAACTCAGATACAACGCTCCTACCACTCGGAGAACAACCTCTCCTACAACTCGATCCACAGAAGGATATACAACTAGATCCAAATACGGACCTACTACTCGGAGGAAAAACCTCATACAAATGTAATAAGAGATTTATACAAAATGATTTCAAATAAACCTCATTCGGATCTAAAGTCTTCAGTCCTTCATTTTCGAAAAGTTGATCTTAAAAAACTTAGAGAACACGGAAACGTTGAAAGCTTTGAAAACTTGAATCTGAATCCACGGAACGACTAGATCTGAATGGATAGGAATCTTCAGAAAGCAACGATCCAGTCGATTTGGTGGAGGAAGATCGAATCGTGCAACACGTTTGCGTCGGCCGAGAGTTGTCACACGATTCATACGGAAGCCGACGGGATTTCTTGATCGGGAAAGTCTTGGGAAAATGTTCGATTAGCAAGATTAGGGTTTGAGATTAACTCACCCTAAATATATATAGTTCTTCAATTTCAATGACTAGAAAAGTTAATGCACGACGAAAAACTCGCGGGTCACTGTACATGGTTGTCGGCAAGAGCGAACTGAATTTTGAAATTGGGAAGAAGAAATAACCCTAAGTAATATTCGTCGAGAATCGTTGAGGATACTCGTCGAACTGCAATGAAATTCGACGAATTTTACTTGGAGAAATTCACTCCGAATGAATCTTAACACTCGATGCCATCCAGAAGAGTAACTCGATAAATTCGACGAATATCAGTTAGTATACTTGATGAATTCGACGAGTATCGGCTTGAATACTCGACGCATTCAACGCCTAACCAAGTGATATTTGACGAATCCTACTTAGAAAATCCAGAGAAGTAAAATCGAAATGACTCGACGAATTCGGCGGGTATCAACATGTATATTGGACGAATTCGGCGAGTATCGATAGATATATTCAACGAGTATACACGATGATACTAAACGATTTTTACTTGACCAGTTTATCAACTTATAGAAATTTTACCCTAAGTACAAATGATGAATTCGACGAGTGCTAATAAGTATATACGACGAATTCGACGAGTGCTAATAAGTATATACGACGAATTTGATGAGTGCTAATAAGTATATACGACGAATTCGACGAGTATTAACGAGTAAACTCGACGAATTTGACGAATATGCCTTACGATACTCGTCGAATTTTACTTAGGTAAAATTCATCTTCTTCTAAATTCCATTCCTTGACCTTACTTGATCCTTCTCATGCACTTAGGATAGAAGTACACCCCAATCGAGAGATTACACGTGAGTCAACACATTGGCCTACACATTGAAGGATTACATTGTATACTCCCGTGTTTCATGACCCACTATAACTTGATATTGAGTTGTACTTAGCAATACAGTCATGCAAGTAAATAACTAAAACACAACATCAAATAAAAAATAAATTCATCTTAGCATAATGAGACCCTTCTTCAAATCAGGGTTATTGTGGATACAATACCCAACACACGGAGATCACTGGCGGTAGCGGACAACCATCGCACATCAACAAGTAAATGTACGTCGGATGCATACATTTCCTCAACAATCTTTTGCTCATTTTCATTTAGCCTTGCAACCTAGCTGTGAGCCTCAAGATGTACAAATTCATGATTATGCAAACCACATTTGACCTCAACTTTCCATTCATCCGCAAATGAGTTTTTTTGGAAAAGGAAAAGGGGCATCGACACCTTTTGGAGCTTGTTTTTCTTATATTTTTCTTCACACAACCCTTTGAATGTTGATTATCACGATGAGAACCACCCCTATCACAACCTAGAAAAACCCTTGGTTTAGGTCTTCCATCAAGCTTATCTACTCTATGTATAACAATAACAAATCCGACTTCTTTAGCAACATTACAAGCTCACTTAACTAGGTCTCTCACAAAGTGAACCCCAACATCTACTGAAATCATTCTACATTTGTTCTCAACTAACAACAATGCATGCTCCACATTTATTTTAATCTAAAAAAACAAAAAAAAATTGATAAACACCATAATAGAATCATATTCATCACAAATCTACAACCCTAAGACCACAAATAATGTTCTTCAATCCAAAAAATGGAGGTAAAAAACATAGATGGTATACCTTGATAAAGGCCGGGTAGGTGGAATAGAAGAGAAGCACTTTCACATTGGAGAAGAACACAGAAATCTGGAGTAAAAATGCGCCCAAAGTTAGAAACTCTAACCACATTGAGAGCTTTAAATCCTAAAAAAGGATACACAGGAGAGAAGATTTCGAACTCTTACCGGTAAATTCTCTGATTTTTCTGACGAAATAGGCGGCCGACGGTGGGGATTTGGGCTTCGGCGAGAGAGGGAGGCGGAGGGCTGCGAGCGGCTGCAGTTTGCGAAAAAGATGAAGGGTCGGTGTGCGGGTATTGCTGGGAGGGATGATTTTTAACTCTCACCGGCCTTCTCTGATTTTTCCGGCGAAATAGTCGGCCGGCGGTGGGGATTAGGGCGTCGGCGAGAGAGGGAGGCGGAGGACAGCGGGCGGCTGCAGTTCGCGAAATAGAGGAAGGCTGGTGTGCGGGTATTAGCGGTGGAGATTAGGTTTTAAATTATAAAAACCGATTTGTTGGTGTGCCTATAATCAAAATTGATGTGCCTATAACATCACTCTTTTAAAATTAGTCTTCAAACTTCTAAATGATACAAATCAACCCTTAAACTTTTGCAAAACAGGCAAAAAGACCCCTGATTATATTTCATACCAAACACCGACAGGCTCATGTTGGTAGTTCCAATCAAATCACTTCATTAGTGAGGAAAGATTATAACGGAATATAATGAGGGGTCTTTTGTATGCTTTCCAAAAAAATTGAGGACTAATTTGTATCACTTTTAAATTGGGTGACAGCTTTTAAAAAGTATCCAAAGTTTAGGGACTGATTTCCCTCATTTAACAGTTCAAGGCCTGATTTTTAAAACATATCCAAAACTCAGTGACAGATTTCAATTATTTAAACGTTTTAGGGGCATGTGAGTTGTTTTTTTTGTTAGCATGTGAGCTGTTTTAAATTATCATTATGTGAACGGATTCGAAGAGAGTAAAATGCATCTTTGTGCTTTACGGTAAAGTGCGGGCATCCAACGGCTCGTGTGAATTCCCGCACATATTTCAAAGCGAGTACATCTCATCTCGCTTTGAGATGTGTGCGGGCATCCAATGCGGACCGTTGGATGCCCGCACTTACATAGAAGCATGTACTAACTTTCAATGATACCTACAGCAAACATGTTTTGGCTTCACGTGTACCAACTCCCGCTTGAATATTTATTTTATTATTTTAATGCCACGAGTGATTAATTAGCATTAAGTACAATTTTCACTTTTCAGTTCTGTCTCATTATATGGATCCATTCTAGTGTATTAAAATTCTCCTCACTGTCCGAAAAATTTGGCCTTTTCAAGATTTTAGTTCTAAATATTTTAAGTTAAGTATTGCAGTGCCTAATATTATCCTGTTTTTAATATTGGAAGCGTGGTAATATTTGTACATCATAAATGACTATTTATAACTCATAGATATTTGTACACCTTAAAATTATATTTGTACCCCGATAGACTATTTGTACCCCAATTTTTGAAATTTTAAAATTCACATAGAATGATCATTTTAAAGAGCAATAACTACATCATTCTCAAAACATATTATAACACCGTAAGCCAAAGTCAATTAACAAATAAGCCAAAATCATTATTTGACTCTCAACTCCAAATTTGTCTTCAAAATTTCATAACCTGCAAATAGATGAAGATCATCAATTGATCACAAAATAACAATAATATTAGGCTAAGACATTGCGAAAAAATGAATGAACATTTTTCAGTATAATATAACACAATATGTATTGAACTTTTATTTTATTTTGAAAATTTAAATAAATTATTCATCTTTATTGGAGAAATTACAGCTCAAATACACGGAAATCCAGATTTTAAATACTGTTAAAAATCATGTTGTTGCCTCTGAGATCTTTGGTTCAGTATTTTCCCTGCGCAATTACTCGCTTGACGGCGGCTTCCAGTCAATCCATGGAAGAGGGAAACTGGAGATGCCTCGACATCATGGCCGACGAGAGGAGGGCCACGGGGCTCGCCTTCTTTTCAGCCACCAGCTTCTCGCCGCCGACATTGCCGACCGATGCGCCTTGCTCGAAAACTGCATGGTCTTTTCCGATGTTACCTGGAACAAAATCCGAGGAGGCAAATAAGGCGGCCAAGGAGGAATTGGGACCAGTGGAATCCCGCGAACGTCGGTCGCTAAACAGGAGGACCGGCAACGAGAACGGGAATGGAGGATGGGCCGCTGGATTAGAGGAAACCAGCGAACTGCACGACGGCCGGAGGCAACACCAGGCAGAGGAAACACCGAGCGGTAGAGTCGCGGTCCTGCGGCTTCTTAGGGTATCAGAGAGAAAGACGTAAAAAAAGGCTGAAAATGGGGTACAAATATTAGATTTTAGGGTTTAAAAAAGAGAAATTTTATTAAGAATATTGGTGTGTGAATAGCCGTTTATGATGTACAAATATCACCACCCTTTTAGTCCATCTATAAAAAATTTAGGATCGATTTGACACAGGCGGTGGCTGGCGTAAATACATGGGTTAAACCATCATTCATTAAGGATCTCCTAACAAATATCATCGGTTTTAACATAGAAGTGGATGAAGTTTCTTAGATTAGCATTAACGAATGAACATTTAACCCCCGTGTTCATGACCGCCACACCGTGTCAAATAGGTGTAACACACCTAAAATTAAGTGGGAGTAACGCACCTAATTTTTTTTTCCTTGCATACACTCGCTCAATTACTCTACACACACAAACATTACATTAAGGGTATGTTTGTCCTTGACGAAAAACTTTTAGGTGCGTTACTCCCACTTAGTTTTAGGTGGAGAATTAAATACAGTCGTATGATCTAATAATTTACGGTTGAGTTGCTTCCGCGGAATACTGCAGTATTGAAAAAATACTCTCATTATTGTTAGTATTTCAATCAAAATCGCAGTTTTTACAAGTACCAACGGTTAATTTTATATGCGCCACCACCCTGATTTTAGGTGGGAGAAACACACCTAAAATTTACTCATATGTAAGCCACTCTGTACTGGGTTCCCCCTTACCCCCAATGTGATAGTTCACCCACCGCATACTGTTAAAATTTCACAAGATGATCAAGATGACCCCTTGATTGAGCGGAAAGCGGAAATCAGGCACAGGAACACTCCAACCACAACCAAGCTCTGTAAACCAGGTGCAAGGAAAGTAACAAGCAGATCATGTATTAACAAACTTATTTACAACAAGAGGTATACATAGCGAGACATGATCGTCACGGGGAACTCTGAGGAGGAGGTAGTGTAACATCTCATTTCGTGCTAGACCCCTTGAACACGTTTTGAGTCAATAAAATTGACTCATGCTCGGGAAGCGTCGAGTGGGTCAAGTGAACACGACGCCACTCGACGAATTTAACTTAGAAAATACTCGGAAAACTTTAGGTGTCGAGTGATCTCGACGTCATTTGAAAAGGCGTCGAGTGAGCTCGACGAAAAATACTCGGGAAACTTTAGGCGTCGAGTGATCTCGACGCCATTCGACGAAGCGTCGAGTGAACTCGACGCCCTCAACGCAGCGTTGAGTGGTCTCAACGCACTCGACATCGTGTTACATAGATGACGCGGGATGGTGTTGGCGTTGAGTGGTCTCAACGCCACTCAAAGCCTTAACTTGGAAAAGTATGGAATACTGACGGCGTTCAGTGGTGTTTACACCACTCAACGCGGTGTTAAGTGGTGTCGACACCACTCAACACTTTTACTTAAGATTGCTGACGACGTTGAGTGGCGTTGAGACCACTCAACACCGCGTTAAGTGGCGTTGAGACCACTCAACGCCGCGTTGAGTGGCGTTGAGACCACTCAATGCTTTGACTTAGGATTGCTGGCAGCGTTAAGTGGTGTCAACACCACTCAATGCCTTGACTTAGGATTGCTGGCGGCATTGAGTTGTGTTAACACCCCTCAATGCCTTGACTTAGGATTGCTGGTGGCGTTGAGTGGTGTCAACACAACTCAACGCAGCGTTGAGTGGTGTCGACACCACTCAACGCTTTTGTCTGGAGTGCTGAAGGCATTGAGTGGTGTCGACACCACTCGACGCTTTTGGACATTGAGAATTCTTCAGTCTAAGAAAAGCTGTGTTGGCCGGTTCATTTCTTTATACCGGCTGAACCCGGTTCAGGATAAAATATTGATGGGACATTTGGGATCTATCTCTACAACAAATCTATTCCTCATTTCAAGAAAACATATTTATGAAAATAATTGGCAGTCCATTACATGGCTGACACGTGGAAGCATGGGGGGATAATCATTCTCAATAACGGTCGGCCATGCCCAATCACTCCTCTTAAGTCAAAGCCATTAAACCAGCCAACCTCACCTCCATTCCACCCCACCATCACCTTCAGTGAACCCTAAGGAGTAGAGGATTAGCCGGAGGAATCAGCAAACGATCTAGCTCGCCGGAGCAAGGGTCGGCCATGGCGCATCATCACCAAACCCGCCGTCAAGCTCGTCTAAGGGTCTGTTTCCCCTCCCCTCCTTCTGTGCTAGCTGTCTAGCTCTTTTAGGAGAGATATTGGGCTCAAATGAGCCTGATGCCATGTGAGAGGGAGCATGCCAAGCATTTCTCCTTGCTCGGGTTCGCTAGAGGAGCCACCTCCGACGGCCATGCGGCCGGGAAACGCAAGCCACCACTTCAATGGAGGTGGTGGTGACTGTTGGAACACCCTATTACTATTTGGGTCAGGATGACTATATTTCTATAGGGATTTTGTGTTGTGACCTCCTTGTTGTTATAAAGGTCACATAGGTTAGTTAGATTCGACTTCAGCTCGACGCAGAGTCTACTTCAGCTCGACGCAGAGTCGACCTCAGCTCGACGCTGAGTCGACCTCAGCTCGACGTGGAGTCGACCTCAGCTCGACGTTCCGTCAAGCCCAGTTCTGCTTTCTGAAACCACTCTCTGGCCGACGTGTGTCGTGCTCAGATCGACGTTTTATTGTGAGCTCGACGTTTCCCAGGCTCCCGTCAGTTTTGAATAGGAATTCAAATTCCTTCTGTCAGAACAATTAATGCTGAAGATTTATTGGCCGTTACAGCAAATCTGGTGCATGGCTCAAGGAATTTTCTAAGGAATGTTTGCCTAGCACTTCCTTTTGAGACATGGACATTTAAGGAAAGCATTTAATGCTGGCTGCCAACGGCTATCAAAGACTCAGAAGAAGAATTCAGAGATATTATTCTATCAGTCAACAGAGAACTACAATTCTTCATCATCTTGCTCTCTGTGATATTCATTCAAGCTTACACACAGGAATTCTGATTGCTTCAGACACAACCATCCAACTTGTTTGGATCATCTTTTGCTGGAGTAGATCAGATCATTGAAGACCTGTCACCCTTGTGCAAAGCTCTCCTTCCTGAACTACTTCTTGATCTCAGGGGGAGCTCTGACAACATCAACAGATCCACTTTGCTTCTCTCTACTTATTGATAGAGAAGACACTATCAGCTTTTTCTTTTTCTTTCTGTACAGGGTTTTAACTCCCTTCAAAAGTTACCTTTGGTTTTGCTGAAACCTGGTCAAAAATCAGCCCCTTTGGTTTGTGAGAACCTGGTCAAAAACTCTCTGGTGCTCAAGACACCTGATCAACTCATCTTGAAGTGGATTCCTATCAAGGGTGATAGAAGAGTGGACTACCCAAGATTTTGGGGAACCACTATAGCTCCTTGTGTATTCTGGTTGCTTGTTTCTTTGTGTTTTGCTTTGTGCTGTGATTCTTTTCTTACTTTGATTAATTGCTATAGCACCATACACTAAGTAAATCTAAGCCTTCTCTCCATACAAGTTTTAATTTGCAAAACTATTTTAAATCACTCTATTCACCCCCCCCCCCGCCCTCTAGAGTTAGGATTGATCTTATCCCTCACTTTCAATTGGTATCAGAGGGAGGTTGATCATTCATACAGGCTAACACCTGGATCAAAAGAAGGCAAGGATTAAACTTTACATGAATTCATTTGATGAGGACATCTTTAATTCTGTGTTGACAGATTGTCCAAGGCCTCCCACAGAAACAAGTGCATCAGCTGTTCCTCCTCCTTCAGGAACTGATGCTGACATAAGAAAGTGGAAGGCAGCAGATGCTAAATCCATGAACATCTTGGCTCAAACCATGTCAGATGACATTTTCCAGAAAGTAGCTGAATGCAATACTGCCAAAGGGATCTGGGAAAAACTTTCAGAAATTGTATCAGGTTCTGCAGATGAAAGAAAGGATAGGAGATCCTACCTCATCATCCAGTATGAGAACTTCAAAAAGGCAGAGTCTGAGTCAGTTGCTGACATGTACAACAGACTGAGTCTAATCATCAGTGAGCTTAGATCACTAGATAAGGACATATCTCTCACTGAGATAAATGACAAGATACTGACTTGTTTCCCTAGCTCTTGGGACTCAAGAATCTGGTCAATTAAAGATGGAAGGAATGTCTGTGAGTTATCCATAGAAGCTCTTCTAGGAAAGCTCAAGAGTTATGAGCAATTCATTAAGAAGAGAGAAGAAGAGCAGAAGATATCCACAACAACTGAAAAGGTTGAGAAAACCATAGCCTTCAAGGCACAGGAAGAACAACCTAAAGAAAAGGTGTTGGGAAATGAAGAGCTTATGAGCCTACTTGTCAAAAGGTTCAATAAGCTGAATAAAAAGAACTTCAGAAGATGGTCATCCAAAGACAAAGACAAGCCAAGGTATGACAGATCTATTAATAAAGATATTATCTGTTTTGGCTGCAGGAAACCAGGACACATTGTCCCCAACTGTCCAGAAAATCAAGATAAGGACAGAAGGGACAAGAAGGAAAGAAAAGATAAAAGGAAGGATAAGGAGTCAAGGAAGTACCATGACAAGCCTTCCTCCAGCAACAGCAAGCACACCAGAAAAGGATTTGTGGCTGAATCCTGGAGTGACTCTGATGAGTCTGATTCATCATCCAGCTCTAGTGATGATGAGGATGATGCAGAAGAAAAAGGATTCTGCATGATGGCCATCAATGCATCTCAAAAGAATACTGATTCAGAGCTTGATGCTGACCACCTATCTGATCAGGAACTTACTGAGGATCAGGTAATAGATTCATTTGATTTTAATTCTGATGAATTTAAATCTGAGTTCAAATCTATGTGCGTTGACTTGATTGAATCTCAAAAGTTAATTATAACTCTTAGAGAACAATTGGTTGAATGCAAATCCATTAACTCAGATAATCTTAGACTCTTAGAAGAGTTGAAGCAGTGTGGGGAGGATATAGATTCACTGAAAGGTGAACTATCTAAGGCCAAACAATTTGAAGAAACCCTTAATGGGAGAAGTATCAAATTAATGGACATCACAAGTACAGTGAACTCAAGATTGAATGGTTCACTGGGCTTGGGTGCTTCATCCAGCCAACCCATAGTGCTGACAACTCCAATCAAATTTACCAGTGACAAAGGTAAAGGAGTCTTGATAGTGGCTAGGAAGAATGCTGACTTAACCCAGGAAACTGGACAAAAAACGTCGAACGAAGCTCGACGGAGGTCGAATAGAGCTCGACGTAATCGCAAGAAAACGTCGAACTCAGGTCGACGCCTTCTACCTTCTGAACAAAGCAAGACTTCGCCGTCGAATGGAGCTCGACGCACTCACCAGAGTCCGTCGACCGAAGCTCGACGTGCGTCGAGCCAAGTTCAGAGCAAAAGTCAGTTCTCAGGGGTTAATTCAAGATTTAATTCCAGCTCCACATCTCATCACTTTAACCCTTATGCTGAATGGATAATGCCTCCTAGGAGATATCATCCTGTAGGCTATAAGAGTCAACCTGAGATGTCTTTTATTTCAGAATTTAAAGGATATCAAGAAAGGCCCAAGGTAAACTGGGTCAAAAACAATTGATTTGTTGTATGTGCAGATAAAGACCTATCCAATTGAGAACCAGCAGTGGTACTTGGACAGTGGGTGCTCAAAGCACATGACTGGCAACAAGGAGAACCTTGTGTCCTTCAAAGCCAAACATGGACCCAAAGTAATCTTTGGAGATTCAAACTTTGGACAAACAAAAGGCTATGGCCAAGTCAAGATAGGGTCAATTACATTCAAGAAAGTGGCCTATGTGGAAGGACTAAAGCACAACTTAATCAGCATCAGCCAGCTATGTGATGCTGGTTATCAGGTTTGGTTTACCAACTCAGCATGTAATATTGCATTAAATAACAACATTATTTTAATTGGTAATAGACAAGATAACATATATCTAGTTGATTTCAATTCATCTAAAGTAGATATTTGTTTATTTAACTCCCTTAGCAAACCTAATGAACTATGGCATACAAGATTAGGACATGTGAACCTTAGAACCATTGCTAAGTTATCCAAAGACAACCTTGTTAGAGGACTACCTTCTGGTCCCTACAAGAAGGAAGGACTTTGCAAGGCTTGTCAATTAGGCAAGCAAACTAAAAATAGTTTCAAGTAACTTAATAAGAGTGATTCACCTAGAATTTTGTACTTATTGCACATGGACCTTTTTGGACCAATTAATGTACAAAGACTAGGAGGGAAATCTTATGCTTTAGTAGTTGTAGATGACTTCTCAAGATTCACTTGGGTATTCTTTCTGAGAAATAAGTCTGATAACTTCAAGATTTTGACAGATTTTCTCAAAGGCATACAGATTGAGTTCAATACTCACATTGCCCTGATCAGAAGTGATCATGGGACAGAGTTTGATTCTCTTCTTATGCTAGAGTTCTGTCAGAAGGAAGGTATCAGGCACACTTTCTCAGCTCCGAGAACTCCGCAACAAAATGGGGTAGTTGAGAGGAAAAATAGAACCCTTATTGAATCTGCCACAACATTATTGACAGATGCTCACCTTCCTCTAACCTTTTGGGCAGAGGCTGTGAACACCTCCAACTATGTTTTGAATAGAAGCCTGATACACAAACTGAAGGGTAAGACTCCCTATGAGTTACTTAAAGGGAAGAAACCTAAAGTAAATTATTTCAAAATTTTTGGTTGCATTTGCTTCATTCACAATAATGACAAGAAATACCTAGCTAAATTTGAAGCCAAAGCTGATGAAGGAGTGTTTCTGGGATACTCCATGATTAGCAAGGCTTATAGGGTTTTTAACAAGTGCTCTAATAAAATTGAAGAATCCATGCATGTTACATTTGATGAAACTAATATGTCTTATAAGGAGAAGGAGACTTCTACCATAAGCAATTTGCAGGAACATTCAATTTCAGAAAATCTGAAGCAGCTTACCATCACAGACAAAGATTCATTACCTTCAACAATTCAACAAGACGTTGAACTTAGTGACAATGAAGAGGAATCTCAGGTTTTGGAAAGCTCAAATGGTCAACAAATTGAAGAACCAGTTGTTGTTCCACAAGAGGAAACAACAACACAGGTTGATGCACCATCAACACCCCTTGTTGATTTAGTAACAGCAAGAGATCACCCAATTTCACAAGTAATTGGAGATATCTCAGTAGGTGTGCAAACAAGGAATCAAGTTAATCACAATATTATGCACACTTGCTTTCTTTCTTAAATTGAGCCTCAAACAATACAAGATGCAGAGCAAGATCCAAACTGGATCATTGCAATGCAAGAGGAGTTGAATCAATTTGAAAGGAATAAAGTTTGGGAATTAGTACCAAGACCAAGGAACCAGCAAATTGTTGGAACTAAATGGGTATTCAGGAACAAGTTGGATGATCAAGGAATAATTGTGAGAAACAAGGCAAGACTTGTTGCACAAGGATATTGCCAAGAAGAAGGGATTGATTATGACCAAACCTTTGCACCAATTGCAAGGTTGGAGGCCATAAGAATCTTTCTTGCATATGCAGCTCACAAGAGATTCAAGGTATATCAGATGGATGTCAAGAGTGCATTTCTCAATGGAGACATCAAGGAAGAGGTTTATGTAAAGCAACCTCCAGGTTTTATCTCTCCAACCTCTCCTGATCATGTTTTTAAACTGCATAAAGCTTTATATGGTCTCAAGCAAGCTCCTAGAGCATGGTATGAGACCTTAGCTCATTTTTTATTGGAAAATGATTTTAAAAGGGGTAGAGTAGACCAAACTCTCTTTATTAGAACCCATAGGTCCCATATCCTACTAGTACAAATTTATGTAGATGATATCATATTTGGGTCTACTGATTCAAACTTATGAAAAAAGTTCTCACAACTTATGTATTCAAAGTTTGAAATGAGTAGCATGGGTGAGCTTGCTTTATTTCTAGGATTGCAAGTTAAACAACATGTGGATGACATTTTTATTTCTCAAACCAAGTATGCAAGAGAACTGGTTAAGAAATTTGGAATGTCTGAAGCATCTCCTATGAAAACACCTATGCCTACAAATGTTGTTTTAGATGCTGATGAATCTGGAAAACCAGTTGATCAGACAAACTATAGAGCAATCATTGGCTCATTACTTTATCTAACAGCTAGTAGACCAGACATAATGTTTGCTACATACATTTGTGCTAGATTCCAAGTAAGCCCTAGAGAGTCACACCTCACATTAGTTAAGAGGATTCTTAGGTATGTAAACAGTTGTCCTAATCTAGGTCTCTGGTATCCACATGACTCAGGATTTGATCTAACTGGATTTTCAGATTCTGATTATGCTGGATGTAGAGTAGACAGGAAAAGCACCAGTGGAACTTGTCAATTCCTTGGTGATAGACTTGTCTCCTGGTTTTGTAAGAAACAAACTTCTGTGTCCACATCAACTGCTGAAGCTGAATACATGGCTGCAGGCAGTTGTTGCTCACAGATTTTGTGGATTCAAAACCAGCTCCTAGACTATGGCTACAACTTAGAGATGTCTAAAATTTTTTGTGATAATACTAGTGCAATTTGCATTGCACAAAATCCAGTTCTCCATAGTAGGACTAAGCACATAGAGATCAGACATCACTTCTTAAGGGATAATGTAGAAAAGAAGAAAATTGCACTAGAATACATTTCCACTGAATTACAAAGAGGAGATATTTTCACCAAGCCCTTGGATGAAAAGAAGCACTTCTTCTTCCTCAATCAGTTGGGAATGCTAGATGGAGACAGTATAAATTAAAACTCCAAGATTTTGAAACCCATAATTAACAGGAATAGGAAAAATTTCATTTTAAAATTCCTCTGTCTTAGTGGTTTCTTTGAGCTCTGAACTAAGCTCGACGCTGCGTCGAACTAAGATCGACGGTCCGTCGCCCTCAAAAGCGTCGAACGTCGACCTCAACTTCTAGCGTTGAACTAAGTTCACAGCTCCCTGGCTTCTTGAGTTTTTCTCCTTTTGGTCGACGCCTTCGTTCAACGTCGACCTGAGCTCGACGTATAGCATCAGCCCAAGCGTCGAACGTCGACCTAAGCTGCACGCTGTTGAGCCGTTTCAGTTCCCCTAGAGCCTTAGAGCGTCGACTTGAGCTCGACGTTCTTTCCATTTCTGCGTCGAACCCTAGTATAAAATCATTCTTCTCCGTCGTTCGCAGTTGCGCTCTCATATTTTCTGCTCAAGCTTTCTCCCTCCAAATCTTTTACTCTTGATCTTGGAAGGTATCTTTTTGCAGGATAATGGCAATCGCTGCAGGTGCATTGGCGGCAATGAAGTTTGATTCAGGTTTTGACATCGACATCGACTCCTTTGATGGATCATCGCAGAATTTTCTGGATATTCTGGAGCTATTCAAAGAGCAGCACCTGGTTAACTTCATGACAACCAGGATTCCTCTTCCAGAATCTGAAATCAAAGAGTGGATTTTTACTGCAGTGAATTCAGATAACAGTACGATGACTGGAACAATTTCAGGGAATGAGGTAGCCATTTCTCCTCAAATCATTTCAGAGGTTTTCGGTTTTGCCGTTGGAGATGATGAGATAGAACTCTCTGTGGAAGAGTTTGCTGTGATGCTAGACAGAATGGGGCATAATTCTGGTAACCCCTCTAAACTTTTAAAACTTAACCTAGCTATTGAGTTTAGGCTATTAGCAGATATCACAGGCAAGGTAATTTGTGCAAAGAGGACTGCACATGATGCCATTACTAGGCATCAGTTTTGCATTATGGCTGCAATTTTGGATAAGAAGCATCCCAATTGGGGTTTGATTGTTTTTGATATGATTAAGAAGAAAATGGATAAGAACTTTGTCCACTTTGGAAGGGTTCTTGGTTTGATTCTGAACCACTGTTACCCTCAGTTGCTTGTGTCCTCAAAGAAGCACATCAATGCTTCTAAGAGGCTCACTTGTGCACTGATTGGCAAGTGGGACAGGAAGATTGTGAACTCCAGGGCAGCTGCAGCAATGAGGACTTCTGCAGACACCAGGACTGTAGAGGTCACTCTTCCTCAGTCTACTGGCCCAGAAGCAAGGGTTTTGCCATCTTCCTCCATCATCCTCCCATCCTCTTTCATTCCAACAACAACAATCATCTCATCCACTCAACCCATCCCTTCATCCATTTCTACTATTGCATCCTCCATTCCACCACTCATCACTTTCCATCCCCTCCACTATTCTCCTCCCATGAGCTTGGACTCTTCATCTCATGAGGACATCCTTTCCCTTGACATTCATGATGAATCCTTCATGGATGCCTCTCCCTCCTCTCCTCATGACTTCCACCCTTCATCAACATTTTCAGAACTTCTCCTATCCTCCATCCATGAATCAGCTATCCCTCCCATGTCTGCACCACCAACAACATCTTCTACCTTCACCTTCTCTACTGCTCCCTCTACCTCTACTCAAGTCCCACTTGAGCAAGTAGATCTTTTGCCTTTGGCCAATAAGCTTTTTGATATTTTGGCCCCTAGGCTCTCCTCTCTATTGGATGCCAAGCTGGCTCCTCTAGTCCTTTCCCTGAGCTCTCTCTCTGCCTCAGTCCCATCCCTCTCATCCTATCTGGCATGCCCTTCTTCTGGGGGCCTAGAGTCAACTGCCACTGATTCTAGGCAGGGGGAGATGTCAGCAGAAGAAGAGCTGCAGCCTTCAGCAGTACAGGTAGTATAGGTTTCTTCAGAGACAGTTTCAGCAGTAGAAGTTCAGATGACCTCTGAGGCTCCTCCTCAAGGTTCAGTTTAGATGATCAGTAGTGCCTTAGACTTTCAGTCCTTGGCATCTTCTGTCCAGAGCTTCTACCTTCCAGCACATCTTCACCTCAGAAACTACAGCCTCCTGACTCCTCAAGAAGACCTGTCTAGGGCCATTGTCCCTTTTCAGAAGATCATTCCATCCTCCTTGGCTGTTGATGCCATGATCCTTGATGAAGCAGTGGTAGCTGTGGCTCCTGCTTGTGATGATGTTGTTGTTGAAGCAGTAGTAGCTGCTAAGACTGTTCCCTCAGAAACATCAGGTGAATTGATTGAGACACCAGATGAAGTTGAGACCATTGTCTCCCAAGTTCTTCAGGAACTAGCCACCTCAGCCTCTATGGCTCCTGAGGCTATTTCCTTTCCTGCAGTGTTAGACTCCTATTCTACACTGCCAGTAGACCTTCCTCCAGTTACTTCTTCAGCTGCTCCAGCCCCCATCAATTTTCCTATATCAAAGAGAACTTACATAGATCCTTATGATGAATCTCAAAGCTCAGAGGATGAATTTGCAACTGATTCTGATGACTCTTCTGCAACCATTGCAAGGAAGAGGAAAGCAAGATCCAAAGCAATGAAAAGAGTTCCATTGGCTAGATCCACAGATCATGACATCCCTTACTACATCAAGTACAACTGTGAAATCACTGAGCCCTGGATGCAATACTCTCTAAACCAAAGAAAGGCAATGAAGAAGAAAATAAAGTTCAATGAAGGCCCCTCCAAGCCTGTCCATCAGCCTCCACCTCCACCTCCTCCAGATGCAAGTGCAAGTGCAAGCCTCTCTTCCAATCCTGCCCCATCATCTCTGCATGGCAAGACCTATCAGTCAAGAAGATCCCAAGGGAATAATCAGCAAAGGGGAAACCAGCAAAGAGGATACAATAGAGGCAGGCAGTCCAGAGGAAGATCAGGATCTCAACCTTACAAAAGGGGAGGACCCATTGATCCAACCTCTGGTCCCTATCCTTACAGACCCAGAGTTGACTTCATTCCAAGAACTCATCAAGAACACTCTGCCAACATATATGAACCAGCTATTCCTTTTGAAGATCCTACTAAAACTCCAGCTTACTGGAAGGCCAGGATGACTGAGATGGCTGCTCTGAATGAGATTGACAGAGCTAAAGAAAGAGGTCTGGACACCTCTCACATCAGCACCATGTCAGATGAAAGGAGAGAAGAATTGGAGAAATACAACTCAAAGAAATTCTTTGATTCTGATAAGTATATGCAGCTTCATCCTGCAGCTGTACCAGCTAGTGGAAAAGGTCAGAAATCCTTAGGTGCAGCTGAAGATTACAGATCCAAGAAGGATGCTACAAATCCTAACAGGGAAATTATCTTCAAGGGAAGTGATCAAGACAAAGCTCCAAAGGAAAAGTAATGTAAGGTGTTTTATTTCTTTTTCTCTGCTGGATACATGACATTAAACATTATTGCTGCTATATAGTGTTATATATATGCTGTTTTATTCTGTCATATGTCTGGTTGTATTTTATTCAGCTTTGTTTTTCTTTACTTCTTTTTGAATCCCTAAATTCATGTAAATAGTAATCCTAATCCAAATAGGGGGAGATTGTTGGAACACCCTATTACTATTTGGGTCAGGATGACTATATTTCTATAGGGATTTTGTGTTATGACCTCCTTGTTGTTATAAAGGTCACATAGGTTAGTTAGAGTCGACTTCAGCTCGACGTAGAGTCTACTTCAGCTCGACGCAGAGTCGACCTCAGCTCGACGCTGAGTCGACCTCAGCTCGACGTGGAGTCGACCTCAGCTCGACGTTCCGTCAAGCCCAGTTCTGCTTTCTGAAACCACTCTCTGGCCGACGTGTGTCGTGCTCAGATCGACGTTTTATTGTGAGCTCGACGTTTCCCAGGCTCCCGTCAGTTTTGAATAGGAATTCAAATTCCTTCTGTCAGAACAATTAATGCTGAAGATTTATTGGCCGTTACAGCAAATCTGGTGCATGGCTCAAGGAATTTTCTAAGGAATGTTTGCCCGGCACTTCCTTTTGAGACATGGACATTTTAGGAAAGCATTTAATGCTGGCTGCTAACGGCTATCAAAGACTCAGAAGAAGAATTTAGAGATCCTATATTAAAAACACTCTAACTATATGTCTACACCCTAGTCCCATACTAAGTGGCGGATGGACATGAGGAGCTGCACACATGCCGTAGGTTGGGGTGTTAATCCCATATGCATACAAAAGATGACTCTCAACATAGCACTCTTTCCCCTAGTGCCGCGCAAGGCCCCATTGGAACCCTCCCCGGTTAATGACAAGGCATGACTTAGAGGTTAGGTCTCTAATGCACATAATCCTACGCCCTCGCTAATGTGAGACACAAACTAGGTGTAAATAATCATGGATATACTAAGCATTTAGGTCTAAGGATGAATTCATAAACTATGACTTTTATGTAAAAATGATTTTTTTTAATTATAGTTAATTTTAAAGTCACATAGTTATTATGAATTTAAATTTTAATCTTTCAACTTTTAAAATTCTTTTTAAATTATTAATTGTAAGTTTTAGATAAAAATTAGAAGCATACAAACAATACTGAAGCATACCAATACACCAAACATAATACCAATATCCAAACATATGATTCATAATTCCTAAGTGTGGTTGAAATAATAAATTTTAGATTAATTCTTGATATATCATGAATTTTGATTTATGAATAGAATGAATTTAAGAATAGGATATCAGCTAGTCATAATCGATCATAGTGGTGTACATGAAGTTCATATTCATCCTTTTTAATTAATTTTAAGTGAAAGCTTGTAAGGTGATTAATATGTATAATTCTTTTCAGCTCAATTAAATCCACTTTTGAAAATAATTTCATTAATATATCTTGATAATATCAATTAAGAGATTCAATGTTAAATTTATAATGATATTATAAGACAATTATAGGCAATGAATTTAATAAGTATGCATACTAGAGATATAAGATAGTTAGGCCAGTTGAAAATAGTATGACTTTTTATTCAATTTCATTTATTTCATTTAAGAATTTAGGCTCAATAAGTTAAAGTCATATATCAAAATATATAAAGTGATCATAATACGTGTTGGCTTAAAGAAAAATAAAATAAAAATAAAAATAATAAAATAGATATTAAGCAAATCATGAAGTAGAATTTTGTTTATTTCATTTTGATTTATTTCTACTTCACGCATTTGATTGGATACTAATAAATAAGTGATTTTTGAATCCAAAGGGGACCACGTGTGATGGTTCCTTTGGGTATCCAAAGATAGCGTGTTGGCTTATGGGGAGACAAGTATGAATTGGCCTTTTCAAGTGTAGTTGATGCACCATTTTTAAATTTGGGCCTCCAGTCATACTTTGGTTTAATATGTTTCAAATTTCCATAGTTAAGAAAATGATGTTTATAATTATAGTGATTTTTAAAAGTATTATTAATAGGAACTTTGTGAACATTTAATTTAGAATTGAGAGAAAATTGATTTTATGAAAGATAGTGATAGTTGTTTGAAAAATAATGCATTGAAGATTTATGAGTTTTGAAATTATTTTTCAAATTATCATTGAGTTGTTTTTCATTTTCACTCTTCTTTTTATACATACTTTTATTTAAAATTATAGTAAAAGCTTTACATAATTTTGAAGATAAACTAGAAATAAAAGATTTTTTATTACTTGAAATTTTTTCCACAAATAATTTTAATGATTCTAGTTTATTCATTATAGCATTGTTTTCTTTTATCAATTTTTCATTATGCTCTTTTGAAATTAAAAGTACTTTTTCAAATTCCTTGAATCTTTCTTTAAGATCATTGCAATCATAACAAGGTGTAGAAATTTAAACTATAGAGCATGAAAGAGAATTTGATACATCAATATGAGATTCTAGTTTAGCGTTTGCTTTTAAACTTATATTTTCTAAACGCAATTTTGAATTATCATTTTTCAATTTCTTAATTTTACGTTTGGCAATTTCAAGCATACAAAATGTAGAAATAGAATTTGTTACGAAAAGTGATTTTGATTTACATACAGTGCTATAAGATGAGGAAAGATTTGAACATAAATTTCCTTTGACATCGTCTTGGCATTCCTCTTCCATAAATGAATTTTTATCTTCTCTTTCGGACGATGTGTTCACTTCTTCCAATCCATCTAACGTGCACTCCATGGATTCATCAAAGGAGGAGTTTTCTTGAATACTTAAGCAATCATTCATATTTTCCATGTCTTGTACTTGTTTTGTCCCTGTGGATAAAGAATCATAAGTTTCTTCAAGAAATTTCCAAACTTCATAACTAGAAGAAAACATATATATTTATTTAAAAATATTTTTATCTAGTCCACAAAATAAACTATATAAGGATTTAGCATTTAAAATCATTTCATTTCTATTTAAAATAATTGAGGGCTCTTTAATTATAATATTCTAAACTTTTTCATCTAAAGATTTAAGAAAATTTTCCATTAAAATTTTCCACCATTTATAGTTTTCACCCATAAACAATGGTGGTGCTAAAAATTTTTCATTTATTAAAATTTCATCACCTCTAGTGGTTGCGAGATCATGAAGCACCATTATTCTCGGTTGTGAAGCCGTTTTGGAATAACCTCCTCTGATACCAATTATTTGATCTTACAACGCCCTTAGAGGGGGGGTGAATAAGGGTTGATAATATTTATTTCTTAATCTTAATTTACTAGGTGCAATACGTAAAGAAAATGATATTAATTTTTCATAATAAAACTAAACACTTAGAAATAAACAAGAACAAAAATGATAATCTTTCATTTCATAAGTGATAAACCAATATACAAGATATCTCTATGAAGATAGAGATTAAGGCTTATGAAAAATATAGTTAACTTTTGATTTTGCCGGTCCTTCAACCAAGAACTGACAAGCTAAAGCGTATCTCTCCCAAGAGCTTGCTACTAGCCTCCCCCTAGATCTAATCCCGATCTAGACGCTACACACTAGTGTTAGAATCGAACTAAAACAAGCCGGAAATGGTTTAACTGAAACTTTATTATCAGAAAAAGGTATCTATTACAAAGGTATGCCCTCCCTTATATAAAATGGAGGAGAGATGAGAGAATACAAATAAGAGATGTGGGACTAAAAAATTACAGGACTAGGCGGACTATACAGAACAAACCGCACAAGACGCGCGGTTAGAAAGAAGGGCTAACCGTACGGCTACTACCAGAGAGAAAGAGAGATCGCCAGGGGAGACCGCTAGACCGCCCGGTCTCCAAGCCGGCTTAGACAAACGGCTAGACCGCTCGGCTACCAGACAGCAACAGCACATCAACCAACCTGCTGAAGGGAAACCGCCAGACCGCCCGGTCTTCAACCCGCCAAGACAGACCGCCAGACCGCCCGGTCACCAACTTCAACACTCCCCTCAAGCTGGAGCATATATATCGATCATGCCCAGCTTGTTACAAATATGAAGAAATGAGGCAGAAACTGGCTTGGTGAAGATGTCAGCCAGCTCTTTATCAGAAGTGACAAAGGGAGTACAAATTTGTTCCTTTAAGATCTTTTCACGAATGAAATGACAGTCGACCTCAATGTGCTTGGTTCTTTCATGGAAGACCGAATTTTTGGAGATGTATATGGCAACCTTGTTATCACAGAACATAGGTAGAGGATGGTTATAGACCTCTCCTAAATCTAGCATGAGAGCCCGTAGCCATTTTAACTCACAAGTGGTCGACGCCATACTGCGATGCTCAGCTTCTGCACTAGACCTAGAGACAACAAACTACTTCTTGCTCTTCCAGCTCACCAGATTTCCCTCAACAAAGGTGCAAAAACCCGAGGTTGACTTGCGATCCTCTTTGTCATCAGCATAACTTGCATCTGAGTATGCTTCAACCCTCAGATGACCATTCTTCTGAAAAAGTAATCCTTTCCCAGACGCTGCTTTAACATACTCCAAGATCCGCAAGGTGGACTGTAGATGGCACTCCCTAGGTGCTTGCATGAATTGACTCACCTTGCCCACAACATAGGAAATGTCGGGCCTTGTCACTGTGAGATATATGTGCTTACCAACCAGACGCCTGTACCGCGAACTATCTAAAAGAGGAGGTGAATCATCTGTCTAGGTTTTGTCTTCTCCAGTTGCTATGGGGCATCTGGCAGGTTTTGCTCCAGTCAATCCTGCCTCTTTTAAAAGATCAAGGGCATACTTACGCTGGGAGAGAACTAATGAGTCGGGCTTCCGAGAGATTTCGATCCCCAGAAAGTACTTTGGAGAGCCCATATCTTTCGTGACCAGATGTTGATGAAGATGTTGCTTTGTCAGGGCTACCCCTTCCTGGTCATCGCCAGTGAGAAGAATATCATCAACATATACAACAAGAATAACCAGCCCTGAGGGGGTTTTGCGAATAAAGAGAGAGTGATCGGCATAGCTTCGCACAAAACCAACGGCCGCCACGATGCCGCTGAACTTGTCAAACCAAGCTCGAGGGCTCTGCTTGAGGCCATAGATTGCCTTCTTCAGCCGGCATACTCGTGTCTCCCCTTGAGAAACATACCCAGGAGGTTGCTCCATGTAGACGACCTCCTGAAGATCACCATAAAGGAAGGCATTCTTGACATCCAGCTGGGAAATCGGTCAATCCCTATTTATCGCCATAGAGAGAAGGACCCGGATAGTGCTGAGACGAGCCACGGGGGAGAAGTTGTCAAAGTAATCAACCCATAGGTCTGAGTAAATCCCTTAGCAATAAGGAGAGCCTTATAACGATCCACAGTGCCGTCTGGGCCAAATTTGACCACAAAGACCCAGCGACAGCCAAAAATATCAGTGCCGAAGGGAGGAAGAACAAGAGTCCAGGTACCCCGCTCAGTTAGGGTCGCCATTTCCTCATCCATGGCCATCTTCCAATGAGGAATAGCAAGGGCCTCCTGGTAGGAGCGGGGTGTGGCAGTGGCAGAGATAGCTAGTGCAAAAGCCCTGCGAGAAGGGGTAAGACGATCATATGAAACAATAGCAGCAAGGGGGTGAAGGGTACACGTCCGCACCCCTTTGCGAAGAGCTATAGGAAGATCCAGGTCAGCGGGTCCCTCGGCATCTGGAGCATCCGTGGCAGAGAGAGATGGCCCGGGAGTAGAGAGCGACGACGGCAGAGATGAGGGAGATGGTGGCGGAGAAATGGGAGAAAGAGGCGGAGTGAGAGGAGTGGACAGAGATGGTATAGGTGTGGAGATCGTAGTAGGAGATGAGGGAACGAAGGGAACAGTAAGAGAATCAAAAGCTTAGAGAAGAGAAGAGGAGTCAGCCGATAAGTATGAGGTATTCTCGAAGAAGGTGACGTCAGCAGAGACGAACTACTTACAAAGGACGGGATCAAAGCAACAATAACCTTTCTAAGTGGTGGAGTACCCCAGAAAGACACATTTGGTGGAGCGAGGGGAGAGCTTATCATGGGTGGCATAAGGGGCATGCACAAAGGCAGTGCATCCAAAGATTTGGAGAGGGAGAGGAAACGGTTCCTTGCCCGGATACAGAATGGAGAATTGGGTTTTTCCGTGTAGAACCGTGGAGGGAATGCGATTGATAAGGAAGCATGCAAGGAGAACATCATAGCCCCAATAGGAGCGAGGAACATGCATCTGGGTCATTAAGGTGCGAGCGACATCGAGGAGGTGACGATTTTTGCATTCTGCCACACCATTTTGTTGTGAAGTATAGACACAACTAGTTTGATGAATAATATCATTTTGCATGCAGAAGGTAGAAAAGTCATGACTGATATATTCTTTGGCATTATTAGATCAAAAAACTTTAATAGAAACATTAAACTAAGTTTTGATCATGAGATAGAAGGACGTCCATACAGAGAATAATTCGGAGCGATCTTTTAACAGATACACCCACAGGCAGCGAGAGAAATCATCAATGAACGTGACAAAATATGAACTACCCCGACCATCGGTAAGAGTAGGAGAAGGACCCCAAACATCGGAGTGGATGAGATCAAACGGACGGGTAGATCCACGAACGAGTTTTGGAGGAAATGAGGAGCGGTGATGCTTGCCAAGCTGACATGCCTCACAGTTGAGCGAAGGACTTTGTGGAGGAAGTTGGGGCAGAAGTTGACGAAGAAGACGTGGAGGAGCATGACCAAGGCGGAGATGTCATTGGATAAGATCTGTGGAGTTGGAGGAGAAGGTGGAGAAAGCAGAAATGTTATCCAAGAGGTATAGGCTGCCACTCTCAGTCCCAGTAGCAATCGTCCGTTGGGAGTCCGGATCTTGAAAAGAGCAAGAAATAGAAGTAAATGTGATGGAACATTATAATTGCTTGCACAGAGAGGTAACAGATAATAAGTTGCACGGAACTTGGCCACGTAGAGAGTATCCGCCAAGCGAAGAGACGGAGTGACATGAACTATCCCCGTCCCATGGACCGATGATGAAGAGCCGTCAGCGAGAATAACTGGGGGCAACCGATCATGTGTTTCTAGGAGAGAAAAACACTGGAGATTACCGGTTATATGATTAGTAGCACCGGTGTCGATCAACCATTTTCCTTGAGTAATGTGGGAACTACCAGAAGACGTGACCACCGAGGCGAACAGCTTTGAGGAGTATATGAAAGCCATGAAGGGAGGAACCAAAAACTGCAGCGATCACGGTGACAGCACAACAGCGGCAAGAAGGGCCACGACCAAGGTGCAGAGCAAGGCAAAGGAGAAGAAGAGGGAAGCACAAGCCGCGCGACTAAATCGGAGGTCGAGGCAACTAACAAGCAGGAGCGGCTAAAGGAAGAGCCGCATAGAGGAGATCAGGCCGCTGCGACTTAGAGACAGGTTGCAGGAACTAAGAGAGAGAGAGAGGCTAAGGAAGAAGGGCAGAGAGGCCTCCAAAACAAGGAAGAACACACGCGAACAGAGCGAAATCGCAGTGGTTAGAAAAAAGGAGATCTGCAGCGGTCACGATGATGCACACCATCGGCCAGAAAAGCAACGACCAAGCCGCAGAAAAAAGCAGAGGGAAATAAGTCGAGCAGCTAGAAAATAGCCTGCGCGAACAGAAGAAAGAGACACCCCGCGAATAGAGAGAAGTCCGCTGGGAGGCAAAAGCGGCGAACAAGGCAAACAGGTCACGAAAACAGGCCAGGGCGACTAGAGAAGAGGAGCAGCTAGAACGGAGGGCGCGATGACAAGCACAGGTCGCGACGAGAAGAAGGAGAAACAAAGAGGTCGTGCACACAAAGAGCAACGACATGGAGAAAAAGAAGCCGTGCGGACAGGGCACAGACCGAAAGAAATAAGCCGCGAGAATAGGTCGCGAGAAGAAGAATCAAGGCGCGGGGACAGGTCGCGCGATCAGAGAGGGCGCATAGAATCAGGCGTATAAAATTGAGTCCTCTGATACCATGTTAGAATCGAACTAAAACAAGCCGGAAACTGTTTAAACTGAAACTTTATTATCATAAAAAGGTATCTATTACAAAGGTATGTCCTCCCTTATATAGAATGGAGGAGAGATGAGAGAATACAAATAAGAGATATGGGACTAAAAAATTACAGGACTAGGCGGACTATACAGAACAAACTGCACAAGCCGCACGGTTAGACAGAAGGGCTAACCGCACGGCTACTACCAGAGAGAAAGAGAGATCGCCAGGGGAGACCGCTAGACCGCCCGGTATCCAAGCCGGCTGAGACAAACGGCTAGACCGCTCGGCTACCAGATAACAACAGCACATCAACCAACCTACTGAAGGGAAACCGCCAGACCGCCCGGTCTTCAACCCGCCAAGACAGACCGCCAGACCGCCCGGTCACCAACTTCAACAACTAGGCAGCGATTACTACCTAAGCCGCACAAGGACTTAGACGCCACGCACAAGGCCGCGATTTTCACCTAAGCCACACAAGGACCTAGACGTCACACACAAGGCGGTGATTTCCTCCTAAGCCACGTAAGGAATTAGACCCCACACACAAGGTAGCGATTTCTCTACCGATTACAAAGATGATAAGATAAGTTACAAAATAGAAATTCAGAACAAAAACTCCCTCAAAATAAAGCTCTGAAGACGACGTCGAATCCTTGTAAAGATTTCCCGAGATGTTGCACATGAACCGTTTCTCCTTCGCTCTTGAATGTTCTTAGGAAAATGAGAGTTTTCTAAAGGCTGGAGCTCTCTGTATCAGTTACATGAGAAGGAACACTCCAAAGTCTGTAATCCTTGATCTCCACAAAAAATGAATCACTTTTATATTTTAACGATATTGCTCGGCGACATTAACTATCGTCGATCGGCGATATCCTATCTGGCTGCCATTTGTTCCATGATTCTGAGATTTTTGTGAGATGATTTGATCGCGGAGCTATTGCCGGGCAACAGTGGCTATCGCGGGGCGATAGTGGCTATTGCTGGGCGATAGTGGCTATCGCCTGACAACATCTCCTTTTCACTTTTGCCGTCCGGACCATTTCCAGATTGTAGATAACTTTGTTCTCATTCCGAAATGGGGTGGCACGTTCCGTAACTCCTCCCGGATTGAAAGTTATGGTTATTTGAAGTTTAGCACACAAAACTCATCATTTTGTTTTTTTCTGAAGTGTACACACCCTTGGATCATGCCCATGACTGAGGACTTGTCTCCTCATTCAACCTGTATAACCTGTACACTATAAACACACAAAATAGTCGATCAAATACATCACGGTATTTGTTATTCTCAAACCAAGAGATGCGGAATGCAAGCTCCAACATGTTGTTCTCCGCTTCGTCCTCCCGCTCGGTACCTAGGAGTTGCGGTGGTGAGCCGAGGACAAAATGGCTTAGTCTTTATAACTAACGGTCGGTTGTGACCGTATCAATTTAGGAGCTCGAGGAGCTGGAGCTCCAGCATGATGAGGTGGCAGGACATGAGGAGTTGACACCACCTACTACTACTTCTACTACAACCCAGCATCAGGTGAAGACACGTGTACTGATGATAGATTAGCTTCCACTTGGTTAGATTTTGTGTGAGAGAGATTGATTACTATGTACTGGGCATAAGACCTTTTCTCTTGCATTCTGTACTCGTTGTGGACTATTGGATCTCTCATTTTACTTATATTATGCTGATTCTTTGATGTGGACTTGATGTATAATTGCTTATATTGCTTCTCTTCTCGATTGGCCGATAGGTTGAATGATTGTACTAGCCGGCAGGATCAGCGTCTTGCGGTTGTCGACTAGCCTGTGTGTGCTAAGTGTCACCATAAGGCGAAGGTTCTGGGTATAAGACTGGGAATCCCCCTTGGTAGGGGGTGGGGGTCTTACAGGTAGCTAGGCTCAGGGATGAGCTAGCTATTCGGTTCGAGATGAAGGATTTGAGTGAGCTCCATAACTTCCTTGGACTCGAGGTTGAAAGGAATAAGAGCGGGGTACTCGTCTCTCAAAAGGGTTATGCTGAGCAGATCATTCATCGATTTATCTTGAGGGAGGTAAAGAGTAGCTCTACTCTACTAGATTGTGGCTTGAAGCTTTGACGAGATGAGGGGAGGATTCTTCCGGATCCCTTGGTGTTTCAGGCTCTGGTCAGGAGCTTGATTTACATGACGATTACAAGGCCATACATTGCCTATGCTATAGGCCGGGTTAGTCGTTATATTGTAGAACCAAGGAATCCTCATCTGATAGCGACAAGGAATATTCTGAAGTATGTGAAGTTTACTTCTGATATGGGACTCCTGTATAGGAGGGACACGGGTTTTTCTCTACATGGTTACACTGATGCTGATTATGGGGGAGACTCAGACGATCGAAAGTCGACGTCTGGTCATGTTTTCACATGCGGATCAATAAGTATTTTATGGTACAGTAAGAAGCAGGACTCGGTGTCCGTCTGTACTACAGAAACGGAGTACAAGGCTTCAGCCTTGGCAGTTCGGGAAGCTATCTGGCTGAGGAGACTAGTAGAAGACGTCCATGAAGAAGTATGAGGTCCAACTCTGCTTCGAGGTGATAACGAGAGTGCCCTAAAACTGGTTAATAATCCAGTTTGTCACGCGCGGACCAAGCACATAGAGATTGAGCACCACTTCATTCGGGAGAAGGTGTTGGAGGGGTCTCTTTTGGTTGAGCATGCGCGGAGTGAGGACAACATTGCAGATATCTTCACTATACCGCTGTTGAATGGGCCATTTGATCGACTACGAGGACTGCTGGGTTTGGTCACCACTTCTCACTTCAAGGGTGATGAAAGTGCAGGATAAGATCAATCCTAACTCTAGAGGGGGGTGAATAGAGTTATTTAAAATAGTTTTGCAAATAAAAACTTGAGTGGAGAGAAAGTTTAGATTTACTTAGTGTATGGTGCTATAGCAAATAATCAGAGTAAAAAGAAATTCACAGCACAAAGCAAAACACAAAGAAACAAGCAATCCAGACGACACAAGGAGCTATAGTGGTTCCCCAAAATCTTGGGTAGTCCACTCTTCTATCACCCTTGATAGGAATCCACTTCAAGATGAGTTGATCAGGTGTCTTGAGCACCAGAGAGTTTTTGACCAAGTTCTCACAAACCAAAGGGGCTGATTTTGACCAGATTTCAGCAAAACCAAAGGTAACTTTTGAAGGGAGTTAAAACCCTGTACAGAAAGAAAAAGAAAAAGGGGTGATGTTGTCTTCTCTATCAACAAGTAGAGAGAAGCAAAGTGGATCTGTAGATGTTGTCAAAGCTCCCCCTGAGATCAAGAAGTAGTTCAGGAAGGAGAGCTCTGCACAAGGGTGACAGGTCTTCAAAGATCTGATTTGCTCCAGCAAGGGATGATCCAAGAAAGTTGGATGGTTGTGTCTGAAGCAATCAGAATTCCTGTGAGTGAGCTTTCAAAACAATATCACAGAGAGAGAGCAGCTGAAGTCCTGTATTGTTGTTCTTGATATCTCTGTCTAGCTGAATGAATAAATATATCTGAGTCTTCTTCTTCCTTTTTCTTTGATAGCCGTTGGCAGTCAGCATTAAATGCTTTCCTTAAATGTCCATGCCTCAAAGGAAATGTCAGGCAGACATTCCTTAGAAAATTCCTTGAGCCATGCACCAGATATGCTGTAACGGCCAATAAATCTTCAGCATTAATTGTCTGACAGAAGGAATTTGAATTCCTATTCAAAACTGACGGAAGTCTGGAAAACGTCGAGCTCACAAGAAAACGTCGATCTGAGCACGACACACGTCGGCCAGAGAGGTTTTCTGTAAGCACAACTGGGTTCGACGGAACGTCGAGCTGAGGTCGACTCCACGTCGAGCTGAGGTCGACTCCACGTCGAGCTGAGGTCGACTCCACGTCGAGCTGAGGTCGACTCCACGTCGAGCTGAGGTCGACTCTGCGTCGAGCTGAGATCGACTCTGCGTCGAGCTGAAGTCGACTACGCGTCGAGCTGAAGATTACTCTAACTAGCCTATGTGACCTTTATAACAACAAGGAGGTCACAACACAAAATCCCTATAGAAATATAGTCATCCTGATCCAAATAGTAATAGAGTGTTCCAACAATCTCCCCCTATTTGGATTAGAATTACTATTTACATGAATTTAGGGATTCAAAGAGAAGTAAAGCAAAAATACAATACAATACAACCAGACATATGACAGAATAAAAAGCAGCAAATATATAACACTATATAGCAGCAGTAATGTTTAAATGTCATGTGTCCAGCAGATAGAAAGAATTAAAACACCTTACTTTACTTTTCCTGTGGGGCTTTGTCTTGATCACCTTTCTTGAAGATAATTTCTCTGTTAGGATTTGAAGCCTCCTTCTTGGATCTGTAATCATCAGCTGCACCTAAGGATTTCTGATCTCTTGCACTAGGTGGTACAGCTGCAGGATGGAGTTGCATATATCTGTCTGAGTCAAAGAACTTCTTTGAATTATATTTCTCCAATTCCTCTCTCCTTTGGTCTGACATTGTGCTGATGTGAGAGGTGTCCAGACCTTTTTCTCTAGCTTTGTTAATCTCATTTAGAGCAGCCATCTCAGTTATTCTAGCTTTCCAGTAAGCTGGAGTTTTGGTGGGATCTTCAAAAGGTACTGCTGGTTCAAATCTGTTGGAGGAGAGTTCTTGAGTAGTTCTTGGGGTGAGGTCAGCTCTAGGTCTGTAAGGATAGGGACCAGAGGTTGGATCAATGGATCTTCCCCTTTGATAAGGTTGAGAACCTGATCTTCCTCTGGACTGCCTGCCTCTGTTGTGTCCTCTTTGCTGATATCCCCTTTGCTGACTATCTCCTTGGGATCTTCTTGCTTGATAGGTCTTTCCATGTAGAGATGATGGGGCTGGATTGGAAGATAGACTTGCACCGGCACCTGCATCTGGAGGAGGTGGAGGTGGAGGCTGATGGACAGGCTTGGTGGGTCCTTCATTGAATTTTCTTTTCTGTTTCATTGCCTTTCTTTGATTTTGAGAATACTGCATCCATGGCTCTGTAATTTCACAGTTGTATTTGATGTAGTAGGGGATGTCATGGTCTGTGGCTCTAGCCATTGGAACTCTTTTCATAGCTTTTGATCTTGCTTTCCTCTTCCTTGTAATGGTTGCAGAGGAGTCATCAGAATCAGTAGCAAACTCATCTTCTGAACTCTGAGAGTCATCATAGGGATCTATGTACTTTCTTTTGGAGATCGGAAAGGTGATGGAGGCTGGGGCTGCTGAGGAGGTGACTGGAGGAAGATCTGCTGTCAGTGGGGAGGAGGAGTCTACCACTGCAGGAGAGGGAATAGCCTCATGAGCCATAGAGACTGAAGAGGCTGGTTCCTGAAGGCCTGGTTCCTGAGGGCCTGGTTCCTGAGGGCCTGGTTCCTGAGGGCCTTGGGAGACATGGGTCTCAACTGCATCAGGTGTCTCAATTACTTCACCTGAAGTTTCAGCAGCTACTATTATTTCAACTTCATCACTAGCAGGAGCCACTGCTACCACTGCTACATCAGGGATCATGGTCTTCTGAAAAGGGATAATAGCCCTAGACAGGTCTTCTTGAAGCTGTTCTAAATTTTGAGGAGGAGCCTCAGATGCTGTCTGAACTTCTGCTGCTGAGACTGTCTCTGAACAAGTCTGTACAAACTGAACTGATGAAGGATGCAGCTCTTCTTCTGCTGACATCTCCCCCTGCCTAGAATCAATGGCAGCTGACTCCAGGCCCCCAGAAGAAGGGCATGCCAGATGAGAGGAGAGGGAGGAGACAGAGGCAGAGAGAGTTCTCAGGGAAAGGAGGAGAGGATTCAGCTTGGCATCCAAGAGGGAGGAGAGCCTAGGGGCCAAAAGGTCAAAAATCTGATTGGCCAAGGGCAGGAGAGTTACTTGCTCAAGTGGGACTTGAGTTGAGGTAGAGGGAGAAGCAGAAAATATAAATGTAGAAGATGTTGTGGGTGGTGCAGACAAGGGAGGGGTAACTGGTTCATGGATGGAGGAAAAGAGCAGTTCTGAAAAAGTTGATGAATGGTGGAAGTCATGAGGAGAGGAGGTAGAGGCATCCATGAAGGAGTCTTCATGAATGTCAAAGGAGAAGAGGTCCTCATGAGATGAGGAATCCAAGCTTATGGGAAGGAAAGTTGTGTGTGGTGGAAGGGAGGATGCAATAGTGGAAATGGATGAAGGGATGGGTTGAGTGGATGAGAGGATTGTGGTTGAGGGGATGAAGGTGGATGGGAGGGAGAGGGAGGGAGATGGCAAAATCCCTGCTTCTGGACCAGTGGACTGAGGGAGAGTGACCTCTACAGTCCTGGTGTCTGCAGAAGTCCTCATTGCTGCTGCTGCCCTGGGATTCACAATTTTTCTGTCCCACTTGCCAATCAGTGCACAAGTGAGCCTCTTGGAAGCATTGATGTGCTTCTTTGAGGACACAAGCAGCTGGGGGCAGCGGTGGTTCAGAATCAACCCAAGAACCCTTCCAAAGTGGACAGAGTTCTTATCCAATTTCTTCTTAATCATTTCAAAAACAATTAATCCCCAGTTGGGATGTTTCTTATCCAAGATTGCAGCCATAAGGCAAAACTGATGCCTAGTAATGGCATCATGTGCAGTCCTCTTTGCACAGATTACTTTGCCTGTGATGTCTGCTAACAACCTATACTCAATAGCTAGGTTAACTTTTAGGAGTTTAGAGGGGTTACCAGCAGCATGCCCCATCCTGTCCAGCATCAAAGCATACTCTTCCACAGAGAGTTCTATTCCATCATCTCCAGCAGCAAAACTGAAAACTTCTGAGATGATTTGAGGTGAGATGGCTACCTCATTCCCTGAAATTTTCCCGGTCAATGTATTGTTATCTGAGTTAACTGCTGTAAGAGTCCATTCTTTGATTTCCGACTCTGGAAGAGGGATCCTGGTTGTCATAAAGTTGACCAGGTGCTGCTCCTTGAAAAGTTCCAGAATATCCAGAAGGTACTGTGGTGATCCATCAAATGAGTCGAAGTCGATGTCGAAGCCTGAATCGAACTTCATGGCCGCCAAAGCACCTGCAGTGATTGCCATTTTCCTGCAAAAAAAAAATACCTTCCAAGATCAAGAGTAAAGTATTTGGAGGGAGAAAGCTTGAGCAGAAAATGTGAAAGCGCAACTGCGAACGACGGAGAAAAATGATTTTATATTTAGGGTTCGACGCAGAAATGGAAAGAACGTCGAGCTCAGTTCGACGCTCTAAGGCTCTAGGAGAACTGAAACGACTCAACAGCGTGCAGCTTAGGTCGACGTTCGACGCTTGGGTTGATGCTATACGTCGAGCTCAGGTCGACGTTGAACGAAGACGTCGACTGGAGAGAGAGAAACTCAAGAAGCCAGGGAGCTGTGAACTTAGTTCGACGCTAGAAGTTGAGTTCGATGTTCGACGCTTTTGAGGGCGACGGACCGTCGATCTCCGTTCGACGCAGCGTCGAGCTTAGTTCAGAGCTCAGAAAAACCACTCAGACAGGGAAATTTTGAAATGAAATTTTTCTTATTCCTGTTAATTATGGGTTTCAAAATCTTGGAGTTTTAATTTATGCTGTCTCCATCTAGCATTCCCAACTGATTGAGGAAGAAGAAGTGCTTCTTTTCATCCAAGGGCTTGGTGAAAATATCTCCTCTTTGTAGTTCAGTGGAAATGTATTCTAGTGCAATTTTCTTCTTTTCTACATTATCCCTTAAGAAGTGATGTCTGATCTCTATGTGCTTGGTCCTACTATGGAGAACTGGATTTTAAGCAATTGATATTGCACTGGTATTATCACAAAAGATTTTAGACATCTCTAAGTTGTAGCCATAGTCTAGGAGCTGGTTTTGAATCCACAAAATCTGTGAGCAACAACTGCCTGCAGCCATGTATTCAGCTTCAGCAGTTGATGTGGACACAGAAGTTTGTTTCTTACAGAACCAGGAGACAAGTCTATCACCAAGGAATTGACAAGTTCCACTGGTGCTTTTCCTGTCTACTCTACATCCAGCATAATCAGAATCTGAAAATCCAGTTAGTTCAAATCCTGAGTCATGTGGATACGAGAGACCTAGATTAGGACAACTTTTTACATACCTAAGAATCCTCTTAACTAATGTGAGGTGGGACTCTCTAGGGCTTACTTGGAATCTAGCACAAATGCATGTGGCAAACATTATATCTAGTCTAGTAGCTGTTAGATAAAGTAATGAGCCAATGATTGCTCTATAGCTTGTCTGATCAACTGGTTTTCCAGATTCATCAGCATCTAAAACAGCATTTGTAGGCATAGGTGTTTTCATAGAGGATGCTTCAGACATTCCAAATTTCTTAACCAGTTCTCTTGCATACTTGGTTTGAGAAATGAAAATGTCATCCACATGCTGTTTAACTTGCAATCCTAGAAAGAAAGCAAGCTCACCCATGTTACTCATTTCAAACTTTGAGTGCATCAGTTGTGAGAACTTTTTGCATAAGTTTGAATCAGTAGACCCAAATATGATGTCGTCTACATAAACTTGTACTAGTAGGGTATGGGACCTATGGGTTCTAACAAAGAGAGTTTGGTCTACTCTACCCCTTTTAAAATCATTTTCCAACAAAAAACAAGCTAAGGTCTCATACCATGCTCTAGGGGCTTGCTTGAGACCATATAAAGCTTTATGCAGTTTAAAAACATGATCAGGAGAGGTTGGAGAGATAAAACCTGGAGATTGCTTTACATAAACCTCTTCCTTGATGTCTCCATTGAGAAAGGCACTCTTGACATCCATCTGATATACCTTGAATCTCTTGTGAGCTGCATATGCAAGAAAGATTCTTATGGCCTCCAACCTTGCAACTGGTGCAAAGGTTTGGTCATAATCAATTCCTTCTTCTTGGCAATATCCTTGTGCAACAAGTCTTGCCTTGTTTCTCACAATTATTCCTTGATCATCCAACTTGTTCCTGAATACCCATTTGGTTCCAACAATCTGCTGGTTCCTTGGTCTTGGTACTAATTCCCAAACTTTATTTCTTTCAAATTGATTCAACTCTTCTTGCATTGCAATGATCCAGTTTGGATCTTGCTCTGCATCTTGTATGGTTTGAGGCTCAATTTGAGAAAGAAAGCAAGTGTGCATAATATTTTGATTAACTTGATTCCTTATTTGCACACCTACTGAGATATCTCCAATTACTTGAGACATTGGGTGATCTCTTGTTGTTGCAAAGTCAACAAGGGGTGTTGATGATGCACCAACCTGTGTTGTTATTTCCTCTTATGGAACAACAACTGGTTCTTCACTTTGTTGGCCTTTTGAACTTTTCAGAACCTGAGATTCCTCTTCATTGTCACTAAGTTCAGTGTCTTGTTGAATTGTTGAAGGTAATGAATCTTTTTCTGTGATGGTAAGCTGCTTCAGATTTTCTGAGATTGAATGTTCCTGCAAATTGCTTATGGTAGAGGTCTCCTTCTCCTTATAAGACATGTTAGTTTCATCAAATGTAACATGCATGGATTCTTCAATTTTATTTGAGCACTTGTTAAAAACCCTATAAGCCTTGCTAGTCATGGAGTATCCCAGAAACACTCCTTCATCAGCTTTGGCTTCAAATTTAGCTAGGTATTTCTTGTCATTATTGTGAATGAAACAAATGCAACCAAAAATTTTGAAATAATTTACTTTAGGTTTCTTCCCTTTGAGTAACTCATAGGGAGTCTTACCCTTCAGTTTATGTATCAGGCTTCTATTCAAAACATAGTTGGAGGTGTTCACAGCCTCTGCCCAAAAGGTTAGAGGAAGGTGAGCATCTGTCAACAATGTTGTGGCAGATTCAATAAGGGTTCTATTTTTCCTTTCAACTACCCCATTTTGTTGAGGAGTTCTTGGAGCTGAGAAAGTGTGCCTGATACCTTCCTTCTGGCAGAACTCTAGCATAAGAAGAGAATCAAACTCTGTCCCATGATCACTTCTGATCAGGGCAATGTGAGTATTGAACTCAATCTGTATGCCTTTGAGAAAATCTGTCAAAATCTTGAAGTTATCAGACTTCTTTCTCAGAAAGAACACCCAAGTGAATCTTGAGAAGTCATCTACAACTACTAAAGCATAAGATTTCCCTCCTAGGCTTTGTACATTAATTGGTCCAAAAAGGTCCATGTGCAATAAGTACAAAATTCTAGGTGAGTCACTCTTGTTAAGTGACTTGAAACTGTTTTTAGTTTGCTTGCCTAACTGACAGGCCTTGCAAAGTCCTTCCTTCTTGTAGGGATCAGAAGGTAGTCCTCTAACAAGGTTGTCTTTGGATAACTTAGCAATGGTTCTAAGGTTCACATGACCTAGTCTTTTATGCCAAAGTTCATTAGGTTTACTAAGAGAGTTAAATAAACAAATATCTACTTTAGATGAATTGAAATCAACTAGATATATGTTATCTTGTCTATTACCAATTAAAATAATGTTGTTATTTAATGCAATATTACATGCTGAGTTGGTAAACCAAACCTGATAACCAGCATCACATAGCTGGCTGATGCTGATTAAGTTGTGCTTTAGTCCTTCCACATAGGCCACTTTCTTGAATGTAATTGACCCTATTTTGACTTGGCCATAGCCTTTTGTTTGTCCAAAATTTGAATCTCCAAAGATTACTTTGGGTCCATGTTTGGCTTTGAAGGACACAAGGTTCTCCTTGTTTCCAGTCATGTGCTTTGAGCACCCACTATCCAAGTACCACTGCTGGTTCTCAATTGGATAGGTCTTTATCTGCACATACAACAAATCAATTGTTTTTGACCCAGTTTACCTTGGGCCTTTCTTGATATCCTTTAAATTCTGAAATAAAAGACATCTCAGGTTGGCTCTTATAGCCTACAGGATGATATCTCCTAGGAGGTATTATCCATTCAGCATAAGGGTTAAAGTGATGAGATGTGGAGCTGGAATTAAATCTTGAATTAACCCCTGAGAACTGACTTTTGCTCTGAACTTGGCTCGACGCACGTCGAGCTTCGGTCGACGGACTCTGGTGAGTGCGTCGAGCTCCATTCGACGGCGAAGGCTTGCTTTGTTCAGAAGGTAGAGGGCGTCGACCTGAGTTCGACGTTTTCTTGCGATTACGTCGAGCTCTGGTCGACGTCCGTCGAGCTTCGTTCGACGCTTTTTGTCCAGTTTCCTGGGTTAAGTCAGCATTCTTCCTAGCCACTATCAAGACTCCTTTACCTTTCTCACTGGTAAATTTGATTGGAGTTGTCAGCACTATGGGTTGGCTGGATGAAGCAACCAAGCCCAGTGAACCATTCAATCTTGAGTTCACTGTACTTGTGATGTCCATTAATTTGATACTTCTCCCATTAAGGGTTTCTTCAAATTGTTTGGCCTTAGATAGCTCACCTTTCAGTGAAGCTATCTCCTCCCCACACTGCTTCAACTCTTCTAAGAGTCTAAGATTATCTGAGTTAATGGATTTGCATTCAATTAATTGTTCTCTGAGAGTTTTAATCAACTTTTGAGATTCAATCAAGTCAATGCACATAGATTTGAACTCAGATTTAAATTCATCAGAAGTAAAATCAAATGAATCTATTACCTGATCCTCAGTAAGTTCCTGATCAGATAGGTCGTTAGCATCAGGCTCTAAATCAGTGTTCTTTTGAGATGCACTGATGGCCATCATGCAGAATCCTTTTTCTTCTGCATCATCCTCATCATCACTAGAGCTGGATGATGAATCAGACTCATCAGAGTCACTCCAGGATTCAGCCACAAATCCTTTTCTGGTGTGCTTGCTGTTGCTGGAGGAAGGCTTGTCATGGTATTTCCTTGACTCCTTATCCTTCCTTTTATCTTTTCTTTCCTTCTTGTCCCTTCTGTCTTTATCTTGATTTTCTGGACAGTTGGGGAAAATGTGTCCTGCTTTCCTGCAGCCAAAGCAGATAATATCTTTATTAGTAGATCTGTCATACCTTGGCTTGTCTTTGTCTTTGGATGACCATCTTCTGAAGTTCCTTTTATTCAGCTTATTGAACCTTTTGACCAGTAGGCTCATAAGCTCTTCATTTTCCAACACCTTTTCTTTAGGTTCTTCTTCCTGTGCTTTGAAGGCAATGGTTTTCTCAACCTTTTCTGTTGGTGTGGATGTCTTCTGCTCTTCTTCTCTCTTCTTAAGGAATTGCTCATAACTCTTGAGCTTTCCTAGAAGAGCTTCTGTGGATAACTCACAGACATTTCTTCCATCTTTAATCGACCAGATTCTTGAGTCCCAAGAGCTAGGGAAACAAGTCAGTATCTTGTCATTTATCTCAGTGAGAGATATGTCCTTTTCTAGTGATCTAAGCTCACTGATGATTAGGCTCAGTCTGTTGTACATGTCAGCAACTGACTCAGACTCTGCCTTTTTGAAGTTCTCATACTGGGTGATGAGGTAGGATCTCCTATCCTTTCTTTCATCTGCAGAACCTGATACAATTTCTGAAAGTTTTTCCCAGATCTCTTTGGCAGTATGGCATTCAGCTACTTTCTGGAAAATGTCATCTGACATGGTTTGAGCCAAGATATTCATGGCTTTAGCATCTGCTGCCTTCCACTTCTTTATGTCAGCATCAGTTCCTGAAGGAGGAGGAACAGCTGATGTACTTGTTCCTGTGGGAGGTCTTGGACAATCTGTCAACACAGAATTAAAAATGTCTTCATCAAAAGAGTTCATGTAAAGTCTAATCCTTGCCTTCCATAGCGTAAACTTAGAGAGATTGCACATAGGAGGTCTGGTGCTAGCAAAGTCCTTGTTTTGTGCCATGAGTTTTAAAGATAAGTAAAACTAAGGAAAATAACCTTTTGAGAGAAATGATCTTATCAGGGATCTTTTGATCCAGGTGTTAGCCTGTATGAATGATCAACCTGCCTCTGATACCAATTGAAAGTGCAGGATAAGATCAATCCTAACTCTAGAGGGGGGTGAATAGAGTTATTTAAAATAGTTTTGCAAATAAAAACTTGAGTGGAGAGAAAGTTTAGATTTACTTAGTGTATGGTGCTATAACAAATAATCAGAGTAAAAAGAAATTCACAGCACAAAGCAAAACACAAAGAAACAAGCAATCCAGACGACACAAGGAGGTTTAGTGGTTCCCCAAAATCCTGGGTAGTCCACTCTTCTATCACCCTTGATAGAAATCCACTTCAAGATGAGTTGATCAGGTGTCTTGAGCACCAGAGAGTTTTTGACCAGGTTCTCACAAACCAAAGGGGCTGATTTTGACCAGGTTTCAGCAAAACCAAAGGTAACTTTTGAAGGGAGTTAAAACCCTGTACAGAAAGAAAAAGAAAAAGGGGTGATGTTGTCTTCTCTATCAACAAGTAGAGAGAAGCAAAGTGGATCTGTAGATGTTGTCAAAGCTCCCCCTGAGATCAAGAAGTAGTTCAGGAAGGAGAGCTCTGCACAAGGGTGACAGGTCTTCAAAGATCTGATTTGCTCCAGCAAGGGATGATCCAAGAAAGTTGGATGGTTGTGTCTGAAGCAATTAGAATTCCTGTGAGTGAGCTTTCAAAACAATATCACAGAGAGAGAGCAGCTGAAGTCCTGTATTGTTGTTCTTGATATCTCTGTCTAGCTGAATGAATAAATATATCTGAGTCTTCTTCTTCTTTTTTCTTTGATAGCCGTTGGCAGTCAGCATTAAATGCTTTCCTTAAATGTCCATGCCTCAAAGGAAATGTCAGGCAGACATTCCTTAGAAAATTCCTTGAGCCATGCACCAGATATGCTGTAACGGCCAATAAATCTTCAGCATTAATTGTCTGACAGAAGGAATTTGAATTCCTATTCAAAACTGACGGAAGTCTGGAAAACGTCGAGCTCATAAGAAAACGTCGATCTGAGCACGACACACGTCGGCCAGAGAGGTTTTCTGTAAGCACAACTGGGTTCGACGGAACGTCGAGCTGAGGTCGACTCCACGTCGAGCTGAGGTCGACTCCACGTCGAGCTGAGGTCGACTCCACGTCGAGCTGAGGTCGACTCCATGTCGAGCTGAGGTCGACTCCACGTCGAGCTGAGGTCGACTCTGCGTCGAGCTGAGATCGACTCTGCGTCGAGCTGAAGTCGACTACGCGTCGAGCTGAAGATTACTCTAACTAGCCTATGTGACCTTTATAACAACAAGGAGGTCACAACACAAAATCCCTATAGAAATATAGTCATCCTGATCCAAATAGTAATAGGGTGTTCCAACAGGGGAGTGTTGAAATTTTTTAAGTGAAAGTGGGGGGTTATTTGGGCATACCGTGCGGCCTGGGCGGACAGTCTGGCGGACTGGTGTGCAGCCTGAGCGGTCTGATGTTTGTGGCCTGGTGGTTTGTCCTTGGTGAAAGCCGTGCAGATAGGTTGATTATCCGCGGCTTGGGAGGTCTGGTTTGGAGTCCGTGGAGTTCGCACTATGCGGACTGTTCTTGGAGCTCGCGAGATCTGCATTGGCATGTGCCCTTGATCTCAGGTGGTGTAGTTAAAAGGTAACTGTGAAGTTCGCGGCTATGCGAACTGGTGTGGATCTGGAGGTCTGAGCGGACTGATAGTTCTTGTCCGCAGAGCTCGCGCCAGAGGTCCTCTAGTTGTTGGACTTGGTCACGATCTGTGACAATTCCAAATTGTTCGCGGAGTCCGCAATGTCCGCTGGTTGACCGGGCGGTCTGTGCCTTTGGTCGTGGTCTTGTTTGTGCGGATTGTTGTTGTGTCTGACTTTATCCATGCAGACTGGGCGGACTGCCTTGTGCTAGCTGCGGGCTTGTGTGATGTCTCTATCTACTAGGGTGTTGACCACACTCCTCTCCGTGCCTATAAATAGGACCCCTTTGTGACATCATAACCAACTGAATGAACAGTTGTGCGGCTAGCACTGAGAAGTCAGGACTTTGTGTTGACTGCGGTCAGGGATCAGTGAAGCTTATGGTTTTTAATCAGCGGTTAGCAACATGTCGCAGTTGCGGCCAGCCGGTCTTCTCTCCTTCAACAATTCCAGTTCAATAACCTGTCCGCCGGTCTGGGAGGTCTGTTCTTCAGTTCAGCAACGGCTTGTTCGCGGTCTAACTGGCGACTATGCGACCTCAGCGGTCAGGCGACTTGTAGTTTGCGGACAACTTTTCTTCAACTTGAATAGCAGGTAGTCTGTGCGACCTTGCGGTCTTGGCGGACTTCACTGTTCAGTTCGGCAAGGGCGGCGGTCTCCGCCTCTGTCCGCTCGGCTTCTGTTTTTTGTTGTTCTCTGCTTCCTTGTTTGTACTTGGTAAAATCATGTCTCGCCATGTATAGCTCTTGTTGTAAAGAAGTTTGTTAATACATGATCTGCTTGTTACTTTCCTTGCACTTGGTTTACTGATCTTGGTTGTGATTGGAGTGTTCCTGCATTTGGTTTCCGCTTTCTGCTCAATCAAAGAGTCATCTTGATCATCTTGTGAAATTTTAACACATACTGTCTTGGCAGAAGTCTTCACTATAATACAACATTTAATAGAAATTGAGATAACATTGCAATTTTTAAAATATTATAAAATACATAAATTAAACACACTATAAAAAAAATTTAAAAGATGTAATAAAGTGGGGGTAAAATTAGATAGATGAATTTGTTTGGAGCATAAGGTGTCCTGATTTTTTTTAATTGAATGTTGATTAGAGATTTAGAGCGCCTTACAGTCCATGCTTTGGATTGCGCATCTGTATATTGTCATGATCAAGGTAGTTGTGAGAAGGGTTATAAGTTGTCCCTCAAATTTTTGGAGGAGCGTGCTTGCTACTAGCACTAGAGTCGGGCCTTGGCCTTATCCGATGATATTAATGATTATAATAGAAGAACCTGAAGAGGCGTTTTTCAAGGTCTTCACAAAGGGTCTTGTTCTACTAGAAAGGAAGATTGAGGCTCCGTTTGGAAGGACTTATTTTCACCGGTCAAACGGTTACGATCGCTTGAACCGGAGCTTAATTAAGGTCCGGTTCATGTGATTGTAACTGCTTGATCGGTGAAAATAAGTCCCCCCAAACGGAGCCTGAGTGCCTGATCATGAAGTTTGATGTGAATTATGTCGGAGATTGTGACTCTGACTTAAATATCATGGGTTAATACCAGATGTTTGGCTGGCATTAGCAAGGGCGGTCATAATGTAATTGTGTGATATCATTCTTTGACATGTATTTTTCTTCCTAGAGTCATGCATCATGTTGATCAGGGACATGAGCTATTTTTTGTTGAGCTATCATGTTTAGTTGCTTTTTTTTGCAAAATTCTTAGAGGTATGGGCTTTCTCCTTTATTTATTTATTTTGTAGATGACATGTGTATTATTTGATTTGTTATAGTTTGAGTGAGTCGTGATTGTTCATAAGGGAAGTTTATACATCACGCGTGAGGAACATGGTTCCCAATGGGAGCACATGAGAGATACATCCATGGTATGAGTGAGGGGGTGATTAAGCATCTTGATATATGGAGGGGCAAGTCACCTATTAATTAGAGAAAGCTGCATAAGAGAAACACACTCAACATGTACGCAAAATAAACATGACTCTCTGTGGCCACACATGAGGGGTGCCCTCATGTTATGTGTGAGGGATATACGGTTCCTGCAAAGCCATATAGGGAGAGGTAGGCCCATTATTAAGCAGAGAATGTTGCATAAGAGCACACTCAAACAATGAGCGGTAGAGACATGGCTCTCAACAGCCATACACAGGAGGTATGTTTGTAAAAAATTGTAATCCGCGGAAAACGGGAAATCAGACGTAAGAACACTCAACCTATCTGAAATTAAATAAACCAGATGTACAAGAAGAGCAAGAAAACCTTGTACTATCAACAATCTTTACAAGACAAGGTATACATGGCGAGACATGATTCACGGATGTACCCGAAGGAAGAAAAAATAAGAGATACAAAGCTAGCCGCGTGGTCTCAATGAGAAGCCGTCGACTCTGCCGAGCTGCCTACAGAGTCCGCTTAAGCCGCCAAGTCGCCAGAGCGCAACCTAGATGCACAGACAACCCGTTATTCCACTGCTGAAAAAGAACTCTGTGCGTCGATGTTCAAGTCACCTAACTGCGAGGTTGCCTAGCCGCCAGACCGTCACGAACACTGCTGTCGAATTGAACAAGCTGCCAGAAACGGACAGCTTATTGAACTGGGAAAGAGTTGCAAAAGAGAAGACCACCTGGTCGTAAGCCGCGGCCTGCTGCTAATCGCTGGTTGCTAACCACAGAGTCCACACTATCCTTGACCAAACTCAGAGTCAAGTCCCTGACTTTCCAGTGCTATCCACACAACCTGCACATCACAAACCAGTCAACTCTCCAAACCGCGCGAATAAAAAATCCTATCCGCAGGAACCAAACGAGCTCACTTACTATTCATTCATAGGTAAAGTTGATGTGACAGGGGGTGCTATTTATAGGCACAGAGAGGAGTGTGATCACCGCCCTAACCGATAGGATCACTGCCCTATCTCGCAGCGAGCACAAAGAGTATCCGCCAAACCGCGGACACAACACCAGTCCACTTAGTCGTCGCTTAGAAAGACAGATAGTTTGCTATATCAGCAGATCCTGTAGAAGCCCCACCAGTCCGCACACTAGTGGACACAGCTCCAGACCGTACACACATGCGGACACTACTTTAGTACGCACACTCCAAGCCCACAACCAAAGCATAAGGCTGATAGCTGCCAAACTCGGCGGACAAAGAAGGCAGTCCACACTAACCGCGCGACTTCCTGAACTGAGCACACCTAGAATTAGTACAAAACCAGAACAAGTCCACACCACCAACCATCCCAGGTGCAAACATAACACTAGCGGATGCAAAGACCAGTCCGCACAAAATCGGCGTACTATGTGGATAACCATCCTATCTGCCTGGTTACCTTCAGGGAACAGACAGCCTTTCACTCCTTTACCGACATGTCTAATCACCATACCTATCCGCACAGACCGCGCAGAAAGATCACCTAGGCCGTCCAGGCCGCCACTTTCACTTAAAAAATTTCAACACTCCCCCTTGAAGTGAGAAGTGGAAACCATCCCCATCAGTCCCCGTAACTGAGTAAATGACCCCTTCGACAGTGGCTTCGTGAAGATGTCCGCGATGTTGTCATCGCTCCGCACATGTCCAATAATAAGAGACCCCTCCAACACCTTCTCTTGAATGAAATGGTGCTCAATATCAATGTGCTTGGTCCGCGCATGACAAACTGGATTATTAACCAGTTTAAGGGCACTCTCATTTTCACCGCATAACATAGTGGGACCCTGCACTTCTTCATGGACGTTCTCTACTAGCCTCCTAAGCTAGATGGCTTCCCGAGCTGCCAATACCGAAGCCTTGTACTCCGCTTATATAGTAGAGACAGGCATAGAATCCTACTTCTTACTGCACCACGAGATACCCGCTGATGTGTATGTGAAGACATAATCAGAAGTTGACTTTCTGTCGTCTGAATCTCCCCCATAATCAGCATCTGCGTAACTGTACATGTTGAAGCCTGTGTCTCTCCCATAAAGGATACCCATATCAGAAGTGGACCTCACGTACTTCAGAATGCTCTTCGCCGCCACCAAATGAGGTTTCTGAGGTTCTGCCATATACTTACTTACTCGGCCTACAACATAAGCAATGTCTGGCCTTGTAATCGTCAAATAAATAAGGCTCCCAACCAGAGCCCAGAACACTAAAGGATCTGGAAGTATCCTCCCCTCATTTCGTCGAAGCTTGATTCCAACATTAAGTGGAGTAGAGCTACTCTTCCCCTCCCGCATTTCGAACCCCAGAATGATCTGTTCTACATAGCCACTTTGGGAAATGAGTATGTCGCTCTCTTTCCTCTCCACCTCGAGTCCAAGGAAGTGGTGGAGCTCACCCAAGTCCTTCATCTTGAACCGAATAGTTAGCTCAGCCCTGAGCCTAGCTACCTCCTCCTTAGAGTTCCTCGTGACGATCATGTTGTCTGCATATAACAGCACCAAGACATGAAGCTGATCCCTCTTCTTGATGAACAGGCTCGAATCTGAATCAGAGGCAAAATAATCACAGAACTTGAGGTATTCTGCGATCTTCCCGTACCATGCCCGTGGAGCCTGCTTAAATCCATAAAGAGCCTTTCAGAGCTTTCAGACGTATCTTGGATAACCTTCAGACATGTAACCCAGTGGCTGGACCGTGAAGATGTCCTTATCAATATCCCAGTAAAGGAAAACATTTTTTACATCCAACTGCCACATCTTCCAACCTTGGAAAGCCGCCAAGGCCATCATCACCCGTAATGAATTATTTTTTCCACAACACTAAACATCTCTTTGTAGTATTCTCCGTACTATTGAGAGAACCCTCGAGCTACAAGGCAAGCCTTATAATGCTAGATGCTCCCATCCGCCTTCTTATTCAGCTTATACACCCACTTGCATGTCATAGGAGTAACACCTTTGACCTTGGACACAAGATCCCACATCTCGTTTTTCCTGAGGGAAGCCATCTCCTCATCCATAGCGTTATCCCACTCCTTGACTCCAGTGGCATCTTCAAAGATAGAAGGCTCTCGCTTGTCCAGAGGGCCTGTGAAGAAATAAGAGACCAAGCTCATCGCGTTTAATTCGCTATAATGAGTTGGTTGTTTAATGGTCCTCTTCGATCTCTGAAGAGTTTTACCCTTGCTGACCACCTCCGCTGCTTCTTCTAAACTAGCTCTATTTTGGGGAAAACTTGGAGCATCGCTTCCCCTGCTTCTTGAACCAGAAGCCTCCACCCCGGAGCTAGAAACACCTAGAGCTCCTAGTGATACAAACAGTTCCACCAAAAGATCCTCAACAGCCTCTTCCTGCCCGCCGTCCACCTACTTTCCTTCATCTCCACCGAAGATCCACCTCCATATGATTTCAATTCATCGAAGACCATATCTCTCGAGATGACGAACTTCTTTATCACTGGATCCATACACTACCGTCCCTTCTTCCGCTCATCATAGCCCACAAAGATAAGCTTCCTTGCCTTCGCATCCAGCTTTGTCCTGAGAGCATCCGTGACGTGAATGTAGCAGGTCGACCCGAACACTCGAAGGTGTACAACTTCAGGCTTCTCCTTAAACGTCATTGCATGAGGAGACATCATGTTGATCAGACTCAGAGGCATCCGATTGATGACATAAGATGCGCATGCCATCCCTTCTACCCAAAAGGACCATGGAATGCCTTTGGCATGAAGCCCACACTTGCAGATCTCCGTCAGATGACGGATCTTCCGCTCTGCTACTCCATTTTATTGTGGAGTATGAGCACACGTGAGCACTCTTCGAATATCGTGCTTCCTGTAGAAGTTAAGGAGCTCAGTTTAAACGAACTCACCACCATTGTCTGTTCTCAACTTCTTGATTCGCAGGCCAAGTCGACCCTCTACCAGCTCCTTGAACTCTATAAACAAACCAAATGCGTCCGACTTCTCTTTCATGAAATACACCCAAGTGTACCATGAGTAGTATCAATCAACACCAGCGTGTACCTACTGACTCCAAGGTTGGCGGTGATGGTTGGCCCCATCAGATCACCATGATACACTCCAATGGTGCTTTAATTCTGGTCTGCAAATTTTCAAACAGAAGGCGATGAGCCTTTCCATATTGACACCCCGCGTAGACATGATCGTCGCCAAAGGATGACAAATTAGGCAAGCCTTTCACAAGCCTCTTCACTGCTATAACTTTCAACTTGTCCATCCCAACACATCCCAGCCGCTCATGCCAGATATTTGCACTATCATTGCTCTCATCTGATCAACATAGGAACTTGTTGATAGTACAAACAAGTCCCTTAACCTTATCCCTACATGAGAAACGTCAGTCTTTACCGTTGACACGTTCCGAAGAAACTTCACTTCTGTTGGACTGAACAGAGTGTGATAGCCTGCGTCCACCGTATTTGTCACTGAGATGAGGTTCTTCTTTATGCCCGGTATATGATAGACACTCATCAAGGTGAGTGGACCATTATCACTACCTAAAAAATTGAAAGTCTTTAGTTTTCAAGGGCAGCTAATCATCTAGAGGGGGGGGGGGGGTGAATAGGTTTTTCGCCTCTTTATTATTTTCCTTCTTTAAGTGTGTTGTGAGTAGGTAGTTTTTAGCTTTCAATACACACTACACAAAGCACACACAAAATTTATAGTGATTCCCCAATTTATAGGTACATCCACTGTCCCTCCCACCTTTTAATAGTGTGTTTGATAAGGCACTTCTCCAAAACTTGACTCTTTATAGCTCACACCACAGATCCCTCAGGATCTCTCAGTCTCCTCCAAGACTTACCTCAGACACAAAGACCTACCTCAGAGCAAGCTTGCTCCTACAGCTCAGGGATCAGCAGATCACCTACCTCAGACTAAATTAATAGTACTACACTCAGGCTAGGATGATAGCCCTATACTTAGAGAAAAAAACTCTCCTACTGCTCAGATCTAAACCAGATCCTACCTCAGGCCAAAGGCCCTGCCTAAGGCACACAGGACCTACAACTTCGATCCACACAAGGATCCTACCTCAAACATACATGTCCTACAACTCATATCCACAACTGGATCCTAACTCAACCTTTATAGAATAGGCCTACACTCAGATCTGTTAAGATCCTACAGAAGAAAGAGTTTTGTTGTCTATTTGGTTCTAGAGAAGTTCTCTGAGTCTATTGCTTCCTGAGCTGAGCAAATCTTAGCCTTAACTTCTTCTCAGCTACAAGAATGTTGATATTCAATAAACTGCTGCTTGTGTTGGAAGTAACTCAGAAACAAAGTCTCTGAACTTGTAGATGAAGTCAATGATTTGACAGTTATTTTACTCTTCAAATAGCTACCTTGACTGCAGAAACCAGATGACCCTGCTTCTTCTTTTTTCTCAGAAAGCTTTTCTGAACTTGTTGTAGCTGGTGAAAATCGCTACAACTAACTGTATGAACTTTTAGTACAACGGGTTTGAACTTCAGCTTCAAGCTCTGCAACAATGGCGAGGAAGAAAACGAAGAAGTTCTGCCACTTTGCGAGAAGTTAAACCCTAAAAGTTGTCTTTGCATCCACCGAACTTATCCCTTTTATCTTCCATCGTCCAATGACTATTTGACCCAAAGGCCCGACTGTGGTTATTATCTGTAACCTAGCTTTTATAGGAAAAGTCTTAAAGTAGACCTGCGGTGCCATTTGTTGTGTACTGTAGCTTTACAGCAACATTTTGAAACTTTGCTGACTCATGCTGACGTCAGTATCTGTAGACTTAGCCAAATTCATAGTTTCATCCCAGGCATTGAGTGCGTTGAGTGAACTTGCTTCATTCAACGAATCTGGACTTATTCAATTTCTTCTTCACAGTTAGGCATTGAGTGCGTGAGTGAACTAGCTTCACTCAATGAATCTAGACTTAGTCAATTTCTTCTGCACAACCAGGCATTGAGTGCGTTGAGTGAACATTCATCACTCAACGCCCCTGGACTTAGCTTCTTCTCTAAATGCTCGCCTTATTGCTGAGGCATTGAGTGAGCTAGCTTCACTCAACGCTTCTGTACTTAGTCACATCTCTCTTTTTGAATGCGTTGAGTGATCTTTCATCACTCAATGCCCCTGCCTTTGCCTGTATTTTTAATGAGACGTTGAGTGAACTGGCTTTACTCAATGCTTTTTTACTTAGCCAATTTCTTCTGATGAGCTTGTGTTGAGTGAGATTTCCTCACTCAGCGCATCTGGACTTAGACAGATTTTTCTGTCTATCTCTACTTAGTCTTTGACTAAACATTGCTCTATCAACGCCTTCTTCTTTGGCCATTGAGTGAGCTATCCTCACTCAATGATTCTAGACTTAACTAGAATTCTTGACAAAACCTTCAACTACTTAGAATGCTTGAGCTTGACTCAACGCTTCTTCCTTCAGGCATTGAGTGAGCTATCCTCACTAAACGATTCAGGACTTAGTCGATTTTCTTCTTTGTAAATATTGAATCTTTGACAGATTCAGCTATACTCGACACCTCTTGTTATATGTCGTTGAGTGAACTGCCTTCACTCAACGCATGTGAACTTAGCCGCAAATTTGCCTTGCAAACTGCTGTACTTTGAGTGTCCATCCTTTACACGGTGCATCTTGACATCTGGCGTCGTGTGAACTGGCTTCACTCGACGCCTATGGAATTAGACAAATTTTAGTCTCTCCACCTTTCTTCCTTGTGACCATATGTCACAATTACTCATACAACCTGTCTAAACTTATTCTAAGGAACATTCTGCACATGATGAACTTGAAAAACTTCAAATACAAATTTTCTCTTAGTGTTGATGGTGATGCCTCTTCAAATCTAGGGAACAATAAGGGCAATATTCCAAACAATCTCCCCATATTTGAAGAAGACTAAACAAATAGCAATATTGAGAAGGATTTTCACATAAATAATATGAGTTTAAAAGTAGTTGTAAGCCTTTTCATATCACTTGACAATTCAAAGCAGATTATAGCACTTCACACTATTTAACATTTAAGTGGAGGACATTCCTCAAACACCTTGAGGGTGGAAACATAATATGCAATGGCTCAACATTGCTCTCTTCATATTACTTGAATGTTTCCAAGTAACATGCACTTACTTAAAATGACCTGGTCATGTCAAGTATTTCTTCCACATCTACCCCTGGGCATGTATTGCCCACCATCTCCCCTTTTCTAGAGAGTACTATCTGTACTCAGTATTCTACTCAGTATGCTCTACTCCTCCCCATTTAAAGTTTAGGGTATTGCCCACATATCCCCCTTTCTGGCTTATTCAAAAGAAAATTTTCCTAATGAGGGAGGTGATAGAATCAAGGGAGAAATTAACTCTTGATTCTAGCCAACATCTTGTGTTGATGCCACTTAAAAAATTATCTTAATGATCAAACTACTTGACTAGATATCATACCTCTTGTGTTGATACCACTGATTCAACACATCACTACAACCACTTGACTCTGGAGTGGTCCATTGATCTACTTGAGCTGGCTGCTATCAGTTTTCTACTTGAGCTAATGCCATTCCTTGTACTACTGATATCTTCTGCAGAATGTAGTTGTAGTCAGGGAGGTGCTGGCTTTTCCTCTTCTCTTACAACAACACTGTCTTCTCAACATTAGCAATTTACTTCAGCAGCATCCCCCTTTCTGGATTCATTTGTTATGATAGTGTCATAACAAAACTCTGGAGCAGGGAGTTAAGGGTTGATCTCCCCCTCAGACTGTGCAAGGTCCTGCAAATTAGCTGTGATGATCTTTGATTCACTATTGTAGCTGCTGACTGCCACTTGATAGGAAGCTGAAATTATTCCTGCAACTTGCTGGATTTGCTCCCCCCTCAATAGGAGCATCTTGAATTGCTCACCCTCAATTGGAGCATCTACTGTCATTCTCTTTACTGGACACTTGAGTCCATGTTAGTCTTAATATCATTAGATATACTTGATGGTCTTGATATTATTTAAAAGACTTATCTACCTACAAGAAGCGTGAGTTTTGTAATAGAAATATTATATGGAGCAGCTGAAACTATACCAAGTTCAACATACCCAACTCAAACTTGAAGGTGTTGAACTTGACTTCATCTAGTGGCTTAGTAAAGATATTAGCCACTTTCTTGTATGTGGGGACAAACTCAAGACAGATGTCTTCCTTTTCCACATGCTCCCTAATAAAATGATACCTAATCTCAATATGCTTAATCCTGCTATGAGAGACATGATTCCTAGTAATTGAGATTGCACTAGTTGAATCACAAAATATGGGAGTTTTACTTATCAAGATATTATAGTCCAGAAGCTGATGCTGGATCCACAATAACTGTGCACAGCAGCTACCTACTGAGATATACTCAGACTTAGCTATTGAGATTGCCACACTGGTCTGCTTCTTGCTACTCCAAGACACTAGTCTTCCACCCAAGAACTGACAGGTGCCTGATGTGCTCTTCCTGTCCTCTTTGCAGCCTACAAAATTTGCATCTGAATAGCCTATTAGTTCAAAACCCCTATTTCTAGGGTACCATAGACCAAGATCTGATGTGCTCTTAAGATACCTCAAAATCCTCTTTGCAGCAGAGTAGTGATATTCTTTAGGGCTTGCCTGATACCTAGCACAAACACATGTAGCATACATGATGTCTGTCCTACTAGCAGTAAGATATAGAAGAGAGCCATATATCCCTCAATACAAAGTTTCATCAACAAGTTTCCCTGCCTCATCTTTGTTTATAGGCATACTTGACCCCATGGGAGTTTTTATAGTGGAGGCATTCTCCAAACCAAACTTTTTGATCAATTCCCTGTTTAACTTAGACTGTGAGATGGACAATCCATCTTCAGTCTGCCTTACTTGGAGGCCCAAAAATTACTTAAACTCACTCATACTGCTCATCTCAAACTTCCCTTGCATAAGTTTGGCAAACTTCCTGCAAAAGTTGTCATCAATAGACCCCAAAATTATATCATCTACATAAATTTGGACTAGGATGATCTTGCCCTTAGATTACCTTAGGAATAGGGTCTTGTCTATCTTCCCCCTTGAGAATTTGTTCTCAATAAAGAAGCTAGACAATGTCTCATACCATGCTCTATGGGCTTGCTTTAACCCATATATAGCTTTCCTAAGTCTATAAAAAAATTTAGGTGAGTTAGAATCAACAAAACCTAGAGGCTGTTCAACATAGACTTCTTCCATTACGTCACCATTCAGGAAGGCTGACTTTACATCCATCTATTAGACTTTAAATCCTTTGAATGCAACATATGTAAGGAAGAGTCGGATGGCTTCCAATCTTGCTATAGAGGAAAAGGTTTGATCAAAGTCAATACCTTCTTGTTTAAACCCCTTAGCTACTAGCCTAGCCATGTTCTTGATAATAATGAAATTTTCATCAAGTTTATTCCTGTAAATCCACTTGACTCCAATAATATTATGTCTTTGTGGTCTGGGAACCAGCTTCCAGACCTTGCATCTCTTAAATTGGTTCAGTTCCTCCTGCATAAATATAATCCAGAACTGATCTATGTTGGCCTCTTCAAATCTCTTGGGCTCAACCTAAGATAGGAAACCTGAATACAAAGTTATATTAAGGCTCTTGCTTCTTATCACCACTCCTTGGTTTGCATCACCAATAATCTGGTGTCTTGGATGATCTCTTAGATGCCTGATAGCTAGAGACAATCTTCCTTCAGAATCAGCTTTAGTAGCAGAATCTTGTTGATCCTCATCCACTTCAAGTGTGACTTGCCCTTCGTCTAGAATATCCACTCCATCTTGGACTAATGGAGCAGCATCTTTGATGGTTAGCTTGTCCATCATCAGCTTTGTACCTGCAGTAATAAAAGAGGACCTTGGTAGCTCACTGTTAATCATGGTAGACTCATCAAAGACTACATGTACAGACTCTTCTACAGCTTGACTTTTCAAGTTGTAGATCCTATAGGTCTTACTATGATTGTTGTACCCAACAAAAATCCCATCATAGGACTTAGCAGCAAACTTATTCCTATAGGACTTACCATTATGAAGCACATAATACTTGCCACCAAAGATCCTAAGATAGCCCAAGTTTGGTATTCTGCCCTTCAAGATCTTATAGAGAGTCTTCTTGTGGCTCTTGGTGATAGAGGCTCTATTAAGGACATGACATGTAGTATTAACCGCCTCAACCCTGAAATATTCTGGGAGAGAGATGTCACTCAGCAAGGTCCTACTAGCCTCTATGAGAGTTCTATTTTTCCTCTCAACAACCCTATTTTGCTAGGGTATTCTTGGTGAAGAAAATTCTTGATGAATCTCTTTCTCTTCACAGAATTTTGTCATGCTATTAGACTAGAATTCAGTCATATGGTCACTTCTGATTTTTGACCACATTACTGTCTAGCTCATTTTGAATTTGTTTGACAAATGTCTTGAAGACATCAAGAGTTTCGGACTTTTTCTTGAGAAAGAAAACCCAAGCAAACCTAGAATTGTCATCAACTACCACAAGGGTGTAGACTTTCTTACCTAGACTATGAACTGTCATAGGACCAAACAAGTCCATATACAGGAGGTATAAACACCTCACATTGTCTTTGGCCCCAATGCTTTTGAAGGAAGCTTTGGTCTGCTTTCCCTTTTGGCTTGTTGAGCAAATTCCTTCCTTGATGCATTTCATCTTAGGACCATTCCTAACTAGCTCTTCACTAAAGAGCTTGCCAATGGTCTTATAGTTCAAATGAGCTAGCCTCTTGTGCCATTAGACACAGTATGGGACTTTCTTATTTGCAACTAGGCATATGCGAGAGTGTGTATCTAGACATAGAAAGTTTAAGTAATAAACATTTCCACTCCTAGTGCCTGTCAAGATGACCTCTTGGTCACTTGACCTCTTAATCTAGCACTCATCCTTGTGGAATGCAATGATATAGCCAAGATCACAGAGTTGGCTTATGCTTATTAGGCTGTGTTATAGCCATTCAACATAAGCCACTTTTGAGATTGTGACTATGTCATTGGTAATCTTACCATAGCCTCTTATCACCCCTCTATCTAAACCACCAAAGATAACTTTGGGTTCATTCTTCATTGGAGTGTACTCCTTTAAATTACTCCTTATTCCAATCATGTGCCTGGAACAACCACTATCCAAGTACCATATAGGGGTATGGGCACTTGGACTAACCTGCAACACATAGTTTATCTTACCTTAGGACCCCACTAATTATTGGGTCCTAGGTTTTGATTAGCCTAAAAATAAACATGTTTTCCTACAGATTTTCTGGCAGGAGGACTAACACTAGCATTCTACATAGTAGGATTGTGCCAACAATCTAAGGTAAAATGCTCCCACTTTCCCACAACACCAACACTCATGAATGTTTTATCTTCTTTTCCGAGCAGGTCCTACAGTTCGATTAACTGCTGATTGTACAGAAGGAAGAGGTGCAACAGCCTTCTTCAAGTTTCTTTCAGCAAGGATTTGACTGAAGATGAGTCTTTCAGTAGACTGTCTTGGCTTGCTCTGAATGCCATTTACAACAGTCTTCTTTGCAGATGACATGTGATTTATAACATCAGAGATAGCTAGCCCTGGCCTACTGATTGACTTTCCCTTGGTCTGGGTATTTACTGGAAGGCCTTGAGAGTTGACCAGTGCCTTGTTCTTGAGAGTGGGGGCTGGGGCACCAAAGAAGAATGGTCCATGATGAGTCATTTGAATTTCCTCATGGAGTGCCTTAAAGGAACTTATTCCCCTACTATACCTTACACCATAGTTATGAATATCTTTGTTCACACCAGTGGATCTACCATTCATCCAGTGACCATAGATTCTCTCTTGGTCATACCTATTTGAAGGTAACAGAACTTTCTTAAATGTAATGGGAGGCTTGGAAGCTTGTGGCAGAACTGGATCTTTGCCTTTCCCTTTGGAACAGACAACTTGTGTGCTTCCCTTGAATCTCAACCCCTTCTTAACCTTTTGAGAGGAGAAGGAGTCTATCAAGGGCAACACAGAACTTGGCTTAGAATAACTAGCAACTATCCTTTTCTCCCGAGGGATGCTGATTCTGACTCAGATGACTTAGAGACAAGCACATCAGACTACCACATGTCTGATGAAGACTTTGCTGTCTTCTCCAGACAATTCCAGAAGTTCATGAAGAAGAAGCAGTGTAAAAGCAGACCCTCCTCATCCTCTCATCACAAGGAGGACTACTAGAGGGGAAAGAAGAAATCCTCCAAGGAGGACAGGTATGGTTCTAAACCTGGTAAATAGATTTCTACTAATGTTATCTGCTACTGCTGCAGCAAGCCAGGGCATGTTGTAGCTGACTGCCCAGTAAAGAGAAGATAGGATGGAGAAAAGAAGCACCACCATCAGCATAAGGGCAAGAAGGAAAAGTCCTTTGTGGCTAAGAAGGAGAAGAGCTGGACTGATAGTGAGTCATCTTCTTCAGAATCTGAACAAGAAGAGAAAGCCTACTTTGGGCTAGCTGGTGTTACAGAAGATGAAGACTATCCTGCTACTAGGATAGAAATCAGGGCCCCTCTATCACAGCCAGATAGTGATTTAGAGGTGGATGAAGATAAAGAAGAAGACGGTTGTTGTTATGGACTAATGACCATGACACATGAAGAATCAAGCCAGGATTAGCCTGATCCAGTTAAGGTACATTCTCAGTCAAATCACTCCACTAAAATAGGTTATGAAACCAGTCTTAAGTTAGAGGCCTCTCCATCCTGTGATGAATATGGGTCTGAATCAGAAGAATATTTCAATTCAATTATTGACAAGTATGGTGTCTTGCTGAATGCTTTCAAGAAAAGGAAGTTTCTGGCTAAGAAGCAGGTTAAGGAAATTTCTTCTCTTCAGCTTGCTGCTTCCCAGCATGCAGACTAAGCTTCCCTGCTAGATATGAAAATGAGGGAAATTAGTGAATTAGAAACCATTTCCTTCATCCAGATAGGCACCATAGAGTACCAGGAAAACCGAATAAGGGACCTGGAAGTATTGATCGAGAGGGAGAAAAGGATAGTGGTTGGCTACTCCAAGCCCAGTTCAGTACTGCCCTTGATAGATTCCTTTTCCCAAAAGGACAAGAAGGGGTTGAGATTAAAGGGACCTACAAGAGTTGCCAATCCCAAAGGAAAGGGCAAAGCACCAGTACAACCACTAGCCTCCAAGCCTCCTGTTCCATTCAAGAGAGTGCTGCTACCTTAAAACAGGTATGACCAAGAAAGCATCTATGGTCACTAGATGAATAGTAAATCCACCAAAGGGAACAAAGATATTCACCACTATGGTGGAAGATATAATAGCGGTATAAGTGCCTTCAAGGCCCCCCATGAGAAAATCCAAATGGCCCATCATGGACCATTTGTATTTGATGCACTAGCTCCTACACTCAAGAACAAGGCAGCTACCTGTTTTCAAGATCTCCCTACCCAAAATCAGACCAGGGGCAAGTATGTCATCAAGCCAGACTTGGGCATATCTGAGACCATCAAGAGTATGTTTTCTGGAAAGAAGACTACTTCTGGTAGGGCTCTAGATATTATAAGTACTTCTACTGCCAGACACACCCCAAGTCAGACAGTGGTTGGAAGATATAATAATAAGAAAATTTATGTACCTTCTATATTGAGAGCTGCTGTCAGCACAGCTACAAGACAACCTCTAAAAAGAAGGTACAATATCCATGAGTACTGGTGTTGTGGGAAGGTGGGCCACTATGCTATTTATTTCTGGCACAATCCAAGTGTGCCAAGAGCAAGAGAGAGCCTACCTGTCAAAAGAACTGTAGGTAGGCAGGTTCATTATCAAACTAACTTGCACCTAGGACCTAATAAGAATTAGGTCCTTAAGGTTAACTAATTTATGTCTTGTAGGTTAGTCCAAGTGGTCATACCCCTATATGGTACTTGGACAGTGGATGTTCCAGGCACATGACTGGAATACAGAGCATTCTAAAGGACTACACTCCAGTGAAGAATGGACCCAAAGTCATCTTTGGTAGTTCAGATAGGGGAGTGACTAAATGGTATAGTAAGATAACAAATGGCATAATCACTATCACATGGGTAGCTTATGTGGAATGTTTGCAACACAACCTCATAAGAATAAGCCAATTATATGATCTTGGCTATGACATTTCATTTCTCAAGGATGAGTGCAAAATTAGGAGGTCAAGTGACTAAGGGGTCATCTTGACAGGCACTAGGAGAGAAAATATCTATTGTCTTAATTTTTTATGTGTAAGAAAGAACTCTCCTATATGCCTAGTTGCAAATGAGAAAGTCTCATATTGTGTCCAATGGCACAAGAGGCTGACTCATTTGAACTATAAGAGTATAGATAAGCTCTTTAGTGATGACCTAGTAAGGAATGGTCCCAAGTTCAAATGCACTAAGGAGGGTATCTTCTCTACATGCCAGAAGGGCAAATAGGCCAAGACCTCCTTCAAGAGCATTGTGGTCAAAGACTCAGTGAGGTGCCTATACCTCATGCATATGGACTTGTTTGGTCCTATGCTAGTTCAAAGTCTAAGTAGGAAAGTCTACACCCTTGTGGTTGTTGATGCATGTTCCATATTTGCTTGGGCGTTCTCTCTTAGGAATAAATCTGAAACCCCTGATGTCTTCAAGACTTTTGTCAAGCAAATTAAGAATGAATTTGACAGTACTGTGGTCAAAATTAAAAGTGACCATGAGACTGAATTTCAGTATAAATGTATGATAAGGTTCTATGAAGAGCAAGGGATTTACCAAGAATTTTCCTCTCTTAGAATACCCTAGTAAAATGGGATTGCTGAGAGGAAGAATAGAACTCTCATAGATGCTGGTAGGACCTTGTTAAGTGACAAATCTCTCCTAGAATACTTCTAGGCCGAGGCAGTTAATACTGCATGTTTGTACTTAACAGGGCTTCTATCATAAAGTGCCATAAGAAGACTCTTGAACTATTTCAGGATCTTTGGCAGCAAGTGCTATGTGCTGAACAGTGGAAATTACTATGTGACTAAGTTTGCTGTGAAATCCTATGAAGGGATCTTTGTTGGGTATAACAACTATAGTAGGGCAGATAGAATCTACAACTTGATAAGTCAAGTTGTAGAAGAGTCAGTTCATGTTGTCTTTGATGAATCAAACATGATTAACTATGAGCTGCCTAGCTCTTCTTTTAGTTCTCCAGGCATAGAGAAGGTGATGGACAAGCTCACCATCAAGGAAGATGATCCAGCAGTCCAGGATAAGGATGTGGATATGTGTTGTCCAGAGGGTGCATAAGACAATGAAGTTTTGGATGAAGTTCAGTCAGACGGAGCCACTGATGCTCAAGAAGGTCTAGCAAGGTTGCCTCAAGTAGTAAGTCATCTGAGGGATCATCCAGCACATCAGATCATTGGTGATACAAGCCAAGGAGTCCTGACTAGAAGCAAGAGTATCAACATAACACTCTACTCAAGTTTCTTATCACAAGTAGAGCCCAATAAGTTTGAAGAGGCAACCAAATACTAGTTCTGGATTGGAGCAATGCAGGAAGAACTGAACCAGTTTAAGAGGTGTAAGGTTTAGAAGCTGGTTCCCAGACCAAAAGTACATAATGTCATAGGGACCAAGTGGATCTACAGGAATAAGTTGGATGAGAATGGTATTATTGTAACACCCCAAATTGTTGTAGGAGCGACGGGGATCGTTTTTGGGCCAAGTCGGGTTTTTGGTGCAGGTGACACGGGCCCCGACACGGGCGTGTCGGAGGCCGTGTCGGGCGTGTCGAGCTCGAGCCGTGTCGTCGACCAGTTCAGGTCGACGATGGTCATGTGGAGGGACACGGCCTAGGACACGGGCGTGTCCCAGGCCGTGTCACTCAAGGGAATCGTCGAAGTGGTACACGGGCCGTGACACGGGCACAGATACGGGCGTGTCAGATGTGACACGGGCGTGTCCCATGCCGTGTCAACAAGCCGTGTACCACTCTGACTGCAAGGTGTCGATTTATTGCACACGGGGGGCGTGACACGGGTCCCGACACGGGCGTGTCGCAGTCGATACGGGCGTGTCGGAGGCCGTGTCACATGCCGTGTGCTGGTTTTCAATCGGGGTCGAGACGGCGAATGAGCTACACGGCCAGGCACACGGCCGTGTGCCAACCCGTGTTCGGCCCAGATTTTATGATTTCAGATCTAATCTTGGCCGTTCGTTTCCTTGACTTTGGATCCGACGGTGGGGGGCTTCTCCTGGGTGGTTTTAGCCGGGATTTAGGGTTGGGAATCCTCATTTCCCTTAGCCATTCTCTCTCTAAGAGTTTAGAGAGAAGGGAGAGCAAAGAGGAAGGAGGAGTCCAAGATCCGGCCGCCGGAGGAGCTTCGGAGCTCCGAATCGCAATCCGAGTCCAGATCCGCGGAGGCGACGCCGTTGCGGTGCTTTCCAACCGTATAGTTTTCGATGGCGCCGCGGAAGAATGCAAGGGTAACGATTTCTCATCCTTGGGCATGTGAAGCCCTCTTTTCCTTTGCATAGGAAGCCCGCTCTCGCGAGTGAGCGAAGAGTTGGAGCGTTCCTTGGGGTAGATATGTGAAGTCCCCCTTGTGTAGAGTCCGTATGCGAAAACGGACATAGGCATTGTGTGTGAAGCCTATCTGGACAAGTAGAGCCGGATCGGTGATGTTGCATTGCATACGAACCGGGGAAGACTCCGGGTGTTTGGGAGTTTTTCGGGTTTTCTACGTGGTAGATTGCATCAGGGAGCCTTGGAGATTAACTCCAAGGTGCACCCGGAAAACTGGGCAAAAGCGAGTTTTGCCAACACGGTGGCCGGGGAGCCAACGTGAACATAACCGGGTTATGTGATTGTTGTGGCGGAAACGGGACTCGGTGAGTCTTGACCTGCGCATATGGCTTAAATTGCCGTTGCGGTATGAGCACGGGTCAGGCGGAACCGTACCCGGTCTATGTCGTTCGGTAGGACCGTTGGCATGGATGCTGGTCTTCGGCGGTCTATGGCTTAAATTGCCGTGACCAAGGCCAGGAAGGCAAAATGCTCATATGGACGACCGTTCAAGAGGCGGTGGTGGATTGGGAACGTCTATGGCTTGAATTGACGTGACGTTGGCCGGTTCGCCGAGAATGTGCCCTGAGTGCACGGGGTGTGTGGCCGTGCGAGCCTACGCCTGTGTTGTTGTGTGTTCACATTAATAGCATTACCTATACTAATGAAGTGCAGGGAAAGAGCATCGCCGCCCCGATTTTGGGGGCGGGATCGTTATAATTTGGTCAGCATTGCTGACCGTTGCAATTGTTTGCCACCGGGCGGTGGTTTGTGGCTTGCAGGTGCTGCGGAGCAAAGCGGGAAATAGCGGGCTAAAGCCCTTGTTGCTGTGCCGGCCCTCGAAGGCCTAATTGCTTATGTATCTTTCCCGTTTTCATGTATGGCCGGCCTGCGTGCTGAAGTTTGGAAAACACTATTTTGTTAAGTGAACAATGTAAGGCCTTAAGGCCAGTTCTCTTTTGTGTATGATTACATTCCTGAGTTGGTAGTGGACATTCATGCTTTGTAGTAGGGTTCTTATTTTCTTTTGCAACTTAATAATTTGCTTCCGCTAGGTGTTGTGTAGGACGACATGATTGGTTGAATGGTTTCAACGCGTAACCAACCGGTCTGTCCGTAGTATATGGCGTCGGGCCCCGGCCGGACCTACTGCTATATACTAAGCGACGGATAGGGGTGTTACAATTATTATCAAGAACAAGGCTACACTGGTAGCTAAAGGATACAAGTAAGAAGAAGAGATCAATTTTGATCAGACATTTGCCCTAGTAGCCAGATTGGAAGCAATTAAACTCTTTCTTGCATTTACTGCCTACCAAGGATTCAAAGTCTACCAAATGGATGTGAAGTCAGCCTTCCTGAATTGTGACTTAAAAGAGGAAGTCTATAATATACTCCAGGTTTTGTTGACTCTAACTCTCTTGATTTTGTTTATAGACTTAGGAAACCTCTATATGGGTTGAAGCAAGCCCCTATAATATGGTATGAGACTTTGTCTAGTTTCCTCATAGAGAACAAATTCTCATGGGAGAAAATAGACAAGACCCTATTCCTAAGGGAATCTAAGGACAAGATCATCCTAGTCCAGATATATGTTGATGACATTATATTTGGATCTACTGATGACAACTTTTGCAAGAAGTTTGCTAAACATATGCAAGGGAAGTTTGAGATGAGCAGTATGGGCGAGCTCAAGTTCTTCTTGGGACTCCAAGTTAGACAGAATGATGATGGTTTGTCCATAACCAATTCAAGTTCACTCGGGATTTGATTAAGAAATATGGTATGGAGAATACCTCCACCATGAAAACTCCCATGGGATCATGTATGCTTGTAGAAAAAGATGAGGCAGGGAAACCTGTTGATGAGACTTTATATAGAGGGATAATTGGCTCCCTTCTATATCTAACTACTAGTAAGCCTAACATCATGTATGCTACATGTGTCTATGCTAGGTATCAGGTCTGCCCTAAAGAATCTCATTACTCTACTGCAAAGAGAATTTTGACGTATAATAAGGGCACACCAGATCTTGGCTTTGGTACCCTAGAAATAGGGATTTTGAACTAACAGGCTATTCAGATGTAGATTTTGCAGGCTGCAAAGAGGATAGGAAAAGCACTTCAGGATCCTCTCAGTTCTTAGGTGGGACATTAGTATCTTGGAGCAGCAAGAAGCAAACCAGTGTGGCAATCTCAACTGTAGAGTCAGAGTACATATCAATAGGTAGTTACTGTGCTCAGTTTCTATGTATCCAATATCAGCTCTAGGATTACAAACTCTAGATAAGTAGAACTCCTCTATTTTGTGACTCTACTAGTGATATTTCTATTGATAGGAATCCTGTCTCACACAGTAGGACTAAGCACATAAAAATTAGGTATCACTTTATTAGGGAGCATGTGTAAAAGGAAGATATCAGCCTCGAATTTCTCCCCACAGATAAGAAAGTGGCTGATATCTTTACTAAGCCACTTGATGAAGCAAAGTTCAACACCTTCAAGTTTGAATTGGGCATGTTGAACCTGATGTAGCTTCAGTCACTCCCTATAGTATTTCTATTGCAGGATTTGTTCTTCTTGTAGGTTCTGAAGACTTCAAGTGATATGGAGATTTTGGAGACCATAGTGTCTATCAGAAGATGGTTATAGCAGATGCTCCTGTTGAGGGGGAGCAAGTCCAGCAACTGCAGGAGTAGTTCTGGCCTCATAAATAGAGAAATCTAGCAGTTGCATCAACTAGTCATCTGCAATCAGCTAGGGGGAGAACATAAAATCAGTCAAGCACCTCCCTAACTATTTAAAGAAGTCAAAAAGTAGGAGAGAAAGGATTGACCAAGCTCAAATATGGCAGAAAGATAGGGGGAGAAAGTTATGGAGATAGAAAATGCAGCAAAACAGGGGGAGTAGGTAAACCTCCAGGGGGAGTAGGTAACCTTCCTCTAATTAACAATAATATGTTATTGCTGTCTATATGGTGTGTATGTCATTGACTAAGTAATTTGATCAATGGTTTTGACATCTTCAAATATGGGGGGATTGTTGGGTCTATTGATCCCAATGGCCCTGATTTGAAGATGTCAAATAAGCCAATGATATACACATAGTTGTATTTGATGTGTGTGTAAGTTCATGCATGCAGGTTAGTCCTTCTCACATTGATTGGACATGTGGACACAAAATTGTGGGATGGATAGACAGAAAAGTGTCTACATCTACAGGCATTGAGTGAAGACAGTTCACTCAATGCCATAGCACAAAAGGAGCTGAATACAGCATGACCTATCAATGCCTCAATAATGGAAGATAGAAAAGTGGCTAAGTCCACAGGCATTGAGTGATGTAAACTCACTCAATGCCAGACAACAAATTCGTCGAGTAAAGCTGCCTTAGTCAAAGCCCTGAAGTTTCTGGCAAAGAAAAATCAGCTAAGTCTAGAAGCGTTGAGTGAAGCTAGTTCACTCAACGCCTTGCTGGTTCACTCAATGCCAGATAACAGATAGCGTTGAGACAAGCTCAAGCAGTTAAAGCCTAAGATGAGGATAGAATTTGACTAAGTCTAAAAGCGTTTAGTGAAGGCATATCACTCAATGCCAAGTCAAAAGATGAGGGAAAGGCAGAAAGCATTGAGTGAAGGCCATTCACTCAACGTCTCAGCAAGATGAAAAGTTTCAGAGAAATGGCTAATGAAAAAAGCGTTGAGTGAAGGCCATTTACTCAAAGCCACTCAACGCCTCATCAAGATTGAAAGTTTTAGAGAAATGGCTAAGGCAAAAAGCGTTGAGTGAAGACCATTCACTCAACGTCTAAGGAAGTAGATGTGTGTTAAGTCCAGAATCAGTGAGTGAAGGCCTTTCACTCAATGCCACTCAACGCTTGAGCTGATTCTGAAAATTTTGATAAGTCCACAAGTGGTGATGTCAACAAAGTCAACAAGTCAACAAAATTTGAATTCCTACAGTACACGACAAATGACGCCAATAACCAGCTGTATGACTCGTTCTGTAAAAGGAAGGCTATAAAGCAGCCATTAATGGTAGGCCCACTGGTCTAAAGAGCCGTTGGATAGCGCCTAATAAAAAGGATCGATCGGCGATGTGGTGGTAATCTTTTAGGGTTTTCTGTTAACGCATTGCGACCGAACTCCATCTTCTTCCTCACCATTCTTGTAGAGCCTAAATAAGTTGTTCTACACAAAGAACCTGAAAGAAAAAGAGATAGCTGGAGCAATCTACATCTGTGACAACAGGTTCAGAAGTAATTTCTGAGAAGGAAGAAGAAGAGGCAGATCAATCAAGTTCTACAGGAAAAGGTAGCTTAATGAAGAAGAATAGAATTGTCATCTCCATAGTCTTCATCAGTAGAAGCTAGGGCTAAAATCTGCTCAACCCAGGAAGAAGTGGACATAGAGTAATTACTCTAGTGTCAATTAAACACAATCAACCTTACATTCTCTTTGTAGGATCCTATCTAGGATCTGAGTTGTAAGCCTTTCTTCAAAGGCCGAGTGGTAGGATCCTGTATAGGATCTGAGTTGTAAGCCTTTCTTTAAAGGCTGAGTGATAGGATTCTGTGTAGAATCTGAGTTGTAGGCCTATGTTATAAAGGCTGAGGTAAGATCATTTATTGATCAGAGTGTAGGATCCATTTTGGATCTAAGTGTATGGCTGTCCTCCCAGCCTGAGTTATAGGGTCGTTGGCCTTAGGTAAGTGGTTGTTTAATCACTGAGTTATAGGGGACTTGTGCCTGAGCAGTAGGTCTTGGATGAGACTGAGTGATCCTGCGGGATCGAGTTATAAGCTATTAAGGAGTCGAGTATTGGGGAAGAGCCTTATCTAACACACTGTTAGAAAGGCAGAGAAGGACAGTGGACGTACCCATAATCTGGGGAAACATCATAAAACAACCGTATCGTCTATGATTAATCTTGAAATCTAAAATAACCTAATCACTAAGTACAACACAATCGGGTTAAGGTCTAAAAGATTTAAAGAAAGGCCAAAAACCTATTCACCCCCCCTCTAGGTGTTTAGCTGACCTTGAAAACAAAGACTTTCACCAGGTCACCATACACACGTGAATCACACATCACGGGATTAGCAAGCTGCCCACAAAGACAAGTCATGCCTCCACATCGCATTCAACATGCATTTCCCTTCCCGCCCAAAACCACCATTCATTCTCACACGAAATTATGGGCATCGCAACAATATCTTTACTGTGATCGGATTTCTATCAAAATCCCTAATATGCAAGTCAAGCAAAATCATCAAATCGGACCAACGATCACGATTTTGGCTTCACCAACCATGCTTAATCCACTAGCAGAGCAGATTTCTAATGCAAAAGTATCCCGGGTGTTGAAACCGAAACTCGGTTCCTCGAGGAGTTCATACCCAAGGGGGGTAGCTTGCACCTGCTTCTATCAAGCGAAAGCACCAAACCGGCTGCTTGGAACTAAGAGACAGACCCCGATCTTCAGCGAGGAGGACTCGCCACACACCCGGAAGATCAAAGAGAGCATCCCATCCCTAACCAATGCTGAGCTAGGCACCCTGGTGGGCCTTGAGAGAACTCGCCAAATAGAGTAAGCCTATAATGTTGAAACTAAAACTCGGTTCCATGAGGAGTTCGGACTCAAGGGTGCAAGCTACCTTCTTGCAGAGCTGGTTTGGTTCTCTCGCAAGAGAGAAGTAGGTGCAAGCTACCCCCCTTGGGTCCAAAATCCTCGAGGAACCGAGTTTCGATTTCAACATTATGGTGTGGTGAGCATGTACCATAGATTGTACAAGAAAATCCCGAGCGAGTCCCATGGCTAGAAGCAAGGGGAAGAGAGGCGAGCCCAGTTAGGCGAGTACATGAAGAGTCGACCTCCAACCGGGCCAGATCTGACTTAGGAAAGTTTCGGCTCAATAACCTAAAGGTAACCACCCGCTCCTGTTCTACCCTTATGGGTTATACTCTACATGAGCCAGTCGAGTTCCAGATGAGTGTAAGGAGAGTGCTCCTTGGCCCGTGTCAAGCGAGTGCTCCTCGACCTATGTCAGGCGAGTGTCAGGTGAGTGCTCCTTGGCCTGTGTTGGGCGAGTATCAGGCAAGTGCCAGGCGAGTGCTCCTCGGCCTGATACATGTATAGGGCGAGTGCCCCTCGACTTGTGTCAGGAGAGTGCCAGGCGAGTGCCATGTTAGTGTTCCTTGGCCTATGTCAAGCGAGTGCTTGGTGATTGTCAGGCAAGTGCTAGACGAGTGCTCCTCGACCTGCGTTAGGTGAGTTCCAAACGAGTGCTCCTCGGCCTGTGTCAGGCGAGTACTAGACGAGTGCTCCTCTACCTATGTCAGGAGAGTGTCAGGTGAGTGCCAGAGGAGTACTCCTCGGCCCATTTCGGGCATGTGTCAGGTGAGTGCCAAGCGAGTGCCCCTCTTCCTGTGTCAGGAGAGTGCAAGATGAGTGCTCCCCGGCCTATGTCAGGCGAGTGCCAGACGAGTGCTTATCGGCCTGTGTTAGGCAAGTGCCAGGCGAGTTCCCCTTTGCTTGTGTTAAAAGAGTGTCAGGCTAGTCCCCCGTTATCTGCTCCAGGAAAGTGTTAGGAGGGTGCTCGAGATGCCGTGCGAGAGCTCCTAAATCCAGGAGAGTGGAGATATCAGGAAAGTTGAAATCCAGGTGAGCAGGGGTGCATAAGTTTGCTTGAGACCCTCACCCCGCTGATTTCCCCTCCATTTTTGGTAGAAACTATCATCTTGTCATACTTGGTACAAGCTAGCATCTATGGGTACTTGGGTAAAACTCACTAGTATTTTTATGACATGCAACAACATCTTCTTAGGTGTCCAAGCCATAGGGGTAAGCACCACAAAAAGGTTGACATAGTGTATATCTGACAAGTGTTGGCCTCGACCTGTGAGGGTGGTGGCTTTTCCTAAGGTATGTGTCAGACTATACCTGCGAGATAATCCCATCCGTGGTTGACATTATGCAAGCTCAAGTTCATAAGTTATCTTCAAGAAGCTTATCCACCCCAAGCCTTCATGCCCCCGGGGGTAAAACTCACTAGTATTTTTCTAAGGTAAGCCTTGGAACTTCATTTATATGGCGAGCTTATCTTAAAGAGTTTCAAGATACCTCTTTTCTTTCCGTGAGTAATCTTCCCACGAGGGCAGGATAGTGAAGAACTTCAAATAGGGAGAGGTGATGTGAATTGTCCTATGGGTGATGTGGTTTCTTGTGGTGTGGATGGCCCCGAGCAGACCCGCTAACCAGGCTCTCAACTAGTTGGCAGTTTCATAGGTTAGGCGAGTGTGGCAGGTTGAAAAGTTTGAGAAAAGTACCCCCAAGAAGATCCTGCTGCCAGGCTCTCACTAGCTGGCAGGGTTGGAAAGAACTAGGTGGCTTGTTGAAAGAAAGTTGAAATGAGACCCCAAGTAGATCCCACTGTCAGGCTCTCACTAGCTGGCAGAGTAGGAAGGCACTTGGAGATCAGATTGACATCATAATTTGAGGTGATCCTGCTATCAAGATCTCTCTAACTGGTAGGGCAGGAAGATACTTGAAGGTCAGATTGGCATCACAGCCGGAGGTGATCCCGCTGTCAGGCTCCCTCTAGCTGGTAGGGAAAATGGTACTCGGAGGCCATTTCAAAGGTATAACCAAGTTGATCTCATTGTTAGGCTATCACTAGCTGGTAGGGCAGGAAGGCACTCAGAGGTCAGATTGACATCACAACCCGAGGTGATCCTACTGGCAGTCTCTCTCTAGCTGGCAGGGCAGGAAGGCACTTGGAAGAAAAGATAAGAAAGTGACTCGAGTTGATCCCGCTGCCAGGCTCCCACTAGTTGGCAGGGAAGGAAGGCACTCAAAGGTCACGTCAAACGAGTTGAACCCGCTGCCAAGCTCTCACTAGTTGGTCGGGCAGGAAGGCACTCAGAGTAAGAAAGAGAAAGTGACTCGAGTTGAGCACGCTGTCAGGCTACCACTTAGCTGACAGGGAAAGAAGGCACTCGAGGGTCATATTGAATGATGTGATGATCACGCTATCAGGCTCCCACTAGCTGACAGGTCTGGAAGGCCCTCAGTGGATGTTTTGAAATGAGTTGGAATGAGACCCCAAGGGGATGATCTCGCTGTCAGGCTCCCACTTGCTGATAGGTCTGGAAGGCCCTCGGTGGATGTTATGAAACAAGTTAGAATGAGACCCCGAGTTGATCCCGTTGTCAGGATCCCACTAGTTGACAGGTCTGGAAGGCTCTCGGCGGGTATTGGTAAAGCAAGTTGAAATAAGACCCCGAGTTGATCCCGCTTTCGGGCTCTCACTAGCTGACAGGGCTGGAAGGCACTCAGTAGCTGGGTGAAACAAAGTTGAAATGAGACACCAAGTTGATCCCATTGTCAGGCTCCCACTAGCTGGAGGGTCTAGAAGGCTCTCAGAGGGTATTGGTAAAGCAAGTTGAAATAAGACCCCTAGTAGATCCGGTTGTCAGGCTCTCACTAGCTGACAGGGCTGGAAGGCTCTTGGAGGGCATTGAGAAACAAAGTGAAATAAGGCCCCGAGCAAACCCGCTGACCAGGCTCTCACCTAGCTAGTAGAATGGGTAGACCTCTCAGGTGGTAGTTAGAAAGAAGATGTTTTGGAAAGATTTCCCCGAAATGGTTCCACTAACCAGGCTCTCACCTAGCTAGCAGGATGGGTAGGCCTCTCGGGTGGTTGTTGGAAAAAATATGTTTTGGAAAGATCTCCCTGAGATGGTTCCACTGACCATACTCTCACTTAGCTGGCAGGATTGGTAGACCTCTCGGGTGGTAGTTGGAAAAAAAGAGGTTTTTAAAAGATCTCCCCGAGATGGTTCCACTAACAAGACTCTCACCTAGCTGGCAGGATGTGAGACCTCTCGAGTTATAGTTGGAAAAAAAGATGTTTTGGAAAGATCTCCCCGAGATGGTTCTGCTGACCAAGCTCTCACCTAACTGGTAGGATGGGTAGACCTCTCGGGTGGTAGTTCGAAAAAAGATGTTTTGGAAAGATCTCCCCGAGATGGTTTCACTAACCAGGCTCTCACTGCGCTGGCATGATGGGAAGACCTCTCGGGTGGTATTTGGAAAAAAGATGTTTTGGAAAGATCTCCCAGAGAAGGTTCCATTGACCAGGCTCTCACCTAGCTGGCAAGATGAGTAGACCTCTCGGGTGGTAGTTATAAAAAAGATGTTTTGGAAAGATCTACTCGAGATGATTCCACTGACCAGGCTCTCACCTAGCTGGCAGGATGGGTAGACCTCCAGGGTGGTAGTTGGAAAAAAGATGTTTTGGAAAGATCTCCCTGAGATGGTTCCATTGACCAGGCTCTCACCTAGCTGGCAAGATGGGTAAACCTCTCAGGTGGTAGTTGGAAAAAAGAGGTTTTGGAAAGATCTTCCCGAGATGGTTCCACTGACCAGGCTCTCACCTAGCTTGAAGGATGGGAGACCGCTCGGGTGGTAGTTGGAAAAAATATGTTTTGGAAAGATCTCCCGAAGATGGTTCCACTGACTAGACTCCCACTAGCTGGCAGGGTGGGTAGAACTCTCGGGTAATAATTTGAAGAAAGATGTCATGGACAGATGTCCCTGAGACGTTTCTAATTATCAGGCTCTCACTAGCCGGCGAGGCAAGTTGATTTCTCATGTGAAATAATAAGGGGCAAATGGTCTTGGCAAGCAAAAGATTTCTCCACCTCCAGTCAAGTCGAGCTTGGAGGTGTTGATATTTTCCACCTCCAGTCGAGCTGGAAGGGGTTGACCTTTTTCCACCTCTAGTCGAACTGGGAGGTGATGACCTTTTTCCACCTCCAGTCGAGTTGGGAGGTGATGATCTTTTTCTAGTTCCAGTAGAGAAAGGAGGTATTGATCATTTTCACCTCCAGTCGAGCTGGGAGATGTTGATCTTTTTCCACCTCCAGTTGAGCAAGGGTCCTGAGAGGTGTTGAGTTTGTTTCCTCTTTCAGTTGGGCTTAGCTCCTGGGAGGGACTTGAAGTGGCATGATATTTGGTGCTCTGATCTTCGAACCACGGGTTTTACATTGTTTTTTCCGACCTTGTGCCGAGCTCGTAAAAAAGAAGGGATTGAGTATATCCCATAATTCGTAAAGTCCAAAGATTATCGAGGAGGGCCTAGATGACCTTACTTACCTAGGGGCGAGACCAGACCCCTTGAGGCATGTTCAGCCCTCCAGGGGCGAGTGCAAGCCCCCTTAGGGTGAGATAAGATCCCTAGGGGACAGATCCAGGAACAGGGTGAGTGGCGAGTGCTCGCTTCACCAGGAACTCGCCACACCCATGATGCCCATTTTGGTATGCTAATAGCCCCTACAAAAAGCGGAGTTTCGCTATTGACAGACCACTTTGGGGTGCATTTAGTAAAACCAAAAGGCGGGATTCTGTTATTTGTAGGTCAAACTTACAAAACTATAAATAGACCCCCATGGGCACCTTGGGAAGGGGATTACTTCTTCCTGCTCCTATCCTAAGGTTGACTCTGGTTGGCGAGTGCTCTCAAGGCCCACTATGGTCTCCATGGTTTGGGTCGCCATAGGAACTGACAGAACTCCATTCGGAGCTTTCTAGCTCTATATACCCTGCTTAGGGTTACTTCTCACTCGAGTGTGGGCCAAGGGTAGAGGTTCAGGCCACTTTTATTGGGCCCATTAGGGTTTCTGTGGCCCAATAAAAGTCAGGATGTTACACGTGGACACTATTCTACGTTCGGAACTCCGGATATTAGCATTCGTTGGATTTCCTTGGAGCGCCTTGGTTGAGTATTGACTCAATATCGCAAAGTTATAATTTATTTATGGCTATGTTACTTCTTGATCAATGTTCATCGCTAGATCCGATTTCTTTTGGGTTTTTTTGTTCCTAATTCTGCTGCGCACAACTGTTATGATGTATAATAAAACCCAACAGCACATTCGTCGGCACGAACCCTTTTTTCCCCAAGATAACCGTCGTCGTCCGCGGTCATGCGCAAATAAGGCAGCATTGGCCCTCACGAGTGTGCCCTACCGCCTCTCCTTCTCCTCCTTGGCATATTTTAATGCACCCATCCGTCGCATGGAATATAACAGATGGTCCGGATGGGGCCCCACACCATATTTCACAGACAAACGGCGAAATTACTTATGAATATCAAAAACCTTCTATGCACATCCTAACTCAGAGCATTCTAGCAGAAGTTATTACTTAAAAGAACTCATCCAACAAATGTCCACTAAATATATAAATACTCATTTATATATACAACACCAGGAATGCATACAAACACACACTGCCATGACCTTAAGGTCTTATAGGTTTCTCTTTACAAAATATGATTTCATACATCGGCACGTAGGCCGGCCACACATGAAATCCAAATATTTGCACGGCCTTCGAGGGACTACAAACGACAGTAACAACAAGGGAGTCAGCCCGCCCAATCCAATCAGCCCGAAACACATGCATAAGGACGTCCACCCCACGGGTGATAAACAAAGCAATGGTCAGCTTCCAACTGAATAATTATAATGACCCTACCCCTTACCCGGGGCAGTGGTTCCTTCCCTACATGCATTCCAATCTCAACACATATATATCAATACACAATATCATCACAAACGAGGGCATTCATTCCAGATGCACCGTGCACTCAGGGCATGCTTACGGTGTATCGGAACATCCTTCGTACACCACCGACTTGAGGTTCTTAACTTATTGGCGATGGAGCATAGTCTACTACAGCGCGCAGACTGGAGACCCTCTCTCCCATCCCATTCAAAGGTAGTAACCTCACAAAAATACTTGAGCATCATCGATCGGTATGCCGGGAGACCGCTCACAACGATCTTACCACTGAACTTATTGGGTGCCTACCCACTCAGAGGTTCTTAACTTGTTGGCCATGGGCATAAGCCTACAAATCCATATTGGAGACCTCTCGCACCTAACCACTCAGAGGTGCTCGCTTACAACAATCCGATCATTGAACTTGGTGGGTGGCCTACCCACTCAGAGGTTCTCGCATCCCTCTCTCAACATCGACACATAGTGCCGCTTTCCAATCCATCATACGGCTCGTACCGAGCATACAACCAAAGGAGCAATGCAAAGCTTACTTACCACACTTCACAAGCATCCTAACACGCTTCGTAAGCTATTCGTTGTATATACGGAGTCTTCTCCGGATCACAGCATCACGAATCCAGACTATACGTCCAGATGGGCTTCACACAGCATGCCTATTTCGTACTACACACTTCCGGATCTAAATGCAGACTCAACCACTGGAATCACTTACGCTCTTCCATCTTTTGATGCAGGATTCCATAGATATACATGCATAAACAAAGGGCTTCACCTTCCCAAGTAATAAAGATCAATACCCTTGACGACCGCTTTGGCACCATGAAAGAACTAGCTGGATGGAAATCACCACAGCGGCCTTGCCTCTGCAACGCTGAACTCGGCTCTCGATTCGGACCGCTGACGCTCCACCGACGGCATGAAAGCTTCTCCTTCTTCCTTCCTTGCTCTCCTCTCTCTCTTCTCCTTAGAAAGAGAATGTCCAACATAAGAATGAGATATTCATCTCCATTCTCGGCCTTATAATAGTAGGGAGGAACTTGGACCACAGGATCTAAATAGAAGGGAACGAATGGCCTCAATCTGCTTTGAAAAGCATCTTTACAGAGCTGACACGGCTTGTGACACGCCCGTGTCATAGGCCGTGTTCCTTGAGCAGCTACAGAACCGACTCAATCTGGATCAGAATACGGGCTACGGCACGCCCGTATCACTTCCTGACACGCCTGTGTCAACCAGTACACGACCGTGTCACCCCATCAACACAGGACCAAATCACCCGAGAAGAATACAGCTAAGGCACACACCCGTTTCATTGGCCGTGTGCCAAACACGCCCCTGTGACACGCCCGTGTCACAGGCCATGTACCACACTCAACGCCACTCCACTCAACGCCACCCCACTCAACGCCACTCAATGCCGCCCGGTTACCAACCCGAGCAGGACACGCCCTGGGACACGCCCGTGTCCCAGGCCGTGTGCACTACACACGCCCTGGGACACGCCCGTGTCCCAGGCCGTGTGCACTAGACACGCCCTGGGATACGCCCGTGTCCCAGGCCGTGTCACCCAGCCTGACCCCATTTTGGGATTTATGGTCTTATAGGTTTCTTTTTACAAAATATGATTTCATACATCGGCACGCAGGCCGGCCACACATGAAATCCAAATCTTTGCACAGCCTTCGAGGGACTACAAACAGCAGTAACAACAAGGGATTCAGCGCGCCCAATCCAATCAGCCTGCAACACCTGCATAAGGACGTCCACCCCATGGGTGATAAACAAAGCAACGGTCAGCTTCTAGTTGACCAATTATAATGACCCTACACCTTACCCGGGGCAGTGGTTCCTTCCCTGCATGCATTCCAGTCTCAATACATATATATCAATACATAATATCATCACAAACGCTGGCCTTCGTGCCAGATGCTCCGTGCAATCAGGGTACGCTTACGGTTTATCGGAACATCCTTCGTACACTACCGACTAGAGGTTCTTAACTTATTGGCGATGGAGCATAGTCTACTACAGCGCGCAGACTGGAGACCCTCTCTCCAATCCCATTCAGAGGTAGTAACCTCACGGAAATACTTGAGAATCATCGATCGGTATGCCGGGAGACCGCTCACAACGATCTTACCACTTAACTTGTTGGGTGGCCTACCCACTGAGAGGTTCTTAACTTGTTGGCCATGGGCATCAGCCGCCAAATCCCTATTGGATACCTCTCGCACCCAGCCACTCAGAGGTGCTCGCTTACAATAATCCGATCATTGAACTTGGTGGGTGTCCTACCCACTCAGAGGTTCTCGCATCCCTCTCTCAACACCAGCACATAGTGCCGCTTTCCAATCCATCATACAGCTCATATCGAGCATACAACCAAAGGAGCTATGCAAAGCTTCCTTACCACACTTCACAAGCGTCCTCACACGCTCCGCAAGCTATTCGTTGTATACACGGAGTCTTCTCCGAATTACAGCATCACCAATCCAGACTATACGTCCAGATGGGCTTCACACAGCATTCCTATTCCGTACTACACACTTCTGGATCTAAATGCAGAATCAACCACTTGAATTACTTACGCTCTTCCATCTTTTGATGCAGGATTCCATAGATATATATGCATAAACAAAGGGCTTCACTTGCCCAAGGAAGAAAGATCATTACCCTTGACGATCACTTCGGCGCCATGAAATAACTAGCCGGATGGAAATCACCGCAGCGGCCTTGCCTCCGCAATGCTAAACTCGGCTCTCGATTCGGACCGCTGACGCTCCACCGGCGGCAGCAAAGCTTCTCCTTCTTCCTTCCTTTCTCTCCTCTCTCTCTTCTCTTTAGAAAGAGAATGGCCAACATAAGAATGAGATATTCATCTCCATTTTCGGCCTTATAATAGAAGGAAGGAACTTGGACCACATGATCTAAATAGAAGGGAACGAACAGCCTTGATCTGCTTTGAAAAGCATCTTTACATAGCTGACACGGCCTGTGACACGCCCGTGTCACAGGCCGTGTTCCTTGAGCGGCTACATAACCGACTCAATCTGGATCAGAACACGGGCTACGACACGCTCGTGTCACTTCCTGACACGCCCGTGTCAACCAGTATACGGCAGTGTGACTGGCTGTGTCACCCCATCAACACAGGACCAAATCACTCGAGAAGAACACGGCTAAGGCACACGCCCGTGTCCTTGGCCGTGTGTCAGACACGCCCCTGTGACACGCCCGTGTCACAGGCCGTGTACCACACTCAACGCCACTTCACTCAATGCCACTCCACTCAACGCCACTCAATGCCGCCCGGTTACTAACCTGAGCAGGACACGCCCTGGGGCACGCCCGTGTCCCAGGCCGTGTGCATTAGACACGCCTTGGGACACGCCCGTATCCTAGGCCGTGTCACCCAGCCTGACCCCATTTTGGGATTTATGGTTTTTTGGGTGTTACACATATTCTAACATTTTACCTAAGTTTGGAGGGCGCTGCCATCCACTATCTCAGGCCTTTCATCATTCGTCATTTCCGCCACCACGAAGAAGAGAGAGATCACTGCTCTTTCGCTTGTACCGATCTCAAGCAACATGGAATCTTGGGGGGCAAACGATGGGGATAAGATCCCTCTAAAAAAGGATTGAAGTGGACATAACCACACCCCCCATGATATCTACCCAAAAATAATGGGATCATTGGTTTGACCCCATGCGTGATCACCGTGCCTGATCCCCTCACGCATCGATCCCATCACACGTAACTTCAGAACTGCCGTGGGTGTCGCCTCACTGACGTCGGGTGGCCAGTATCATCCTGAAACGTAGGCCGCCCCCTCCTTTCATTGTCGCTGGCCGGCAGCTGAGAAGACGGTCGGGCCTGCCGCCCATCCTCGTCCGCCGGCACGCACCAAAGGGAGTGGCCGAGCCGGCAGCTCCCCCTCAGCCGCCGGCACGCTACTAAGGTAGCAGCGAAGCATGCCACTCCTCTTCGGCTGTAGACACGTGTCCGAGGGAGCGGCCGAGCCGACCGCCCCTCCTCAGCCTCCTTCGCGCGGTCGAAGGAGCTGCTGCACCGGCCGCCCCTCCTCGACTTCCAGCTACGGCCAAGGGAGTGTCCGAGCTGGCCGCTCCTCCTCGAACGCCAACGTACAACGCTGGGAGCGGCCGATCCGACCGCCAGTCCTCGGCCGCCGACGCGCGACTGAGGGAGCGGTCGAGCCGTCTCCCCTCCTCGGCTGCCGGCATGCGGCCGTGCGAGCGGTCGTGCCGACCGCTCCTCCTATGGCGCCGACGCACGACCGAGGGAGCGTCCGTGCTGGCCATCATCGGCGGTCTCCCCCTTCGCCAGCGAGTTCAGTGGCAAGTTCGTCGGCCGCCCATGGGATCCTGTCCCCATCGTCCGATTGTTTCGAGTCATTTCCCGTCGTCTGATTTGTGTGCAACCACCCACTAACCATCGGGTTAGTAGGAGAACTTTAAAATTTAATTGGTGTGCAAATAACGGAATTAATTATCCTAATATGCGCTCCTGAACTACAACAAAATATTTATAATTGTGGTTATGGTGGGTGGATAGCCGCGTAACCACCATAACCACCTCCTAGAGATTATAAAAGGAGCCACAGGCCTCCTCATTTCTCACATTTTTTTCTCCATGCCTTCTCCAAGCCGAACTCAAGCCACACCAGAGCCACATACGAGCCACGTTCAAGCCACCTAATGAAGCCCAATCTCTCAGTTCACAAGAGACCTCAGCAACCGAAAATTCTGGTGCTCCGCTCCTACGTTCAGAACTAACGGGACGCTCAGTGAAACTCATCGTCGCAAAGCACAATTTGTAACAAATGTCAGGTGCGACGACCTGTCGTCCGTCATGTGCTAAGTGTTCTCTTACCTCAAAATTGTAACGAGAGGCGGCATATCGCCCTCGATTCAACAAACACGTTGTAACAGCCAGGAAATAGTGGACTTTGACTGGCATAGATCCAATCACGTGGTTTTTTACCTGGTTGAGGGGGTTTTCCACATTAAAACTTCGTGTATACGATCGATCTACTTTATTGACCGTGTGCGCGCTCGACCGTTCCGTAAGCTAAAGCGGTCCAGGTTATTCCGGTCCGACCGGGACGTCGAGTTAGGCCGCAATAATGCTAATGAGTTTAACTTATGCAAAGTCTTGAGAGTCGTTAGAAGACACGTTCTAGATATCGAGAAAGAAGCACCTTTGCTCTCAACTAAGGTAATATATCTCTATTTAGCTTCTACGTACTCACCTAAATTATTTTCGAATTCAGTTTCAAATTGAGTGCAAAATAAATCATTTCCACGCAATGAAAAATATAAAATTAAAAGTATGCTAAATGTATAATTCTACATAAAATTCTACTTAACATGTGTGTTTGACTAGAAACACAACATGAATGAAGTTTTACTCCAAAATTCAAAATCTAATGACGCAAGAAAATGTTCTTAACACAATGAAAAAGTTAACTTACTAAGAATTTTACAAGCAAGCAAATATAGAAAAAATGATTTCTCTAATAAACTGTAACCCTAAAAATTTTGTTAATTCCTAGACTTCCTGAGATATATCCTGTGAAGGGTTCTCACCTGTACTAGGAGATATGATGAGATGAAAGCCCAAATCTCCTTTTTTGGGAAATTAAATTTCTGATTCACTATTTTTTTTTTGTTTTTTGAAAGGGTTCTATTATTTAATTTTTTGCAAAAAGATTTTCTATAATAAAAGATGAAACTAGTGTGAACTCCCCCCATACTTTAAAGAAAACATTGTCCCCAATACTTTAGGCAAAAAAACAGAAGTAGATAAAGAGAACTTCTTGAAGGCGAGTCCAAAATCGGCACCATCTAAACCTGAGAGAAATTAACTGAAGCAAAACACACAATATTTTATTCCCTTTTTTGAATTAATAAAAAAACAAAAATGCTGATAATGAAAATACAACTAAAGGAACAGAGATAAAAATCTAAGTCTGCCTAATCCTCATCGTTGTTGCCCTCGTGCTTCTGATAGAGGCCCACAGCTCTGCTAACTCCTATGAAATGTGCTCCAGAGAGGAAGCGTGGCGCTGCGCCGACGCAATGAATTTACCCTCAATCTGATCACCAAGACGGGCCTCCATCTGCTACATCTTAGGCTCTGTTTGGGACAGCTTTTGATGATGAATAATCTCTATTCAAAACGAAAAAGCTTTTTTTTCAGGTGTTTGTTTGTGCAGCTTATAGAAAATCACTTATTTTAAAATTGATGATAATCCGATTTTTCATAAGTTATTCAGGTTCAGCTTATGGATTCTCATAAGCGCTTATCTCTTAAGAAAACTCAAAGTTGATTTTTTTGCCCGGACGTGATTTTTCCGCCCGGGCGCGAATTTTCCGTCCCGGGCGCGATTTTTCCGCCCGAGCGCGAATTTTCCGCCCGGGCGCGAATTTTCCGTCCCGGGCGCGATTTTTCCGCCCGGGCGCGATTTTTCCGCCCGGGCGCGATTTTTCCGCCCCGGCGCGATTTTTCCGCCCGGGCACGATTTTTCCGCCCGGGCGCATTTTTTCCGCCCGGGCGCGTTTTTTCAGCCCGGACGCGTTTTTTCCGCCCGGGCGCGTTTTTTCCGCCCGGACGCGTTTTTTTTGCCTGGAAGCGATTTTTTCGCCCAGTCGCGACGAGAAGAGATTTTTTCTCTCGGACGCGTATTTTTTTGCCCGGGCGTGTTTTTTTTTTCGCCCGGGCATGATTATTTCATCCGGGAGTTTTTTTTCTTTTTTGTCCAGGCGAAAAAACTGCATAAGGGTGAAAAAATTGTATTGGGGAAAAAATCGCGTCTGTGAGAAAAAATTGCGCCCGAGACAAAAACGCGGCCGGTTGAAAAAATCGCACCCGAGCGAAAAAAACGCGCCCTGGCGAAAAAAAAGCGACCGAGCGAAAAAACTGCGATCGGGCGGAAAAAAATGCGCTCGAGCGAAAAAAATGCGATGGAGCGAAAAAACACGCCCGGGCGAAAAAATCGCGCCAGCGTGAAAAAATGCGCTCGGTTGAATAAAATCGGGCGAGCGAAAAAACGTGATCGAGCGAAAAAACGCGACCTCGCGAAAAAATCACGCCCGAGCGAACAAATCGCGCCCGGGCGAAAAATATCACGTCTGGGTGAAAAAAATCGAGCTTGGGCGAAAACAATCTTGACCGGACGAAAAAAATTTTGAGGGCGAAAAAACACGCCCGAGCGAAAAACCGCCCACAGACAAAAAAATCGTGCACTTACGAAAAAAAAACACGTCCAAACAAACAGACTCTTATGAATAAATGAGAAATTTAGATAAGCACTTATGATCAAACTATCCAAACAGTCGACTGCTTATTCATCATTGATTTTATAAAATCTCTATGCAAACATCAATTTTCAATTAGCGACTTATTCATCATCATAAGTTGTCCCAAACAGAACCTTAGTGCGAAGCGAAACAAACTGTCGATCCCAATAAGGAAAAGGACTAGGGAGAGGATGTTGTAGTGATGGAATCAATGGAGAAGGAGGAGCGTCAAAGTTTCCACCACTTACGTTTGGAGGGAGAGTCCCGTACTCATCTTCTCGACGACGTGTTAAACCAAGAGCCTGGAGAATAGAAAACATTTATGGAATAGATGCCTGAACGCAGTGCAGCCATGGAAGAGCATCCCAAACCCCCATCCTTTTGGCAAGATGCGTGATGAAGTTGTCATTGTGGACCGCTCTCAACTGCGCATTTTCGATCTGAAGCCCAAAGAAAAGGGCAAGCTCCAAACAAAGATTTAGTGGAACTCGTTGAACCATACTATACAAGTAGAGTAAGTCGGGTCGTGCCAACACGCCATTATTATTGACTCGACCAGTAAGGGTAATTGTTAATAGGTTGTGGAGGTGCGAATAGCAGGGGAAGTGAGGTGACTACCTTTAGATTTCTTGGGGTTGTAAGAAACAACATCGTTACTAATTTCTAACCAAATGTGTTGGAGGTCAAACCTTGAGGAAAATTAGAACGAAGTTCGGAGTAGGCGGGAGAAAGGGTAAATGCCTCATCACAAAATCCCAAGATGACATTGAACTGACGGATCAAAGGGTCATGTGAAAAGCCTCCCATCTGAATTGTCATGAAGGTGTTGACATGACCGCCATGAAGATAAAGAGAGGCAAAGAACTCCACGGTGAGTTCATGAAATGCGGGCTCAGTAATGGTGAAAAAGGCATTCCATCCGGGGGTGGATAGAAATCCCCTCATCAACTCCGCAGCACCAAAGGCGGCGAGGACTCCCAATAGAGAAATCTGAAAAATGCCAAATGGTTTCCCATTGAAGCGATTACTCAGAGCATGTTGAGAAGTATTTGTGAACGTAAGAAAAACCTCGGCCGTAGCGGCGTTCGCTGGGTGCTCCAAGGAAGAGGTGGTGGAGCGGGAGTAGTGGTCACGCATAGTGCAAAAGAAAAAAAGAAGAAAGATTTCAGCCTAGCGGGTAATGGAAAAAGAGGGCTGAAATGGTGTGGTGAAAAGAAGGGAATAAAATGGCCTTAAATAGGAATTTTCACGGGCCACGCCCCCTAATCACACACGTGATCGGGGCGTGTACAATTAAAAAGATAGATCTCGGGAATCTGACCGAGATTTTGTCAAAGTCTACTGTTGCACGCCACGACCTAGAGTCACGCTGGTGGCTCAGAGGCATGTACATTTAAATTTTTAAATTTACTGATTTTGCACTGAAAGCAGTCAAAGGGTGTGGCTTCATGTGTCACGGGCGTGACACACAAAAAAACGGGCGTGAAGGTGATTTTCAAATGAGGTCGTTCCGCCTGAGTCACACCCGTGACCAATGAAAGTCACGCCTGTGACTAGGGCGGAAGACTTAGCGAGAATACCCCCCCCCCGAAAAAAGAGACCATAATTCTCAATTCCGGGACAGACACTCCTGCCGGGTATGCCTAAGACCCGTAGGTCACACCCATGACCGGGGCGTGTAAAAATTAAAATTTTCAAAAAAATTCATTTTTCTCAAAGTTTCTTTTAGAAAATAACAGTAGGAATTACCATCTTTTGAAGGTTGAAATGATGCTTCGAAGCCCGTGTCCGGCCAGCCATCATCGGTCTAACCTGAAAATACTTAACATTAAATTATGAACTATTAGAAAAATAAGATAAACAAGGGGTTCCTCCAAAGAATGCTTTGGTTATGGCCAGTTAGTTCGACCATAAAGGTGTGACGACCCAAGCCCGGCTCCACTCGAGACCATGTCCACAAAGGGAGACCCAGCGGGATCCAGCTAGCATCGTTCGGGCTGCAGACCAAGCACCCCAACCCCTCTCCATCCCATAGACGGATTTTTGTTGGCCACAACCTCCCTTTGATGAGTCAAACTCGATAGTCAAGTGCGCACCACAGGGACTTCTCAGAAGGTCACCCATCCAAGTACTACTCCAGCCCGAGCATGCTTAACTTATGGAGTTCTCCAACATTTCATCACCAATTGAGCTGCAGCTCAATTGGTGATGAGTAGTTGAAAACTCAATAGTTAAGCGTGTTTGAGCTGGAGTAGTACTAGATGGGTGACCTCCTGGGAAGCCCCGATGATGTCTGCTTAACTAGAGAGTTTCGCTCATCTAAGGGATGTTGTGGCCACCAAAAACCCATCAGTGGATGAAGAGGGTTTAGGGTGCTTGGGTTGTAGCCCGGTAGTGTCTCCTAGAGCGGAGCCGTGACATTATCACGTTGGATTGGCTAGGGTCATTATAAAAGGCGTACCATATTGCCTCGTTTTCAACTTATCATCAAATGATGATAAGGGCTTGGGTAGTTGCGAAGTGGTGGTATTTGACACATAAATAGTTATGTTCTCATATCCCATGCGAAGGAGAAGCATGCCTTTACTAACATAAAAATTTTCCCTTATGACAGTCAAGAAGGGATGTCCCAGGATAAAAGGCATCCTGGCATCCTCTTTCATGTCAAAAATAACAAAGTCTACTGGTAAAGTAGACTCGCCAACCTCGACCAGAACATCATGGATTACCCCCTAGCGGTAATTAATGAACGATCGGAAAATTTCAAAGTTATATCGATGGGGGCAGGCTCTTCCAAATTGAGTGTTTTGGCTAAACTAGAGGGGAGGATGTTAACACTTGCACCAAGATCGGCGAAACTATTTGGAAAGTAAAACTCCCCCTATAGTGCACGGAATATTAAATTAATGTTAATATTTTTATTCCGCACCACCAAACGAGCGGGATAAGGTAGTCGCAACTGAAATTTTTGAAGAGGATGAGGTGGTGTAGAATTTGTAATGTCCTCTTCAAGGCACACCTCTGAATCTTCCGCAAAGATCACTGCTAAGGCATTTGTGGGTGCCAGCGGTGGTGCTCTTTTGGAGAGATCAGTGACAGTTTTTAATAATTGTCCTACTTGATTCTCCAAATTATGCAAGGATTCTTGCAAGTTGAAAACATCTGCATCATTCTTGGTAATATATTTATTAACCACTTCCTCGAGAGAGGGTGATTTAGGGGCATGCAGAGGAAAATAATTTGGAGGAGCAAGAGGGATGTTAGTCGTGTTACCTTGATTTTCTCATGATAAATTGTGGTGATTCCTCCAACCTTTATGATACGTATTACCGTAGTTGTTGTTCGGGTTGAAGGACGGCAAATTTAGATTTCCCATATAATCCAGATGCTCCACATGTTCTGCCGCATTTGAAATAGGCTCCAAGCTGGGTGCAACGGAGGTAACGATCATCCCCTCTATTTTCTTGTTAAGTAGATCGACCTGGAGAGACAAATTAATAAAAGTATCAATCTTGTACATCCCGACCGGTTTATTTGGGCGGCACTAGGGTGTACTCCATTGATAGGTATTCATAGCCATGCCTTTTATAAGCTCTTTGGCGGGTTTTAGTGTTTTGTTGTTAAGCGTGCCACCGGCAGTAACATAGCATTCAGCAAAGTTATCCTTGCTGCCCTACCTGTAGGCTTCATACTCTTGGTTAAGCACAGATTTCATGTCATCCATGATTTTCTCAATCCCTTCCATGTACACAATAAGTGTACTCCACATTTACTTTGTTGTCTGGAAGTGAATCAGATTTTGGAAGGTGGAATCATTAATCCAGATTTTGTCTTCTTCTGAAGGAGGTGGCGCTCACTATTCTTGACTGGGCCCACATTCAAATTGTGCCATTGATTCAAATCAACAGATATAAAAGGAAGAGAAGAAAGAAGATTAGGGTTAACAAAAATGAGAACAAAAGTAGAAAATAAAAGAGAGGCGGATGGACTTCATCTTTTTCGACAAGCTTAAAAGCAAAGTCCAGCAGTGAAAGCCAGAAGCAAAGATAGCTGAAGCTTCTTCCAGTTCAGCAAGATTGTTCCTTGAAGAACAAGTTGGTTGATTCATTCTATCAGCAAAAGGAGATAGCTGTGTGAAGGGTTGTAAGCCTTCAACAGCAGTTAGCTGTCTTCAGTATAGTAGAGAAATTGGTAGTTGTAGAAGAAGACCAATTCCTTTTACAGCAAGTGGGCTGGACTGATATCTGCTCAGTCTAACAAGTTAGACTCAGAGATTTTTCTCTGAGTCAGTATTTCAATTTTATTGATTAATTTCCTGTAGGATTCAGTTAGTCTGAATCTGAGTATAGGACACTTTGTTCCTGAGTGGTAGGTGATGAATTGGTCATCGAGGTAGGTACCCTGCTGGGGTATTGAGGTAGGATCCAAGTGTGGATCTGAGTTGTAGGGCTTAATTGACTGAGGTAGGAAAGTGCTGCTCTCTTAGGAAGGATCCAAGTATGGATCTATGGTAGGGTTGTCCTCCTAGCCTGAGTGTAGGGCCATGTTCCTGAGGTAGGTGACTATTGGGTCACTGAGCTGTAGGTGACAAGTGTGTCACTGATTTGTAGGCCTTGGAGGAGGCTGAGTTGTAGGTGCCTGGAAGGGCACTGAGGTAGGTACCTGGTAGGGTGCTGATCTGTAGGAGTGATGCAGCACTCTGAGAGTAGGGCCTTGTGCCTGAAGTTATAGGGCTAAAAAACCTGAGCTGTAGGCCTTAGAGATAAGGCTGAGGTAGATGGTTTGAGGACCACTGAGTTGTAGGAGCACTGTAGGGCTCTTAGGTTGTAACCTTTGTGGTTCTGAGGTAGGGTTCTGAAGAGAACCTGCGTGTAAGGCTGAGGGCCTGAGGTGTAAGCTCTAAGGAGCATTTTGGTGGTGTTTGTGCCTTGTCATACATAAGTTAGAAAGGTGGGAGGGAAAGTGGATGTACCCAATTAGGGAACCACTATAAATATTTGTGTGCTTGCTGTGTTGCTTGTTTCTCTCTTGTATTGCAGGTATTAAGGACAAGCTTTAGATCATTTAATGAGAAAATAGCAAAAGATATAATAAAGTTTAAAACACCTATTCACCCCCTCCCTCTAGGTGATTAGGTAACCTTAAAGTAATAACTTTCAAGTGGTATCAGAGGGAGGTTGCTCAAAAAGGATTTAACAATCTGAGCATACCTCCAAGGTTAGCTAGAAGATATAAGAATGGGGTCTGATGTAAACTACAAGGAACTGGGTGCCATGAAATTACCAATCTGCAGAAAGGAGGGCTTTGGCCTCTAGAAGGAAAGGGTTAGACTATTCATGGAAGCTGTTAACCCTAGGATATACATCACAGTTAAAGAGGGACCCTTCATCCATATGAAGATCTCAGTTCCGGATGCCAACATCCACACACCTATATCTTATAAAGAAATGAACAAAGATGAGCTCCTTCTTGCCTCCATGGACAAGAGAGCTCAAAACATTATTGCCAGTACAGTAGATGATTCAACCTTCCAGAATCTGGTGTACTATAAGACCTCCAAGGAGATGTGGGACACCCTAGTTGTGTTCATGGAGGGTTCAGAAGAGGTGAGGGATGACAGAAAATCCATGCTCAACCAGGAGTATGAGACCTTCAAATAAGGAAAGTCTGAGGGCATTGCTGAGAGCTTTGAAATATTTTTCAGAATTGTAAATGAACTAAGAACATATAGGAGGGTCTTCAACACGTATGAGCTGAATGACAAATTTCTCAGGTCCCTCGCAAAGGATTGGGACACAAAGATTTGTGCCATTCGGGAAATGACCAAGTTAGTTGAAACTCCTCCTTCAACCCTGTTTGGAAAGTTGTTGTCATATGAGATGCATCTTACTATAAGAAAGGAGAAGAGAAGAGCAGTAAGTCACAGGCCAAGGAGAAGTCTGTGGCCTTCAAAGCTGATGCCCTAACCAAGAGCAGAAGGAAGAACTCTCCACTCAGGAGAATCACTGAGTCAGACTCTGATAGCTCAAAGATCAGCACCTCAGAGAGCAATATGTCTGATGAGGACCTTGCTGCCTTCTCCAGACAGTTTCAGAAATTCATGAAGAATGAGAATAGGAGGAACAGCAGGCCTTCCTCTTCCTCACAACAAAGAAGGAGATCCTCTAAGGAGGACAGGTATGCTCCTAAATCTAGAGAAAAACTTTTTCTAAATTCATTTGTTTATACTACAGCAAACCTTGGCACATAGTTGCTGACTGCCCATTAAAGAGGAAAGAGGAAGGAGAGAAGAAGCACCACAAGGGGAAGAAGAAAGAGAAGTCCCTTGTGTCCAAGAAGGAAAAGACTTGGTCTGACTCCTCCTCTGGGTCAGACAGTGAAGAATAAGAAGCCTACATTGGGTTAATGGCTGTTGCTGAAGAAGAGCTTGAAGAATATCCTGCTGTTAGGATAGGAATCAGGGCCCCTCTATCACATTCAGAAAGTGACTCAAAGGTGGATGAAGATGAAGAAGAAGATGTTCAATGTCATGGATTAATGACAATGATAGATGAGGAGAGCAGCCAGGATCAGCCTTGACAGGCTCAGGTAAATTCTAAATCTCTGCCTTTTATTTCTGGTCATGAGGCTAGCTCAGATTCTAAAGCTCAATCATCAAGAGATGAAGGTGATTCAGAGTCTGAGGATGATGTCAATTCTATAATTGATAAGTGTGAAGAACTTCTTGAAGCATTAAAGAAGTGCAAGCTCCTTGCCAAAAGACAGGCAAAAGAGCTTCTCAGTCTTAGGAGCAAGTGTGAGGGTCAAGAAAAGGATCTCAATGATATGGATGCACAATCAGCCAAGCTCAAGGGGATTAGTGATATGTACTCTGTAGTAAGAGTCTCAAATGAGAAACTTATCTGGAAACTTAAAGATGATCTCCTAAATAAGAAATTGTTGGTGGCCAAGTTTTCTAAGCCAAGCACTATGCTTCCCTTAATTGACACCCTCCTTACCCAAAAGGGTAAGAAATGGTTTGGATTTAAGGGACCTGCTAGACCTCCCAATCCAAATGGAAAGGGTAAGGCACCAGTTGTGCCTCTAGCCTCATTACCTCCAATATCTTTTCAGAAAGTCTTGTTGCCTTCTAAAAGGTATGACCATGAAAGTGGTTATGGTCACTAGGAGAATGACGGATCCACTGGTATGGACAAATGTGCCCATAGCCAAGGTAGAAGATACAGCCATGTGAAGGCCTTTAAGGCTTCCCATGAGGAAATTCAAATGGCCCATCCTGGACCATTTATTTTTGGTGCCCAGCCCCAAAACTCAAGGATATTGCGGCTACAGAAAATCTGAGTCATCCAGCAAAAGTAATGACTCAAGGTGACTCTTATAACAAGGCTGAAATGGAAGTTTCTGATGCAATCAGATGCATGTTAGCTGAAAAGAGACATGCAGATGGTGGCTCTCAGAAAAGACCAAAATAGTCAGCTGAAAGATTTACCTTCAGTCAAATGGCTGCTAGAATAAATGAGAGATATACATCAACACATCTTCCCACTATTCAAGGAGTAGTCCAGGCAAATGCTGGCCCTAAATAGAAAAGGAGATATAATGTCCATGAGTGTTGGTGCTATGGCAAAGTGAGCCACTATGCTGTAGATTGCGGGAACAATCCTTCAGTGTCAAGGGGTAGCTAACCTATCAAGAATATTGCAGGAAGGCAAGCTTATTATCAGACTAATATGAACCTAGTACCCAATAGAAATTGGGGTCCTAAGGTGAGATAAATTATGCTTTTCAGGTGAGTTTAAGTACCAATTCTCCTAAATGGTACTTGGACAGTGGATGTTCAAGGCACATGACTGGAACAAATGAATTGTTGAAAGAGTTCACTCTAGTAAATAATGGACCTAAGGTCATCTTTGGAGGCTCTGACAAGGGAATAACCATAGGTTATGGTAAGATCTCAAATGGCTTAATCACCATCACAAAGGTATCTTATGTAGAGGGGTTGCAACACAACCTCATAAGCATAAACCAACTATGTGATCTTGGTTATGACATTTCCTTCCACAAGAATAAGTGCCACATCAAGAGGTTAAGTGATTAGGGTGTCATCTTAACAGGCACTAGGAGTGGGAATGTTTATAGCTTAAAATTTTCTTGCTTAGATAGTAGTTCCCCTATATGTCTCTTTGCAAATGATAAAGTCTCATATTGTGTCCAATGGCACAAGAGATTGGTTCATTTGAATTATAAGACCATTGGTCATCTCTTTAGTGATGATCTAGTTAGGAATGGTCCCAAAATAAAATGCTCCAAGGAGGGTATCTATGCTGCTTGCCAAAAGGGTAAGCAGACTAAGACCTCCTTCAAGAACATTGGGATCAAGGACTCAGTGAGATGCTTGCATCTCCTGCATATGGACTTGTTTGGTCATATGCATGTTCAAAGTCTAGGTAGGAAGATCTACACCCTTGTGGTGGTTGATGACTACTCCAAGTTTGTTTGGCTATTCTTCCTTAGAAGAAAGGATGAAACCCTTGAAGTCTTCATGAATTTTGTCAGGCAGATTCAGAATGAACTTGCAAGCTCTGTGGTCAAAATAAGAAGTGACCATGGAACTAAATTTTAGTCTGCTGTCATGACTACTTTCTGTGAAGAGCAAGGGATTCATCAAGAATTCTCCTCTCTAAGAATACCCCCAGTAAAATGGGTTAGCTGAGAGGAAAAACAGGACTCTCATAGAAGTTGGGAGAACATTGTTGAGTGACACTTTTCTCCCTGAATATTTCTGTGCTGAGGCAGTTAACACTGCATGTCATGTTCTCAATAGGGCTTCTATCACCAAAGGCCACAAGAAGACTCCCAATGAGAACTTGAAGAGCAAAAAACCAAACATAACCTTTTTCAGGATCTTTGGTTGCAAGTGTTTCATCTTAAAAAATGGCAAGTCAAAAGTGACTAAGTTTGCTACCAAATCCCATGAGGGGATCTTTGTTGGGTTTAAAAATAGTAGTAAGGAATATAGTGTCTATAACTTGACTAATCAAGTTGTAGAAGAATCTGTCCATGTAGTGTTTGATGAGTCAAGCATGATTAACAGTGAGCTGTCAAGCTCTTTGCCTAGTTCTGCAGGTACAAAAATTATGATGGAAAAGCTCTCCATCAAAGATAAAGACCCTATTGTGCAAGAAGAATATGGAGAGGGATACTGTCCATAGGAAGCACAGGACAGTCAAGCTGGAAATGAAGACCAACCAGCTGAAGAAAATGGTGTTCAGCAAGAAACAGTCAAGCTGCCCCCAGTAGTCAGATATTTGAGAGATCATCCTCCAGATCAAATAATAGGTGAGGCTAGCCAAGGTGTACAGAACAGAAGCAGGTGTTTCAACACAGCTCTTTACTCCAGCTTCCTGTCACAAGAAGAGCCCAAGAAATTTGAAGAGGCAAATCTAGACCAATTCTGGATTGGTGCAATGCAAGAAGAACTGAACCAGTTCAAAAGATGCAAGGTCTGGAAGCTGGTTCCCAGACCAGACATAATGTCATTGGAGTCAAGTGGATTTTCAGAAATAAACTTGTTGAAAATGGCAATATAATAAAGAATAAGTCTAGACTGTTGGCCAAGGGGTACAAGTAGGAAGAGGGGATTGATTATGATCAGACATTTGCCCCAGTTGCAAGGTTGGAAGCCATCAGACTGTTCCTTGCATTTGAAGCCTTCTAGGGATTCAAAGTCTTCCAAATGGATGTGAAGTCAGCCTTCCTCAATGGAGACTTGAAAGAAAAGGTCTATGTAGAGCAGCCTCCAGGTTTTGTAGATTCTAACTCTCCTACTGCTGTATATCGACTTAGGAAAGCTCTATATGGGCTCAAGCAAGCCCTTAGAGCATGGTATGAGACATTGTCTACCTTTCTTATTAAGAACAAATTCTCAAGGGGGAAGATAGACAAAACCCTATTCCTAAGGGAATTTATGGGCAAGATCATCCTAGTCCAGATTTATGTTGATGACATAATATTTGGCTCTACTGATGACAACCTCTGTAGGAAGTTTGCAAAACTTATGTAGGGGAAGTTTGAGATGAGTAGTATGGGTGAACTGAAGTTATTCTTGGGACTCCAAGTAAGACAGACTGATGATGGTATATCCATATCTCAGTCAAAGTTCACCAGGGAGTTAATCAAGAAGTATGGTATAGAGAATGCTTCCACCATAAGAAATCCCATGAGCTCAAGTATGCCTATAGACAAAGATGATCTAGGGAAACCTATTGATCCAACTTTGTATAGAGGTATAGTTGGATCCCTTCTCTACCTCACTGCAAGTAGGCCTGACATTATGTATGCAACATGTGTATGTGCTAGGTATCAGGCCTGCCCTATAGAGTCTCACTACACTACTGTGAAAAGAATTTTGAGATATCTTAAGAGCACCCCAGATCATGGCATATGGTACCCTAGGAATGGGGAGATTGAACGAATAGGCTATTCAGATACAGATTTTGCAGGCTGCAAGGAGGATAGGAAGAGCACATATGACCCCTATCAATTTCTAGGTGGAATGCTTGTCTTTTAGAGCAACAAGAAGCAAACAAGTGTTGCAATCTCCACTGTTGAGTCAGAGTATATTTTAGCTGGGAGTTGTTGTGCTCAGTTACTATGGATCCAGCATCAACTTCAGGACTACAATATTAAGAGAAGTAGAACTCCACTCTTTTGTGACTCTACTAGTGCAATTTCTATAGCTAGGAATCCTGTATCCCATAGCAGGACTAAGCATATAGAAATTAAGTATCATTTTATTGAAGAACATGTGGAAAGGCAAGACATCAGCCTTGAGTTTGTCTTCATAGACAAGCAAGTGGCTGATATATTCACTAAGCAACTAGATGAAGCCAAGTTCAACACCTTAAAATTTGAATTGGGTATATTGAATCTTGTGTAGCTTCAATTCTCTCCTTTACCATAGGCTGTATTGTCTATTTTGCAGGTAGAACAAGTCCCTCCCCAAGATAATGAAGCTAGTGTGCAACAGTTGAGGGGGAGTAAGCCCAACAGCTGAAATGGAATTAAGTCAAAGAAGGGGGATCAACCTCATATAGATAGGGGGAGAAAAACTCCACAAAACATATCCCTATTGCAGAAGTTAAAAAGGGGGAGAGGAAATAGGGGGAAGGTGGCATAGACTTGTCAAAGCTAGGGTGTGCTGAAGTTGTTTCAGCACTAGAGTAGTAAGGATGGCTCACCCAGGAGTAAGTAAAATTCTCCACAAGCTGGAGTGATGTGGTAACATTTTCAAACTCTCATGATGTTACACAAGTTTTCTTTTTAATATACTGTGTGTTGAAACCGAAAAATCAGTCTCGGTGGAGTTCACCCTTGGGGAAGGGGTGATTGCACACCTACTTCTCTCTTGCAAGCAAAATGACGAGGAAAAGGAGTAAGGAACTGACCCAAGGGCTCGGCGCAGAGGTCCCACCACACACCCGGAAGATCTTAGAGCGCTTCCCCTCCCTAGCCAAGAGCCGAGCTAAGGCAACCTCAGAAAGCACTAGAAGGCTACGAGATATGTAAGCATGCCTTCTGAGGTGCCCCTTGGGTCCTATTTATTGATTTCTGAAAATGGGCTGCAAATAGCCAACCTCCGCTATTCTGAACAGCTATGTGCAGCCCAACTGGTTATGCCAACAGTGTAACTCCGTTGTTCTAACTTGCTATAAGCAGCCCAGCGGGGGAAAAATGGTAAAAACACTTCACAGATCATTAGGCGGGTAGCCCTCAACAACCTCTGCTCGGCAAGGGAGGCGAGTGCTTGATGGAGCTGGCACTCGCTGCTTCTGCTCGGCCTTTGGAGAGTACGAGCCTGCCCTCCCCTGCTCACCTGTCGCGAGTTCGTTGTGTGGCTAAAGCTCGTAAAAAGGCCCAGAGCTCGACGAACAGCCCAGAGCTTGACGAACAGCCAAGAGCTCGACGAAAGGCCCAAAGCTCGACGAATAGACAAGAGCTCGACAAAAGGCCTAGATCTCGACGAACAGCCAAGAGCTCGACGAATAGCCAAGAGCTCGACGAACAGCCAAGAGCTCGACGAAAGGCCAAAAGCTTGACGAGCAGTCAAGAGCTTGACGAACGGGTCTTGGTAAGTGCATGCTCGCCCCTATCAAACCATCCTAACCCGTATGGGCGAGTCAAGGCTGCTGCCGAGATCTCCAAGGTGAGTGCAAGCCGGCGGATGCCGAGAAGTCCCTCAACGCTAAGAGCAAGAAGCATTAACAAAACTCACCTCACTCATCGCCTAGGGTGAAGGCGTTGAGTGAACTCGCCCCACTCGACGCTGTAACTGAAGGCGTTGAGTGGGCTCGCCTCACACAACGCCACGGCTATAGGCGTTGAGTGAGCTCGCCTCATTTGATGCCATGGCTGGGGGCATCGAGTAAGCTCACCTCACTCGATGCCGCGGACCTGGCTCGCCTTGGTCTTGGGCTGGTCTTGGCCAGTCTGGCTCCTGCTGACCCCACTCGCCGGATACGAGCTTGTACACAATCCCCGCTCTTTACGAGGTTGGAACAAGCTCAAAAAGAATCATCCAACCCCACAGGATTCGGCGAGTGTGGCAGGAGCTGAGGGGAATCTTTCAGTGGGGACGGCCAGCAGCTATAAATATGCGTTAGCGTACCTGGGTGACCTTTTCCATCCCCTTTGCTCTGAACTTGCTGAGATGCCTATCCCTAAGGAGATCCAAGAGAGGTTGGCCAAAGTTCGTGAGGTTTCCTCTGCCTGCGTTGCCAGTTTGACCGTGATTCCTCCTGTCATTCCACAGGGGGGTCAGGCCGAACTCAATCCTGTTAAGAGGGTGAAGCCATTTTCCAAAGTGGCCGAGCATATCCTCCAAGACTTAAAAACAACCCTGGAGCCTAGGCCCGACTCCTCTACTCGCCCCCTCCCCCCTGAGAAGGAGAAAGACATCGTCGACCTCTGAGCTTACTCGGAAAGCCGATAGGATGATGGCGAGGCCTTCTCGCCGCGAGTTGAGACCCCTCCTGACAACTCGCGGCCTAAAACCCCGGAGACCCTCCCGCGAGACCTGTCTCCCTTCGAGACTCTGGGGCTGGACTCGTAGAGGCTGAGTTCTCCAGCCCGCATCCCCTTCTCTCTGCCAGTCGCCGGGACTACTAGAGGAGGTGCTAAGGTCATCCCCGTGTCGGGCTTCAATCTCCTTTCGTCGTGGAATCAGCCCCCGGGCCCGGGCAAAAACCTGAAACTGCCCCCACCCCGCCTTTCGTTCGAGGCACTGAGCTCATCAGACAAGTTGACCTTCAGTGGTTCCTACCCCGTAGTCCTCCTGGTGTTCTCCTTTCGTACTAATGCCCGACTGCCTGTGCATCTCTTCCTAGTCAGTCTGAGGCTAACGATTCCTTGGGGCCAGCCCGCTATTCGCCCCTCCCTTCTCCAAGCTCGCTAGACTCCTTCCTAGGACCTGAGGTGGAGAATGATGAGCTGACACAGCAGGGGATTGGGATCTTCAAGAAGCTGATGCGCGGGTTGCGCAAGGTTCAGGAGGATAACGAGGCGTTGTAGAGGGACTATTTGTGGCTTGCTGATGAGGTTTGGGGCAGCCCGGCAGGGGAGGCGACGCCCCCTTCTTGTCTCCTGGACGAGGTCGAGGAGAGCCTTCAGATTACCCAGAGGAACTTGGGGCGGATTCGCGAGCTCCACAACCCGTGGCGACCTGCGGGGGAGGAGACCCGAGGCTGGGGTAGATAGAAATGGCTCCCTCACCGAGCCTACATGCACTCGCCTCCTCCCCCCGCAGCCCATTCATGTACTAAACTTATTGTTTTTTTCTCATGCCTCTGATTTTATTGAACAATATTTTTCTCCTGATTTGTAATAACTCAAAATATTTTAAGATTTCAATGATTGCTAATTGGATGTAATAACCTTCATGTTCAGCTTGGCATGTGATAGGGCAGGTCTTGGAAGTCGGCGAGCTGGGGTTGGCGAGCTGAGTCTGGTGAGCAGGATTGATCGGTCTGCTCGGCCTTGGACTTCTTTTCCTATAAATAGCCCCCTCACCAACCCCGACCCACCATCTTTACTGCTTTCATACCCCCCTACTCGTCTTCTCTTCTACCTGTACTCGCGCTACAAACCTCCAGCGAGCATGGGTAAGACCAAGCCTGATTTTGACGGACGCGACAAGTACGCTCAGCACTTTGTTGACTACTGCTTTTTTGAGGGGAAAACAACTGAAGAGGAGTTTGCAAAGTTTACTGTCGGCTTCATACCCTCTGGCTTTGAGGCGCGCCAACCTAGGGAGGGTGAGGCCATCAATACATTCTACCCTGAGGAGCTTGCCTTCCCCATCTCACACTTCGAGGTGGGGTTGCGCCTACCGCTCTGGCCGGAAATCCGCCAGATCCTGAAATATTACGGTGCGGTGCCCGCGTAGCTCAATTCAAACGCCATTGCCATGATGGTGGCGTTCGCATGCTTCCTTCACCGGGAGCGAATAGAGTTCAACCTGACCGTGTTCAGGAAACTCTTCACCTACATGGCGACTCTGGATGGAGTCGCCTACTTCGGGGGCTCCTTCATCAGGGTTTGTAAGATCGCGAACAAACATCACAACTAGATGACCAAGATCGTCTTCATCAAGGGCAATCTCGGCAACGTCTCCTACTCACTCCAGCAAAAAGGCAAGGATGTGTACCGACCTCCCATAATATCCGAGAATGATGCCGAGCTCCACAAGTTCTTCCTCCACAAAGACTTCGAGGTCGACCACCTCCGAAGGGACCTTGACTCACTTCCCCCCGTCCACCCCGGTGAAGGTATACACCTTTTCTTCTCTTCCCGAACTCACCAAAATCACAGAATTTTTCTGAATAAGTCTTTTATGCAGGGGAGCAACTTATTCCCGAGAACCCGCCCTTTGCCGATTCGGGACTAATCCCCGACCCCCTCGTCCGCGAGAAAGCGGCTGCAACTGTTGGGTACACTGAAAAATATGTACCAGATTTGGAGAAGCCTCCCCTTACTCAATGATATACATCAGTTTGTATTTGATGGGATGTTTGAGTTTCATTGTGCAGGTATAAGGTTTGAAAGAAAATTCTCTAAGAACAAGTGTCGACACTTATGAAGAATTGTGTCGACACCCAGAAGTTGTGTCAACACTAGAAGCAAGGCTTGTGTCAACACCCAGGCATTGTGTCGACACCTGAATAAGAAGCTGTGTCGACACCCAGAATTGTGTCGACACCTGAGGCAGGAATTGTGTCAACACCAGAAGAAAGGCATGTGTCGACACCCAAGAATTGTGTCGACACCTGAAGAAGGTTTGTGTCGACACACAAGAACTTGTGTTGACACACACTCAACGCCATCTATCAGCAACAGCTATACTGAGTATGAAGGGCTTGTGTCGACACACAAGACTTGTGTCGACACACACTCAATGACATATGGACGACACTCAATGCCATCTAACAGCAATAGCTATACTGAGTCTGAAGGCTTGTGTCGATACACATGACTTGTGTCGACACACACTCAACGACGTCTCGATACACACTCAACGACAGCTGGACATACACTCAACGCCATCTGTCAGTATCAGTTATGTCGAGACTAGGAGCAGTTGTGTCGACACACAAGACTTGTGTCGACATATACAAACAGAAGCTGTGTCGAGTAGCAGAAGAATGACTATGTCAACACATGGAGTGTTGTGTTGACATCATCAAGACTTGTGTCGACACTTAGTCTATTTGTGTCGATATATGTGATGCAGTTTGCTGAGTGGTTCATGCTGAGTTGTAAAGTCTTTGAGGAATCAACTATCATGACTGGTGACTCAATAACTATCATAACCAATAGGTCTGACATCTTTGTCAAAACTGTCAGAAGGTTGTTACAAACCGGATCAGCTGGTAATCATGAGGAAACTCTATATAAGGGACTGATCCTTGACAACCAGAGACAACTAAGGAAGTAATCAAGCAATTACGGGAAAGAGAATTTGACAACAAGAAAAGGGGAAACCCTTAAGAAGGCAGATCCAGAACAGTCTGTAAGAAAGATTCAGATCTTATTCTGAATTTAAGAAGGGAGCTATCTGAAGATCAACTTCTACATCAAGTGAAGATCAACCTTATTTTGTTCAATCAAGAAGCTTTGAAACAGCTAAGTCAGGTTTGATCTGAAGATTTAGTTTATTCAAGAACTGATCAAGAAGCTCACACCAATAGAGAGTTCTATCTGGTGAAATTTCTATACCTTTTAAAACACTCATTTTCGTGTAGGATCTTTTATAAGATCTGAGTTTTAAGCCTGTAATTATAAAGACTAAGGCGGGGCTGAGTGCCTGAGGTATAGGACTTCTGAAAGTCTAAGTTGTAAGCCTAGTGATAAAGGCTGAGGTAGGGCTGAGGCTTGAGGTAAGGTTCTTGGGAAGAATCTGAGGTAAGACTTGTATAAGTGGAGCTGTAGGAACCAATCTAGTTCTGAGTTATAAGATCTGTGGATCTGAGTAAGTGGAAGGAAGTTGGGCTGAATCCAGTTCTCTACTGGATAGGCGAAGGGGGAAAGTGGATATACCCATACCTCGGGGAACTACTATAAATCTGGTGTATGCTATGCTGTGATTATTATACTGTGTATTGAATTTTCTGTGCTGAGTTAGAACTAGCTAATTGCCTAAAATTATTAAAGAAAATTAGAACCTATTCACCCCCCCTCTAGGTGTCTAGGCTCTTGAAATCAAGTCTTTCAAGTGGTATCAGAGGGAGGTTACTCAAAGATAGACCTAACAGTCTGAGTGAATCTCCAAGGAAATTAACAGATTTCAAGAATCGGTTCAAATGAGAATCATATGGAAGGAAAGGGTGAAAGATATGGTAAGCTCTGAATAACTCTAGAGGGGGGGTGAATAGAGTTTTTAAGATCTTTTATACTTGCAAAAATAAGATGTCTATAACAAAATATGTTACTATGATATAGGTGTATGAGTGTATTAGTGCAACAAGTGAACTAGAGAAAAGATAACTAAGCTACACTATAAAATATATCACAGCACAAGCACACAGGAAAATCACAGCCACACAGACAACACAAGAATTTTATAGTGGTTCCCCAAACTTGGGTACATCCACTCTTCTACCATCTTGGTAGGAATCCACTACAAGTTTTGATTATGTGACTGCCACCAATGAGCTTTTGATCAGGTGCCCAAAAACCAACCCAAGTCTTTTGGAAGGAGACTTGCAACCAGAGTAATTTTGAAGGGAATTAAAACCCTGTACAGAGGTGGGGATAAGAGAGTGATGGTGTTCTTCTCTATTCAAGGATCTGAGAGAAGACAAGTTGATTTGATGATGTCAAAACTCCCCCTGAGATGTAGAATAGTTCAGGAGTAGAAGCTTTATTTCAGGGTGTAGGCCTTCAGATTGATGTTGCTCTCCAGCAAGCTTCTAGACTGATATGTATTGTTGTCTCTCAAAGCCTGGAGAAAATGATGAAGAACAATGTATGATAGAAAGCTGTTGTGTTCTTCAGAATCTTTATTCTGATTTCTACTTGGTCTTGTTATCAGTCACTTCTTCTTCTCGTTCTTCTTTCCTGAAAACTTCCAAAACCGTATATATTCCCCCTGGCCGTGATTCAAACATTTGAATTAACTCTATCTTGAAACGGCAGAGGCATTCCCGAGAGAGAAATATGCCCGGGGAATTAATCCCATTAACTGCTGTTGTTGAACGGCTATATGCATTAAATCTGCGAGATATTAAATGCCTTAAATTAATTCTGCCAGATGTTAAAATCTTTCTTGAATACTGCACAGATTTCGTCAACCTCAGTGCTATTCGTCGACCTAAGCTCAGAGATCGTTGACCTGAATAATCTTTGCGTCGAGCTGAGATTCTGTCTTGAGATCAAAGATCGTCGACCGGAGCTCGGAGATCGTCGAGCTCAACTCAGAGATAGAACTCTGAGTTTCGTCGACCTGAGTTTGACTAACGTCGAGCTGAGTTCGACTATTGTCAAACTGATTTTCTGCTCTTGACAAAACTGATTTCTGCAACATTTCTCTGGAGTTCTTTTTGAGGCAGACCTAGAAATAATCCTATGACCCTGACTATATATTTTGGGTCAATCTAAAAGCATCCTAATAGTATTCCTTGTCAAAATCCAAACTAGGGTTCCAACAAAGGGTCAGGTTGTTCATGGAAGCATCTGATCCAATAATCTACATCACAGTACAGGAAGGTCCCTTCATTCCAATGACGGTATCAGTTCTTGATGCAAATGTTAAAACCCCAAAGAGTTATTATGAAATGACTAAGGATGAGATCATCCTGGCAACACTAGACAAAAGAGCACAAAACATTATTGTAAGTGCTATAGATGATGCCATATTTCAGAATCTGGTGCACTGTAAAACCTCTAAGGAAATATGGGACACCCTTATTGTCTACATTGAGGGAACAAAAGAAGTTAGAGGACAGGAAATCTATGCTGAATGAAGAATATGAGAGCTTTAGACAAGCAAAGATTGACAACATAGCTGAATATTACAAGAAGTTCTTCAGGATAGTAAATGTGTTGATGACCTATGGACGAGTCTTCAGCACATATGAGCTGAATGAAAAGTTTCTCAGGTCACTAACAAAGGACTGGGACACAAAGATATGTTCCATTAGAGAGGTGGTCAGGCTTGTTGATACACCTCCACCCACACTATTTGGAAAGCTACTATCATATAAAATGCAGCTCACTGCCAGAAAAGAGGAGGAGAAAAGCAGTAGGTCTCAGTATAAAGATAAGTCAGTAGCCTTCAAGGCTGAAGGCACAAGAAAGGGTTGGAGAAAGTCTCCTTCTCCACCTAGAAGGAGTGCTGAGGCAGAAGAAGAAAATCCTGACAACAACACTTCAGATAGCCACACCTCTGATAAGGACTTCGCTGCCTTTACAAGGAAGTTTCAAAGGTTCATGAAAAAGAAGAAGTGGAGAACCAGACCATCAACATCCTTCTCTAAGGATGAGTATTACAAGAAAAAGAAGATTCCCAAGGAGGACAGGTATGCCTCAAAACCTAGTAAACAAACTAATTCTAAGATTGTTTGCTATTGTTGCAACAGGCCTGGACATGCCATAGCTGACTGTCCAGACAAGAGGACTGAATCTAAGGACAAGAAGAAGGATTAAGTGAAAGGCAAGAAGGAGAAATCCTTTGTTTCTCAAAAGCAGAAAAGTTGGACAGACTCTTCATCTTCAGGATCAGGAGAAGAAGATGATGCAGAAGCATATATTAGGCTGTTCTTAACAGAAGAGGATTTTAGGAAACTAGAATTCCTACAAATGCTGGACTCCATAAGTGGAGAGGAAGACTTTGCTGTAGAGGGCCGATGGCCCTGTCAGAAAATGATCAGTGTTAGGATCAGCCTGGTTCAAGTAAGGTATACAATTATCCCTTAGCTTCTGATTATTTTATTAGATCAGAATCAGTAGTATCAACTTCAAGAGAAGTGGATGGTTCTGATTCTGAGGGAGATGTACATCAACTCATTAATGAGTATGGTGGGTTGTTGCAAGCTCTGAAGAGGAGCAAGTTTCTTGTCAAAGAGCAAGCCAAGGAAATTGAGTCTCTTAAGCAGGCTGCATCAGATTCAACCATGTTGATAGATTTAAAACTAAAGGAGATTGCCAAACTGAAAAAACATTACTGTTATTCAGATGGACACAATCTCTTTCAAGGAAAATCATATCAAGAAACTGGAGGCAAAACTTCAGCAAGAAAGAGATTTAGTGGCTAAATTCTCTAAGCCAAAATATGTCTTGCCCTTAATAGACAACTTCATTTCTCATAAAGGAAAGACTGGTCTAGGTTTTAAGGGAAGAACTAGGGCCACCAATTCTCATAGAAAAGGTAAGGCCCAGGTTCAGCCACTAGTACAAAGCTCTCTATTTTCTTTAGGAAAGTAATGCAACCTACAAACAGGTATGATCATGATATTACTCATGGTCACTGTGAGTATGGAGATCTCATGGGAAAGGGTACAAATGCCAATAGGTCACTCTATAGGCAAGCCCATCAGGTTCAAAAGGAATTCTTGGGGTTTGCTGCTCTAGCACCTATACTTAATAGGACTGCTGACAACAAAGTTGTGAAGTCTGTACCTAAAAGAAGGTACGATATATTTGAGTGTTGGTGTTGTGGCAAGGTGGGTAACTTTGCAATGGATTGCTGGTTCAACACAAGTGTTAAAACCAAGAATAGTTTACCTGTCAGAACAGCTGCAGGGTTTCAAACTAACAAGGACCTAGGACCAAATAATAATTTGGGTTCTAAGGATAAGTGATTCTTTATTTGATCAGGTGAATCCAAGTGGCCATACCCCTATATGGTACTTGGAAAGTAGATGTTCCAGACACATGACTGGAACAAGTAGAATGTTGAGGGACTATATACCCATAGAGAATGGACCCAAAGTAATCTTTGGTGGATCAGAAAAAGGAATCATCAAAGGATTTGGTAACATTTCTAGTGATTCAATTACTATCACTAAAGTCGCTTATGTGAAGGGTCTAAAACATAACCTGATTAGCATAAGTCAACTTAGTGATCTAGGTTATTACATCTCTTTCCTCAAAAGGGAGTGCCAAATAAGGAGGTCAAGTGATCAAGAGATCATTTTGACTGGCACTAGGAAAGGAAATGTATATTATCTTAACCTAGGTTGTGAGTTTAACAACTCACCCATTTGTCTAGTTGCAGGAGAGAAAGCTTCACTATGTGTCAAATGGCACAAGATCCTAGCTCATCTGAACTATAAGTCAATAGGACAGTTGTTCAGTATGGGGTTAGTGAGGAATGGTCATCAAGTCAAGTGCATTAAAGAGGGTGTGTGTTCAGCTTGCCAAAAGGCAAACAGACTAAGTCCTCTTTCCATGCACTTGATACCAAAGAATCAATGAGATATTTATATCTCTTGCATATGGATTTGTTTGGTCCTATGCTAGTTCATAGTTTTGGTAGGAAATCATGCACACTAGTTATTATGGATGACTATTCTAGATACACATGGGTTTTCTTCTTGAGGAATAAATCTGAAACCCCTACTATTTTCCAGACTTTTGTTAGACAAATTCAGAATGAATATAACAATTCAGTGGTCAAAATCAGAAGTGACCATGGAACTGAATTTCAGTCTGAATGTTTGACAAAGTTCTGTGAAGAACTTGGGATTCATCAGGAATTCTCCTCACTTAGAACTCCCCAGCAAAATGGAGTTGCTGAAAGAAAGAATAGGACTCTAATTGAGGCAAGTGAAACACTACTTAGTGACACTACTCTCCCTGAGTACTTTTTGGCAGAGATAGTAAATACTACATATCATGTACTCAATAGAGCCTCCATCAATAAGAAACATAAGATGACTCCCTATCAGATTTTGAAAGGCAGAAAACCAAATATTTCCTACCTCAGAATCTTTGGTAGCAAGTATTATGTCCTAGTTAATGGTAAGCACTACCAAACAAAGTTTGCTACCAAATATCTTAAAGGGATATTTATTGGGTACAGTAATAATAGTAGGGCATACAGAATCTACAACTTCACTACCCAAGTTATAGAAGAATCTGTCCATGTTGTATTTGATGAATCTAAGTTGATTAACAGTGAATTGTCTAGCTCTTTAGTTAGTTATACAGGTCTAACGGACAGGCTGGACAAGCTGACCATTAATGAAGAAGTTCCTGCTAGGCTGGATGAAGAAAAAGATGCATTCTATCCAGGGGAGAATAAGACTCACTGGATGAAGAAGACAATAAGGAGCATCAGGTTGAGGAAAATGAAGAAGGGCATGATATTGACAGATTTCCCCCAGCAAGAAGACACTTAAAGGATCATCCAGCTCACCAAATCATTGGTGATGTAAGTCAAGGTGTTCTAACAAGGAGCAAGAGCATGAACAAAGTTCTATGTTCTAGCTTCTTATAACAAATAGAACCCAGGAAGTTTGAAGAAGCCATGCTAGACACAAACTGGATTGATGCTATGCAAGAAGAGCTGAATCAATTCAGAAGATGTAAAGTCTGAGAACTGGTTCCTAAACCAAAGGATCACAACATTATAGGAACCAAGTGGATCTACAGAAACAAACTTGATGAGAATGGCACTATAATCAAGAATAAGGCCAGACTGGTAGCAGAAGGCTACAAGCAAGATAAGGGATTGACTTTGATCAAACCTTTGCCATAGTGGCAAGGCTGGAGGCTATAAGGCTATTCTTGGCCTATACTGCCTATCAAGGGTTCAAGGTATATCAGATGGATGTAAAGTTAGCATTTCCTAATGGTGACTTAAAAGAGGAAGTCTATGTTGAACAACCCTCAGATTTTGTAGATTCTTATTATCCTGATTATGTATATAGGCTTAGGAAAGCTCTATATGGTTTGAAATAAGCCCCTAGGGCTTGGTATGAAACCTTGTCTGCTTTTCTTATTGAGAATAAATTCTCTAGAGGAAAGATAGACAAAACTCTATTCTTTAGGAAATCTAAAGGCAAGATAACCTAGTTTGGATATATGTTGATGACATTATCTTTGGATCTACTGAAAACAACTTTTGTAGAAAGTTTGCCAAACTTATGCAAGAGAAGTTTGAGATGAGCAGTATGGGTGAGCTGAAGTTCTTCTTGGGACTTCAAGTTAGACAGACTGATGATGGATTGTCCATATCCCAGTCAAAGTTCACCAAGGAGTTGATTAAGAAATATGGAATAGACTAAACCTCCACCATGAAAACTCCAATGGGAACAAGTATGCCTATAGGCAAAGATGAGACAGGGAAACCTGTTGATGGGTCTTTGTATAGAGGGATAATTGGCTCCCTACTCTACTTGACTACTAGTAGACCTGACATTATGTATGATACATGTATCTGTGCTAGGTACTAAGCTTGCCCAAAGGAATCTCATTATACTGCAGTTAACAGAATTTTGAGATATCTTAAGGGCACACCTAATCTAGGTCTTTGGTATCCTAAGAATAGAGATTTCTTACTAACAGGCTTGTCAGATGCAGACTTTGCAGGATGCAAAGAAGACAGGAAAAGTACTACAGGAACTTGTCAATTCCTAGGTGGAAGGCTGGTGTCATGGTGCAACAAGAAGCAAACAAGTGTAGCTATATCAATAGCTGAGTCTGAGTATGTAGCTGCAGGTAGTTGCTGTGCACAGCTGTTGTGGATAAATCACCAACTTGAATATTATGACATCAAGGTAAGTCGAATTCCACTATTTTGTGATTCTACTAGTGTTATTTCTATTGCTAAGAATCCTATATCACACAGTAGAACCAAGCATATAGAAATTAAGTTTCATTTCATAAGAGAACATGTGGAGAAAGAAGATATTAATCTAGAATTTGTAAACACAAATAATCAAATTGCTGATATTTTTACAAAACCTCTTTATGAAACTAAATTCAATTATTTTTAAATTGAATTAGGTATGTTGAACCTAGAATAGGCCAGCTCAAGCATTCCTAAGTAGAATATGTAAGCACAATATTTCTCAGGAAATTGTTCTAAATACAAAGTTTGTGTCGACACAAGCAAATTGTGTCGACACACTCAGTATGTTATGTCGACAAAGAAAAAGGATGTCTCGACACAGAAACAGTATCTGTGTCGACAGAAAAAAAAGGTGTCGACACAACTATATCGAGACATGACCAGCCCGTGTCGACACTAACACAAGTATGTCGACACATAGATATGTCAACCCATAGACATGTCGACTAAAAATAAGTTTTATCGAGACCTAAGTCTTTTATGTCGACAAATGTACAACTATGCCGATAAGTATTAATACTAAGTAAGGTGCATCCTTTGACCTACCCTTTACCAGTAGACTATAAATAGGGGGAGACAAAATTTGGTCGACTATGCCTTCAGATTTCTCGACTCTAGACCTTGTGTCGACATAGATATTCACTTCTCTTCTCTTTTTTTTTCTCTCTCTCTCTCTCTCATCAATGGCGTCCACAAGGACGACAAGGTGAATGAAGGTTATGAGCTTGTTCGTGGGGGATTAACGACAGCTTCACAAGACATCCAGGGTATAATTACCCTAATTTTGGAAAATGGTTTGGAGTTCTTGGTCTCAGAACTAACAAGAATTTGGAAAAAGGAAGTACTGGAATTCTATTCATCAGCAACTGTGGACACTGAAGGGAAGAAGATCAAAGCGACAGTTCAGGATTCCCGAGTGAAACTAAAACTAAAGACAATCAGGAAATCACTCCAACTTCCCATGGTTAAGGATGATAATGAAATAGTTCCATCCATGACTAAAGATGCACTAAGTTGGTGCGGGCCGAACCCTAATACTAAAGTTGGATCATCCATTACCCGGAAAGGGATGAATTCCCAAGAAAAGTTTCTTTCTGAAATAGTAGGGAAGGTGATTTTGTGTAAGACTGGTGGACGATGACAAAATTTCAGTCTACATGTACAATCTAATGACAAGGGTCATATTCACTATAAAAACAGACTAGGCATCTGAAAGTCTCTAGTGTCGACTAAATCTCCCTATGGGGGGGGGGGGAAATAGGTGTCGTGCAGTCTTTTGCATAATTAAATTTACCTGCACAAATTAACAAACATAGCACAGAAAACACACAAAGAATTATAGTTGGTTCCCGATTTTGGTACGTCCACTTTCTCCCTTCGACCTATCTCCCACCAAGGGACGACTCGGTCACTTCTCCAAACAGATTGAAATCCAATCTTCACACTACGGAAGGAACCATTCCAACAAAGGAGTCACAACTCAACCACCACGGGTTGCACCCAACCCTTACAACAAACCGAAATTGAATGTAAAAGAAAATACAAACAAAGCTTTTGGAGATTCCGATGTCCTTCTTCGTTCGTTGTAGCTTGCACGAAAAATACGAAGAGTCCACAACCAGATTTCTCTCTTGGAATGGGTATTCTCAAGATCGGCAGCGGCAAGTGATTGCGGCGGCGATACTTTGTAGATCCAAACTTCTTGACGAAGCAAGCTAGGTCTACAAATGATCTCAATCGGATCAATCGTCTCAACTGATTCGGAATGGAGAACAAGTCTCGTTCAATGAATCGGAATACAAGAGATCTCAAGAGAGATGCGTGAGACGCACGGCTTGCCTCGGTACTATCGTCAGAAGATCAAAGAAGCACTGAGATCAACGGAGGCGACGAACTTGCGAGCGGCTATAGGCGATCGGCGGTTTCCGCGATCGGCTAGGGCACGACGTCGGCTGCTTTCGTTTCTGTGTAAATGTCTATATATGGAGGTTCAAAATACGCGTATATTTATACCAGGATCCAACCCTAATGACCGTTGTGGGGCCCACAAGGAGAAACCCTAGCCCCGGCCGAAATAGCGCACGACTAGTTGGTTCGGTCCAGCGAACGAGGAAATTTGCCTAAGTAAAAATCGGCGGGAATCATTGGTGATTACCGTCGATGTCCGCGGGCATCACTCACGATTCCTGTCGATTCTGCCTTAGCAGAATCCCTTTCTGGAAAACTGTCAGCCGGAAGAAGTCGGCGAGAGAGGCTAACTGATTCTCGATGAATCAGCGGGAATCACTAATGATTCCCGTCGAAGTCGGCGGGAATCACTAGCGATTCCCGTCGAATTCGGCGGGAATCACTAGCGATTCCCGTCGATATTGACTTAGAAGAATTTTCTCTTCCTTCCTTTGATGACTTGGTCTTTGACCCATCTTTGCTCCTTCTTCTGCTCTTGATCTACCTTGACCCTGTATTTGAAAATAAGTACACTCCAATAGAGAGAGAACACGTGAGTCAACACACTGATCTACTCAACGAGGGATTACGTTGCGCAGACCCGTGTATATTGACCCACTACACCCTGACATTGGTGTGTACTTAGCATGGAATAGCTGCAAGCACAACTTGATAGAAATGTCAAATACATTATCAATTCAACTTAGCTTGACTGGAGTCATCTTCAAATCCAGGTAATTATGGATACAATACCAAACAATTTCCCCCAATTTGAAGAAGCCTAAACCCTACAAGCTAAGGTGAATAGAACAGATGGGAATGAAAAACAGAAATAGAAAATTCAGTTGAGAGTGAAATTCATTACCATTTTCCTGAGAGCATACTTAACATTGGCAGCCACCTTAGCCTTAGCTGAGAGGGTAATCTCCCCCTTTTTGGCTTTTGCAAATCTGGGATTTTACTTGGAGCAAAATGCTCCCCCTCAGTTCTTGTATCCGTGCCCGATCTTGAGTTCCTCACTGATGCTTCCCCTTGATCCACAAGCCTTGAGCCCTTCAGTCTTCAATCTTCATAGTTCAGCATGCCGAGTTTAGTTTTGAAGAGACTGAACTTGGCCTCGTCTAGGGGCTTTGTGCAGATATCTACAATCTGCTTATCCGTGGGGACATAGCAGAGAGAGATATCTTTATTTTCCACATGCTCCTGAATGAAGTGGTAGCGCACTTCAATATGCTTTGTTCTACTGTGCGATACTGGATTGTTCGCAATTGCTATTGTGCTCGAGAAGTCGAAATACATAGGAACTTCTCTGAACTGCAAGTCATAATCTTCGAGTTGATTTCTGATCCATAGAATTTGTGCGCAACAGCTGCCTGCTGAGATGTACTCAGATTCAGCCGTAGAGGTTGCGACATAGTTCTGCTTTTTACTGTTCCACGAAATAAGCCTTCTTCCGAGGAATTGGCACGTCCCGGAAGTGCTTTTCCTATAATCCCTGCTTCCTGCAAAGTTAGCATTTGAAAATCCTATCAGCTCGACATCATTGTTTCTTGGGTACTACAGGCCAAGATTTGGTGTACTATCTAAGAATTTGCTTTGCAGCGACATAATGAGATTCCTTAGTGTTCACCTGATATCTGGAACAAACTCTTGTGGAAAACATAATATCTAGTCTACTAGCAGTAAGGTAGAGCAGGGATCCAATTATGATTCTGTATTTGGTTTCATCAAAAGGTTTCCCTTTCTCATCCTTGTCTAGAGACACAGTGGATCCCATTGGAGTCCTCAAAGAGGTTACATTCTCCATTCCGAATTTCTTGAGGAGTTCATTTGTGAACTTCGTCTAAGAAATGAAAATTCCATCCTCAGACTGTTTCACTTGAAGTCCCAAGAAGTACTTCAGCTCACCCATACTGCTCATTTAAAACTTCCCTTGCATAAGTTTAGAAAACTTCTTGCACAGGTTGCTATCCTTTCAGCCGAATATTATGTCATTGACATAGATTTACACCAGCAAAATCTTGCCTTTGACTTCCCTAAGAAACAATGTCTTATCTATTTTTCTTCTCGAGAACTTATTCTCAAGAAAAAAACTAGACAAAGTCTCATACCAAGCTCGAGGAGCTTGTTTTAAGCCATATAATACTTTATTAAGAAAGTAAATATGATTAGGGAATGTTGGATTAACAAAACCTGGGAATTGCGCGGCATATACTTCCTCTTTTAAATTTCCATTGAGAAAAGCTGATTTCACGTCCATCTGATAGACAGTGAATCCTTTGTGAGAGGCATATGCCAGGAACAATCTTATCACTTCGAGCCTTGCAACTGGTGCAAAGGTTTGGTCGAAGTCAATCCCCTCCTCTTGTATGTACCCTTGAGCCACCAGTCTGGCCTTGTTCCTAATGATGACCCCGTGTTCATCCAGTTTGTTTCCTAAGATCCACTTAGTGCCGATCACATTCTGTTTCTTTGGTCTGGGAACTAGCATCCAGACGTTGCATCGTTCGAATTGATGCAGTTCATCTTGCATTGCCAATATCCATGATGCATCTTTGTTCGCTTCGTCGAACTTCTTTGGCTCAACCTGTGACAGAAAACTTAGGTACAGAATCTCATTAATTGTACCTCTGCGAGTTCTGACACCATCCTGAGGATCTCCTATGATCTGATCTCTTGGGTGATCCCTCACGTGTCTGAGCTCTAAGAGTCTGGCATATGGAGCTCCAACAGCTTCTCGGGCTCCTCCCTCTTCTAGGAGAATTTCTCTATCCTGACTGTCATCTTCTTCAGGTGGCGTTGAGGTGGAGACCTTGACGTACTTGGGAGTTCCATCTTTAGCAGTCTCATCTAGACTTAGCTGTTGAAGCCTTGCACCTGCATCTTCAAGAATGCCACTGGAAGAATTGCTATGAAGCAGACTTCCTTCATCAAATACAACATTAATTGACTCCTCTACCACTAGGGTTTTCTTATTGAAAACCCTATATGCCCGACTATGGCTACTATAGCCCATGAAGATGCCTTCGAAGCATTTTTCTCCGAATTTAGTACGTGGGTACTTCCCATTATTGAGTACATAACATCTGCAACCAAAAATCCTTAGATTGGACATGGTCGGTTTCCTGCCATTCAATAGCTCATAAGTCGTCTTACGATGATTCTTGTTGATCAAGGCCCGGTTTTGCACGTGACAAGCTGTATGGACAACCTCTGCCTAGAAGTACTCTGGGAGAAAAGCGTCATTCAACATTGTCGTACATGCCTCAATGAGCGTTCTATTCTTCCTCTCCGCAACTCCGTTTTGCTGAGGAGTACGTGGGGAGGAAAACTCCTGAAAGATATCATGTTCTTCACAGAATTCTATCATAGCACCAGACTCGAATTCTATTCCATGGTCACTTCTAATTTTGACCACGGAGCAGTTAAGTTCGTTCTTTATCTTCTTGATAAAATTAGTGAAGATGTCAAATGTATCTGACTTTCGTTTCAAGAAGAACACCCACGTAAACCGAGAGTGATCATCAACAATCACTAGCGTATACGATTTGCCTCCTAAGCTATGAACTTGTACTGGACCGAACAAGTCCATATGCAGAAGATAAAGACATCTGGAAGAGTCTTTGTCTGCAATGCCCTTAAAGGTAGCCTGAGTCTGTTTGCCCTTCTGGCATGCAGGACAAGGGTTATCTTTGATGCACTTAATAGTAGGGGCATCCCTTACTAAATTCTTGGAAAACAACATATTAATAGTCTCTAAATTAATATGTGCTAATCTCTTGTGTCATTATTCACAGAGAGATGCACTGCCTTTTGCTACTAGGCACACGGGGGTAGAAGAGTCTAAGCTAAGAAAATCTAAGCAAAAGATATTTCTGCTCCTAATGCCAGTTAATACCGTCTTCGAAGAGGCACACGATATTATCAAGCACTTTTCCTTGCAGAACTTAACGTCGTATCCTTTATCACACAACTGGCTTACACTGATCAGGTTATGGTTTAACCCTTCAATATAGGCCATATCTGTGATAGAGAATACACTGTTGGAAATCATACCATAACCCCTGGTGACTCCTCGATCAGATCCTCCGAAGATGACTTTGGGTCCCTTTTCGACTGGGGAGTAATCACGCAACAGGCTTCTTGTCCCGGTCAAATGTCGGGAACATCCACTGTCCAAGTACCATATTGGCGTTTTGGTGGCCTTTGGACATACCTGCAAAACAGAATTAGTTTCTCTTAGGAACCCAATTGAAATTGGGTCCTAGATTCCTTGTTAGCATACTCCCCCTTGGGTAGTTAACCCTACGAGTGGTCGGCCCCGCATTGCTAACATGAGGATTCTCGTTGAATCTTGGATTAAACCAGCAATCCACGGCGAAGTGACCAACTTTGCCACAACACCAACAGTCAAACCTGTTGTACCGTTTCCTAGGCTCCTGCTTCACCCTTGGAACAGTGGGTCTAGCCGGGGCCTTGGATCTGGAGGTGGAGACATCATGATGACAGCAATCACACGACTTATTCACTTCCTATTCCTTCAGTATGACAGGCTTGGACTTTGGTGCCTTCTTCCTATTATGGCCGCTAGAGAAGTGGCCATAATTCTCCACTTGGATTTCCTCATAAGGTGCCTTGAAGATACTCTCACCGTAGTTGCGGGGGAAGGTCCAACAATCATACCGGCTCTTGGTCTTTTCATCCGAGGGCCTGAAGAAGTGGCCATAGGTTGACACAAAGTCCTGCTCATTGTAAGGAAAGCTAGGTTTTTTGAATGAAATAGGACCGAGTGGGGACTTTCCCTTTTCTGCAGCAGAGGCCTTCTTAGCAGCCTTTATTTCCTCTGATTTCTATTTCTCCTGGATGATTTGCCAGGCACTCCCATATTCCCTAACCCAACCCCCTTAGCCTGAGCAGAAAATACATCAACCAGAGGAAGAACGGTCTTGGGCATAGAAAAGCTTTTGATAATCTTCCTTTCTGCCGCAAGCTGTTCTTCCAGCTTGTTGATTTCTTCCTATTTTTGGTCAAGGAGCCTTAGAGAATCTGAGTGCTCAGAAGTCAGGTCCAGGTGTTCCTGTCGGAGAGAAATTAAGCTAGTGATCTCTTCTCTTAGGGACACACCCTCAGCCTTAAGGAATTTGACTTCCTTTTTCTGAGCGCTCAACCTCTTGTGGCATTCCTCAAAGGTATTAAGCAGAAGCTCATACTTTTCGAGGAGTTCAGCTTCACGGGCAGATGGGCTGTCCTCGAGATCATCTTTAGGAGACTCAGAGTCAGAGTCAAAGAGGGGGGGGGGGTGCGATCTTTTACCTTCCCAGTAAATGGGGGACAGTCTCTATCTGAGTCAGAGCGACCCATTAGCCTGAAGTATGCTTCCTCATCATCACTGGAGTCTGACGAATCAGATTCACTCAGTGTCTTTGGATTTTTAGCAATGTAGCTCCTCTCCTTCTTCTTATCTCTAGAGAACTTGTGCTCCTCTCATTTCCCCTTATCTCTCTTGCTTTGGTGGCAGTCAGCAACGACGTGGACTGACTTATTGCATCCAAAGCAGATAATGTCAGCAGAGCGATGTTTGTTCTGTTTAGACTCATACCTGTCAGAAGAGTAATTATTCTTCTGAAGTCTGGAGGAGGAGCCGTCTCTCTTTCTTTGATTCCTCATCTTGAGGAACTTCTTGAACTCTCGAGTGATGAAGGAGAATTCTTCCTCAGATAGCTCTGAGCAGGATGAGCATCGCTCTGAGTCTTCTTCCTCAGCCTTTCTCCAAGAGTGGGACGAGGCTGCACCCTTGCCTTTCCTAGAGTGATTAGCTTTCAGGGCCACAGTCTTTTCTTTGGATGCGGCCTTATCGTCTTCTTCTTAAGCTTTTGTGTTGTTCAGCTGAAGCTCGTAGGACATTAGCTTTCCAAACAGAATTTGGGGATCAGTTTCTGCCGGCTTGCCAAATTCTCTGATGGCGCAGATCTTGGTGTCCCATTCCTTAGTAAGGGATCTAAGGAATTTGTCATTTAGTTCACCATCGGTGAACACTCTGCCATAACCCTTCAGGGCATTGACAATCTTCAGGAAGTTCTCGAATGTCACTCCGATTTCTTCCTTGGGACCTTGCCTGAAGGCCTCTTACTTCTGGTTCAGAAGGGATCTTCGATCATCCCTTACTTTATCTGTGCCTTCCATCAGAATGATCAGGCAGTGCCATATGTCCTTGGCAGTCCCGCAGTTGCTGAAATTCTGCATCATGGAATCATCGACGATGCTTACTAAGATGTTTTGAGCTTTCTTGTCTAGTCCGACAAGCACCATCTCATCCTTATCCATTTCGGAGAGCTTCTTGGGCACCATCTTGGTCGGATCAATGGTGGAGGCCTTAGTGGGGATATAAGGTCCCTCCTCCACTATCATGAATAGTCGGGGGTCGACTGCTTCCATGTAGAACCTGATCCTTTCCTTCCAGATGGGAAAGTTCAGCTTGGTTCATACTGGGATCTTTCCTGAATACTTGAGTCCGTCCATTCCCGAGATCTTCTTTCTTCTTGACACTAGACACAGGATCTTGCTCAAAGTGTTAACCTTAATGATGAGTAACCTCCCTCTGATACCACTTGAAAGTCTCTAGTGTCGACTAAATCCACCTATGGGGGAGGGGGAATAGGTGTAGTGCAGTCTTTTGCGGAATTAAATTTACCTGCATAAATTAACAAACACAGCACAAAAAACACACAAAGAATTATAGTGGTTCCCCGATTTGGGAACGTCCACTTTCCCCCTTCGACCTATCTCCCACCAAGGGACGACTCGGTCACTTCTCCAAATGGATTGAAATTCAATCCTCACACTACGGAAGGAACCCTTCCAACAAAGGAGTCACAACTCCACCACCACGGGTTGCACCCAACCCTTACAACTAGGAATGAAAAATTATTTTACAACAAACCAAAATTGAATGTAAAAGAAAATACAAACAAATCTTTTGGAGATTCCGATGTCCTTCTTCGTTCGTTGAAGCTTGCTTGAAAATGACGAAGAATCCACAACCGGATTTCTCTCTTGGAATGGGTCTTCTCAAGATCGGTGGCGGCAAGTGATTGCGGCGGCGATACTTTGTAGATCCAAACTTCTTGACGAAGCAAGCAAGGTCTACCAACGATCTCAGTCGGATCAATCGTCTCCACCGATTCGGAATGGAGAACTTGTATCGTTCAACGAATCGAGAGACAAAAGATCTCAAGAGAGATGCGTGAGACGCTCGGCTTGCGTCGGTACTGTCGTCGGAAGATCAAAGAAGCACTGAGATCAACGACGACGACGAACTTGCGAGCGGATACAGGCGATCGGCGGTTTCTACGATCGGCTAGGGCACGGCGTCGGCTGCTTTCATTTCTGTGTGAATGTCTGTATATGGAGGTTCAAAATACATGTATATTTATACCAGGAGCCAACCCTAATGACCGTTGTGGGGCCCACAAGGAGAAACCCTAGCCCCGGCCAAAATAGCGCACGGCTAGTTAGTTCGGTCCAGCGAACGAGGAAATTTGCCTTAGGCAAAATCGGCGGGAATCGTTGGTGATTCCCGTCAATGTAGGCGGGAATCACTGACGATTCCCGTCGATTCTGCCTTTGTAGAATCCCTGTCCTGAAAACTATCAGCCGGAAGAAGTCGGCAGGAGAGGCTAACTGATTCTCGACGAATCAGCGGGAATCACTAACGATTCCCGTCGAAGTAGGCGGGAATCACTAGCGATTATCGCCGAATTACTAGCGATTCCCGTCGATTTTGACTTAGAAGAATTTTCTCTTCCTTCCTTTGATGACTTGGTTTTTTACCCATCTTTGCTCCTTCTTCTGCTCTTGATCTACCTTGACCCTGTACTTGAAAATAAGTACACTCCAATAGATAGAGCACACGTGAGTCAACACACTGATCTACTCAATGAGAGATTACGTTGCACAGACCCGTGTATATTGACCCACTGCACCCTGACATTGGTGTGTACTTAACATGGAATAGCTGCAAGCACAACTTGATAGAAATGTCAAATACATTGTCAATTCAACTTAGCTTGACTGGAGTCTTCTTCAAATCCAGGTAATTGTGGATGCAATACCCAACAACATCAATAGTATTTGACAAGATCCAAGAAGGAGTAAAGAAACCAAATTTGGGTAGGATCCTAAGTTTATGTCTATCTTCAATAATACCAGATGTTATGAACCAACTGCCAGGATCCAAGATAAACCATATGAGGAGGATGGACGTAAGGATACTATCCAGATGGGATAGGGTATTGACCAAAGAGATTTCTACTCCACAGAAACAGGTCAAGAAAGATAAGAAAAAGAAAGAAATTGTTCAACAAGAAGAATCCTCTAGTGATTCTGAAGAGGAGGTAGTCTTCAGTTCAGATGAAGACTAACAACAAAAAGAAGCTCAAGATCAAATAGAGAGCAGTCAGCACCCAAAGCAACAAATAGCCTCCACTCCAGGGGGAGAACACCCTGACCCAACAGTACAAGACATTGAACTATCTGAGCTGCCTGCCCAAGGGGGAGGTATTGTTGTAGCTACTCTGGAGAGTGAGTATGCTTCTGATACAGTGATGGAAATTATATCAGATATAAACAAAGAAGCACTGGAGATTGCTGAGAAGGAAGCACAAGATGTGCAAATGAAAGATACAGCTCAAGATGAGCAAGTAAGTATTTTCTTTAAAGATCTGGATGTTCAGGGAGAACCTTTTATTTCCCAAACTAAACTTGTTCCTCCTATTCAGATACAGCAGGAGGTAACTATGGAAGAGCTGTTTCCTGATTTACCTGCAACAAGGACTGAGGGGGAGCATCATATAGGAGAAAAAGAACTGCCAAGAACTAAGGGGGAGGAGCTACTAGATGCCCCAGTTAGTAAAGCAACTGTAGATATAGAAAGCTCCTCTCAATCTTCTGATGATGAAGAATCCTCCATGGCTAAAAAGAGAAAACTGGTTTCTCTAAGGAAAAAGGGCTCAGGCTACAAGAAAGCCTTGCAAAAAGTTACACCACCACATGCTCCAAGCATGGACTTCAGTTCATTACTAGTCCAACTGCAAGTCAAATTGGATGAACAAAGGCAGTCCTTAGAGAAATATGTGGATGAATCAAATAAAGAACTGTAGTTTCAGATGGCACAAGACATAAAATCCATCAGATTTGAAGTCAATCTACATAAGAAAGAGATGACTGATTGCTTCTATAAGGGAGGTAAGGCTGTAGTATATTTGGCTGAGCAATAACAGCTAATAAAGACTAAAGTTGAGGACATTGCCACCAAGCAAGGATATATTTTATAAAATCAATTCAGGTCAAATGAAAATCACAATGACTCCCATGAAGAAATTCTCAAAAAATTGGGAAGTATTTCTACTGATTTGAAAACTGAAATATCAAAGAACCTACAAGAAGACCTAGCTGCTGTCCAAACAGCCATCGGAGCCTCTCAAAATACTATCTCTGATTACCTGACTAAAGTCAAAGCCTACTACCAAGAAGGTACAGAATATCTAGCTGATCAAATAAGGTTTCAAAAGAATGATTTGAGGGATCATATAGCTTGAGAAGTCATAAAGGGGGTGAGAATGTTAGTCAAAGCCAGCTCTGATCATGCAAAATGGGTATCCAACACCATCAGATCTACACTTGGATTTCCACCCCTATGTGAAGATGATAATACAGCTGAGTCTGGAGTGCAACCTGTCTACATTGAAGGGGATCAGCCAGAGGTTGCACAGGTCATTTACCCTCTAGCTGACTTTGACATAGTCCAACAAAAAGTTTAGACAATGTATAGCCCTCCATAGGAGGCACAAAATATTATCATAGAAAAAGTAGAAATATTAGAAGCTGCACAGGAAGATAAGAAGGAAGCACAGTTTTCCAAGAAAAGATTTAGAGAACAGGCTGAGTGGAAGCCTGATTTTGAGCAATAAAGCCCTACTTCCAGGAATATTATTTTGACTGCCTGGAAATCTGTGAAGGACAAGACTTATGATAGGGGTAAATGGTACTCTGAGCAAGAGTAGAACAAGTATCAAGCCAGGCAAGGAGCCATTCTTCAGTACAGGAGGAAGATGGGAAGTTACCTGCTAATGCTCTGGAGCCTAGCAAGTACTTCCCAAAGCCTTTTCACTATTTTGAAAAGCAAAGGATAAAGGCTGAAGAACTGAAGAAGAAAGATCTGAAAGGAATGAAACCAGCTGATGATACTGAACTTACTGTGCATGCTAAGATCAGATCTGGGAAAGGAATTGTAATTAAGTTGCCTAGTCTATCTTAGGATAGATAGGTTAATGTATAGAACAATATAATCCTTTTTATGTTCTAAAGAAAAACATGTAAACCTAGAATTTTCTGATTAATGAATGAAATCAGCTTCAGTATTGATTTTAGTTGTTATCCTGTAGTGAAATGCATGTACATCTATTTTTTCTATTTTTTATTATGAGTGATGTATATCTTTGACTAAGAGTTATGACTTCTCCAAATAGGGAGAGATTGTTGGGTACACTGAAAAATATGTACCAGATTTGGAGAATCCTCCCCTTACTCAATGATATACATCAGTTTGTATTTGATGGGATGTTTGTGTTTCATTGTTGAGGTATAAGGTTTGCAAGAAAATTCTCTAAGTACAAGTGTCGACACTTGTGAAGAATTATGTCGACACCCAGAAGTTGTGTCGATACTAGAAGCAAGGCCTGTGTCGAAACCCAGGCATTGTGTCGACACCTGAAGAAGAAGATGTGTCGACACCCATAATTGTGTCGACACCAGAGATAGGAATTGTGTCGACACCAGAAGAAAGGCATGTGTCGACACCCAAGAATTGTGTCGACACCTGAAGAAGGTTTGTGTCGACACACAGGACTTGTGTCAACACACACTCAATGTCATCTAACAGCAATAGCTATACTGAGTCTGAAGGGCTTATGTCGACACACAGGACTTGTGTCGACACACACTCAACGACATCTCGACGACACTCAACGCCATTTAACAGCAATAGCTATACTGAGTCTGAAGGCTTGTGTCGACACACAGGACTTGTGTCGACATACACTCAACGACGTCTCAACACACACTCAACGATAGCTGGACATACACTCAACGCAATCTGTCAGCATCAGTTATGTCGAGACCAGGAGCAATTGTGTCGACACACAGGACTTGTGTCGACACATACAAACAGAAGCTATGTCAAGTAGCAGAAGAATGACTATGTCAACACATGGAGTGTTGTGTTGACATAATCAAGACTTGTGTCGACACTTAGTCTATTTGTGTCAACACATGTGAAGCAGTTTGCTGAGTGGTTCATGCTGAGTTGTAAAGTCTTTGAGGAATCAACTGTCATGACTAGTGACTCGATAGCTGTCATAACCAATAGGTCTGACACCTTTGTCAGAACTGTCAGAAGGTTGTTACAAACCGGATAAGTCGGTAATCATGAGGAAACTCTATATAAGGGACTGATCCTTGACAACCAGAGACAACTAAGGAAGTAATCAAGCAATTACGGGAAAGAGAATTTGACAACAAGAAAAGAGGAAACCCTTAAGAAGGCAGATCCAGAACAGTCTGTAAGAAAGATTTAGATCTTATTCTGAATTTAAGAAGGGAGCTTTCTGAAGATCAACTTCTACATCAAGTGAAGATTAACCTTATTTTGTTCAATCAAGAAGCTTTGAAATAGCTAAGTTAGGTTGGATCTGAAGATTCAGTTTATTAAAGAACTGATCAACAAGCTCACACCAATAGAGAGTTCTATCTGGTGAAATTTCTGTACCTTTTAAAACACTCATTTTCTTGTAGGATCTTTTGTAAGATCTGAGTTGTAAGCTTGTAATTATAAAGGCTGAGGTAGGGCAGAGTGACTTAGGTGTGGGACTTGTGAAAGTCTGAGTTATAAGCCTAATGATAAAGGATGAGGTAGGGCTGAGGCCTGAGCTAGGGTTCTTAGGAAGAATCTGAGGTAAGACTTGTATAAGTCGGAGCTGTAGGAACCAATCTAGTTCTGAGTTGTAAGATTTGTGGATCTGAGTAAGTGGAAGGAAGTTGGGCTGAATCTAGTTCTTTATTGGGTAGGAGAAGGGGGAAAGTGGATGTACCCATACCTTTGGGAACCACTATAAATCTGGTGTATGCTGTACTGTGATTATTGTGTTGTGTATTGAATTTTCTGTGCTGAGTTAGAACTAGCTAATTGCCTAAAATTCTTAAAGAAAATTAGAACCTATTTCCCCCCCCCCCCTTTAGGTGTCTAGGCTCTTGAAATCAAGTCTTTCAGCAGCCTCCTATTGAGATGAGTCGGCATCGTCCAAGCCCTCCTCTTGCAAGAAGCAGGCTGACCCTATGGGGTCAAAATCGCCTCGCCTTCATCCACCACAGAAGAAGTTGAAAGCAGTGGTCGTCTCTCGGGCGAGACAATAACGACAACATCAACAACACAAGTACATGTTCTCGCCCGAGACCTCCTCGGATGGATCGCCGGAGAGCCCGCTAAAGGAGACGACAGACAAAGGGCGAAAGGGAGGCGAGCCCTCTGCTCCTCCATCTGCTAAGAAGACGTCGGCCTGTGAGTCAGGTCCGCCGAATAGCTATCCCCTCTTCGGCCTTGGGGGAAGATGGATGGATTCGGTCGACGAGCCCGTGGTCCAATGGGGCGAGGAGGCCCACCGGATCTCCGCTTCTACCCTCCATCCTTCCTGGATAGACCGCCAGCTCTCCTCCGGTCATGCCTATGCGCTCGGCTTCGGCCTCTATGGGCACAAACATGTCGAGGCCTACAAGCGCATGACCTTGCGCCAGCTCAACCATGATGGCTTATAAGCCCACATGCGGGCCCTGGAGCTCCATCACATGATGGTCCGTCGCGGCTTCAACCTCAGCCACCTCCTGTAGAAGGCTGGGCAGAAGCGCGATGTCGCCCAGGACAAGGTCATCGACCTGGAGAGGAGGCTCGGCATTGCCGAGGATTTACTCGCAAAAGGCGCTGGCATGCTGGTAAGCACTGATCACCCCTTTCTCTTTTTACTTGGGATTTTTCCCTCCTCAGATTTACTTACTCGTTCTGCCTTATAGGATGCCAAGGCCGCTAGGGAGTTGCAGACTCGCTCCATCAGGCTGGAGGAAGAAAACAACCAGCTGCGTGCCCACTCCGCCGCGCTAGAGGCTCGTGCCGCCGAGCTAGAGGCTCGCACCGCCAAGCTGGAGGGGAATAATTAAAAGTTGAGTGAGGAGAACAGGGGGCTCCATGGCAAGATCATCCGCCAGGCAGAAGTCCTCCTCCCTCCATGCAGTAGAAAGCCCTCCTTCCCATACAAGAGGCCAAGGATTTTTGGCAAGGCTGAGGTTGTTGAGCGGTTGCGGATCAACTCAATTGAGTCTGCCGAATGCACCTTGCAGATCATGAAGGATACGCGGGTGCTGGTGGAAGGCTGCGATGAGATCACGACAAGATACCTCATGTTGAGCCTATTCCCATCGACGCCCCCCCAGCAAGAAGGAGGACAGCTTTGACATGCTCTTCGGGAAAGGCCTGAAGGATGATCCTTCTAGAGGAGCGGGCGAAGATCTCCAGTCCGGGGAGGGAGGCGAGAGCTGACTCGGTGAGCTCGCTCTTTGTAATTCTTCTGCCCCCCCTTTTGTAATCTCGACTAGGTGAGCTCACTTTTTGTAACAACCTTTTAATGAAAGATTTTTCTGTCATGAGTTTTTCTATCTTCTTTTTCTTGGTCTTTCCTTTTGTGAAAAACTCGCCTGCGAGCTCTCCTCCTTGAGAGACTTCGCTAGGATAGGTCCTGCCGCTAGAATCCATGTTTATAATTCGTACCTATGAATAGATTCCAAGAGCTCTCCCCCTCTAGGTTAACCAGGAAAAGACCACCCATCGAGCAGGGTCGCCACCACCCAGCTCGCACGCGAGCAGCCTCTTCTCTTGCCAATGTCGAGCCAAAATTGTTAAAATATTTCGCAAGTAAAACTGGCGGTGAGAGACTGGCAGCGGGATCTGCTCGGGGTCCGGGTAGACTCTCTCGAGTGAGATCTAGCCCTTCCAGCTAGGTGAGAGCCTGACAGCGGGATCTGCTCGGGGTCTGGGTCGACTCCCTCTAGTGACATCCAGCCCTGCCAGCTAGGTGAAAGCATGATAGCAGGATCTACTCGGGGTCTGGGTAGACTCCCTCGAGTGACATCCAGCCATGCCAGCTAGGTGAAAACCTGACAGTGGGATCCGCTCGGGGTCTGGGTAGACTCCCTCGAGTGACATCCAGCCTTTCCAGCTAGGTGAGAGCTTGACAGCGGGATCTGCTTGGGGTCTGGGTAGAATCCCTCGAGTGGCATCCATCCCTGCCGGCTAGATGAAAGCCTAATAGCGGGATCTGCTCGGGGTCTATGTAGACTCCCTCGAGTGACATCCAGCCCTGCCAGCTAGGTGAGAGCTTGATAGCTGGATCTGCTCGGGGTCTGGGTAGACTCCTTCGAGTGATATCTAACCAGGCTAGCTAAATGAAAGCCTAACAGTGGGATCTGCTTGGGGTCTGGGTAGACTCCCTCGAGTGACATCCAGCCCTGCCAACTAGGTCAAAGCCTGACAGCGGGATCTGCTCGGGGTCTGGGTAGACTCCCTCGAGAGATATCCAGCCCTGCCATCTAGGTGAAAGCTTGACAACGGGATTTGCTCGGGGTCTGGGTAGAATCCCTCGAGTGACATCCAGCCCTGCCAGCTAGGTGAGAGCCTGATAGCGGGATCTGCTTGGGGTATTGGTAGACTCCCTCGAGTGGCATCCAGCCTTGCCAGCTAGATGAAAGCCTGACAGTGGGATCTGCTTGGGGTCTTGGTAGACTCTCTCGAGTGACATCCAGCCCTGCCAGCTAGGTGAAAGCCTGATAGCGGGATCTGCTCGGGGTCTGGGTATACTCCCTATAGTGACATCCAACCCTACCAGCTAGGTGAGCGCTTGACAGCAGGATATGCTCGGGGTCTGGGTAGACTCCCTCGAGTGACATCCAGCCCTGCCAGCTAGATGAAAGCCTAATAGCGAGATCTGCTCGGGGTCTGGGTAGACTCCCTTGAGTGACATCCAGCCCTGCCAGCTAGGTGAGAGCCTAACAGTGGGATCTATTCGGGGTCTTGGTAGACTCCATCGAGTGACATCCAACCCTGCTTGCTAGATCAAAGCCTGACAGTGGGATCTGCTCGGGGTCTATCAAATGAACACCGCCCATTCACACAAAGCACGACAAGAGTATTGGCACTTCAAGAAATTTTAATTAGAAAGAAGAATGCCACTTACATGGTTCATGGATAAAAATGTTTCAAGTAGTCGCCGCTCTAGGTGAGACTTAGGGTCTCGCCCTCCACATTCCAGAGGCGGTACCCTCCTGATTTCAATTTCTCTTGTACAATGTATGGACCCTCCTACTTGGGGTTGAGCTTCCCCACAATGGCTGATCTTCTCGTGGCATACACCTTCCTTAGGACCAGATCTCCCTTCACGAACTGTATGACCCTTACGTTCTTGTCGAAGTACTTAGCCATTCTTCTCTTTACTTCTTCCTGTCGGATGGCGGAGAGGTCACGTAACTCCTCTACCATATCGAGGGAGAGCCGAAGCTCCTCCTCATTTTCCACTTGCCTTTCCTCCATGCCTTCCTCTGCCTCGACCACCCGGGGAATCTGAACCTCGAACTCGATTGGAAGCACTGCCTCTCATCCATGGGAGAGCTTCAAGGGGTTTCCCCAGTGGCCGTGTTGGGGGTGGTTCTAAGGGCCCAAAGAATCGAGGGAAGCTGCTCCACCCAGCTACCCTTAAGATTTTCAACTTTTTTTATTCAAGAGGTTCACTAAGATTTTGTTTGCCGCCTCCACCTACCCGTTGCTCCTAGGATGATAGACCAAGGAAAATCTGAGATCGATCCCAAGCTGCCTGCAAAAGTTGATGAGCTCGATGTTGGTAAACTGAGGTATGTTATCCAAGACAATGGCCTAGTGTAGCCCGTGCCAACAGATGATCTCTCCCCACACAAAATTCCTCATGATAGTCAGCCAGAAAGTTGGCTATTGCTTGGGCCTTGATTGAGAGATGTGGGACAAATGAGATATTAAACTCGCTCAACTCCAGCGAACACTTGGCCAACCTACCAGAATGCTCCACCCCCTCGAAGATGTTGTAGAGGGGGTGGTCAGTCAGCACTCGGATTGAGTGTGCCTGGAAGTAAGGCCGGAGTCTCCGAGCTGAGATGACTAGAGCAAATCTAGCTTCTCCAAGATGGGATATCGAAGATCTGCCTTCCTCAGGACCCGACTTACATAATATATGGGGATTTGCTTCTTCCCCTACTCCCGAACCAGGATGGAGCTCAAGGCCTCTGCTCCGACCCCTAGATACAAAGATAGGTCCTCCACCTCCTTTGGCCCTCAGAGTAGGGGGCCTGAGTCAACTGACTCTTCAAGGCTTGAAATGCCTCCTCACACTCCTTAGTCCATTCAAACTTCTGCCCCCCCCCCCCTTCAAAGTTTTGAATAAGGGGGAGCACTTTTATCCGGCCCGGGAGAGGAACATGCTCAATCCTGCCAGCTTCCCTGTCAACCGTTGCACCTCCTTGGTGTTCGAGGTGATCCCAACTCCATGATCGCCCTCAACTCGTCAGGGTTGGGCTCTACACCTGCGGGGATAAGGAGGTGGCTTAGGAACTTACTCCTATTTTCCCCGAAGACACACTTTAGGTTGTTCAACCACATCATATACTTGTGTAAGGTGGTGATGGTCTCCTCTAGGTCCCGGAGGTGAGAGTCCACGTCTTGACTCTTGATCATGAGGTCATCTTCATACACCTCCAGGTTCCTCCCCTTCTGCTCTCGGAAGACCCTATCCATCATTTTTTGGTACGTCGCCCCAGCATTCTTTAGCCCAAAGGGCATCATTTTATAGTTGTAACACCCATCCCCTGTGATGAAGGAGACATCTTTGATGTATGGGGGGTGCATCCTGATCTGGTGGTAACCTGAAAATGCATCTAAAAAACTCATTACAGGAAAACCAACGGCTGAGTCGACCAGCGCGTCGATCCAAGGTAAAGGATAACGGTCCTTAGGACACGATTTATTAAGTAAAGAAAAATCAACACACATTCTCCACCGGCTGTCTCCCTTTTTTTACCATTTCTACATTAGAGACCCAGCCGGGGTATTGTATCTCGGATACAAAGCCAGCCTTGAGGAGCTTGGCCACTTCCTCCCTGATAGGCTCGGCTAGCTTGTCCTCAATAGACCTCTTCTTCTACTGGATGGGGCGAGTCTCTGGGTCTAAGTTGAGGTGGTGGCAAGCGACGTCTGCATCGATCCCTAGCATCTCCGCGGTGCTCCAGGCGAAGATATCCACATTCTTTTGGATGCATTCCAACATCCTCTCCTTATTTGCCAGGGTAATCCCCCCGCTGATGCGGACCTTCTCCACCCTACCTTTGAGGGTGAGAACCTCCATCTCCACCACCTCTTCCGCAGCCTCTAGACGAGACTACTCTCCATATTCTCTAGCATCCTCCCCTCCTGGGGCAGGAATCTCCTCTGCCTCCTCCACGGCCATTTCCTCGGCCGTCTCTTGGACTTCCTCTGCCACCTCCACCTGGGTGCGGTCTTCCTCCACCTCCTTATCCACTCCTGCCTCCTGCTCCGTCTCCTCCATCCTTCGCTCCATCTCCTCGGGCCCCTGCTGCCATAAGATGGAGTTCACTGCCGTGATATAGCACTCCCTCTCCACCTTGGGGTCACCCCGAACCCGGACCTGGATGCCCTCGGCGTTGAACTTTAGGCATTGGTGGAAGGATGACGCAACGCAACGGAAGGAACTAATGAGGGGTCGCCCGAAGATGGCGTTGTATTTGCTGGGGGCATCCACAATGACGAACATGCAGGTGCGGGACTGCCCCCCCCCCCCCCCAGAGTGACATGTAGGCCCACCCCTCCTTCAACCTCCTTCCTCTCTCTCGAGAACCCGAACAAGGGTCCATCTGAGGCCAATACCCTCTTGGCCTCTACCTTCATCGCATCGAACGCCTTCTTGAAGATGACGTTGACCGAGCTCCCATTGTCGATGAGGATCTGGGAGATGGTGAAGTTCTCGACCGCTGTCTGGATGACCAGTACATCGCAGAAGGGGTCCTCATGGTCTGGCATATCCTTCCTTGAGAAGGTGATCTTCTCCTCCGGGGGTGGGGTATGGGATGTGGAGCCAACGCTCAAGCAGTACATAGTGTGGAGACTTACCTTGCGGGAAGCCTCGACCCCCAACCCCTCGTGGATAACTCTGATCTGTCCCCGGGCTCAACCATCTACCCGATCCTCACACCTATCCTCCTCCGCTCGAGGAAGGATTTCTTCGATCCTCACTTCCTGGCGGTCTTACTGCTGTTGCTACTCCCTGTTTCCTCTCATCTCAAGGAACTCCGGACATATGGTCATAGTGTGCCCCTCCTCTTTATGGAAGTCACAATAGGGCAACTCCACCCTAACCTCTCTTCTCCTCCTCCGCGCCACTCTCCCCCATGGCTATAGCCATATCCATGTTCTGGTCGGGGAGAGGTAGTCTCTGGCTCTGCCTCCCTCTTGGAGGGTAAAATTAGCCCTAGCCCCCTGGCGATTATCACCCCCATGGAAACCTCTCTGCGGCCCCGGGTCTTGCCACTCCGGCCTCCAACCTAGCCGATGGTTTGGCTCCTGGCGCCCCCACCTAAGCTGTTGATGCTGATTTTATTCCCTCTACTCGGGTTCAGCTCTTCTCTCCTCTTGACCTCTACCATAACTTGGCCTCTCTTCCTCCATGGCCCACCTGGCCAGCTTCCAAGCAAACTCTGGGTTCGATGCCTCCCCATCGACTTCTCTCGCCGCCCTCTCCATTAGCTCCTCGTAGGAGATGGGCGGTGATGCGCGTAAAATACGGCAAGCGTACCGGTCGCACAAGTAATAAAGTTGGGAATAAATCCCCGGATGTCGGTCTCTTGAGGAATGCAATTAGCGTCGAACGATTTAGACTCTAAAACTATTGTTATGAGAGTTAATTGAAATAAACAGAAAGAGAAGGGGCTTTGGTTGGTGGTCTTACGATCGATTACACTAATGTAAACTATGCGGGTCGCAATCACCGCTTCTCAAGGCGAGATGGATGTAGCGGCCGCGATGCCATACTTCGGTTGGTGAGTGGACGGAAGTCTAGCGAGTGAGGTGATTAGTGCGGAGTGAAATTGAGTGAAACGAACGTGTGGAGTGGAGCGAGATGGAGCGAGGCGCATCAAAGAATAATTCTCATAAGCAAGATGAAACACAAATGATCAAATTAACACTAGAAATTGATGTTCATTACATGCATAAACATTCCATGCAACAAGAAAAGATAGAAAATGCAAAACCACGAGATTGAAGATCCACCGCGGTTGTTGGCCGGAGGTGCGTGTTGTCAATCCGCTTCCAAGCGCAGTCCGAGGAGGGCTTCCGGTACCACCGAGCTGTCACCTCGAGGGCCTGTAATTCCGTTCTCTAGGTATGCTTCATCTTCCTCCTTGGTGGAAAGCTCGGAGAAGAATGCTTCAATGGCCGGGAGGATCACCGGAGGATGCGGAATGCTTTGGAATCGCCGGAGAAGGTCCTCCCGATGGTAGGGATGAAGGTGGAGGCGAATGGAACTGCTGGAGGGTGAAACGGCGGACTGGCGGAGGTTTCGTAACAATGTCCGTTACCCTAATTCGCGGAACAGGCTTTTATAGCTTGCAGAATAAATAGGGCGCACGACCACTAGCGCACGACCAGTGGTCGTGCGCGACCAAGGTCAGCGCCCGTGCGCGAGCAACCAGTAGACCTGCATCAGAAAATCAATGGTCGCGCACGATCAGCAGCGCACGATCAGTGATCGTGCGAGGCAATGCTGATGATCGTACAGAAATAGCCAGGCAGAACTTTGTAAAATGGGTATGACTGCGCACGATCGGCGGCGCACGAGCAGTGGTCGTGCGCGGTATGACAAGTGATCGTGCGGAAGGTTCAAGACAGAGATTTCACAAATGAGTCCGGGCTGCGCACGATCAGTGATCGTGCGCCAGGAGGTCGATGGTCGTGCGTGGGTAAAAACGCACGACCACAGACTCCTTTGCCAAAAATAGTGAAACGCCTATCCCGAATGCCCTCACGATCCCCAAACCTGCAGGAAAACTGCACGGGACATCGATCGCGGTAGCCGCAGCAAACAATAATAATCATAGCAAGAATGCAAATGCACACAAGTACAGAAATGGGCTAAAAAGGTGCACAGGGCATGGAATGCCGTAGCTAACCAAAAGGAGTACTAATGGCGCTAAAAGATAGTGCAAAGCTGAGGAAAAAGGCCTAGATGAGTCCAAAATAAGGTATAAAATAGGGACTCATCACACCCCCAGACTTAACCATTTGCATGTCCCGGGCAAATAATCACCTTGTGGACTCAAAAATGGCTAGCTGACGTAGTAATTTCAAAATACAGTAGGACGAGAAATCAAGAAACACAAGTGCATAGAAAATATAATAGGAGTTTTTAATCATGCTATGCAATTTATAATTTTCGATAAACGTAAATAAATACTATCACTACTCAAAGATTGAATTTCCGGAGAATCGCGCGGTCATGTGTAGGAAGAAAATAGGCAAGTCGGATGGTGGAGCATTGCCAAAGAGCGGGGCTCGTGATCACCTCCAAAGGAATCCACCAATGTCGGGGACCATATGCTTGCCCATTCACACTTTCTCCACGATGCTAGTTCGACTCGAGCATAAATCCGTAGGACTTTAGGTGAAGAGTTGGGGCTTGGGTGTAGACGTAGGTATGGATGAAAAAGATGAAAACGAAGGCTGCGCACAACCCAACGGAGCTCGCACAATTACAGATTTCCCACTAGCAAAATGAATGCGAGTGCACCACACCCCCAGACCTGGTTTTTACAACATGAGTGTGTGCACCGCCTACCCCAAAACAGATTTCTCAAAAACAGATTTTCATTTATACTTTTTATTTTCTCTTTTTCGTTTCTTTTTCACAATTTTTGCTTTTATAAATTTTTCTTTTTCAAATTCTTGAATTTCAGCAAATATAACAAGATGGCAAATCCACATTTTTCACAAAACCACTTCCCACATCAACAACCCAACGAGAAAATGCTTGGAACTAGAGCTCGACGCGGGTGTACGACTAGGATTGGCTTGAGGCATTGGTGAATTGAGTGTGGAGCTGAAACAAAAGGAAGGTAGGCTCAACGGGGCTAGCGAGGGCTATGTTAGGACGGGTGCAAGGCTCAACCGGGCCAAAGTGATGGCCTACGTCACGCTCACGCTCGACTAACCGTGCACCAATGCTTCGAAAGTAGCTTGGGGCAAGTTCTTAGTCACCGAGAAAAGTGATCCGTCCTCCCGACTCGAGCAATACAAAGCTAGCGACGCTTACACACATTCCTACACTACCGAGTGATTACTCCGGATTCATAGATTTGCGTAGGACAGACAGTATTTACGAGTGCAAAAAATATATAAATTGCAAGCATAAAGAAAAACTAAATCTATACAATTTCTACACAACGTGAGCACTCGATTAGGAGCACTGCACGAGTTTCGAACTACTCTAAATCAAAATCCTACGTCAGCACCACCATCTTAAAGTTTACACGAAATAATACATCAACTCGAGCCGCACGCGTGGTCAAGTGCGCGCTCATGTGGGTGCCAAAGTGTGTGCAGCAGGAGTCTAAAACAATGAAGCAAAAAGGAAAACTACTGGCATGCGAAATTAAATGTGCTCGTGGAGTGCACAAGCGGCTCTTCCCCCCAGACTTGAATGAAAACATAAGCAAGTAAAATAGGCATTCAACCAAGGAATGAAATCTGAAGCGAGAGAGAGTACCTATGCTCCAAAGAGGGGAGCATGCCAGAAGATTGCGTGATGATTCGCGGGAGTTGCTGCTTCGCACAAAAGATAAGCTGAACCTGCGAATTACGCCGAACAACAGAAAATACAAAAAATAGAAAACATAAAATAAAAAGCATAAACGAGGGGACCAAAAGGTCCAAGCTTGGGTTGTCTCCCGAATAGCCCTTTTGTTTACCGTCCTTAAGGTGGACCAAATACCTTGCAACGCCTACTGATAGACCAGGTCTTGCATCCAATACTGAGAGGCCTCAATGTCCGCGAGGCGCTCATGCAGATATGGAACGCCCAGGCCCTGAGCAGCACTGAAGTGAGGGCCTGGCTGGCTATGAGGCATGGCTGGCGGCGGCTGTGGTGACTGAGAATGTCGCGGCTGTGAACTTCCCGTAGCTCTCTGCCCTCCCATGGCGGATGATTCAGGTGCAACTTCCTCCTCATCATCTGGTCTGGCTCTCCGGGCGTCACCCGGCATCACAATCTCAAAACGGCGATTTGCTCTACGCCCAACAACACGCAACAAATGGAAACTGACCATGCTGGCACGATTGATCAAAGAGGGCGAGGTAACCGGCTCCATCGAGGGTAAGCTATCCCAGACTCCCAAACCCTTTGCGATGCTGGTGATGTAGTAAGCACCACCAATCGATCCGGCGAGGCTGTACGTGGCCTCGTAAAGGAATAATGTTGCCAACATATACCCCAGGTGAATGGGTTCCCGCTTGAGCATGCTATAAAGACAAACCAAATCTTGCCACCCGACCACATTTTGGCTAAGTGCGCGAGCAGTAAGCGAATGGCTAAGGAGATGCTGAAGGTACCGCAAGGCACGGGATACGATTTTTGTAGACTTGGCCTTTCGAGCCACATATTCCTCGTCGGAGCCGGTGATTTCACGCCAAGCAGTCGCATGGGTGGCACCTTCAGGGAAGCCGGAGCCCAAATCATGCGGTGTCGACTCACTTGGGTAAAATCCGGCTCGGACGCCGAGCTCATGGATGGTCAAAAAATGACCTGTCCCCTCATCCGGAAGGAACATATAACAGGTCGATAGCCGAAAGTATCGCATTCCCACTCGAACGTGGAGAGGAACTCCAAAGTGAGTTCTCTAAATCCAGGTTCGCGGCACTCGAAAACGTGGCTCCATTGGTCGAAAGAGTAAAGATGGAGGATCGAATCGGCTAGGGCGCCACCGTCACCAATGGATCGCAATTCCTCCCAGTCCACAAGACGCTGGGAGAGGAAGGGCTTGCATTTCAAAGCGTTATACCTGCGCGTGTGGGCATCCTTCTGGAACGTCCCCATCTTCGCTAGAACTTGAGCCGGAGTGGAGCGCCGGTAGGCATTGACAATCTTGCGGTTGGAGGGAGTAGCCATCGCACAACGGAGATCCGGAGTCGCGAGAGGAGAAGAGATCTCCCAGGGAGTTGCCGGAGTAGGAGGAGGAAGAGGGAGATCGACGAGGATACGGCGCACGAACAGGGCCGCGGATCGCAGAGTTAGGGCGCACGAACAGTGTGGCCCGGTCGGTCCTTTTATAAAAACTGGGCCGACCGCACGATCAGTGATCGTGCGCGTTATAATAAAATCAGCGTCGATCCAGATTTATACCAAGATCGCTCGGGAGACACTGAGGGTGCGCAAGGGGAAACCATCGGACGCTGGGGAGCTACCAGATCAACAAAAACTTAAAGAGTAAAAAGAGCAATGCAACTAAAAAAAAAGTAGAAAAGAAAACATTAACTAGATAACTATTGGGTTTTCTATCTCCCAACAAGACTTATTCCCAATGCTCAGCATTTCTCAACTGATTGGCGTATGAAAATAGAAATGCTCAGCCATTTGCTCCAATTCGCAACGTGGTACCGGGTACCAATACGGAGATAGAACATATTCCCCACTACCTGTATAAATATACCTGTCATGGGTGTCAGGCATAGGCAGGAAATAGCTCGTGAAGTTCGTCGTTTCCGACTCCACCCGCATCTGGTTGCTAGCAGACATAGGCCGCATTACAGGCCCTTGCACTGGTTGACCGGTTCCAAGATGGAATCCTGCAGGGAAGTGGAAACAAGAATGGGGTCAAGAAATAAATTAGAAGAATAACATAAACAATCCTTAATCTTGGAAATGATCCCGGAATCATCTCCCGTTGGTGGAATTGCAGAAATCTGAACACCACTGTCCAGGATGGTGCAAGAAGTTCCTAGTGCAGCATCCATTTCGTCCGCGCATTGGACATCCTCACATGGGGTGAAGGTAGCAACCTCAACCACAAAAATGTCCTCGACAGGATCTAACAGAAAGCTGAGAGTGCTAGTTTCCACCTGCGAATCAACCTCAACAGAAATATCAGAAAAAGAAGGAATACTATGCAAAGCGGAAGGCGGAGGTACAGAACTCAACGGGAAGTCAAGAACTGGCTCTTCGCAACCGGACTCGATGCTAGGTGATGCATGTTCATCAGAAGTATACGTATCCATGCCGGGATGGGGATCAACACAAGCATCGGGGCATGTACCAGAAATGCTTTCTCCAAAACATGGAGATGGCAGCGATGCATATCCCGAGGCTGAAGGGGTGCTGCTCACGGTGGAAGTGGGAATAATCTGGAAGTCCGGCTCATTATCCACTTCCAATTCAGCTAAATAAGCAGTGCAGTCCTTCAATGCATGATCCCAGCTTCGACAAAAGATGCACTGCTTAGCCGGCTTCCGCGGTGAAGCGTTTGCTGAAGCCGAGAAAAAGTAGTGCGGTAATGGCTCCGCGGGTCGGTGGATGACCGGCTTAAGTCTACGAAATGTAGAGTCGTGAATTTCCTGGGGACTATACTTCTGGGGACATCTATCACTTGCATGCGAGATATCTCCACAATGAGGGCAACGAATATTGAAATTGGCCCACATTGCGGAAATATCAAAGTCAAACAGAAGCAACTACTTTGCAAAGATTCATCGCGCAAAACTTACAATTCCGACAATGAACTACAGCAGATGAGAAAAGAAATGAAACAGAGCAAAACAAATTAACTCGTATACCAATATTTTCAGAAATCCTCAGTCGTTCAACAGTTGCATTCCTCGGCAACGGCGCCAAAAACTTGATGCGCGTAAAATACGGCAAGCGTACCGGTCGCACAAGTAATAAAGTTGGGAATAAATCCCCGGATGTCGGTCTCTTGAGGAATGCAATTAGCGTCGAACGATTTAGACTCTAAAACTATTGTTATGAGAGTTAATTGAAATAAACAGAAAGAGAAGGGGCTTTGGTTGGTGGTCTTACGACCGATTACACTAATGTAAACTATGCGGGTCGCAATCACCGCTTCTCAAGGCGAGATGGATGTAGCGGCCGCGATGCCGTACTTCGGTTGGTGAGTGGACGGAATTCTAGCGAGTGAGGTGATTAGTGCGGAGTGAAATTGAGTGAAACGAACGTGTGGAGTGGAGCAAGATGGAGCGATGCGCATCAAAGAATAATTCTCAAAAGAAAGATGAAACACAAATGATCAAATTAACACTAGAAATTGATGTTCATTACATGCATAAACATTCCATATAACAAGAAAAGATAGAAAATGCAAAACCACGAGAATGAAGATCCACCGCGGTTGTTGGCCGGAGGTGCGGGTTGTCAATCCGCTTCTAAGCGCAATCCGAGGAGGGCTTCCGGTACCACCGAGCTGTCACCTCGAGGGCCTGTAATTCCGTTCTCTAGGTATGCTTCGTCTTCTTCCTTGGTGGAAAGCTCGGAGAAGAATGCTTCAATGGCCGGGAGGATCACCGGAGGATGCGGAATGCTTTGGAATCGCCGAAGAAGGTCCTCCCGATGGTAGGGATGAAGGTGGAGGCGAATGGAACTGCTGTAGGGCGAAACGGCGGACTGGCGGAGGTTTCGTAACAATGTCCGTTACCCTAATTCGCGGAACAGGGCTTTTTATAGCTTGCAGAATAAATAGGGCGCACGACCACTGGCGCACGACCAGTGGTTGTGCGCGACCAAGGTCAGTGCCCGTGCACGAGCAACCAGTAGACCTGCATTAGAAAATCAATGGTCGCGCACGATCAGCAGCGCACGATCAGTGATCGTGCGAGGCAATGCTGATGATCGTGCGGAAATAGCCAGGCAGAACTTTGTAAAATGGGTATGACTGCGCACGATCGGCGGCGCACGAGCAGTGGTCGTGCGCGGTATGGCAAGTGATCGTGCGAAAGGTTCAAGACAGAGATTTCACAAATGAGTCCGGGCTGCGCACGATCAGTGATCGTGCGCCAGGAGGTCGATGGTCGTGCATGGGTAAAAATGCACGACCACTGACTCCTTTGCCAAAAATAGTGAAACGTCTATCCCGAATGCCCTCACGATCCCCAAACCTGCAGGAAAACTGCACGGGACATCGATCGCGGCAGCCGCAGCAAACAATAATAATCATAGCAAGAATGCAAATGCACACAAGCACAGAAATGGGCTAAAAGGTGCATAGTGCGTAGAATGTCGTAGCTAACAAAAAGGAGTACTAATGGCGCTAAAAGATAGTGCAAAGCTGAGGAAAAAGGCCTAGATGAGTCCAAAATAAGGTATAAAATAGGGACTCATCAGGCGGCACCCTCTTCAGTTCCATTCTAAAGAAACCTTATTGTAGCCCCAGGGTGAAGGCCATTATCAGGGTATGCCCTGACATCTCTTGGACCTGGGTAACTTCCTCCTGGAACCGGTCGACGTAGCTCCCCAGTGTCTCGTTCACCCCCTGCTTGATGTGGAATAGGGACTCCGACTTCTTCTTCCACCTCTTGGAGGTGGTGAACCTCAACATGAACCCCCGACGCAGGTCCTCAAAATAGTAAATGGAGCTGGTCGGTAGCTGGTGAAACCACTCTCTCCTTCTCCTTGAGAGTAATGGCGAAGAGCCTGCACTTGAACCCATACAACATCTGTCGGATCGAGACCACATTCTCAAACCACTGGATGTGTTGGATCGGGTCTCCCTTTCCAATGTAGTAGGACATCTCGGGCTCCCTGAACCCCTCTGGAACCAGGGCAGAAGAAATCAGCTCGCTGAAGGGGCTGCCTCCCCCTACTGGGCGAACTGGGGGGGAGGGTCTCGCACCCCCATCTCGCCGAACCTGCCGCCATTCACTGAGCCCGGGAAGAGTAATTGCTCGGGGATCTCCCCGCCTCTCCCTTCCTCTGCAACCTCTTTCCCAGCTTGTCTATCGGGAGCGTCTTCGCCAAGGTCTGGGTTTGCGAGCAATGTCGCCGCTGGAGTTGAGCACTCGACATACGCGTTGAGTGCGAACCTAACGAGGACAAGCACCTCTCGCCTGAAGTCTTCGAACATCACCATTGTGTTGAGAGGCGGGGGGTGGCGAGTTGGACCTATCCGAGCCTTGTCTTTCTCCTCCCATCATCGAGCCTGCTGAAGGTTTTCTGTTCTGACCACGCTCCACGCTCACCGCACCAAAATGTTGAAACCGAAAAATCGGTCTCTGTGGAGTTCACCCTTGGGTAAGGGGTGATCGCGCACCTACTTTTCTCCTGCAAGCAAAATGACGAGGAAAAGGAATAAGGAACTGAACCAAGGGCTTGGCGTAGAGGTCCCACCACACACCTAGAAGATCTTAGAGTGCTTCCCCTCCCTAGCTAAGAGTCGAGCTAAGGCAACCTCAGAAATTGCTAGAAGGCTGGAAGACAAGTAAGCATGCCTTCTAAGGTGCCTATTGGGTCCTATTTATAGATTTCTGAAAACTGCCTGCAAATAGCCAACCTCTATTATTCTAAACAGCTATGTGCAGCCCAACTGGGTCTGCCAACAACATAACTCCGCTGTTCTAACTAGCTATGAGCAGGCCAGCAGGGGCAAAATTGTAAAAACACTTCACAGATCATTGGGTGGGTAGCCCTCAACAACCTCTGCTTTGCAAAGGTGGCGAGTGCTTGATGGAGCTGGCACTCGCTACTTCTGCTCGGCCTTTGGCGAGTACGGGCCTAGCCTGCCCTGCTCGCCTGCCGCGAGTTTGTTGAGCGGCTAGAGCTCATCAAAAGGCTCAGAGCTCGACGAACAGCCCAGATCTTGACGAACGACCAAGAGCTCGACGAAAGGCCCAGAGCTCGACAAACAGCCAAGAGCTCGACGGAAGGCACAGAGCTCGACGAACAGCTAAGAGCTCGACGAACAACCAAGAGCTTGACGAAAGGCCCAGAGCTCGACGAACAGCCAAGAGATCGACTAATGGGGCTTGGCGAGTGCAAGCTCGCCCCTCTCAAACCATCCTACCCCATCTAGGCGAGTCGGGGCCACTGCCGAGCTCTCCGGGGTGAGTGCGAGCCGGCAGATGCTGAGATACCCCTCAATGCCAAGAGTAAGAAGCGTTGATAGAACTCACCTCACTCGCCTCCTAGGGTGAAGGCATTGAGTGAACTCGCCCCACTCGACCCCGCAACTGAAGGCGTTGAGTGAGCTCGTTTCACTCAATGCCACGGCTAGAGGCGTTGAGTGAGCTTGCCTCACTCAATGCCACGGCTGGGGGCATTGAGTGAGCTTGCCTCACTCGACGTTGCGGACCTGGCTCACCTGGGTTTGGGCTGGACTTGCCCAGCATGGCTCCTACCGACCCCACTCACCGGATACGGGGTTGTACACTGTGTATGTCAATGACCTGTTTTATTGATCAAACTAAGTTTTGACTTCTTCAAATATGGGGAGATTGTTGGGTTCAGAGATCCCAATGTCCCAGATTTTTAAGAAGTCAAACTAGTCAATGACATACACATATAATATAATTGATGTGTGTTTGAGTTCATGCATGCTGGTTATCCTTGATTGGACATGTGAACAGGAAGAGGAAGCTGAAAGTCATATAATTTTACTAAGGCATAACTGCTGAGACAGCTGAGAAGAATGTCTCAGTTAAACCGCTGAGACAGCTGAGAAGCTCAATACAAAACGTTGAGAGAAGTGTTAGTCTCAGCTAAACTGCTGAGACAGAAGACAGTCTCAGCTGTGAAGAAGAAACAGCTGAGAGAGTTGAGAAGGAACTGTTGAGATAGAAGAGTCTCAACTGTGAAGAAGAAACTGCTGAGACAGTTGAGAAGGAACCGCTAAGACAAAGCCAGCAGAAATTTTCTAAGCCCAGAAAGTGGAGTTCGTCAAACTGAGTTCAGAGTTCGTCGAGATCAGCTCACAGATTGTCGAGCTCAAGTTAAAGTTTGAAGATTCAGAGTTCATCGTGCTGAGCTCACCTTTCGTCAAGCTCAAGTTAAAGTTTGAAGATTCAGAGTTCTTCGATCTCAGCTCGACGATCGTCGAGTTCAGTCCAAGTACTTCATGTCGTGCTAAGACAGTAAATTTCATCGAGCTAAATGTAAAGTTGGAGATTCTTAAGTTCATCTAGCTCAGTACAGAGTTCGTCGATCTCAGATCGATGATTGTCGAGCTCAGTCCAAGTACTTCATGTCGTTGTGGGAAAGCTATAGTAACGTCGGAAGCTACTGTTTGTATTCTTCTGAGGGAGGTGGCGCTCACCATACTTGACTGGGCCCACATTCAAATTGTGATGTTGATTCAAATCAACAGATATAAAAGGAAGAGAAGAAAAAAAGATTAGGTTTAATGAAAATGAGAACGAAAGTAGAAAATGAAAGAGAGGCGGTTGGACTTCATCTTCTTTGACAAGCTTGAAAGAAAAGTCCAGCAGTGAAAGCCAGAAGGCAAAGGTAGCTGAAGCTTCTTCTAGTTCAGCAAGATTGTTCCTTGAAGAACAAATTGGCTGATTCAATCTATCAGCAAGAGGAGATAGCTATGTGAAGGGTTGTAAGCCTTCAACAGCAGTTAGCTGTGTTCAGTACAACAGAGAAATTGGTAGCTGTAGAAGAATACCAATTCCTTCTACCGTGTTGAGAGTAATTTGCCAGCAGGATCGTGTGTGTGGGACCGCCCCCGTGGCTTTCCCCATCGCGTTCCTGGTCTGGGTGTTGACCCCGGTGGGCCCCCTGTGTGGCGGAATATCCCCGCAGTTCTGTGGTTGGGATTAGTCCCACATCGCCCGCAGCGCCTGCTCCTCCGTGTTTATGTACCCCGCCACCCTTCATCTCAATACCTGGGTTTTGAGATGCGATATGGGTGGGCGGGTTCTCACATGGTATCAGAGGTTGTACGGTTGTCCTGCTGCGGGGGTGTGTTGAGAGTAATTTGCCAGCAGGACCGTGTGTGTGGGACCGCCCCCGTGGCTTTCCCCATTGCGTTCCTGGTCTGGGTGTTGACCCCGGTGGGCCCCCTGTGTGGCGGAATATCCCCGCGGTTCTGTGGTTGGGATTAGTCCCACATCGCCCGCTGCGCCTGCTCCTCCGTGTTTATGTACCCCGCCACCCTTCATCTCAATACCTGGGTTTTGAGATGCGATATGGGTGGGCGGGTTCTCACATACCGCAAGTGGGCTAGGCTGATATCTACTCAGTCTAGCAAGTTAGACTCAGAGATTTTTCTCTGAGTCAGTATTTCAATTTTATTGATTACTTTCCTGTAGGATTAAGTTTATCTGAATCTGAGTGTAGAGCACTTTGTGACTGAGTGGTAGGTGACAAATTAGTCACTAAGGTAGGCACCCTGCTGGGGTACTGAGGTAGGATCCAAGTGTGGATCTGAGCTGTAGGGCTTAATTGCCTGAGGTAGGAGAGTGCTGCTCTCTGAGGTAGGATCCAAGTGTGGATCTGAGGTAGGGCTATCCTCCCAGCCTGAGTGTAGGGTATAGTGCCTGAGGTAGGTGACTGTTGTGTCACTAAGCTATAGGTGACAAGTGTGTTAGTGAGTTGTAGGTCTTGGAGGGGGCTGAGTTGTAGATTCTTGGAAGGGCACTGAGGTAGGTACCTGGAATGGTACTGAGTTGTATGAGTGTTGCAGCACTCTTAGAGTAGGGTCTTGTGCCTGAAGTTATAGGGCTGAAAAGCCTGAGCTGTAGGCCTTAGAGATAAGGTTGAGGTAGGTAGTTTGAGTACCACTGAGTTGTAGGAGCACTACAGGGCTCTGAGGTAGGAACCATTGTGGTTCTGAGGTAGGGTTCTGAAGAGAACCCGAGTGTATGGTTGAGGGCCTAAGGTGTAAGCTCTGAGGAGCATTTTGGTGGTGTTTGTGCCTTGTCTAACATAAGTTAGAAAGGTGGGAGAGAAAGTGGATGTACCCAATTGAGGAACCACTATAAATATTTGTGTGCTTGTTGTGTTGCTTGTTTCTCTCTTGTATTGCAGGTATTAAGGACAAGCTCTTGATCATTTAATGAGAAAATAACAAAAAGAACTAACAAAGTTTAAAACACCTATTCACCCCCCCCCCCCCTCTCAGTGACTTGCTAACCTTGAAGTAATAACTTTAAAAAATAGCTCGGCGTTAAAGAAGAAAGAGTTTAAGGTACCAAATTCATCGAAGTCTTGGTACTGAAAGTGGAACAAGAAGCCCAGATATACAGGACCGGCTTCTTCTTTTTCTACCTCTAGGGCAACGTTTGGGATAGGAGGCCCAATCCATTGTTGTTGAAACCGAAATCTCGGTCTCTATGGAGTTCGGGGTCCCAAAAAAGGGGTGACCTCACACTTACTGCACTCAGGCGAATGTCACAGACCAAAGGCTCGGGAAACTAGGAATCGACTCCTGGCTCAAGTGTGGAGGTCCCACCACACACCCGGAAGGTCACGAGAGCACTTCCCCTCCCTCACAAATGGCTGAGTTGGGTACCTTGGAGAGCTCTCAAACTATACCATGAAGAAGCCTCAGGAGGAGGAAGCAAAAAACCATCTTATCCAAAGATACCCTTGGGGGTCTATTTATAGTTTTCCCAAACCTATGGACCAAAAGGTCAGAAATACCCCTAAGACAAATAGGTCATGTGCCAATAGAAAACATCCACACCGAGGGGTAAAGAGGTAATTCCACCCCGGGGGCACAACGGTAAAAGCATGGCCAAAAGAGGTCCAGGGGTTAACGGAGGCTAAACCATGCCCCTCACCTTCCCTGGACACCTGAGGCGAGTTGGGGTTAAACCACTCCACTCCTCCTTCGCTTTGGGACTGGGCGAGCAGGCGAGCCGCGCAGAAGAATTGAGAGCTAGGGGTGAGACCATGTCTCACCCCGCAAGATTGGGCACCTAGGCGACCTGGGCAAGACCTTGGCCACCAACCGGTCTCACCCCGCAAGGTCGGGCGCCTGGGAGAGACCCTGGCCGTCGACTAGTCTCTCCCCGCACGGGGCTAGGGTGTAGGGGGCGAGACCCTGGCTGCCAGTCGGTCTCTCCCCGCACAGGGCTAGGGTGCAGGGGCAAAACCCTGTCCACTGGCCGGTCTCGCCCCGCACAGGGCTAGAGTGCAGAGGGCGAGACCTTGACCTCTAGTTGGTCCCACTGCTCCCACCTCACACCTTAGTAAGTCGGGGCGGGTGTTAGCCAACTCGTCGCACCTGCCCCCCTAAAAGGGGCCAGGGAGGAGGAAGAGTTTTCCTCCCCCTATTAGTATATCCTGCAAATCCATAAAAATTGGCCTCCAGGAGTGCAAAACTCCAAAAAAGCTTAAAAATGCGCAACAAGTCTCACGCCTTGTTTGGGGGCCCTTTTTTTGCGAATATGGGATTGTATACAATCCCCTCTCTTTTCGAGCGAGTTCCATGCTCGGAAAGAAACATCCAACCCAACGTATTTGCTGCATAACCTTCTTGGAGCCGAAAATACTTGGCCTCCCCGGGGGGGGGGGGGGGGGGGGTCAACCTGTCATGCTAGCTAATGCGAGCCTAGATGACGAGACAGCCTCGGGGTAAAAAACACTTGGCCTCCCCGAGGGGTCAACCTGTCATACCAGCTAATGGGAGCCTGGGTGATGAGACGACCTCGGGATAAGGCCTGCTCACCCCTCCAAGAGATCAACCTGCCCTACCAGCTAGTGGGAGCCTGGCCAGCGGAATCATCTCAGGGTAAGGCCTGCTCAACCCTCCGAGAGATCAACCTGCCCTACCAGCTAGTGGGAGCATGGCCAGCAGAATCATCTCGGGGCAAGGCCTGCTCACCCCTCCGAGAGATAAACCTACCCTGCCAGCTAGTGGGAGCCTGGCCAGCGGAATCATCTCGGGGCAAGGCCTGCTCACCCCTCCGAGAGATCAACCTACACTACCAGCTAGTGGGAGCCTGGACAGCGGAATCATCTCGAGTCAAGACCTGCTCACCCATCCAACAGATCAACCTGCCCTGCCAGCTAGTGGGAGCCTGGACAGCAGAATCATCTCAGGGCAAGTACTGCTCACCCCTCCGAGAGATCAACCTGCCCTGCCAGCTAGTGGGAGCCTGACCAGTGGAATCATCTCGGGGCAAGGCCTGGTCTCCCCTCCGAAAGATCAACCTGCCCTACCAGCTAGTAAGAGATTGGCCAGCGGAATCATTTCGGGGAAAGGCCTGCTCACCCCTCCGAGAGATCAACCTGCCCTGCCAGCTAGTAGGAGCCTGGTGCGCGGAATCATCTCGGGGCAAGGCCTGCACACCCCTCCGAGAGATCAACCTGCCCTGCCAGCTAGTTGGAGCCTGGTCAGCGGAATCATCTTGGGGTAAGGCCTACTCACCCCTCCGAGAGATCAACTTGTCATGCCAGCTAGTGAGAGCCTGGTCAGCAGAATCATCTCGGGGGTAAGGCCTGCTTACCCCTCTGAGAGATCAACCTGTCCTGCTAGCTAGTGGTAGCCTGGTCAGCAGAATCATCTCGGGGTAAGGACTACTCCCCTCTCCGAGAGATCAACCTGCCCTACCATCTAGTAGGAGCCTAGTCAATGGAATCATCTCAGGGTAAGGCCTACTCCCCCCTTCGAAAGATCAACGTGCCCTGCCAGCTAGTGGGAGCCTGGTTAGCGGAATTATCTCGGGGTAAGGTCTACTCCCCCCTCTGAGAGATCAACCAGCCCTACCAGCAAGTGGGATCCTGGTAAGCAGAATCATCTCGGGGTAAGGCCTACTCCCCCCTCCGATAGATCAACCTGCCCTGCCAGATAGTGGGAGCCTAGTCAGCGGAATCATCTCAGGGTAAGGCCTACTTACCCCTCCTAGAGATCAACCTGCCCTGCCAGCTAGTGGGAGCCTGGTCAGCGAAATCTTCTCGGGATAAGGACTACTTACCCCTCTGAGAGATGAACCTGCCCTACCAGTTACTGGGAGCCTGGTCAACAGAATCATCTCGGGGTAATGTCTACTCCCCCCTCCGAGAGATCAACCTGCCCTGCAAGCTAGTGGGAGCCTGGTCAGCGGAATCATCTCGGGGTAAGGCCTAATCCCCTCTGAGAGATCAACCTGCCCTGCTAGCTAGTGGGAGCCTGGTCAGCGGAATCATCTTGGGGAAAGGCCTTCTCCCCCTCCGAGTGATCAACCTGCCCTGCCAGCTAGTGGGAGCCTAGTCAGTAGAATCATCTCGGGGTAAGGTCTACTCCCCCTTTGAGAGATTAACCTGCCCTGCCAGCTAGTGGGAGCCTGGTCAGCAGAATCATCTCGGGGTAAGGCCTACTCCCCCTCTGAGAGATCAACCTGCCCTGCCAGCTAGTGGGAGCCTGGTCAGCAGAATCATCTCAGGGTTTTTTATGGATCACAAATGTTTTCTGGCGGTCCCTTTCATCAATCATAGTTGATACAATGCAAGCAAAGTTCATTACAAGAGATGATCTACTTCTTCACTACCTCCCTCTTCCCTCGTGCATCATTGGATCCCTCCTTGGGTGCCTACATTAACCCTATCCTCACATCTCTCCCCTGCCACCTCGGGTTAGACATCTTCAATCCGTACCAGATCTTGCGGTTTAGGCTGTGGTGTCCGAGCTCTTGTCCTTCTCAACTCCAGGAATTCTGGGCAAATAGATGTTGCATGGCCCTCTTGGTGGAACTCACAGTAGGTTAACTCTTCTCTAACTCTTCCTCTTCCCGTACAGTTCCTCCTCTCCCTTCGATCAATCACCATCGCTTGTTGCGGTGGGGGAAGGAGCTGCCCAGTGGCTTGTCTTTGAAAGTTGAACCTCCCCTGGCCTCCGTGAAAATCCCCCCACCATGGATGAGACCTCTCCCTAGACCCTAAACGGGCCCTCCCTGCTGCCTCCAATCAGGTTCCCGACCTTCCTGAGGTCCCTAGATCCCCTGAGCTCCGTACTCTTCTCTCCTCCTTCCCTCCTGATGCCTCAAGCCACCTTGCTCTTTTGACTCTACCTCGGTAAACCTTGCCAACTTCTTGAAAAACGACAGGTTGGCCGCCTCAGTTCCTATCTCCTCTATTGCCCTTTCCATCAGCTCCTCGAAGGATAAGGGGGCCTTTCGGGTCAGACTCATCTTGAAGAATCCCTCACGCAACCCCACTATAAATGCCATCTGGAGTGCATACCCCGACATCTCCTGGATGTCCAGGATCTCTTCTTGGAACCTGTCTATATATTGGGCCATCGAATCCTCCGTCATATATCTTATCAGGAAGATGGACTCAGGACACTTCTTCCTCTTCTTAGCCACGGCCTACCCACGACAGATTGTCGTGGCTAAAAGTCCAAAATTGTGACTAATAACTTTTAGCCATGGCCTACCCACTACAAATGGGCGTGGGTAATACGAGCATGGCTAATAGTATTAGCCACGCTAAATCCGTGGCAAACAAGTTATTAGCCATGGTTTAATTACCGTGGCTAAAATCTTTTTATTTGCTACAGTTCAATTGTCGTGGCTAAAGGGTCTGTAACATAAAAAAGATTTGGCCGCAGCCGCCGCCCGGCCGCGGCCGCCGCCACCGCCGCCGCCCGGCCGCTGCCGCCGCCTCCTCCCGGCCTCCACCGCCGCCTCCTCCTGCGAGCTGATTTTATTTCAAACATTAATTGAGAATGAGCAATATAAACTCCAAATTGATCTTTTAGTTAGCGGTGTGGGACTAAAAAAAGCCGACTTTTTGCCACGGATTGGGCTTCCGTGGCTAATTCTAAATTATTAGCCACGAAATAGGCAAATCGTGCAAAAAGTCAGGTTATTTGCCACGGCTTAGTCATCCGTGGCTAATACTAGCTTATTAGCCATGGAATAGAAACCGAGGCTAATACTTCATTATTAGCCAAGGTTTACCCCAATGGCAAAAACAACCGTGGCTAAAAGTCATTTTTCTAGTAGTGGGAGAAGCGAAGCTTGAAGCATCGGCTCAAGTCCTCGAACCTGTAGATCGATCCCGTTGGGAGTTGATGGAACCAGTCTCTAGCTTTGTCTTTCAAGGTTCGCGAAAAGGCGGCGCTTGAACGCATTTTTCATCGACCTGATAGAGACTGTATCCTCAAACCACTGCAGGTACTGGAGAAGGTCATCTTTCCCGGTGTAGTAAGTCATGTCTGACTCCCTGAACCCCTCGGGAACTGGGGCTGAGACAATCAGCTCGCTGAAAGGTGATCCCTTGCTTGGCTGTCTCGCGTGCTCCACTTGCGCGACCTGCTCGCCTAGGAGGCTGGCACTCACCGGGCTGGAGAAAAACTCCCAGCCGGTGAGGTCTCGCTCGACCCCATCTCCCATCCTCTCCTTCTCGGGCCTTCTTCCTGGTGCGCTTCCCTCTACCCCCCCCCCCCTGGGGTCATCTCGCTTAGAGGGTGTTGAAGTCTGAGACCGGGCGGTCTGGCGGTCTGTCCTGGCGGGTTTGAGACCGCGCGGTCTGGCGGTTTACCTTCAGCGGTTTGATGGCTGTGCTGTTGCTGTCTGGTTGCCGAGCTCTCAGGCGGTCTCCCCTTGCGGTCTCTCTCTCTCTCTCTGGTGGTAGCCGTGCGGTTAGCCCTTCTGTCTAACCGCGCGGCTTGTGCGGTTTGTTCTGTATAGTCTGCTTAGTCCTGTAATTTTTTAGTCCCACATCTCTTATTTGTACTCTCTCATCTCTCCTCCATTCTATATAAGGGAGGGCATACCTTTGTAATAGATACCTTTTTCTGATAATAAAGTTTCAGTTATACTACTTCCGGTTTGTTTCTGTTCGTTTCTCACATGGTATCAGAGGACTCGACCTTCTCCTCCTGATTCTGTGCGCCCTGTCCGCGCGGCTTCCCTTTCTTGTCGCGACCTGTTCTCGCGGCTTGCGTCCTGTCCGCGCGGCTTGCCCCTTCCTCTCGCGGCCTGTTTCCCGCAGCTTGTTTCTTCCGCCTGTTTGCTTGCGCCCTGTTCGCGCGGCCTGTTTCTGTTGCTTGCTTCTTTCTTGCGACCTGTTCTAGTCACCGCTTCCTCCTTCTCTTCTCTAGTCGCCGCGACCTGTCTCCGCGGCCTTTTTTGCCTTGTTCGCCTTTTGCCTCCCGATATCCTCCACTTCTGTTCGCGCGGTCTGTCTGCTAGCCGCCCGACTTCTCTCCCTTTGTTTGCTTCTGCGGCTTGGTCGTGGTTTTTCTGGCCACTGGTGTCTGACATCGTGACCGCTGCAGAACTTCTTCTTCCTATCTGCGCGGATAGTTTCCTAACCGCGTGGCTTCCTGTTGTTTGCACAGCAGATCTCTTTCTTCTTACCGCTGTGTTTTCTCTCTGTTCGCGCAAGTTCTTCCTTGCTTAGGCGGCCTCTTTGCCCTTCTTTCTTCGCCGCTCTCTCTCTTGTCCCCGCGACCTCTCTCTAAGTCGCGCGGCTTGTTCTCCTCTGTGCGGCTCTTCCTTTACCCGCTCCTGCTTGTTAGTCGCTGCGACCTCCTGCTGAGTCGCGCGGCTTGTGCTTTCCTAACCGCGCGGCTTGTTTAGGCGGCCTAAGGCGAGTTCTTTTGTTCCTCCCTTCATGGCTTCCATATACTCCTCAAAGCCGTTCGCCTCGGTGGTCACGTCTTCTGGTAGTGCCCACGTTGTTACTCAAGGAAAATGGTTGATCGACACCGGTGCTACTAATCATATGACCGGCAATCCCCAGTGTTTTTCTCTCCTAGAAACACATGGTCGGTTTCCCCCTGTTACTCTCGCTGGCGGCTCTTCATCATCGATTCATGGGACGGGGATAGTTCATGTCACTCCGTCTCTTCGCTTGGAGGATACTCTCTACGTGCCCAAGTTCCCGTGCAACTTATTATCTGTTACCTCTCTATGCAAGCAATTACAATGTTCTGTTACTTTTACTTCTACTACTTGCTCTTTTCAGGATCCGAACTCCCAACGGACGATTGCTACTGGGACTAAGAGTGTTTTTCTCAGTGTTTTTCTCTCCTAGAAACACATGGTCGGTTTCCCCCTGTTACTCTCGCTGGCGGCTCTTCATCATCGGTTCATGGGACGGGGATAGTTCATGTCACTCCGTCTCTTCGCTTGGAGGATACTCTCTACGTGCCCAAGTTCCCGTGCAACTTATTATTTGTTACCTCTCTATGCAAGCAATTACAATGTTCTGTTACTTTTACTTCTACTACTTGCTCTTTTCAGGATCCGGACTCCCAACGGACGATTGCTACTGGGACTGAGAGTGGCGGCCTATACTTTCTGGACAACATTTCCGCTTTCTCCACCTTCTCCTCCACCTCCACAGATCTTCTCCAATGGCATCTCCGCCTTGGTCATGCTCCTCCTCATCTTCTTCGTCAACTTCTGCCCCACCTTCCTCCACAAAGTCCACCGCTCAACTGTGAAGCTTGTCAGCTTGGCAAGCATCACCGCTCCTCCTTCCCTCCAAAGCACATTCGTGGATCCACCCGTCCGTTCGATCTCATCCACTCCGATATTTGGGGTCCTTCTCCTACCCTTACCGTTGGTCGGGATAGTTCATATTTTGTCACATTCATTGATGATTTCTCTCGTTGTACGTGGGTGTATCTGTTAAAAGATCGCTCCGAATTATTCTCTGTATGGATGTCATTCTATCTCATGATCAAAACTCAGTTTGATGTTTCCATTAAAGTTCTTCGCTCTGATAATGCCAAAGAATATATCAGTCATGACCTTTCTGCCTTCTGCATGCAAAATGGGATTATTCATCAAACGAGTTGTGTCTATACTTCACAACAAAATGGTGTGGCAGAACGCAAAAACCGTCACCTTCTTGATGTCGCTCGCTCCTTGATGACTCAGATGCATGTTCCTCGCTCCTATTGGGGCTATGCTGTTCTCCTTGCCTGTTACCTCATCAATCACATTCCCTCCACCGTTCTCCACGGAAAAACCCCTTTCTCCATTTTGTATCCGGGCAAGGAGCCGTTTCATCTCCCTCTCCAAATATTTGGATGCACTGCCTTTGTGCATGCCCCTTCTGCCACTCGTGATAAGCTATCTCCTCGCTCCACCAAATATATCTTTCTGGGGTACTCCACCACTCAGAAAGGTTATTGTTGCTTTGATCCCATCCTTCGTAAGCAGTTCGTTTCTGCTGACGTCACCTTCTTCGAGAATACCTCCTACTTCTCGGATGACTCCCCTCCTCTTCTCCCAGCCTCTGATTCTCCTGCTGTTCCCTTTATTTCCTCGACTCCCACTACGATATTCACCCCTACTCCGCCCTCGTCCACTCCTCTTGTTCCACCTCTCTCTCCCTCTTCTCCACCTCCATCTCTCGCATCTCCGCCGCCGTCGCTCTCTACTCCCGGGCCAGCTCTCTCTGCCACGGATGCTCCGGATGCCGAGGAACCTGCTGACCTGGATCTTCCTATAGCTCTTCGCAAAGGGGTGCGGACGTGTACCCAACACCCTCTTACTGCTGTTGTTTCATATGATCGTCTTACCCCTTCTCGCAGGGCCTTTGCTCTAGCTATCTCCGCCACTGCCACGCCCCGCTCCTACCAGGAGGCCCTTGCTATTCCTCACTGGAAGATGGCCATGGATGAGGAAATGGCCACCCTAACAGAGCGGGGTACCTGGACTCTTGTTCCTCCTCCCTTCAGTACTGATGTTGTTGGCTGTCGCTGGGTCTTTGTGGTGAAATTTGCCCCGGATGGCACGGTGGACCGTTATAAAGCTCGCCTTGTTGCTAAGGGCTTTACTCAGACCTATGGGGTTGATTACTTTGACACCTTCTCTCCCGTGGCTCGTCTCAGCACTATACGGGTTCTTCTCTCTGTGGCGGTCAATAAAGATTGGCCGATTTTCCAGCTGGATGTAAAGAATGCCTTCCTTTATGGTGATCTTCAGGAGGCCGTCTACATGGAGCAACCTCCTGGGTATGTTGCTCAGGGGGAGACACGAGTATGCCGGCTGAAGAAGGCAATTTATGGCCTCAAGCAGAGCCCTCGAGCTTGGTTTGACAAGTTCAGCGGCATCGTGACGGCCGTTGGTTTTGTGCGCAGCTCTGCCGATCACTCTCTATTTACTCGCAAAACCTCCTCGGTACTGGTGGTTCTTGCAGTGTATGTTGATGATATTCTTCTCACTGGCGATGACCAGGAAGGGGTAGCCTTGACAAAGCGGCATCTTCGTCAACATCTGGTCACGAAAGATATGGGCTCTCCAAAGTACTTTTTGGGGATCGAAATCTCTCGGAAGCCCAATTCCTTAGTCCTCTCCCAGCGTAAGTATGCCCTTGATCTTTTAAAAGATGCAGGATTGACTGGGGCCAAACCTGCTCGATGTCCCATGGCTGTTGGAGAAGACAAAACCTGGACAGATGATTCGCCTCTTCTTTCAGATACTACGAGGTACAGACGTCTTGTTGGTAAGCTCATATATCTCACAGTGACCAGACCCGACATTTCCTATGCTGTTGGCAAGATGAGTCAATTCATGCAAGCTCCCAGGGAGTGCCATCTGCAGTCAGCCTTACGGATCTTGGAGTACGTCAAAGCCGCACCTGGGAAAGGATTGCTTTTCCAGAAGAATGGTCATCTGAGGGTTGAAGCTTACTCAGATGCGAGTTACGCTGATGACAAAGGGGATCGCAAGTCTACCTCCGGTTTCTGCACCTTTGTTGGGGGTAATCTGGTAAGCTGGAAGAGCAAGAAGCAGTCTGTTGTTTCCAGGTCCAGTGCTGAAGCAGAGTATCGGAGTATGGCGTCGACCACTTGTGAGCTAAAATGGCTACGGGCTCTAATGCTGGATTTAGGAGAGGTCTACAACCATCCGCTACCTATGTTCTGTGATAATAAGGCTGCCATATACATCTCCAAAAATCCGGTCTTCCATGAAAGAACCAAGCACATTGAGGTCGACTGTCATTTCATTCGTGAAGAGATCTTAAAGGAACAAATTTGCACTCCCTTTGTCACTTCTGATAAAGAGCTGGCTGACATCTTCACCAAGCCAGTTTCCGCCTCATTTCACCATATTTGTGACAAGCTGGGCATGATCGATATATATGCTCCTGCTTGAGGGGGAGTGTTGAAGTCTGAGACCGGGCGGTCTGGCGGTCTGTCCTGGCGGGTTTGAGACCGCGCGGTCTGGCGGTTTACCTTCAGCGGTTTGATGGCTGTGCTGTTGCTGTCTGGTTGCCGAGCTCTCAGGCGGTCTCCCCTTGCGGTCTCTCTCTCTCTCTGGTGGTAGCCGTGCGGTTAGCCCTTCTGTCTAACCGCGCGGCTTGTGCGGTTTGTTCTGTATAGTCCACTTAGTCCTATAATTTTTTAGTCCCACATCTCTTATTTGTACTCTCTCATCTCTCCTCCATTCTATATAAGGGAGGGCATACCTTTGTAATAGATACCTTTTTCTGATAATAAAGTTTCAGTTATACTACTTCCGGTTTGTTTCTGTTCGTTTCTCACAGAGGGGGAGCTAGCTCCTTGGGGGTTGGAGTGGAGCTGCCACCCCGAGGAGCAATATATCGCAACATCTCCATGATTCCTTGGATGGATGCCATGAACTCTTCCCTTCCCACAAAGGGTCCTGGGTTGGGGGTCTCGCAGGAGTCATCACTACCTCCCTAATCTCCAGCCATGACACTCTCCTGAGATCTTTTGTGCTGGTCACTCTCCACGCTAACTGCACTAAGATGTTGAAACCGAATTCTCGGTCTCTATGGAGTTTGGGGTCCCAAAAACGGGGTGACCTCACACTTACTGCACTCAGGCGAATGTCACGGACAAAAGGCTCAAGAAACTAGGAACAGACCCTCGGCTCTAGTGTGGAGGTCCCACCACACACTCAAAAGGTCGCGAGAGAACTTTCCCTCCCTCACCAATGACTGATTTGGGTACCTTGGAGAGCTCTCAAACTCTAGCAAGAAGAAGCCTAAGGAGGAGGAAGCAAAAAATCATCTTCTCCAAAAGGAGTCTATTTATAGTTTTCCCAAACCTAGGGACCAAAAGGTCAAAAATACCCCTAAGATATATAGGTCCTGGGCCAATAGAAAACATCCACACTGGGGGGTAAAGAGGTTTCCACCCCAGGGGCACAACGGTAAAAGCATGGTCAAAAGAGGTCCAGGGTTGAACAGAGGCTAAACCATGCCCCTCACCTTCCCTAAACACTTGAGGCGAGTGGGGGTTAAACCACTCCAGTCCTCCTTCGCCTTGGGACCGGGCGAGCCCAGCAGAAGAACCGGGAGCTGGGGGTGAGACCCTATCTTGCCCCGCAAGACTGGGCGCCTAGGCGACCTGGGCGAGACCTTGGCTACCACCCAATCTCGGCCCGCAAGGCAGGGCGCCTAGGTGAGACCCTGGCCGTCGGCCTGTCTGGCCTTGCACGGGGCTAGGGTGCAGGGCATTTGGCAACATGAGTCTATCACATAGCACATAGCCTGTGGTATTAACAATATATAATTATCCTCAAAATTTGTGCTTGAAGCCAGAAAATTTTTTTATATCATTGCTTATCCATGGACCCGCTCACCTGGAAATGCTATTGATGTGTAACTTCAACCACTTATTGAGGAGCTAAAAATTTTATGGGATGTTGGGGTAGAAACATACGATGTTTCCAAAAAAACAAACGTTTTTGATGTCTGCAACTCTTTTATGGGAAGCACGGGGCTAGGGTGCAGGGGGCGAGACCCTGGCTATCGACCGATCTCGCCCTACACAGGGCTAGGGTTCAGGGGGAGAGACCCTGGCCGCCGGCCGGTCTCGCCCCGCATAGGGCTAGGGTGTTGGGTCCGGCGTTCCTTCACTTGACCCGTGGCGCTCTGCTACTTATATAAAAAATTAAGTAGCACCCTCTCCAACAGTCCGGGCTTTTAGTGCAGTTGGGTATGCGCTTGATCCTTCAATTGGTATCAGAGGAGGTCACGGGTTCAAGACCGGGGGGCGCTATTAAATCCTGATTTTTCCCTTCTACCTGTGTGGGTCCGGTGGGTCAGGCAACCGTGGACATATGGTAACCCCACCTCTGAGCCGTGTGGGCCATGTGGTAACCCCACCTCTGAGCCGACGGGTTGTGCTGGACGCCGGGGGGGGGATTGTTGGGTTCGGCGTTCCTTCACTTGACCCGTGGCGCTCTGCTACTTATATAAAAAATTAAGTAGCATCCTCTCCAACAGTCCGGGCTTTTGGTGCAGTTGGGTATGCGATTGATCCTTCATAGGGTACAGGGGGCGAGACCCCCGCCTCCAGCCGGTAATGCTTCTCCCACCTCACACCTTAGCAAGCTGGGGCGGGTGTTGTCTAACTCATCATACCTGCCCCCTAAAAGGGGCCAGGGGGGAGGCATATTTTTCCTTCCCTTACTAGTATATCCTGCAGATCTACAAAAATTTTCCTCCATGAGTGCAAAACTCCCAAAAAGCTTAAAAACGCGCAGCAAGTCTCACACCTTGTTTGGGGGCCCTCTTTTCGCGAGTACGGGATTGTAAAATTGTTATACTTATGACAAGTCGTGTCATATAGCTCGTGAATGTCAAAGTGGTCCTTTGAGGACTGAGAAAAAGATGGGTGTGACTTATGCTGAAAAGGGAAACACAATTGTGGAGTCAACTGCATCCCAAGCGAAGCCCCGAGTCTATAATCTTGGTCAACAAGAGGACATAAGACAAAGTGACATCGTAATAGGCTTTGTCTTAGTCTTGGACTATCCGGCAAGAGCACTATTTGATACAGGTGCTTCTCATTCATTTCTGTCCGAGGACTTCGTGTTGTGTATTGGAGTGCCTTCTTCTGTGGCTAAGGATAGGCTTGATGTGTTACTACCTAACGGATGTTCAATGTGCGCGAACAGGATTTGTTGCATAAAGGTGCGGATTGGGAGTCAATAGTTTGACTTGGAAGCGTCGCTATTGCCGATAGTAGAGTTTGATATGATCTTTGGCATGGATTGGCTCTCGGAGCAACGTGCATACATCGATTGCAGTCTCAAGATGGTCAAAATGGGGTTGAATATGGGTTGTGAAACTACCTTCTCTGGTTTGAAGGGATTGAGCAAGACGCTAATGTCTGCTCTCCAAGTAGTCAAAGCGGTTCATGAGGGTGCAAAGTTATTCTTTGCCCTTTTAGAGGCTAAGAAACCCAAGCCTTCTTTGATCAGTGTTTTCGCGGTATCGGAATTTACTGACGTTTTCCCTGAAGATATTCCTAGAGCTCCACCTCAGAGAGAGATATATTTTACCATTGAGTTAGTGTCAGGTACCAAGCCTGTGTCACGATCTCCGTACCGTCTAGCGCCAAGAGAGATAGCAGAATTGAAAGTGCAGCTTCAAGAGCTGCTGGAGAAAGGTTTTGTGCATCCAAGTTTGTCACCTTGGAGCGCACCATTCCTCTTTGTGAAAAAGAAGGACGAAAGTCTACGGTTGTGCATCGATTAATTGGGAGCTGAATAAGCTGACTGAGAAGAATAAATACTCGATTCTGAGGATCGATTATCTGTTTGACCAGCTAGTTGGATTGATGGTGTACTTGAAGTTGGATCTGAAATCTGGTTATTATCAGTTGAGGATCAGGGAGAGTGACATCCCCAAGATGCCATTCAGTACACGTTATGGGCATTATGAGTTCACTATCATGTTGTTTGGGCTGACAAATGCGTCGTCCGTGTTTATGGACTTGATGAAGCAGATGTTCAGGGAGTATTTGGACCAGTTCGCGATAGTCTTTATTGATGATATCCTGGTATACTCCCAGTCCGATGACGATCATGCGGATCATTCATGCATAGTGTTGGAGACCCTGAGGAGTAGCTAGTTGTACGCCAAGTTTTCTAAGTGCAAGTTTTGGCTGTCTTCGGTAGCAATCCTTGGTCATGTCGTTAGTGGAGAGGGAATTGCGGTGGATCCGGTGAACATTGTTGCGATATGGGAGTGACATGTGTTGTCTTCTATAGTGGAAGTCCAGAGTTTTCTAGGGCTTGCCAGCTACTATGGGTGCTTCGTTGAGAACTTCTTGCGGATAGCCTTACTTCTTGCTACCCTGACAAGGAAGGATCAAAAGTTCATTTGGTCGCCAGCATGCGCACAAGCTTTTGAAGAGTTGAAATGTCATCTGACCACGTGTAACACCCCTATCCGTCGTATAGCATATAGCAGTAGGTCCGGCCGGGGCCCGACACCATATACTACGGACAGACCGGTTGGTTACGCGTTGAAACCAATCAACCAATCATAACGTCCTACACAACACCTAGCGGAAGCAATTAATAAGTTGCAAGAAAGGAAAGAACCCAGCCACACGCATGAATGTCCACTACACAAACCAAATAGGAATGTACAATACACGAGTACGGGCCTTAAGGCCTTACAACAGTTTGCTTTAAATAAAGTGTTTTCCAAACCTCGACACGCAGGCCGGCCATACATGATAAACGGGAAAAACATAAACATTTAGTCCTTCGAGGGCCGGCACAGCTTCAAGGGCTTTAGCCCGCTATTTCCCGCTCGGCTCCGCAGCACCTGCAAGCCACAATCCACCGCCCGGTGGTAAACAAAATAACGGTCAGCTATGCTGGCCAAATTATAACGATCCCGCCCCCAAAATCGGGGCGGCGATGCTCTTTCCCTGCACTTTATTAGTAGGCAACAACAATAGTGTAAACACACTTCATCACAGGCGTAGGCTCGCACGGCCACACACCCCATTCACTCAGGGCACATTCACGGCGAACTGGCCAACGTCACGTCAATTCAAGCCATAGACGTTCCCGTTCCACCACCGCCTCTTGGACGGCCAACCATATGAGCATCTTGTCTTCTTGGCCTTGGTCACGACAATTTAAGCCATAGACCGCCGAAGACTCTCATCCATGCCAACGGTCCCACCGAACGACATAGATCGGGTACGGTTCCGCCTGACCCGTGCTCATATCGCAACGGCAATTTAAGCCATATGCGCAAGTCAAGACTCACCGAGTCCCGTTTCCGCCACAACAATCACATAATCCGGTCATGTTCACGTTGGCTCTCGGCCATCGTGTTGGCAAAACTCGCTTTTGCCCAGTTTTTCGAGTGCACCTTGGAGTTAATCTCCAAGGCTCCCTGTTGCAATCTACCACGTAGAAAACACAAAAAATGCCCAAACACCCGGAGTCTTCCCTGGTTCATATGCAATGCAACATCACCGATCCGGCTCTACTTGTCCGGATAGGCTTCACACACAATACTTATGTCCGTTTTCGCATACGGACTCTACACAAGGGGGACTTTACATATCTACCCCAAGGAACGCTCAACCTCTTCGCTCACTCGCGAGAGAGGGCTTCCTATGCAAAGGGAAAAAGGGCTTCACATGCCCAAGGATGAGAAATCGTTACCCTTGCGTTCTTCTGCGGCGCCATGAAAACTATGTAGTTGGAAAGCACCGCAATCTCCTTGCCTCCGCGGATCCGAAGACGGTTCGCGATTTGGAGCTCCGAATCTCCTCCGGCGACCGGATCTAGCCCTTCTTCCTCCTCCTTGCTCTCTCCTCTCTCTAGCTTTTAGAAAGAGAACCACTCAAGAGAAAATGGGGTTTGCAAACCCTATTTTCGGGTTTAAGCTGCCAGCAACCACTCCCAGCCGTCGGATCCCAAGCCAAGGAAACGAACGGCCACGATTAGGCCTCAAAATACAAAATCTGGGGCCGAACACGGGTTGCAACACGGCCGTGTGCCTGGCCGTCTCACCCATTCGCCGTCTCGACTGACTCAAAAACCAGCACACGGCTTTTGACACGACCTCCGACACGCCCGTGTCACATGTGACACGCCCGTATCGAGACCCGTGTCACTCCCCCCCATGTGCAATCGGCCAACATTCCCAACCCGAGAACTACACGGCCATCGACACGCCCGTGTCGACACCCGTGTCACTACCCGTGTCAGATGACACACCCGTGTCGACACCCGTGTCACTACCCGTGTCGGATAACACACCCGTGTCACTACCCGTGTCGGATGACACGCCCATGTCACTACCCGTGTCGGATGACACACCCGTGTCGACACCCGTGTCACTACCCGTATGCCAAAAATGGCACAGGACCAGAAATGTACCGAGGAGGACACGACCATGTGACACGCCCGTGTCACATGCCGTGTGCCTGACACGCCCTGGGACACGCCGTGTTCCAGCCTTCTACGATCGTCGACCGCCAAAGCGCCGACCGCACGACCCGTGGTCGAACACGCCCTGACACGGCCTCCGACACGCCCGTGTCGAGACCCGTGTCACGTGCTTCAAAACCCCGTCTTGGCTTAAAAATGCCACCCGTCTCTCTTTTGAGTTTCGGGGTGTTACAACTCTCTCCCCCTTAAAAGAATTTCGCCCACGAAATTACTAAAGGAAAGTAAACATAAAACCAAGAGCAGTACCTGAGCGAAATAACTCTGCGTACTCCTCTAGCATGGTCTGCTCCCGTTCCCAAGAGAGCTCCTCACGACCGCAATTGTCCCAACGGACCTTGACAATTCGGATCTCCTTGTTACGAAGTCGCTTAACTTCGGAGTCTTCAATACGAACGGGCTTGACCCTAGTCATCAACCCTTCGTCCACCGGTACTTGATCAACTGCGATCACCTGCGAAGGCTCTTGCACCACCTTCCGCAATACAGAGATGTGGAACACATCGTGTAGTCCACTCAACTCTACCGATAACTTCAAACGATAAGCCGCTTCGCCGACCCGCTCCAGAATCTCAAAGGGTCTAAGGTATCTTGGGATCAGCTTCTTCAAGTGTCTCACTCGCGAAACACCCTTGAACGGCTTTACTTTCAAGTACACCCAATCGCCCACCGCGAACTCCACATTCCGATGCTTGGCATTGTAGTACTTAGCTTGCCTATCCTGAGCGATCAGCAAACGCTCTCGAATGATCCGCACCAAAGAAGTAGCATTTTCCACCTCCTGCTTCTTGTACAACCTTGCCTCACCCGTTTCAAGCCACGATAATGGCATGCGACACTTCCTACCATACAGGGCCTCGAAGGGTGCCATTTGTATACTCGCTTGGTAGCCATTATTGTACGCAAACTCCACCAAATATAGGTGGTCCTCCCAATGCTTCCCGAAGTCTAGGACACACATGCGGAGCATGTCCTCCATCGTTCTATTGACTCTCTCGGTCTGCCCATCCGTCTGCGGATGGAAGGCTGTGCTGAACTTCAACTTTGTCCCCAGCATCTGCTGCACCAACCTCCAATCATTGGACGTGAAACGCCCATCGCGATCACTCACAATGCTGCGAGGCACACCATGCAGTCTAACTATGTTGTCAACATACAACTTTGCCAATTTCTCCACTGGATCATCCTTCCTATGCGGAATGAAGTGTGACACCTTTGTTAACCGGTCTACGATCACCCAGATGGCGTCGTTCCCTTTCTGCGACCTTGGCAACCCATGCACAAAGTCCATAGATATGTCGTTGAACTTCCACTCCAGTATAGGCAAGGACTTCAGAAATCCTCCCGGTTTTTGGCACTCCGCCTTCACCAAGGCGCACGTTTGGCACTTAGCCACAAACAACGCCACATCTTTCTTAAGCTCCGGCCACCAAAATAGCTTCTTGAGGTCACGGTACATCTTTGTGCTCCCTGGGTGGATCGAGTACTTGGTATGATGAGCCTCGTACATCAACTCCGCCCGTAGGTTACTCCCGCTTGGGACGCACAACCGATGATCCTTCCTTAGCAACCCATCTTCCACTGAAAACTGGGAATTTGACCCATCCAACGCTACCTCCATAAGCTCCTTCATGGAGTCATCTAACTCCAATGCCTGCCGAACCTGATCAGCCAGGTCATACTGGACCTCTATCCAGTTCAACATTGCTTTGGCGCTCGTCTGCTTGTCAACGCAACAGATCTCAAGCTCCTCCAACTCCCGTATCATCCGCTCATCATGCACCGACAACCAGTTGGCTTGGGAGGGAGCCCTACGGCTCAACGCATCAGCAACCGCATTGCCCTTCCCGGGTACATAATGAATCTTGAAGGTGTAGTCCCCCAGGAACTCCATCCACCTCCTCTGCCTCATGTTAAGATCCTTCTGATCCAATAGGTACTTCAGGCTCTTGTGATCGGTATATATATCGACCCTTACGCCGTATAGGTAGTGCCTCCACAGCTTAAGTGCAAATATCACAGCCGCCAGCTCCAAGTCGTGGACCGGATAGTTCCTTTCATGCACTTTCAGCTGACGCGATCCATAAGCTATCACGCTCCCATGCTGCAATAACACGCAGCCCAAACCACTACCCGAGGCGTCACTATACACCTCGAAGCCCTCGGTCCCACTCGGCGAACTAAGCACTGGTGCCGTGGTCAACCGTCTCTTCAGCTCCTCAAACGCTTGCACGCACTCCTGCATCCACAAGAATCTCTGGTCTTTCCTTGTCAACTTCGTGAGAGGTAGCGCTATCCGCGAGAAGTTCTCTACGAAGCGCCTGTAATATCCGGCAAGCCCGAGAAAACTACGGACTTCCGCGACAGAAGACAACGCAGGCCACTCCCGTATCGCAACGATCTTCGCCGGATCCACCGCTATACCTTCCCCACTAACAATGTGACCAAGGAACGCTACTGAGGGTAGCCAGAACTCGCACTTGGAGAATTTCGCATACAGCTCATTCCTCCTCAAAGTCTCCAACACCAGATGCAAGTGCTTGAAGTGATCTTCTTCACACTGTGAGTACACCAATATATCGTCAATAAAGACGATCACAAAGCGATCCAGGAAATCTCGGAACGTCCTGTTCATCAAGTCCATAAACACTGATGGCGCATTCGTCAGTCCAAACGGCATGACCGTGAACTCGAAATGCCCATACCTTGTGCTGAACGCCGTCTTCGGGATATCACATTCCCTTATCCTCAACTGATAGTACCCCGACTTCAAGTCCAACTTAGAATATACCGACGATCCGACCAACTGATCGAACAGATCATCAATCCTCGGGATCAGGTATTTGTTCTTCTCCGTCAGCTTGTTCAACTCTCTGTAGTCGATACACAACCGCATACTCCCGTCCTTCTTCTTAACGAAGAGGACCGGTGCGCTCCAAGGCGACGAGCTCGGACGCACATAACCTTGGTCCATCAGCTCCTCTAGCTGAACTTTCAACTCTGCCATCTCTTTAGGCGTCAACCTATACGGAGCATGTGACACCGGTTTGGCCCCCGGTACGAGCTCGATGGTGAAATCAATCTCTCGCTGCGGTGGGGCCCCGGGAAGACTATCCGGGAACACATCGGGGTATTCACAAACCACGGGGATGCTATCCAACGTGGACTTTGGCTCCACAGCCCCCACTATTGCGAAGAACAGCTCTGCACCAGCACGAACTGCCTTTACCACCTGATGAGCAGACATCAGCGTCTTGCTCGACCCCTTGAGTCCCTCGAATGTTGTCCCCAACCCAACACCCAGCTTGACCTCCTTCTGGTCACAGTCAATCCAAGCCTTCTGCTCCGAAAGCCAATCCATCCCAAAGATAACGTCGAACTCTACTAGTGGCAGCAATGACGCTAGCAAGTCGAACTCTTGGCTCCCAATGTGAACCTTTACGGCGCACACTCTGTCCGCACGCATCGAGCACCCATTCGGTAGTAGCACATCCAACTTTTCCTTCTCCATTGAAGAAGGGAATCCGATGCGCGATATAAAATTTTCGGACAAGAAGGAGTGTGAAGCTCCCGTATCGAACAGTGCCCGTGCCAGACTATCGCTAATCAAAACAAAGTCTATGCAAACCATATTAGGCTAACAAGCAATAAACAATAGTATCTAAGTTAACTTACTATAAATTAACTCGTACCTGTCACCACATCCGCTTGTTTAATAGCCTCCTGCTGCCCCCAAGTTGTAGACTCTAGGCTGAGTCGGAGCATAGTGAGATGCGGTTGACTCCACCGTCTTGCCCTTCTCTTCGTAAGTAGCTCCTTGCTTTCTTTCGGACTTTGGGCGTCCGCTCCAGCAATCGCGGGCAAAGTGCCCCGTCTTTCCACACATGAAACAAGCGCCCGGGATTCGATTGGTAGTTGCCCCCGAGGCACCTGCAGAAGGAGCTGGACCTGACGTCCTAGTCTTCTTGTAGAATCTTCGATAGCCCGACTTCGACGTAGTCGGCGCTTTGAACTCCGATTTCTTCCCGCCAGATTCCTTCTTAGCTTGCACATTTCTCATGTCCTTCTCCAAGGACCCGGCCGAGTTGACCAAGGTTAGGAAACCCTATGAGTACGGGCCTTAAGGCCTTACAACAGTTTGCTTTAAATAAAGTGTTTTCCAAACCTCGGCACGCAGGCCGGCCATACATGATAAACGGGAAAAACATAAACATTTAGGCCTTCGAGGGCCGGCACAGCTTCAAGGGCTTTAGCCCGCTATTTCCCGCTCGGCTCCGCAGCACCTGCAAGCCACAATCCACCGCCCGGTGGTAAACAAAATAACGGTCAGCTATGCTGGCCAAATTATAACGATCCCACCCCCAAAATCGGGGCGGCGATGCTCTTTCCCTGCACTTTATTAGTAGGCAACAACAATAGTGTAAACACACTTCATCACAGGCGTAGGCTCGCACGGCCACACACCCCATGCACTCAGGGCACATTCACGGCGAACCGGCCAACGTCACGTCAATTCAAGCCATAGACGTTCCCGTTCCACCACCGCCTCTTGGACGGCCAACCATATGAGCATCTTGTCTTCTTGGCCTTGGTCACGACAATTTAAGCCATAGACCGCCGAAGACTCTCATCCATGCCAACAGTCCCACCGAACGACATAGATCGGGTACGGTTCCGCCTGACCCGTGCTCATATCGCAACGGCAATTTAAGCCATATGCGCAGGTCAAGACTCACCGAGTCCCGTTTCCGCCACAACAATCACATAACCCGGTTATGTTCACGTTGGCTCTCGGCCATCGTGTTGGCAAAACTCGCTTTTGCCCAGTTTTCCGGGTGCACCTTGGAGTTAATCTCCAAGGCTCCCTGTTGCAATCTACCATGTAGAAAACCCGAAAAATGCCCAAACACCCGGAGTCTTCCCCGGTTCATATGCAATGCAACATCACCGATCCGGCTCTACTTGTCCGGATAGGCTTCACACACAATGCCTATGTTCGTTTTCGCATACGGACTCTACACAAGGGGGACTTTACATATCTATCCCAAGGAACGCTCCAACTCTTCGCTTGGTTGTATCTCCGTTATCTTTGCATTTAGAATCCGAAATCGAAATATGAGTTTGGCATGTTGTGTGAAGCCCATCCGGATAAGTTGGTTTGGATTGGTGATGATTGTATGTATGTAGGAGAAGACTCCATGGTAAACGTGTAATTTTCGGAGTCGCGGGGTCTGTAGGTTGCTGCAGAGAGAGTACTGGAGAAGGACTCCAGTAAAAAACCTGTTTGGAGGGGAAGAATCGATAGTTTTGTTGGATCCCTAGTTGAATTTGGGCTAGGATCACTAACTTAGGCTGAGTGTGACCCAACATTGTATAGCTAGGGTTATGAGTAGTAGTCCTAGAGTTTAGGCTAAGTACTGATTAGTGCTACCTCCTTGGATAAGCCAGAAGTGGACTTCAAAGAATAAGATTTAGCAGCTTTCAGAAGACAGTGATCAGTTCGAAATTCTTCGAACTCAGCTCGACGATCGTCGATCTCAGATCGACGAACTCAGAGTTAATTCTCTGAGCTGAGCTCGACGTTCTCAGAGCTCAGGTCGACGCTTAGTTTTCTTCTGTCAGTTTCTCAGCTCGACGAACTCAGAGTGCAGATTTAGAAAGTTATTCCTAGTTAACAGATCGTAGAGCTCAGGTAAACGAACTTGAATTCCATGGTCGACGATCTTTGATCTCAGGTCGACAAATTCTGTTTTACGTTCAAAGTTTTCTGTGTAGTTCCAGAATGATTCCTTCCCTATTTTGTTCCTTATTAGCAGTATTATTCTGAGCATTTAATGCAAATATTCTTTTGAATATAGCTGTTATTCAGAATAAATATTTGCTTATTCTATCAAGAACAGTTGGGAAACTCATTAATGTTATTATTCCAGCCGTTTTCTATTCCCCCTAGCAGCCATCATTTATGGAAAGAATTCAAAAATTCAAAGAGAATTTTTCAGCAGTGGAATAAAAGTAATTCTCTGATCTTCGAGAAACACAACAGACAAGAAAGACAGTTAGAGAGACAGGAAGAGAAATCGAGAAGCACTGCACAGAAAATACTGAACAAGCACTCGACGCTCTCAACGCCTTTTCATTCTCTGCCAACACTGTAGTTTGAAGAAGAACAAATCATCAAGATCAAGAGTCTTCTTTAACTTTTGTTCCAAAAATCCTAAGAGACATTCTATTCAACATCTGTTACTGGATTTCCTGGACCTTGGCAGATCAAGCTGAAGACCTACTCACCCTTTAGCAAAGCTCTGTTCTTTCTGAAACATTCTACTTCTCAGAAGGAGCGTTGACAACACAAGAATCCACGTAGTCTTCTCAGTTGTATTTGAGAAAAGAGAAGACTTCCATCAACATTTTTCCATCCCATTGTATAGTGTTATAGCTCCCTTCAAAAGTTAGTTTGGTTGACAAGTCTCCATCCAAAAGACTTGAAGTTGGTTTTTGGGCACCTGATAAAAAGCCTGAAGGGTTTCCTGATCTACCTAAACTAGATCTTGTGGTGGCAGTCACCTGATCAAAACCTGCTAGTTGATTCTTACCAAGGGTGGTAGAAGAGTGGATGTACCCAAGTTTAGGGGAACCACTATAAATTTCTTGTGTCATCTGGTTGCTTCTTTTCATTTGTTTTTGCTGTTCTTGTGATTGCTGAATTGTTTAGCTTAGTTTTTCTTATTCCTTAACTAATATATGGTATCACTATATTTACTCTGATATAATCTAGAAAAAGAGCCAAAGTTTTAATACTCTATTCACCCCCTCCCCCTCTAGAGTAATCTTATCTAACACCCTCCTTTCAGTTGGTATCAGAGGGAGTTTTGGTTAGGTTGTACAAGTTAACACTTGAACCAAGATCCAGTTAGATAAAATTTTCCTCTTCCTAACTATTCTCTATCACAATGGCAAAAAACAAGGATTATGCAAGCACCAGACCTCCAGTATGCAACCTAAATAAGTTTGCCATCTGGAAGGCAAGAATTAAGTTGTACATGAATTATATTGATGAGGATATATTTAACTCTATCTTGACAGGACCTCCTACTGCAGTAACTACTTCAACTTCTTCTTCAAGCACTCATGCTGTTCCACCACCTGAGTGGACAGATGCCCAGAAGAAAGCCAAGATTGCAAATGCAAGAGCCATGAACATTTTAGTTCAGACTATGTCTGATGATATTTTTCAGAAAGTGGCTGAGTGCACTTCAGCCAAAGCCATCTAGGGTTCCCTAAACCAGATGGTGGCTGGATCTATTGATGAGAGAAAGGACAGAAGATCCAATCTCATCTCCTAGTATGAGAACTTCAAGAAGGAAGAAGTTGAGTCAATCAGTGACATGTATAATAGGCTAAGCTCAATCATCAATGAGCTAAGGACCTTAGATAAGGAAATTACCCTGACTGAAGTGAATGACAAGATCATTATGTGCTTCCTCAGCACATGGGATTCAAGTATCTGGCCTATCAAAGAAGCCAGAAGCATGATTGAGATATCAACTGAGTCTCTCCTTGGAAAGCTCAAATCATATGAGCAACTGATGAAGACCAGAGAAGCAATAACTGAAATAAAGACTCCAACACCTACCAGAAAGGAGCATAACATTGCTTTCAAGGCTGCTGAGGAATCTAAAGGGACTCCAGTCAATGAAGAACTGATGAGTCTATTTGCCAAAAGATTTTTCAAAATGGCAAAGAAGGACTTCAGAAGGAAGTCATCTAGACAATATGACAAACCAAGGTATGACAAAACACCTTCTAAAGAAGTTGTCTGTTTTGGTTGCAGGAAGCCAGGACACTACATCTCTGATTGTCCAGAAGCTCAGAAGAAAGATAGGAGAAGAGAAAAAGAGTGAAGAAGAACTCATCACAGCAAACAATCCTCAAGCAAGCACAAGAGGAAGGAAAATGGTTTTGTTGCTGAGACCTGGAGTGATACAGAAGAAGAGTCGTCCTCTTCCAGCTCCATTGATGATGAAGAAGAGCAAAAGGCAAAGGAAGTTTGCCTAATGGCAATTGATGCCTGCAGCAGCAAATCAGATGCTGAAGATTCAGATAATGAAGAATCTATGTCTGCTGAAGATCAGGTAATTGCTTCCTATGATTTTGAATCAGAAGAATTTAAATCTGAATTTAAAAATCTTTGCTTAGACTTAATAAGCTCTGAGAAGGAAATCAAACTTCTTAGAGAGAAATTAACTGATCAAGATAAATATCTTGCTGAAAATGCTAAATTGTCACTTGAACTAAATTCAGCTAATGAACAAATAGTTTTTCTAAAAATTGAACTAAGTAAGGCCATGAAACTAGAGGAATCTCTAAATGGTAGGAGCATGAAATTACTAGATATAACTATTACCTTAAATGCTAAGACTAATAACTATAAACTAGGATTAGGTGCCTCATCTAGTGAACCACCTCTAATCCAGAAGAACACTGAACAGGTTAATAAAGTTAATGAAGTTCTAAAACAAATGGAATTAAAACAAAAATCTAAGAACAAGAAAAACAATAGATATAACAATGTTCAGCAGTTTTCATCGAACTCAGATCAACGAAACGTGAACAGTTCGTCGACCTCAGAACGACGAACTCTGAACACAAACCATAATAATAAGAATTCTTCGATCTACGATCGATGAAACTAGTACAGTTCGTCGACCAGAGATCGACGATATTGGTGCCCTAAGAATGAATACTTTCCTTCTTCGAGCAGAGATCGTAGATCTCATTCCAATTCGTCGAGCTCAGGTCGACGAACTCACCAGAATTCGTCGATCCCAGATCATAATTACATAAACTTAAATTCCAATAGAAACTGTAACATTAAACCTAACCAATATAGGGATAACATCAACCCATTCACCCAATGGATAATTTCTCCTAGAAGATTTCACCCCTTAGGTTATAAGAACCAGCCTGAATGTTCATTTATATCAAGTTTTTCATTTGAAAAGAAACAAGGACCCAAGGTTACCTGGGTCAAGAACTTTTAATTTGTTTCATTGCAGGTAAAGACCTATCCTATCACTCAAAATAAGTGGTATCTGGATAGTGGGTGCTCTAAGCACATGACTGGATGCAAGGACAGCCTGATCAACTTCAAGGCAAAACTTGGTCCAAGAGTCATCTTTGGAGATTCAAGTTTTGGACAGACTGAAGCCTATGGAGATTTAAAAAGTGGAGATGTCACTTTAAAAAAGGTGGCATATGTTAATGGTCTCAAGCATAACCTCATATATAAGTCAACTATGTGATTCAGGTTATCAAGTTTGCTTCTCTGAATCCCAATGTATTATTTCTGCAAAACAATCAAACTATTTTGACTAGAATTAGACAAGGTAACATATACTTAGTAAACTTTAAATCTACCAGTTCATAAATCTGTTTATTTAATCTTGTTAGCAATCAAAATGATTTGTGGCATAAAATATTAGGTCATGTAAATTTGAGAAATACAGCTAGGCTTTCTAAAGACAACCTTATTAGAGGATTGCCTTCTTACCTCTATAAGAAGGAAAGTCTCTGCAGGGATTGTAAGTTAGGTAAGCAAACTAAATCTAGTTTTAAATCATTAAACAAAAGTGACTCACCTAGGATATTGTACTTACTATATATGGACCTTTTTGGCCCTATAGTAGTACAAAGCCTAGGAGGGAAATCTTATACTTTAGTGATTATAGATGACTTTTCTAGATTCACTTGGGTATTCTTTCTAAGATCTATGTCAGATACTTTCAAAGTTCTTACCAATTTTCTCAAGAACATACATATTGAGTACTCTACTCCAGTTGCATTGATTAAAAGTGATCTTGGTACTGAGTTTGAGTCTCTTCTTATGCAAGAGTTCTGTAGGAAAGAAGGTATCAAACATTGCTTCTCAGCTCCTAGAACACCTCAATAAAATGGGGTTGCTGAAAGGAAGAATAGAACACTAATTGAATTTGCAGGCACATTACTTGTAGATGCTTATTTGCCCCTATACTTTTGGGCAGAGGCTGTAAGCACAGGAAATTATGTGCTGAATAGAACTCTTATACACAAACTTAAGAATAAGACTCCTTATGAGTTACTGAAAGGGAAGAAACCTAAAGTCACCTATTTTAAAGTATTTGGTTGTATATGCTATATTCATAACAATGACAAGAAATATATTAGAAAATTTGAAGCAAAGGCTGCAAATGGGAATTTTTTTAGGATATTCCAAAGTCAGCAAAGCTTATAGGGTGTTCAATAAATCATCTTTAAAAATTGAGGAATCTATGCATGTAACTTTTGATGAAGCTAATATGTATTACAAGGAGAAAGAAATTTCTACCAATGAGATTTTGCAGGTACCACACTTGTGTGAGAAAATGGATGAACTAAATCTTACACCAAAGGTTATATCACATCCTCCTCCACAATGTGTTGAAGAAAGTGAAGAAGAAACTGTGGAAGCAGTTAAACTTCCTCCAACAGCAGATGTAATTCTGCAAGAGGAATTCATTCCAAATGTTGTTGCTGAACCAACTCCACCATCTAATCTTGTCACACTAAGGGATCACCCTAGACCTCAAGTGATTGGAGACATGTCAATAGGTGTACAGAAAAGGCATCAACTCAACCATGATGTGATGCATGCCTGTTTTCTCTCTCAAGTTGAGCCTCAATCCATAACTGATGCAGAGCAAGATCCCCACTGGATTATTGCAATATAAGAGGAGCTCAATCAGTTAGAGAGATGTAGAGTTTCGGACTTGGTTCCAAGGCCTAAAGGCTATCCAGTAATTAGGACCAAGTGGGTTTTCAAGAACAAGCTTGATGCTCAAGGTGTGATTGTAAGGAACAAGGCTAGGCTTGTTGCTCAAGGCTATAGGCAAGAGGAAGGTATTAATTATGATCAAAACTTTGCACCTGTTGCCAGGCTAGAGGCAATAAGGATTTTCCTGGCTTATGCTGCTTTCAAGAAATTCAAGGTATACCAGATGGATGTAAAAAGTGCATTTCTGAATGGAGAATTAAAAGAAGAGGTTTATGTTGAACAACCTCTAGGTTTTATCTCTTCATCTTATCCCTTTTATGTTTTTAGATTTCATAAAGATCTCTATGGTCTAAAGCAAGCTCCAAGAGCTTGGTTTGAATCCTTAGCTAGCTTTCTTTTATAGCATAAGTTTTTTAGAGGCATGGTAGATAGGACTTTGTTTTTCAAGCATCATAATGATAAAATTCTTTTGGTACAAATATATGTAGATGACATAATATTTGGCTCTACAGATCCCAAACTATGTAAAAGATTTTCTAACCTTATGCATTCCAAGTTTGAGATGAGTAATATGGATGAGCTTTCCTACTTCCTTGGCCTCCAAGTGAAGCAGACTCCTTATAACATTTTCTTATCTAAATCCAAATATGGTAAAGAGTTGATTAAAAGGTTTGGGATGGTTGATGCCTCAGTTAAGAAAACACTCATGGCTACAAATGTTTTGGCTGATTCTGATGAACAAGGGAAACCTGTCGATAAAAAATTATATAGGGCAATTATTGGGTCCCTTCTATATCTCACAGCAAGTAGGCCTGATATAATGTTTGCTACATGTCTTTGTGCTAGGTTCCAGGTGAACCCCAAAGAATCTCACCTAATTTTATTAAAAAGGATTTTAAGATATATAAAGAGTTTCTCGGATCTAGGACTCTGGTATCCAACTGAATCGGAATTTGAGTTAACTGGATACTCAGATGCTGACTTTGCTAGATATAGAGTGGACATGAAAAGCACTTCAGGCACATGCCAGTTTATTGGTGTTATACTTGTCTCCTAGTTTTATAAAAAGCAGACATCTATGTCTACATCAACTGTAGAAGCTGAATATATAACAGCTGGCAGTTGCTGCTCGCAGATGCCATGGATACAAAATCAACTCTTGTATTATGGCTACAACTTAAATAATTCAACTCTATTTTATGACAGTATCAGTGCTATATCAATAGCACAGAATCCAGTGCATCATTCTAGAACTAAGCATATAGATGTTAGACATCATTTCATTAGATAATGTGTGGACAAGAAGAAAATTAATATTACTTTCATTCCCATTGATTTGCAAAGGGAAGACATCTTCACAAAATCCTTGGATGAGAAGAAAAATCTATCCTTTATAAATCAGCTAGGCATGATGAATGGTGATACTTTAATTTAATTATCTATCTGTGGTCGAAGAACTTGCCAAATTTGCCGACTTGAGATCGACGAATAAGGGAAGTTCTTGAGATATTTTGTCGACCTGAGATCGACGATCTGGCTTCAGAAAAGTTTTCATCAACCTGAGTACGTTGAAAAGTTTTTCCCTCTTCTGACTGAGATCGATGAATTCTTTTGACTATAAAACATTTTGTCGACCTCAGATCGAAGATTTCTCTTATTTCACAGGATGGAGTTAGTAGGTTCATATTCTAAAAAACCTTATAACTAGGTTTTCTTCGACCTCCATCCCGCGCTTTATGTTCCCCGACACTTGATCTTTTTGCTTTCGTGTTGCAGGAAACTAATGGCGATTCCAACAGGAGCTCTTTCCAGCATGAAGTTCGATATGGGTTTCGACATCAATTTTGATTCTTTTCAACAATCAGACCAGATCTTTAAAGATATTCTGCAGTTATTCGAGAAACTCATTTTGAAGACCCTAATGTATACCAGAATGAAGATTGCTGGTTCTGAAATAAGAGAGTGGGTTTATACTTCATCTACTCCAGATGCTGACACGATGGTTTGATCTATATCGGGTAACGATGTTTCCTTAACCCCAGATACTCTTTCTGAAATCTTTAGACTAGTTAACGGTGAAGAAGATATTGAACTTGAATCTTCTGAATATAAGGAAATGTTGAATTTGATGGGTTATTGTGGAGACAACCCAAATAAATTACTGAAGAAGTATCTATCAGCTGGGTAAAAATTTCTTGCAGATGTAGTCGGTAAAGTGTTGCCGGGTAAGCATACAGCCCATGATCACATTACTAGGCAGCAATTCTTAGTGATGAGTGCTGTAGTAAAAGAGAAGGCTATTAAATGGGCCAAAATTTTGTTCAAACTGATTAAAAAGATGAACAACAAGAAAGAAGTTTGCTTTGGAAGGATTCTTGGAATCTTCCTTAATGCCAAGGTCGCGGAATCCATGGTCGACGCCTCTAAGAGGCTGACTTGCGCCTTGTTTGGCAGGTGGGAGAGAACTATCTCAAAGCCGTTCAGGGCTTCCTCCTCTAAAACCTCTGAGAGTACTAGGGCAGTACCAGCCACTCCCCACCCTGCATAAGAAAGTTTCATTCCCCCTCTTGACCAAACCCTTTCATTATCCCTCCAACAAATTTCCTCAGCTCCAACATCTCTACTTATACCTCCTGCTTCCCCCATCCACCCTGCTTCTCCAGTTCATTAACCTACACCTCCTAAGTCCCCCATCATTTCATCTCCAGTACAATAACTTCTAGAACAATCTCAATCTCAAGATTCTACAACTCCACCTCTATCCCCCTTTCATCTTATCTTCAAAATCTCACTTCTCTACCCTCTTTCAACCTTCTTTCATCCCCAAGAAATTCTTCAAATGAACCAATGTTAGATTGTCATCCCTCATCCTCTTCCATCATCAATCCATCTATCTCTACCCAAACCCCTCTAGAATTATTAGATTCATCTTCTCCCTCCATCTCTCTCATCTTAGCATCCCTCATACCCCTTCTCAAATTGCTGATAACAGAGGCTATTTCACCTCTTGCTATGTCTATCTCTACCCTTGCTGCTCAGATTTGTACCTTCTCTATCCAATCCTCTTCTGTTAGGAGCCTGGCTCCAGTAGCCACTAAAACCAGGCAGGTGGAGATACTCAGTGAAGAGGTTGCTCAAGCAGAAGTAGCAGATACAGTAGCAATAGCAGATGTAGTAGCAGCAGCAGATACAGAATTTGTAGCAGAAGTTGACATTATTGATATTGAATTTATTGATGCAGATCTTATTGAGTTGTTGGATACTGAATTTGAGGGCAATCCCTTGGAAATTCTTTATGGAGATTGCCTCATTGCTCCAGATTTTGACCTAGATTCTGTTCTAAGATCTTTTGATCATGTGTACAGAAATTGTCTTCTTTTTATATCTTTTTATGGGTGTACAGATATTGTTTACTACTCAGCTCCCAACAGTTCAGAGACCCTACAGTAGATACAAAAAAGGTTTGAAGCTCCTGAGCCTGAACTCATCTTAGTTCCAGAGGCTGAGCTTATTCAGGTGGCTGATGATGAATCTTCTAAGCCGCAGGCCTTTTCTCCTCCCACCTTTGTCTTCTCTACCTCTCCATTGCCTGACATGGATGAGATTTTTGCTAAGGATATGGATGTGGAAACGGAAGAAATCCCTGCTGAAATCATTCCACCTCCAGCAATTCCTCCTCCAGTTGTCCCTCCTTCAGCTGGAAAGCAAGTTCCAAAAGAATTCATTGCTGAGATTGATGCTTTGTATGATAATCCTAAAGAATATTCTGATGATGATCAATCTGATGACTCAGATTTTGATGACAGTAAAAAGAAAATGTCTAAGAAAAGGAAAGCCCCTCCTAAGGAAATTCCAAAGCCTAATCCAAGTAATGACACTCCATACTATATACTGCAAAAGATTACTCCCTACCCTGGTATGCCGTAGTGGATGTTGTTGTCTAAGAATGAGCAAAAGGATAGGAAGAAGAGAAGAAGGTACTCTCCTCCTCAAAAGTTTAGGAGAGGTCCTCCTCCCCCTCCTCCCTCTTCAGGTTCCTCAGACAATTTATCTCAAAAGCCTGCTTCTATGACAAAGACTTATTAGAGACAACTCAGACAAAGCTATCAATAGTCCTTTTCAAGCAATCGACCTTCAGATTCTTCAAAGAAAGTTCCTACTGAAGAACCAATGCAGGATTATAGTTCAAGAAGGCTAGAGTCTCCTCCAATTCCTTTTATTGATCCAGAACAGGAGACCTCTGCCAGGATGGCTAGATTCCATGAACTCATAGGACTTTCTCAGATTAACAAAGCAAAAGATGAAGGCAAAGATATTTCTCAATTCTCAACTATGTCAACCTACAGAAAAGAAGAATTGTTCAGGTATGCTAAGGCTAATAAATTTTTCAATGTTAATGATTATATGAAACTGCACCCAGAGGCTGTTGTACCCAGAACCTCATCTCAAACTATAATTGGACCATCTGACATGTATATGTCAAAGAAAGAAGTTGCCAACCCAAACAGAGTGATCAAATTCAGACAGCCTTCTGAAGATTCAGACAAAGACAAAGCCCAGAAGAAGAAATGAGTTTCTTTTCTTTTATTTTTTCTAGTTGTCTTTTGAACTCTATTCTCTTAGTTTATCAAGAAGCACAACTCTGTAAATATCTACTGAATATTTTTCTTCTGTCAGATATATTATCTTCTACTTTATGATTATTTTGTTTTTGTGTTAGTGACCTCACCCAAATAGGTAGAGATTGTTAGATCCCTAGTGGGATTTGGGCTAGGTTCACTAACTTAGGGTGAGTGTGACCCAACATTGTATAGCTAGGGTCATGAGTAGTAGTCCTAGAGTTTAGGCTATGTCCTGATTAGTGTTACCTCCTTGTACAATCCAGAAGTGGACTTCAGATAATCAGATTTAGCAGCTTTCAGAAGACAGTGATCAGTTCGAAATTCTTCGAACTCAGCTCGACGATCGTCGATCTCAGATCGACGAACTCAGAGTTAATTCTCTGAGCTGAGCTCGACATTCTCAGAGTTCAGGTCGACGCTTAGTTTTCTTCTGTCAGTTTCTCAGCTCGACGAACTCAGAGTGCAGATTTGGAAAGTTATTCCCATTTAACATATCATAGAGCTCAGGTCAACAAACTTGAATTCCCTGGTCAATGATCTTTGATCTCAGGTCGACGAATTCTATTTTGCATTCGAAGTTTTCTGTGTAGTTCCAGAATGAGTCCTTCCCTATTCTGTTCCTTATTAGCAGTATTATTCTGAGCATTTAATGCAAATATTCTTCTGAATATAGTCGTTATTTGGCTGCATTAAATGTGGTATTCTTAAGAATAAATATTTGCTTATTCTATCAAGAACAGTTGGGAAACTCATTAATGTTATTATTCCAGCCGTTTTCTATTCCCCCTAGCAGACAGCATTTATGGAAAGAATTCAAAAAATCAAAGAGAATTTTTCAGCAGTGGAATAAAAGTAATTCTCTCCTCTTCGAGAAACACAACAGACAAGAAAGACAGTTAGAGAGACAGGAAAAGAAATCGAGAAGCACTGCACAGGAAATACTGAACAAGCACTCGATGCTCTCAACGCCTTTTCATTCTCTGCCAACACTGTAGTTTGAAGAAGAACAAATCATCAAGATCAAGTGTCTTCTTCAACTTTTATTCCAGAAATCCTCAGAGACATTATATTCAATATCTATTACTAGATTTCCTGGATCTTGGCAGATCAAGCTGAAGACCTACTCATCCTTTAGCAAAGCTCTGTTCTTTCTGAAACATTCTACTTCTCAGAAGGAGCTTTGACAACACAAGAATCCACGCAGTCTTCTCAGTTGTATTTGAGAAAAGAGAAGAATTCCATCAACATTTTTTCATCCCATTATACAGGGTTATAGCTTCCTTCAAAAGTTTGTTTGGTTGACAAGTCTCCCTCCAAAAGACTTGAAGTTGGTTTTTGGGCACCAGATCAAAAGCCTGAAGGGTTTCCTGATCTACCTGAACCAGATCTTGTGGTGGTAGTCACCTAATCAAAACCTGCTAGTGGATTCCTACCAAGGGTGGTAGAAGAGTGGATGTACCCAAGTTTAGGGGAACCACTATAAACTTCTTGTGTCGTCTGGTTGCTCCTTTTCATTTGTTTTTGTTGTTCTTGTGATTGGTGAATTGTTTAGCTTAGTTTTTCTTATTCCTTAACTAATATATGGTATCACTATATTTAATCTGATATAATCTAGAAAAAGAGCCAAAGTTTTAATATTATATTACCCCCTCCCCCTCTAGAGTAATCTGATCTAACACCCTCCTTTAAAGTTTGTCCCCTACAGCGTTACGGTAGCGCTACCGCCGGTGGTAGCTCCTAGTGAGCAATGTTATTTGAGTCTTGTCTCGTGTAGACCTAGGGGCCATTAAGATTGTGAGTCCTGTCTCATGGAGACCTGGGGACCATTGCAAAAGTTAGGCCTATCTCTTGGATACCCGGGGGCCATTGTGATGAGTTGAGAGACCAAGGGGCCTAGCTTAGGCGGTCCTGAGTGCCATCCTTAGAACATAACATGGTTATGTAACGTGAATGGGCAAGGTAAGGCTAACCCACATATTGTCTTGCGAGCCTAACGGTTTGAGCGAGTAAGAGACTATCGCGTGACGATAGTGGGTATCACGCGGAGATACCACTCAACACACTCAATTCTTTCAACAAAGCATTGAGTAGACTCAACGCACTCGACGCTTTCGACGAATCGTCGAGTTAGCTATCGCGTGGCGATAGTGGGTATTGTTGGGCAATACTGCCACGTATGGCTTGACACGTGTCGGATGGTTGGCAGCCAATTAGAGGTGGTTAACTAGGGTCAAAGCGGCTACTGGCGCTATCGCCAGGTGAGAGTTGATATCACGCGACGATATTGTTTTATTTGATTATACAGCTAAAATCGCAGCATTTTCTTCCGTTTTATGAAATGATCATGTGGCTGGGATGAATCCTGAGACCACTTAAGCAAAGGAGTGGGGAAAAGAGAAGTCATATCTCTTCTTCTTCCTCTCTCTCTCCTCCTTTCATTGTCATCTTGAGAGAAAAGAGCTAAGGAAGAAGATTGAGGCTGAGGCTGAGCTTGGAAAGATTGGTTAAGGAGATCAAGTGGACAGAATCAAAATCCGAGGCTAGATCTACGAAGACTAAAGAGAGGTGCCCCTTTATAAATGGATAGAAAGCTTTGTCATGGCTCCGAAATGGATTACGAGGGTAACGATTTTCTCCTTGGACAAGTGAAGTCTTTAATTTGCATACGTGCATGGAACCCCTCACCAAAAGGTGAAGAAAGGGTGGTTTTCAGTGGGTTGATCGTTGTGATCCCAGATTAAGTTTACATATAGATCCGGAAATTTTCAGTACGGAATAGGAATGTTGTGTGAAGCCCATAAGGACAGGTTGGTCTAGATTGGTGATGTTTTTTTTGCATGCCAAGAAGACTCCGCATATAAACGAGTAGTTTACGGGGTCTGTGAGTTATGCCTGTGAAATGGGAGTAGCAGGAAGTACTGGAGATGCTCTCCAGGAAAATAACCAAGAATTTCCACTATTTGGAAAACTGTTGGATATTGGCGGGCGATAGTGAGTATCGCTAGAGATAACTCCCAATGAACTATGTTTATGAGGCCTATCTCATAGGGACCTGGGGGCCATTGTATGAAAATCTGAGAGCCTATAGGGCCCAGCTATGGTGTCCATGAGTGTCAGCCTATTTTGGTGCGAAGCCTGTCTTACAAAGACCGTTGGGCTGACATGTGAGTTGAGCCATGGAGGCCAACTATTATAGTCGTGAGAGTCGTAATGAAGTTGTGAGCCTATAGTGCCCAGCTCTAAAGTCCAGTGAGCCGAACCGGAAAGGGGAAGTACACCCGTATCTTATCGATTCTCCTTGATTGCACTGGCTGTCGGACGTGGCATGGCAATCTGAGCAATGGGAAGTGACTGAACTGTACCTACGTTATGTCTATCCTCTAGATTGCCTAAAGTAGCTGGCTGTCATCGGTGGCATAATGAGAGTCTTAGGCCTAGGGCCGAAAAGACTAGAATGCTCAAGAATGAACCATTAAGTCTTGGACCTCTGAATGGGAGGTGGTATCCAGAAAATCTGGTACACCGAGAATGTGCCCTGAGTGCACGGGGCGTGTGTCCGTTGAGCCTACGTCTGTGGTGAATAGGGCTTGAATTCATAGTGTTATTGTCATTATATATTTATCTGTTGCTATTGCAGGGAAGGAGAATCACTTCCCGGAGTAAGGGGTGGATCTGTTATAAATGGATCGGCAATTGCTAACCGTTACTTTGTTTGCCACGATTTGGTGGGCCGTGATTTACAGGTGCTGGAGAGCCAAGTGGAAAGTAGCGGGCAGAAGCCCTTGTGCTACGATTGGCTGGTCCTCGAAGGCCCAAAGGCAAACTTTTACTATTTTCATGTGTGGCCGGCCTGCATGCCGATGTTTGTAAAGCACACTTGTGAAGTATAGTTATAAGGCCTTAAGGCCGTAACGTTTTGTGTATTTTGTAAAGACATTCCCATGTTATATTTTAGTGAACATTATTGTTACTTGAGTTTAAATGTAACCCATAAAGCTTCTGCTAGAATACTCTGAGTTAGGATTCGTTTGGTCTTTTGATATTAACATGTAATCCCACTACCTGTCTATGGAATATGGTGTGGGGCCCCGGCCGGAACCTCTGTTATATTTCATGTGATGGATATAAATGTTACAATTTTGTTATCATCTTGTCTTTGTCTTCCTCCCGCGAATTCGTGGTCGAATTCTTTTGCGGGGTGGCGAGCACATGTATGTGCTTACCATTATAACAATAATGAACTCAAGAATGTCCACTTAGAATTGTAAATACACATATTTGAGGAACATATGCGTTCCTATTATTGCTTTTGCAATATTTTTAGTTTCCTAATTGTGTGTTTCACGATTGTAGGCGACTAAAAGGGGTGAGGGACAGCATGAACCCTAGCACTTGGTGGAGAGTTATGCATCCACTAAGGTGCCAACACCTCCTCCTTCTGTAGAGACGGTTTAGAGGATAGCCGATTTGGTCTTCGCTATGATCAATGCCCAACCTAAAAGGTATATCTAGCCCCCTATTCCTCTAGTGGCATCAATGTCAGTTTGTTTGTTTGAGTAGATTGCAAGGGCAAGAGCATCGGCTCAGCCATTGAATATGTGTTTGATGTAAGGAATGCATACAGTTGAGGAGTACTTGCATGCATTTTTCGTGCTGAGACAACTTGCAGTGTTTGTGCTTGAAATTGAGGAAACTAAGATGAACTGATTTTATGATGGTTTGCGCCCTGAACTACGTTTTCTATTGATGGGTCCTAAGTTAATGGGATTCCAAACATTGGTGGTGTGAGCTAGATCATTGGAGATGGACTTGGCAAAAGTCCACCAGACGCTAGAGTTAAGGGAATCAAGCTTTACAAGGTCTGGAAAGTCTGCTTACCGCAGGAGGTGGGGACGCAAGGCTAGAGTGTCGAAGAGTCAAGCTTGACTTTGATATACTTGTCGAATGAAAGGACATCTCGCCCAAGACTATCGTGGTCGTGCCCCAAAGTCAAAGAGACTAAGGCTGGAGTAGCTGCAAGGAGAGATCCACGTACTTGCCACTCATGTGGCAAATAGGAACATATTGCCCGGGACTGTCAAAGTGGCCCTTCGGCGATAGAAAATTGAAATGGAATTTCATGTGTACCTAAATCAATTACTGTAATAGTGAACTCAAAGTTCTACTTTTTGAAACAATTCATATTTTGCATGTTTAAACTTATTGTGGTGACTAATCAAGAAGTCTGTTTATTGGGCATAATGTATTCCCTTTGTGATTATGTTTGTAGAATATATGAGATTGGAATGGCATTGCCTTAAGAATAAAATGTGAACACGGATAGAGAGTTTTGTGTTAAGATGCGTTATTAATTCATGTCGTTAGTTTGGAATCATCTATGCTGACAATAGTTACATTTGATGTGACTGTAGGTATGGACTAGCTCTCAAGTTGTAATTCTAAGGAAGTCGCATTGGGACAGAACACCGAGCGAGAGACTCAGTTTGCTTGTTTGCGAGGAGTATGCAATGTATGAATGTTTTCCCTCCATCTAGTCAAGGTTGTTCGGTTGGGCGCGAAGTTATTCTTCAGGCCATTAGAGTTCATTGTATCGAAGCCCAGTTTGAGTGACATTCCTTTTGTGTCGGCTGATGCATATGTGTTTCCTCACGATCTCCCTAGGTTAAATCCCAGCGAGAGATTGACTTCTCTATTGAGTTGGTGCCAGGTATGAAATCTGTGGTCCGCTCACCGTATCGGGTAATGCTAAAGGAAATGGCGGAACTGAAAGTTCAACTACAAGACTTGCTGGAGCAAGGCTATATACGTCTAAGTATGTCACCTTGACGTATACCGGTCCTCTTTGTGAAGAAGAAGGACAGAAGCTTGTGTCTATGCATCAACTATCGAGACTAAAATAAGCTGACAGAGAAAAACAAGTATCTGATTCCATAGATTGATGACTTGTTCGATCAGCTGGTTGAACCAATTGTGTACTCGAAGCTAGATTTGAAGTCTGGCTATTACCAGTTGAGAATTAGGGAATGTGACATTCCCAAGACAGCGTTTGCTACACACTATAGGCACCAAGAGTTCACAGTAATGCCTTTTGGGCTAACAAATGCGCCATCAGTATTCATGGACTTAATGCATCAAACTTTTAGAGAGTACTTGGACCTATTTGTGATCGTCTTTATTGACGACATATTTGTGCACTCTCAGTCCAAATAAGATCATGCAAATCATTTGTGGATTGTTTTGCATACCCTGAGAAGAAACAAACTCTATGTCAAGTTCTCAAAGTGCGAGTTTTGGCCATCGTCAGTGGCTTTTCTTGGCCATGTGGTTAGTGGATAGTGTATTGTAGTGTATCTAGCGAAGATAGTTGTGATACGGAAGTGGCCGGTGTTGACTACTGTAGCAGAAGTCAGGAGTTTCCTTGGACTTGTGGGCTACTATAGGCGCTTCATAGAGAACTTTTCACGGATAGCCTTATCTCTCACCACATTGACGAGGAAAGATCAGAAGTTTGTTTGGACGCCGGTGTGTGCACGAGCTTTTGAAGAGTTAAAGAGTCGTATGACCACGACGCCTATTTTGACGTCTCCATATGGTACGAACAGCTATGAGATTTATAGTGATGCATTAAGGAGTGGCTTAGGCTGCGTTCTTCTGCAGTTCGGGAAAGTGATAGCTTATGGCTCACGCTAGTTGAATGTACACGAGCAAAATTATCCTGTCCACGACTTGGAGTTGGCGACTGTGATTTTTGCACGTAAGCTGTGGCGTCACTACTTATATGGTGTGAAAGTTGACATCTTCACGGACCATAAGATCCTTAAGTATTTATTAGATCAAAAAGATCTGAACATGCGACAACAGAGGTGGATGGAATTCCTTGGGGACTACACCTTCCAGATTCATTATACTCCTGGGAAGGGAAATGTGGTCGCAGATGCCTTGAGTCGCAGGACTCCAGCAAGGGCACGTTGGGTTCAGATACATAATGAGCGTCTGATCCAGGAGTTGGAGGCCATAGACATTTCTTGTGTTGACAAGAATGTCACTGGAAATGCGTGCCTGAACTGGATAGAGGTGCAATATGACCTTGCGGACAGGGTTCGGCGGGCAACGGAGCTCGATGAGAGCATGAAGCGCTATGCAGTGGATGAATTCCCAATTCTCCTTGGAAGATAGTATTTTGAGTAAATATTATTATTTGTGCATCCCGAATATGGGTAAATTCAGGGAGGAATTGATGTATAAAGCACACTTCACGAAGTACTCAATTCACTCAAGGAGAATAAAGATTTACAAGGACATGAGAAATTTTTCTTGGGGCCAGGGTTGAAAAAGGACATCACACTTTATGTGGCGAAGTGCCAAACTTGCGCCCTAGTAAAAGCTGAGTGTCAAAGGCCGAGTGGTTTCCTGAATTCGTTACCAATACCGGAATGGTAGTTTGATGATATCTCGATGGATTTCGTGCACGGTTTGCTGAGATCACAATACGGGAACTATTCCATTTGGGTAATCTTAGACCGATTGACCAAAGTAGAAAACTTCATTCCGAATTGGAGGAACAATTCAGTTGAAAAATTTTGCTAAACTTTATGTTGAGCAGATCGTACGATTGCACGGTGTGCCCCGTAGCATCATTAGCGATAGATATGGGCATTTCACATCGAATTATTGTAAGCTTATTCATCAACTGTTGGGTCCAAGCTGAAATTCATTACGGCCTTTCATTCTCAAACGGATGGTCAGACCGAGAGGATAAACAAAACGATGGAAGATATACTTCGCATGTGTGCGCTAGATTTTGGGAAGATCATCTCAATATGATCGAGTTTGCCTACAATAATAGCTACTAAGCAAGTATATAAATGGAGTCGTTTGAAGCCTTATATGGTAGGCAGTGTCGTACTCCATTGGTTTGGGTAGAAATAGGTAAATCAAAGTTATGTAGATGTGTGGACATTGAAGAGGAGACTTCAATGATACGTTTAATTTGAAAGCTGCTACTGATCACCCAAGATAGGCAAGCAAAGTACTACAACGTCAAGCACCGAAATGTGGAGTTTGTGGGGGATTGGGTATATTTGAAGATCAAGCCATTCAAAGGCATGTCAAGGATTTGGCGCTTGAAAAAGTTGAGTCTGAGGTATCTTCGTCCGTTTGAAGTGGTTGAACGAGTTGAAGAAGCTGTCTATCGATTAGCTCTTTCGGCGAAGCTAAGTGTCTTGAACGAGGTGTTTTACATATCGGTGCTGCGAAAAGCTATGAAAGAACCAACTCAAGTTATTGCTGATGATCAAGTACCGGCCGACAGTGGGCTAACAACGAAGGTTAGGCCCATTCGGATCAAGGATACAGAAATCAAGGAACTACGGAATAAGACAATTGGGATGGTCAAAGTCCATTAGGACAATTGTGGTCAAGAAGAACTAACACAGGAGCGTGAGCAAACAATGCGCGATGAGTTTCCTAAGTTGTTTGTAAATTAATGTTGTAAAATTATTTTATGAAAGAAAAATATGTTGTAATATATTAGTTTCTATTTTTATTACCTAAAGATGAGTAAATTTCGGACGAAATTTCTATAAGGAGGGGAGGTTTATAACACCCCAAAAATAGAGACAAAACTTTTGATATCTATCGTCGGGCGACAGTGGGTATCGCTGGCGATATCGATAGCACTCGACCCACTCAACGCTTTCAATCGTTGAGTAAACTCGAAGAATTATTGAGTAAGAAACTATCGTGTGGCGATAGTGGGTATCGCGCGGTGATACCACTCAACGCACTCAATGCTGAAAGCATTGAGTAGACTCAACGCACTCGTCACTTTCAATGAATCGTCGAGTGAGCTATCATGTGGCGATAGTGAGTATTGCTGGGCGATACTGCCACGTTTGTCTTGACACGTGTCGGATGGCCGGAAGGTAGCCAATGACTAGTGGTTGACTAGGGTCAAAGCGGATGCTGGCTCTATCGTCAAGCGACAGTTGATATCACATGGAGATATTATTTTGTTTGACTATTCAGTTGAAATCGTGGCCTTTACTTCCTTTTTATGAAATAGTCACGTTGCTGGGATGAATCCCGAGACCACATAAGCAGAGGAGTGGGGAAAAGAGAAGTAATTTATCTTCTTCTTCCTCTCTCTCCACCTTTCATTGTCATCTTGAGAGAAAAGAGCTAAGGAAGAAGGTTGAGGTTTAGGCTGAGCTTGAAAAGCTTGGTGAAGGAGATCCAGTGGACGAAATCAAAATCCGAGGCTAGATCTATAAAGACAAAAGAGAGGTGCTCCTTTCCAACAAGAAAGAAAGCTTTGTCATGGCTCCGAAATAGATAATGAGGGTAACGATTTTCTCCTTGGACAAGTGAAGTCCTTAATTTGCATACGTGCATGGAACCCCTCACCAAAGGGTGAAGAAAGGGTGGTTTCTAACAGGTCTATCAATGTGATCCCCGATTAAGTTTGCATATAGATACGGAAATTTGTAGTACGAAATAGGCATGTTTTGTGAATCCCATCCGGACAGGTTGGTTTAGATTGGTGATGTTTTATTTTGTTTGTCGGAGAAGACTCCGCACATAAACGAGTAATTTATGGGGTCTGTGAGTTATGGCTGTGAAATGGGAGTAGCAAGAAGTACTCGACATGTTCTCTAGAAAAATAACCAAGAATTTCAACGGTTTGGAAAACTATTGGATATCGCCGGGCGATAGTGAGTATCGCCGACGATAGCTCCCAATGAGCTAGGTTTGTGAGGTTTGTCTCAAAGAGACCTGGGGTCCATTGTATGAAAAGCTGAGAGCCTGTAGTGCCTAGCTATGTTGTCCATGAGTGCCTGCCTATTTTGGTACGAAGCCTGTCTTGCGAAGACCATGGAGCTAGCATGTGAGTTGAGTTATGGAGGCCAACTATTATGGTCGTGAGAGCCGTAATGAAGTTGTGAGCCTGTAGTGCCCAGCTCTAAAGGTGTAACGGCCTTCCCAGCACCATGCTCGTAAGGACGGCCGCCGGCACCCCCAGCACCACGCTCGAAAGGGTTCAGCCTAACCAGGTCTGCAGACCATGCACCCCAACCCCTCTCCATTCACAGGCGGGTTGTTGAGACCGGGGATCGAACCCGAGACCTCCTTGATAAGGAGTTTTCAAACCACTCCTCATCACCAACTGAGCTGCAGATCAGTTGGTGATGAGGAGTGGTTTGAAAACTCCTTATCAAGGAGGTCTCGGGTTCGATCCCCGGTCTCAACCTACTGCTGCAGCTCAGTTGGTGATGAGAGCTGTGGTAAAGAGTCTCTTATCAAGGTCCTGGGTTCGATCCCCAGTGGCAACAACCTACCGCAGCTGAAAAACAGGCGCGGAGAGGGGTTGGGGTGCATGGCCTGCAGGCTTGATGTGATAGGCTGACTACCAGTAGTGGGCCCGGGTCTGGACTTCTGGTAGGTCGGCGGTGCCAAGTGGGTCCCGCAGGGTTGGCGGGCCTGGACCGTTATAAAAGGCTAGTGAGCCGAACGGAAAAGGGGAAGTCCACCCGCGTCTTATCAATTCTCCTTGATTGCTCCGGCTGTCGTAAGTGGCATGACGATCTGAGCAACGGGAAGTGACTGAACTGTGCCTGCATTATGTCGATACTCTAGATTTCCTAAAGTAGCTGGCTTTTGTCGGTGGCATAATGAGAGTCTTAGGCCTAGGGCCAAAAAGACTAAAATGCTCAAGAATGAACCGTTAAGTCTTGGACCTCTGAACAGGAGGTGGTTTCCGGGAAGTCTGGTACACTGAGAATGTGCCTTGAGTGCACGGGGTGTGTGTCCATTGAGCCTATGTCTGTGGTGAATAGTTCTTGAATGCACATTATTGTTGCCACTATATATTTATCTGCTACTGTTGCAGGGAAGGAGAATAGCTGCCCTGAGTAAGGGGTGGGGTCGTTATAAATGGGTTGGAAATTGCTGACCATTACTTTGTTTCCCATATTTTGGTGGGCCATGATTTGCAGGTGTTGGAGAGCCAAGTGGAAAGTAGCGGGTCGAAGCCCTTGTGTTGTGATTGGCTTGCCCTTGAAGGCCCTAAGGCAAACTTTTATTATTTTCATGTATGGCCGGCCTGCGTGCCGATGTTTGTAAACCACACTTGTGAAGTATAACTGTAAGGCCATAAGGCCGTAACGTTTTGTGTATTTTGTAAAGACATTCCTATGTTATATTTTAGTGGACATTGTTATTACTTGAGTTCAAATGTAACTCACAAAACTTCCGCTAGAATGCTCTGAGTTAATATTCATTTGGTCTTTTCATATTAACTTGTAATCCCACTACTTGTCTGTGGAATATGGCGTGGGGCCCCGGCCGGACCCTCTGTTATATTTCATGTGATGGATAGAGGTGTTACAACCTGTACCCACCTTATGACAATCGTCTTGGAGTGAGTTTGTGGATTAAATCTCAGCATGACTTTATCATAGCATAAGGAGAGTCTTAGGCTTTAGGCCATAAATACTGAAATGCTCAAGCGGTGGGGCTTGAATCTCAGCACACTGAAAGAGAATGCTCATGTGTGGACCGCCCTTGAGAATGGTGGTGGGGCTTGAATCTAACCACACCAATAATGGGCCCTAGGTGCATGGGACGTGTGGCCGGCAGTGCCAATGCTTGTGTTGAATGATGCTTAAGTTATGTGTTGTGATTACCTTTATATATCTATGCTAAATTCCTGCAGGGAAGGAGCGCCGCCACCCCGAGTGAGGGGTAGGGTCATTATAATTTGGTCAGCTAATGCTTACCATTACTTTGTTTGCCACCTTCGGGGTGGAATGCATTTATACAGATGTAGCTGGAGAGCAGAGCGGGAAATAGTGGGCTAAAGCTTGTGGTTGCTAAGCCGGCCCTCGAAGGCTAAAGAGAAGTTGTTTTATTGTTTCATGTATGGCTGGCCTGCGTGCCAAAGTTAGTAAAACACTATTATTTGAGAAAACAGTTGTAAGGCCTTAAGGTCGTAACTATTTGTGTATTTACCTTATCATTCCTAATTGGTGGTAGTGGACATTCCTGCGTTTAGGTTCCAAGCAAATAAAAATTATCTTCCGCTAGAATACACTCTGAGTTAGGATGCGTTTATGGAGTGTGGTCTCAATACATAACTCCACTAACTGTCCATGGAATATGGCGTGGGGCCCCAACCGGACCTTCTGTTATATTCTATGTGATAGATGGGGGTATTCCAGCACATAGCACACACCAATTTACAGTGGTTTCCCAGGGTATGTGTGCATCCACTATCCCTCTGCGCCTATCTGGCAGTGTGCTAAACTCAGCAAACTTCTCTAATACTGAGGGTCCATTGCTCCCAATGTCCTAGATTTGTAAGAAGTCAAACAAGTCAATGGTAAACACATAGTTGTATTTGATGTATATTTAAGTTCATGCATGCAGGTTGGTCTATATCATATTGGTTGGACAGGTGGTTCAAGTGACTTTGACAGGTTGACTCAAAGAAGCTGACGGGAAAGACAGTAAAGAAAATTGACTAAGTCCACAGGCGTCGAGTGAAGCCAGTCCACAAAGGGTTGACGTCAGCAAAGTCAACAAGTCAATGAATTTCAACTTTGTTATGAAAGTGTTGCAAATCATCTCTAACGTTGTCGTCAGTCTGCTGTTAATTCTAATCTGTAAAGCTAAGGATATAATCAGCAATTAAATCAGCGACACGTGTCAATCAACTCGCCAGATGATGGGATTATAAATAGAAGCTGTGATCTGGATTGAGACAACTTTTTGACAGATCAATTCATTTCGAAAAAAAAGAAGAGCAGGAGTTCGTCGTCTTTGCCCGCCATTATTGCAAAAACAAAACCTTCAATTTGCATAATCTGAAGGTTTATGAGATAGCTAAAGCAATCTACATCCGCTTCAGCAAGTACAGAGGATTACTCTAAGGAAGTGGAATCAGTCAGGCAAGTCCCAACTGAAAGTTGCTTATCGATTCAATTTTATCCAAATCTGAAGATCATTCTCTGAATCAAAGAAGAAGAAGATATCTGGTTCGAATTCTTTCTGTATAGAAGGGAAGGCAGAGGAATTACTATCTGCCTTACAGGTTAGCGTATTAAAGATCATTCTCCCCCTCTTTCATTAGTAAGATTAGAATCAAGATTCTGAAGAACTTCCAGCACAAGCCGCAGATCATTGAAGATATTTCTTTTTGTTGTTGTGGAGAAGATAGGGCTGAAATTCCCTCAGCTCTAGAAGCAATTGACTCAGAGATTAATTTCTCTTGAGTCAAATCATCATCCAACTCAATTTTTGGTGGATCTATTGAAAGATCTGTGTATAGGCCTAGATTAAATAGTCTTTGTAGGATCTGTGTTAGATCTGTGTTGTAAGGCCTAAATTATAAAGGTTGTGTGAGGATCCAGTGTTGGATCTATGTGGGGCTGATCTCTCAACCTGTGTTGAGGGCATGTGTGCTTGTGTTAGGTGATCAGGTGATTACTATGTGGTGGGCTAAGTGCCTGTGTTATAAGTCTAGGTGGAGACTGAGTGATCCGGTGGGATCGTGCTGTAATCTCTGAGGAGCCAAAGTTATTGGAGAAGTGTCTTGTCTAACATACTGTTAGAAAGTCAGAGAGAGAGTGGATGTACCCATACACTAGGGAACCACTATAAAATTTTGATGTGTTGTGTGTTACTTTCTTAAAAGCATAACTAAGCAAACATACTAGGGCTTAAATCAATTAAAGATTTCAAAGAAATCAAAAAGACTGCTATAACCTATTCACCCCACCACCCACCCCCACCCCCCCTCTATGTGATTAACTACCCTTGGATTTAAAGACTTTCAAGTGGTATCAGAGGGAGGTTGCTCAAGAAAGGCTTAACAGTCTGAGTAGATCTCCAGGGTAGCTGATAGTTAGCTCAGATGGGTTCAGGAGAGAATCACAAAGAGCTAGGATCAATGAAACTTTCTCTCTACAGGAAGGAGACTTTTGGCATATGGAAGGAAAGGGTTAGATTGTTCATGGAGGCATTTGATCCTAGGATCTACATTACTGAAAGTCCACCTAGTGCCAACTAGCTTCACCTATGGGGGGGGAGGGGGAATAGGTGACTTGCAGCGTATTTGCGGAATTAAAATTGTACCTGCAGAATCAAAACAAACCACACAGCACGGAAAATAACACAGGCAATTTATAGTGGTTCCCTGGTTTGGGTACGTCCACTTTCCCCCCTTCGACCTATCTCCCAATCAGGGACGACTCAGTCACTTCACCAACAAGATTGAAATCCAATCCTTGCACTAATGGAAGGAACCCTTCCACACGTAGGAGTCACCACTCCCACAACACGGGTTGCACCCAACCCTTACAACTAGAGACCAATCGGTCCTTTACAAAGAAATATAAAATAGCTTGTAAGAAATACAAACAACTTATGGAGACTAAGGCGTCCCTCTTCGTTCGACGACGTGTTCTTGAAGTCAACGAAGAGTCTACAACCCTAAATCTCTCTTGGAGTGAACCTTCCCGAAACCGGCGGCGGCTTGGAGCGGCGGCTAGGTTCACGGAATAAGCGACGGCGATGGAGAGCTGCTGCTGTGCAATCAAGCTTCAAACTTCGTAGCAAAGGAAGTAAGGTCTTCCAACGGTCACACTAGGATCGGTCATCTCGATCGATTCGGAAGGGGAAGGTTTTTCCCGATCAACGAATCAAGAGACAAGGGATCTCTGGTTAGACGCGTGAGACGCTATGCTAGCCTAAGCTTCTGTCGCCGGAGATCTGGAAGAGCTTGAGATCAACAGCGGCGACAACTGTGCGACCGGCAGAGACGATCGGCAGAGCAAGATCGAGACGTAGGGCTCGACGGCGGCTGTCCTTTTTGAATTCGCGTATATCCTTACTTTACTGTTCACCAATACCTGTATATTTATACATTAGGTCATAAAGATGACCGTTGTGGGCCCCACCAAGGCAAAGACCGAAGTCCGGTTCAAAATACCGCTTGAAACCTGGACCGGTCCAGGAAATGTCCGAAAATTGCCCAAGTCAAATTCGGCGAGAATCGAATGTGATTCTCGACGAATCGGCGAGAATCACTTACGATTCTCGCCGAATTCTACTTGACAAATTCTGGCATCACAGGTTATACAGGCCGGGGAGAATCGGCGGGAATCACATTAGATTCTCGCCGAATCGTCGAGAATGCAAAGACATTCTCGACGAATCGGCGAGAATCACTTAGTGATTCTCGACGAATCGGCGAGAATCACTTAGTGATTCTCGACGATTCTGCCTTAGAGAATTTCCTGGCGGCGTTGAGTCAGCTGGCCTCAACCGGCGAGAATCATCTAGTGATTCTCGACGACTCGTCGAGAATCACAAGTGATTCTCGACGAATCGGCGAGAATCACTTAGTGATTCTCGACGATTTACACTTGGACGATTTCTCCTCTTTCAACCCGTGAGCTGATCTTTAGCCCATCCTTGCTCCTTGTCTTCTCTTGCTTTATCATAGCCCTGTACTTGAAATTAAGTACACCCCAATAGAGAGAGTACACGTAGGCCAACACACTGATCTTCTCAACAAGGGATTACGTCGCACAGACCCGTGTATATTGACCCACTGCACCCTGACATTGGTGTGTACTTAGCGTGGAATAACTGCAAGCACAACTTGAAGGAATTCATCAAATACATAGTGAACTCATCTTAGCTTGATAGGAGGCTTCCTCAAATCCAGGTGATTGTGGATACAATACCCAACAATTACAGTTCTTGAAGGACCCTTTATCCCTATGAAGATATCTGTCCTTGATACCAACATTCAGATTCCAAAGAAGTATACATAAATGACTAAGGATGAAGTCATTCTTGCTACTATGGATAAGAGGGCACAAAATATTATAGTAAGTGTCATAGATGACTCTACCTTTCAAAACCTGGTGCACTGCAAGACCTCAAAGGAAATGTGGGACACCTTGGTAGTGTACATGGAAGGTACTGAGAAAGTTAGAGATGATAAAAAGTCAATGCTCAATCAAGAGTATGAAGCTTTCAGACAGATCAGGGAGGAGACCATAGCTAGCTGCTATGAAAGGTTTTTCAGAACAGTTAATGAATCAAGGACCTATGGCCGGGTCTTTAGCAACTATGAGCTGAATGATAAGTTTCTTAGGTCTCTTACTAGAGACTTGGATACAAAGATATGTACCATTAGAGAAGTATCTAAGCTGGCAGATACTCCACCATCTATACTATTTGGTAAGCTATTATCATATGAGATGCAGCTGACAATAAGGAAGGATGAAGAGAAGACTAGCAGAGCCCAGGCCAAAGAATCTATTGTGGCCTTCAAAGCTGATAGCTCCAAGAGGAGTAAGGATAAGAATCCTTCTCCACTAAGAAGTCCAGCTGAGTCAAAAAGTTCAGATAAAGAGACATTAGGTTGTAATATGTCTGATGAAGAATTTGCTGCTTTCTCAAGGCAGTTTCTGAAGATGATGAAGAAGAAGGGGTGGAGGAGCAAACCTACCTCTTCCTTTCAACATAAGGAAGACTATTATAAAACAAAGAAGAAACCCTCCAAGTAGGGCAGGTATGACCCAAAACCTGGTAAACATATTTCTAATAAGGTTATATGTTTTTGCTACAGCAAGCCAGGGCATGTTATGGCTGAATGTCCTGTGAAGAAGAAGGAGACTGATGAGAAAAATCACCACCATAAGAAGGGCAAGAAGGAGAAGACCTTCATTGCTAAGAAGGAGAAAAGCTAGACTGACTCATCCTCCTCAGAGTCAGATGATGAAGATGAAGCCTACATTGGGCTGATGGCTAGATTAGATGAGGAATCTTGCCAGGATCATCCTGGACCATCTAAGGTAAACTCTCCATCTATCTATTCATCTAAGTCTAATTATAAGACTGGTCCTAGTTCAGAAGCATCTCAATCCTATGATGAAGATGGGTCTGAGTTAGAGGAAGATGTCAGTTCAGTTATTGAAAAGTATGGTGTCTTGTTGAATGCTTTCAAGAAAAGCAGGATGCTAGCCAAGAAGCAGGCTAAGGAAATATCCTCCCTTCAGCTTGCTGCTTCCCAACATGTAGAAATGATGGATCTGAAATAGAAAGAAATCAGAGAACTAGAAACCATTTCCTTCATTCAGATAAGCACCATTGAGTGCCAGGATAAACAAATAAGGGACCTGGAATAATTGCTTGGAAGGGAGAGGAGGATAGTGTCTAGTTACTCCAAGCCAAGTTCAGTGTTGCCTTTGATAGACTCCTCTTCCTCCCAAAAGGGTAAGAAGGCGTTAGGTTTCAAAGGAAGCATAAGATTTGTCAATCCAAAGGGCAAAGCACTAGTGCAGCCACTAGCCTCCAAGACTCCTATTCCTTTCAAGAGAGTGGTACTACCTTCTAACAGGTATGACCATGAGAGAATCCATGGTCACTAGATGAATGGTAGGCCCACTAGTGAGAATAAAGGTGGTTTCCACTATGGTGGAAGATATAGCAGAGGGGAAAGTTTCTTCAAGGCTCCCCATGAGGAATGTCAAATGGCCCCTTTTGGACCATTTGTTTTTGGTGCACCAGCCCCCTCACTTAAAGGTAAAGTTATAGCCTATTCTCAGAATATTACAACCCATTCTAAGACCAAGGGAAAGTCTATCAGTAGACCAGACTTGGGTATCTCAGAGGCCATCAAGAGTACGCTTTCTTAAAAGAAGGCAACTGCTGGTTGGGCTCAAGATATCCCAAGCACTTATATTGACAAACCCATCTCTAGTCAAACTGGGCGTGGGAAATAAAAGAACAAGACTGCTATTGCACCTTTTAAACTGAGAGCTGCTATCAACACTGCCAGCAGGCCAGCTTAAAAAAGAAGGTATAACCTTCATGAGTGCTGGTGCTGTGGCAAGATAGGCCACTATGCCATTAATTGCTGGCACAATCCTAGTGTGTCCAGAGCAAAAGTTAGTCTACCAGTTAGAAAATCTTCTAGTAGACATCTCCATTTTGAGACTAACATGTACCAAGGACCCAATAGATATTGGGGTCCTAAGGTAAAATAAATATGTTTTGCAGGTTTTTCCAAGTTTCCATACCCCTATATGGTACTTGGACAGTGTTTGTTCCAGGCACATGACTGGAACAAAGGGTAATCTGAAGGAATTCATTCCAGTAAAGGATGGACCCAAGGTGATATTTGGTGGATCAGACAGAGGGATCACCAAAGGTTATGGTAAAGTTACAAATGTCTTAATCACTTTCACAAAAGTGGCTAATGTGGAAGGGTTGCAGCACAACCCTATGAGCATAAGTCAATTATGTGATCTTGGTTATGTCATATCTTTCCACAATGATAAGTGCCATATTAGGAGATCAAGTGATGAAGAGGTCATTTTGACTGACACTAGGAGTGGGAATGTTCATTGTCTAAATTTTCTTTATCTAACTTTAGACTCTCCCATTTACCTAGTTGCAAATGAGAAAACCTCACACTATGTCAAATAGCACAAGAGACTAGCTCATTTGAATCATAAGACTTTAGGTAAGCTCTATAGTAAAGAGTTAGTTAGGAATGGTCCTAACATGAAATGCACTAAGGATAGGATTTGCTCTGTATGTCAAAACGGCAAGAAGACCAAAGCTTCATTCAAAAGCATTGATACTAACGGTTTTGTGAGTTGTTTATACCTCTTACATATGGACTTGTTTGGTCCAATGCCAGTTCAAAGTCTAGGTAAGAAAGTCTACACATTTGTGGTTGTTGATGGCTTTTCCTGATTTACTTGCGTTTTCTTTTTAAGGAAAAAGTATGAAACCCATGATGTATTCAAGACATTTGTCAAGAAAATACAGAATGAGCTGGACAACACTGTGGTCAAAATCAGAAGTGACCATGAGACTGAGTTTCAATCGGAATGCATGACAAAGTTTTGTGAAGAACTTAGGATTTAGAAAGAGTTTTCCTCTCCAAGAACACCCCAGCAAAATGGGATTGCTGAGATAAAGAATAGAAATCTCATAGAGGCTGGTAGAACATTACTGAATGACACCCTTATCCCAGAATACTTCTAGGTTGAGGCTGTAAACACAGCTTGTCATGTCCTCAACAGGGATTCTATCACCAAGAGCCACAAAAAGACACCCTATGAGATCTTGAAGGGTAGAAAACCAAACCTTGCATATCTCAGAATCTTTGGGAGCAAGTGCTTTGTGCTCAACAATAGGAAATCCTATATAACTAAGTTCGTTGCTAAGTCCTATGAGGGGATCTTTGTTGGGCACAACAATCATAGTATGGCTCATATGATCTATAACTTGACAAGTCAAGTTATAAAGGAGTCAGTTAATGTTGTATTTAATGAGTCAAATATGATTAACAATGGGCTGTCAAACTCTTCTTCTAGTTCTGTAGGTACTGAACTAGTGTTGGATAAGCTCACTCTCAAGGAAGCTGCTCCAACAATTTAAGATAAAGTTGAGGTTATGTGCATTCTAGAGGAAGCACAAGGCATACAGGAAGTGGATAAAGATCTGAATCATTAAGAGCATGATGATGAAGCAATACTGCCTCCAACAGTAAGACATTTGAAGGATCATCCAGGCCATCAGATTATTAGTGATGCAAGCTAAGGAGTAATGACTAGGAGCAAATGTCTCAACACATCAATATACACCAGTTTATTGTCACAAGTGGAGCCTAAGAAATTTGAAGAGGCTAACAAAGACCTGTTCTGGATTGTAGCTATGCAAGAGGAATTAAACCAATTTAAAAGGTGTAAGGTATGGAAGTTGGTTCCCAGACCTCAAGGACATAATTTCATTGGAACCAAGTGGATCTTCAGGAATAAACTTGATGAAAATGGCATTATAGTTAAGAATAAAGCTAGGCTGGTAGCTTAGGGGTACAAACAAGAAGAAGGTATTTACTTTGATCAAACTTTTGGCCATGTAGCAAGACTAGAAGCTATTAGACTATTCCTTGTATATGATGCATACCAAGGTTTCAAAGTCTACCAGATGGATGTGAAGTCAGTCTTTCTGAATGGAGACTTGAAGGAAGAAGTCTATGTTGAATAGCCTCCAGGTTTTGTTGTTCCAAACCATTCTAATTATTTTTATAGACTAAGAAAAGCCCTGTATGGGCTAAAGAAAGCCCCTAGAGCATGGTATGAGACATTGTTTAGCTTTTTCATTGAAAATAAATTTTCAAGGGGGAAGATATACAAGACCCTATTCCTAAGGGAATCTAAGGGCAAGATCATCCTAGTCCAGATATATGTTGATGACATTATCTTTGGATCTACTGATGAAAATCTTTGCAGAAAGTTTGTCAAACTTATACAAAGGAAATTTGAGATTAGTAGCATGGGTGAACTTAATTTCTTCTTAGGTCACAAAGTAAGACATACTGACAATGGATTGTCCATATCCCAGTCTAATTTTACCATGGAGTTGATTAAAAAGTTTGGGATAGAGAATGCTTCCATCATGAAAACTCCTGAAAGTGAAGTGTTAGATATGGAATACTCTAGAGTGGGGGGGGTGAATAGTGTATCCTTAAAAACTATTTGAACTTTTGCAGTAAATAATTATTGCAGAATGAAAAACTAATTAAGCAAAAATAGAGCAGTCCTAACTAGCACAGCCACAGCAAGAACAAAAAGAAAAGGGCAACCAGACAACACAAGAACTTATAGTGGTTCCCCAACCTGGGTACATCCACTCTTCTACCACCCTGGTAGGAATCCACTCAGATTTTTTATCAGGTGCCTGACACCAATGAGTTTTTGATTAGGTACTCAAAAACCAACCCAAGTCTTTTAGAAGGAGACTTGTGAAATAGAATAATTTTGAAGGGAATTAAAACCCTGTACAGAGGTGGGGATGAGAGATGATTTTATCTTCTCTTTCTCAAGTTTACAACTGAGAAGACTCAAGTGGATATGTGATGTTGGCAAACATCTCCCCCTGAGATATGGAATGATTCAGGAAAAATGGAGCTTTGCTTCAGGGTGATAGGCTTTCCGTTCTTCAGCCTTGACTAGAAGATGTTCAGGAACTTCTTGACATATGGATTCTTTATAGTCATTTGAAGTGTCCTGGAGGATTGAAGGAAGAAGACTCTTGATATTGATTTGGTGTTCTTCTTCTTCAGATTCCTAATCTTCCTCTAGTCTGGAGCTTGTATGTATTAGATTTCTCTTTCTGTGTATATGAATGCTGTCAAGAAAGAGATGCAGAGAAAACTTTGTTGTGAGCCGATGGTGTTCTGCACTTCCTGACTTATTTGCAGTGTCTGTATCAATTGTGTGTACAGGAAGAGGAAGAATTTATATTTTATATTTTCCATGTAAAAGTCCTTTTGAATTTTGAAATCCTTTCTGCATTCAATACTGACGGCATGAGAATATTTTGCATTGATTGATTTCCCCAACTGTCCCTATGAAAAATGGCAGGCAATAACCCTGATGAAGACCATAATTAATGCTCCGTCTAACGGTAATATTCAGAGAATATTTTAGCATTAATTACTCAAGAATTATTACATTATAATAGGGACAGAAGGATGAAAATAACCATGTCTGGATTCGTCGACCTGAGTCCACAGTTCGTTGAGCTGAGATCCAAGATCGTCGACCTGAGTTGGACTCTTGACTTATAATATTTGAGATGTTCTCTGGCATTGAGTGTTGAAGTATATGATCCAGAATTAGTCGACCTGAGACTTGAGAACTGAGTTCGTCGAGCTGAGATCCAAGATCATCGACCTGAGTTTGATTCTGGACTTAGAATATCTAAGATGTTTTCTGGCGTTGAGTATTCAAGCATATGATCCAGAATTAGTCTACCTGAGACCTGTGAACTGAGTTCATAGAGCTCAGCTCAGAGAATCTTTCTCTGATTTCGTCGAGCTGAGCACGACTTTCGTCGACCTGAGTTCGACGAACGTCGAACTCATTTTATTGAGTCTTTGAAATCTTTAAGTCTTGAGTCTCTGACAGTCTGTTGATGGCTGGTCCAAGTGATGTTGACTCTAAGGACTTGGCCTAGACTCTAGGACACAACCATGACCCTAGCTATATATGTTGGGTCATAAGATCCTAACTTAGTGAACCTAGCCCAAATCCTACTAGGGATCCAACAATCTCCCCCTATTTGGGTGAGGTCACTAATTATTGACTCAATGATAAAAAGAAATGTACAAAGCAAGAAAAACATATATCTGGCGGAGAATTAAATTATATATGCAGCAGATATATTTATACACAGTAATCTTTGTATCATAAGAACACAGTTTTTCAAAAATAATACCATAAACACAGCAGTTCAGGTTTTATTTCTTCTGCTTCTTTTCCTTTGGCTTCTCTTCTTTGCTTCTATCCCTAGGCTTAGTGAAAACGATCTCCTTGTTGGGATTGGCAGCTTCTTTCTTTGACATGTACAGATCTGATGCTCTAATCATAGTCAGGATAGAAGTTCTGGGTACAATAGCCTCTTGATGTAATGACATGTATTCTGTTGGATTAAACACTTTCTTGCTTACTTGAAGTTTCAGTTCCCTTTCTCTATATGATGACATAGTTGTAAACCCTTATGGATCTTCACCTTCCTCCATAGACTTCTTTATTTGTGATAGACCAATCAACTCTTTGAGCCTTGCCATCCTGAAATTGGGATCAACATCTTGACTGACAGATGACTGATCATCTTGTGGAGGTAACAGGGTGACAGGCTTGAATTGTGTGGATTATGCTTGGAAACTTGTCACTTTTTGGCTTTCATCACTTTGAGTGTATAGGGACTTTGGAGGAGCATCCTCACTATATTTTCCTTTGGGCTTATGGGACTCTATGTGCCTTCTGTATTGGTGTTGTGAAGCTTGCTATTTTGGAGGTGAGAATTCTGGTCTTTGATAAACTACTTTCTTTATTTCCTCTATAGAACTGATATTCCTTTGCTGACTGCCTCCTTGGGAATGATGTCTGGATGACCTTTCCTTCCTTTGATATGTTTTGGTGAAAGATGTAGGCTTGGAAGATACATCTGAACTTTGAGAAGTAGCTCCATAAGCACCAATATCAGGAGGAGGAGGAGGAGGACCTCTCTTAAATTTCTGTGGAGGAGGAGAGTATCTTATGCTCTTCTTCCTTGCCTTCTATTCATTTTTGGATAGCCACATCCATGCTGGAATACCCTTGTATGGAGTTATATTCTGCAAGATGTAGTAGGGTGTGTCATTTGCTGGATTGGGTTTTGCGGCAGGAGGTGGAGGAGCTTTTCTCTTCTTGGAAACTTTCTTCCTCTTTGGATCCTCATCAGAATCATCATCATCATCGTCATCTGATTGCTATGGATTGTCATATAGTACATCAATCTCTCTTATTGTGTCATCAGGAATTGCTGACTTTTCTGTCTTGGAAGAAACGGAGGAGAAGCTGGAGAATTATATACATCAGTACATTCAGCAGCTGATTTATTTTCTTCCTCAATATCAGCCATGACCAGTGCATCTAGATCAGGCATTGGAGAATCATCCATAACATAAACTGGTGCAATATGGGATAAGATGGTGGGGGAAGCAACTCTGGGAGGAGACTCTGAAGCTGCATAAGTGGCCTTGAGCCAGATTGGTGTGGTATAAGGAATTATATCCATGGAAGGCTTAGTGCTGTTTGTTGGTACATCTGCTGCTATAAATTATTCTTGTACATCTGCTGCTACATATGATACTGTTTCCATGTCAGTTTCAACTAACTCTGTTGTTGCTGCTTCTACTGTGTCCATATCCTTTTCAACTGATTCTGCTAGTGCTGGTGCTTCTGCTACAACTATTGTTGCTTCTTCATCAAGTATCTCCCCCTGCCTGGTTTCAGTAGGAACTGAAGCCAGACCCCAGACTAAAGAGGGAGCAGTAGTGAAAGCAAATATTTGTGCAGCTAAAGAGGAGATGTAGGCAGCAAGAGGAGAGATAGCCTATGTTATGAGTGATTTTAGAAGGGGTGTGAGGAGGGTAATTAGTGGAAAGACAATGGAATGGTCCAAGAGGGGGGAGGTAGATGTTGTTGCAGGGGTTGGTTGAGTGGAAGTGGTATTTACTGGTGGAGTTAGAGGTGGACGTGGAGGTGGAGGTGGGAGTTGAGTGTCTTGGTGAGAGTCATTTGGAGGAGAGAGAGTGTTGATAGGGGATGATAGGAGGTTGAAGGATGGGAGGGATGAGAGGTTGGTTAGGGGGATGTCAGCTAAATGCCTTGGAAGAGGAGATGGGGGTGGTGATGACAGTGATGTATCATGCTGGGGGGAGGAGTATGAGAAGGAATATGGGTTGGAGATGTAGGAATTGCTAGCTGGGAAGGAGTTTGGAGAGCTAGAGGTTGTGTAGTGGTGGATGGAACCACTTCAGTAGGGTGGGAAGTGGCTAGAGCAGACCTTGTACTCTCAGGAGCTTGGGTGGCAGAGGATAAAACCTTAGAGGGCTTTGTGATTGTCCTCTCCCACCTGCCAAACAAGGCACAGGTGAGTCTTTTGCTGGCATTGATGAATATGGTCTGGGAGATCAGTGATTCAGCAGCTTTTTCCTTCAAGAAGATCCCCAGGATTCTTCCAAAGTTAACTTCCTTTTTATTGTTCTTTTTCTTGATAAGATCAAAAATGATCTGTGCCCAGTTCACCTATTTCTTATTCACTACTGCACACATAACCAGAAATTGATGTTGGTTATATAGTCGTATGCAGTGTGCTTGCCCATCAAGACTTTCCCAACAATCTCTGCGAGAAACTTGAACTCAGCAGATAGGTGTTTCTTCAGCAATTTATTTGGGTTTCTCAAGAAAAACTCATCATACTCATCATCATATCATATTCTTCATTATCGATTTCTAACTATTCTTCTCCATGATTTAATCCAAAAATTTCAGTTAAGATGGCGGGAGAGAGAGAGAGACGGAAGTACCCGTTATTGATCCGACCATGGTGTTGTCCTCTACTGTAGACGCAGTGTATACCCATTCTCTGATCTCTATGCCAGGTAACTTGATTCTGGTGGTCAGCAGATTCTTCAGTTGCTGGTCTTCCAGCAGTTTCAGAATGTGTAGGAAGATTGGATCTGAATGCTGGAAGGAATCAAAATCCACGACGAATCCAGTGTTAAATTTCATCGCTACAAGTGTTCCTGTTGGAATATCCATGAGTGCACCTGCAAGAGAGAAAATGAAGATCAAGTGCAAGGGGAACTGAATGGGCGGGATGGAGGTCGAAGAAAACCTAAATATAAGGTTTTCCAGAATATGAAATGACAAACTCCGTTCCACTAAAAGAAATAGTTCTTGATCTGAGGTCGACGAAATAATTTGAAGTTAAACAATTCATCGATCTCAGTCTTAAGGGTTGAAGACATTTTGCCGAGCTCCATTCGACGAATGTTTTCTGAAGTAGGGTCGTCGATCTCAGGTCGACGAAACTAACTTTACTAATAGGGAGTTCGTCGATCTCAGGTCGACGAAAGTTGAAGAGTTCTTCGAGTGTAGACAGAAACTAAACTAAGTCTTCTCCATTGATCATTCCAAGCTTATTTACAAAGAACAAGTGATTTCTTTCATCCAAGGGCTTGGTGAAAATATCAGTTTTTTGCAAATCAGTGTAGATATAGACAAGTTTAATTTTGTTTTTGTCTACACACTCTCTAATGAAATGGTGTCTAATGTCTATATGTTTAGTCCTACTATGATGGACTGGATTTTATGTTATAACTATAGCACTTGTGTTATCACATAAGAGAGTTGAATTATTTAAGTTGAAGCCATAGTCCAGGAGTTGGTTTTGGATCCACAGCATCTAGGAACAGCAACTGCCAGCTGCAATATATTCTGCTTCAGCAGTTGATGTAGACACAGATGACTACTTTTTACAAAACCAGGACACTAATCTCATACCAAGGAACTGGCAGGTTCCTGAGGTACTCTTTCTATCCACCCTGCATCAAGAAAATCCAGTATCTGAGTATCCAGTTAACTCAAATTCTGACTCAGTGGGATACCAGAGTCCTAGACTAGGACAACTCTTTATATATCTTTAAATCCTTTTTAGAAAAACTAGGTAAGATTCTTTAGGATTCACCTGGAACCTAGCATAAAGACATGTGACAAACATGATATCAGGTCTGCTAGCTGTAAGATATAATAGGGACCCAATAATGCCCCTATATAGTTTCTGATCCACAGGTTTCCCTAGTGCATCAGAGTCAATTACAGCATTGGTAGCCATTGGTGTTTTCTTTACTGAGGCATCAGCCATCCCAAACTTTTTGATAAGCTCTTTAGCATATTTAGCTTGGGATATGAAGATGCCACAGGCAGCTGCTTCACTTGGAGACCAAGGAAGTAGGTGAGCTCACCAATACTACTCATTTCAAATTTTGAATGCATGAGATCAGAGAACCTCTTGCATAATTTGGAATCAGTAGACCCAAATATGATGTCATCCACATAAATTTGTACTAACAAAGTTTGGTTCTTATGATTTCTAGTGAATAATGTTTTATCTACTATGCATCTAGTGAACTTAAGGTCTATCAGAAAGCTAGCTAGGGTCTCATACTAAGCTCTTGGAGCTTGCTTTAAACCATAAAGAGCTTTATGCAATTTGAAGACAAAAGAGGGATGAGTTGGAGAAATAAAACCTGGAGGTTGTTCAATATAAACCTCTTATTTAAGTTCTCTATTTAAGAATGCACTCTTGACATCCATTTGATATACTTTGAACTTCTTGAATGCAGCATAAGCCAGAAATATCCTTATAGCTTCTAGCCTGGCAACAGGGGCAAATGTTTGATCATAGTCAATGCCTTCCTCTTGCCTATATCCTTGAGAAACAAGCCTAGTCTTGTTTCTCACAATCACTCCTTGGGCATCTAGATTATTTCTATATACCCATTTGGTTCCAATGACTGGGTGATCTTGGGGTCTTGGAACCAAATCCAAAACTCTACATCTCTCAAATTGGTTCAATTCCTCTTGCATTGCAATGATCCAGTGAGGATCCTGCTAAGCATAATGTATGGATAGAGGCTCAACCTGAGAGAGAAAGCAGGCATATATTAAATCTTAATTGAGTTGATGCCTTGTTTGTACACCTACTGAGATGTCTCCAATCACTTGGGATCTGGGGTGATCCCTTAGCGTGACAAAGTCAGTGGGTGGAGTGTGTTCTGCAACAGCATTTGGAATTGTGTGTGCTGTTGAGGGATTGTCAATTCCTTCAGTGCTTTCTTCTTCACTTTCTTCATTAACTTGTGGAGAAGGATGTGTTGGAACCTCTTGGGTGAGGCTTAGTCCATCCAAATTCTTACACAAGTGAGGTACCTGCAAAGGACTATTGGTATAAATCTCTTTCTCCTTGCAAGACATGTTAGTTTCATCAAAGGTAACATGAACAGATTCTTCAATTTTTAATGATGATTTATTGAAAACCCTATAAGCTTTGCTTACTTGGGAATATCCTAGAAAAATTCACTCTTTAGCCTTAGCTTCAAACTTTCTAATGTATCTCTTCTTGTTGTTATGTGCATAGCATATACATCCAAATACTTTAAAATAAGTGATTTTAGGTTTCTTCCCTTTAAGTAATTCATAGGGAGTCCTATTCTTTAGTTTGTGTATCAGACTCCTATTCAGGACATGATTTGTTGTACTTACAGCCTCTGCCCAGAAGGTTAGGGGCATGTAAGCATCTGCAAGTAATGTGCCTGCAGCTTAAATTAGGGTCCTATTTTTCCTTTCAGCTACCCCATTTTATTGGGGAGTTCTAGGAGCTGAGAAGCAGTGTCTGATACCTTCCTTCTCACAGAACTCATGCATAAGAAGAGACTCAAACTCTGTACCATGATCACTTCTAATCAATGTAATATGAGTAGAGTACTCAATCTGTATGGTCCTGAGAAAATCTGTAAGAACTTTAAAGGTATCTGACTTAGATCTCAGAAAGAACACCCAAGTGAACCTTGAGAAATCATCTAAAATAACTAAAGTGTAGGATTTCCCTCCTAGGCTTTGTACAGCAATGGGTCCAAAGAGATCCATGTGTAGCAAGTACAAGATCCTAGGTGAATTAGCTTTATTAACTGATTTAAAACTAGATTTAGTTTGATTGCCTAGTTGACAAGCCCTGTAGAGACCTTCCTTCTTGTAGGGACCAGAAGGCAAACCTCTCACAAGGTTGTCTTTTGATAGCCTAGCAATGTTTTTCATGTTTACATGACCTAGCCTTTTATGCAAAAGTTCATTCTGATTACTAATTTTATTAAGTAAGCAGATGGCTGAGTTGGCAGAGAGAAAATCAATTAAGTATATGTTGCCTTGTCTATTTCTAATTAAAACAGTTTTGTTTTCAATAGATGAAATAATACAAGAGCTAAAGTTAAAAATTATCTGATAACCTTCATCACAAAGTTGACTTATTGAGATAAGGTTATCCTTCAATCCACTTACATAGGCAACCTTCTTGAAAGTCACTGCTCCAATCTTGACTTTACCATAGCCTTTGGTCTGGCCACAGTTTGAATCACCAAAGATAACCTTTGGTCCCAGATTGGACTTATAATCACTTAAGTTGTCCTTGCTGCCTGTCATGTGCTTGGAGAAACCACTGTCCAGATACCATTGTTGATTACATGCTGGACAGCTCTTTACCTGCAAGAATTATAGTTAGTTGTTCTTGACCCAGGTAACCTTAGGTCCTTGTTGATTTACATAACTGTAATTGAGAATGTAAGAATATTCTGGTTGGTTCTTATAGCCTTTAGGATGATATCTTCTTGGTGGTATTATCCATTGGTTAAAAGGATTAACTGATTTCCTAGGATAACTAGAGTTATTGTTATGGATATAATTTTGGTTAAGTCTTTCTGGGTTTGATGAATTATTGTGAGTTCGTCGACCAGAGTTCGATGAATTGGGATGAGATCGTCGATCTCTGCTCAGAGAATGAACAAGTTCATTTTCTGTGCCCCAAGTTCGTCGAACTCTGCTCGACGAACCATACACAGTTTGTCGGTCACAGTAAGACGAATGATTATTATTGAAATTTGCATTCAGAGATCATCGTACTGAGGTCGACGATCTGTTCATATATCGTCGATCTGAGTTCGACGATAACTGCTGAACATTGTTATTTTTATTATTCTTCTGGTTTTTAAGTTTGTTCTTAGTTTCAATCTTTTTAAGAACTTCATTAACCTTATTAACCTGTTCAGTGTTTTTCTTTCCTTTATCAGAAACAAAATTTATAGGTTTAGAAAGATGGTTCTTTTGGATTAGTATTGGTTCACTGGATGAAGCTCCTAACCCTAATCTATTGTTATTAGTTCTAGTATTTAATGTGCTGGTTATATCTAACTGTCTTAAACTTCTGCCATTTAATGTTTCTTCCAATATCTTAGCTTTGCTAAGTTCAGATTTCAGAAAGATGATTTGTTCATTTGCAGACATTAGTTCATTAGATAGATTAGCATTTTTAGAAATGATTTTATCTTGATCTTTTAATTTTTCTCTGAGAAGTTTGATTTCCTTCTCAGAGCTTATCAAATCTAAGCATAAATTTTTAAATTCAAATTTAAATTCATCAGATTCAAAATCATATGATGTTAATACCTGGTCTTCAGTTGACAGGATTTCTTCATTATCAGATTCATCTGTATCTAATCTGCTACAGCTTGCATCAATTGCCATGAGGCAAACTTCCTTTGCCTTTGCCTCCTCTTCTTCTTCACTGGAGCTGGAAGATGTGGATTCATCTTCTATTTCACTCCAGGATTCAGCTACAAAGCTTTTATCCTTCTTCTTATATTTGCTGGAAGAAGGCCTGCTGTTGTGCTATCCTCTTGTGTCCTTCTCTCTTCTCTTATCCTTCTTCTGATTCTCTGGACACTCAAAGATGAAGTGTCCAGGTTTCCTGCAGCCAAAGCAAACTACTTCCTTAGTAGGGTTTTATCATACATTGGCTTGTCATCCTGCCTGGATGACTTTCTCCTAAAGTCTTTCCTTGCCATCTTATAGAATCTTTTGGCAAATAGACTCATCAACTCTTCATTAACTATTGGAGTCTCTGTCTCTTCAGCAGCCTTGAATGCAATATTGTGCTCCTTCCTTGCTGGTGGAGGTATTCTTTGCTCAGCTACTTCTCTGGTCTTGATGAGTTGTTCATATGACTTTAACTTCCCCAAAAGAGATTCAGTGAAAATCTCATTTAGGCTTCTGGCCTCCTTGATGGGCCAGATCCTTGAATCCCATGAGCTTGGGAAGCACATGAGGATCTTGTCATTCACCTCTGTGAGGGTGATGTCCATATCCAAGGTTTTCAACTCATTTATGATTGAGCTCAACATGTTGTACATGTCTGCCACTGACTCATCTTCCTCCTTCTTGAAATTCTTATATTGTGATATGAGATTTGATCTTCTATCCTTTCTTTCATCAACAAATCCAGCCACCATTTGATTCAGGGAATCCCATGTAACGTCCCAATTCGCGCTAGGCCCCTTGATTGCGTATTTGAGTCAAGGGGGCTGTGGTGAGCCCAATAGGGATGTGGGTGAACAGGTGCGAACGTATGGGAAATGAGGAAAACAAGGCAAAACGGTGATTTTGGCCGACACGGGTATGGACACGGCCGTGTCCATACCCGTGTGCCTCATGCCAATATTAAGTTTCCAGTCAGAGAGGTACACGGGTATTGGGACACGGGCGTGTCCCTACCCGTGTGCCGAGGACACGGGTCGAGACACGGCCGTGTCTCTACCCGTGTGCCGCAACCCCGACCCGGCAGAAAGATGTTCTGGGATGAACACGGCCCTAAACACGGCAGGCGACACGGCCGTGTCACCTGAACACGGGTAGGAACACGGCCGTGTGCCTACCCGTGTCTGCGGTGTATAAAAAGGAAAAAGTTGTGAAACCCTAGCATTTCACCCCCTTTTTAGCCCCAAAACTTCTGAGAGGAAGAGAGCTTGCTGGAGGAGGGGAAAGGAGCTTGCTGGAGCCATCCTTGGAGGAATCGAAACGCCGCCGCCGTCAAGGGAAAAACAATGCCGCCGCGAAGGAGTGCGAGGCTCATGGCCGGCCATGGTGGTACCGCTGGACTTGAGGTGAGCTTTCTCCCCTCTCCCTTGGTGCTAGATCTATAGTTATTTTAGGAGAGACATCGACTCCATAGAGTCTTGATGGTGAGGAGGAGAGTTCTTAGGATAAGTCATGCCTAGGTTTTCTAGGCTTAGTCTCCCTCAACCTTCTCATCATTCAAAGTGGAGATGAGAGGGGTTTTCGTTGAGGGTTTGGCTTTGAAAGGAGAAATAAGGTTGGGTGTGATTTCTGGAGAAGTTTATGCGAGGTCGTTGCAAGGAAGAAGATGAACGGATGTCGTTCATCTCGCCTTAAGATGCGTGCAGAAATCTGATTTCTGCACGCGGCGACCTTCGTGGCCAATGTCAGAGGTGTTCTGGCCAAATCTGGGTGATCGACTCAACACGAAAGTCGTAGCCCTTGAAATTACCTTTCCAACGAGTGGTTGCACGTTTCCATGCGATACCCGTAGCCACGGGAAAGCTGGTTCGAGTCCGCTGCGTTCGGGAAAATTCCTGTACAGGAAACTGTTTCCTGTACGTATTCGAGTTGAATTTCTGGTATGTTGCGACCAGATCTGGGCGATCGACTCAACACGAAAGTCGTATCCCTCGCGAATACCTTTCCAACGAGGGGTTGAGCATTGTGATCGGATTCCTGTAGCTCCGGGAATCCCAGTTTTAGTATCGGGCTATCCTATGTTAATGCACTTGTTAATTTATAATGCTAGCACTCTTGCAATGGTTGTGATTTGCTCATTTGTTATCTTGCTCCCATATATCTATAATGTTGTTGTTACTATAATTTAGCATGGTTACTCATTTGGTTGTGTAATAAGGAATAACCATGTATTGGTAGAGAAATGGAGTGGATGAGAAGGCTAGAAATTAAGGGTTGAGATTGGTGTAGAATATATTTATATATAGTTGGGTGTTGAACATATCTATTATGCGTAGTGTTGAGGTGAATTCATTGAATAGGTGGGCGTGAATATGATGTACGCTATGTGAAGAGTATTTTGCAACCGTAATCCGAGCCCAAGGGGTTTATTAATAACCGATGCTTAGAGTTGAAGCCTCCCTACGGGTAGCATCGAGTGAGTTGTTTTGGGGCATGTGATGTGCGACGATTCATCATGTCGCGATATTGAGATAATGACTGTGGCAGGTCTACGGGTTCGCCAGTCGTCACACCGATGGGAGCCAATGGGTAGACCTTGGGCGGTAGGGTTAGATACTTGGTGTCCATAAACCGAGATCTCCTCCGCGCCATGAGAACGGTTGGGCTTGCACCTCGTGCGTTTCCGAGGTTCCATCCGGTTCGAAATCAAAGGCCAGGTTGGGCTGTGTTCTTGGTGCACATCTACCCAAGACCCCTTCTGAGCCGTAGTACGCATGTGAGCTCCGCTGTTGTGTTTTTAGCGTTGAGGCGTACGGGGGCCTAGGATAGGTAGTGTGATACCACCTAGTAGTGGAGACGCCCGCTCCACTGTCGCCGTCTGGCCACGACGGACGACGCCTGAGAGGTTAGCTACCTGCTCGAAAAGTGGGAACTTCAAGTCTGTGTCGACATAGCAACTTGCATGTGCGTGCGCATGATTCGGTCATAACATAACATTCATATCATGTCATTCATTGCATACACAAGATCCTCATCGTGTAAGTTTGTATGGGCACTCTTATACGATGAGTTACTTTACTGTTAAGCCGATCCTTAACTTATAAGTTTGTATGGGCACTCTTATAAGTTAAGTTACTATTCTGATTACTTATACCTGCTGTCATATATATAGATATTTGTAGAACTGCTAGTTGTGTAGCGTAGTTTGTACTCCACCATATTTATAGTCACCTGCTTGTTTACTTGCTTATATATATATACATATTGTACCTTTGTTCCTTTCTCCGCCCGGTGCCGAGGAGTCGCCGGGGGAGCGGATGTGAAGCCACTTAGTCTTATGACTAACGGTTGCTACGTCTTCCTTTTTAGGAGAAAACCCCGCAGGTAGAGCAGCGACGGACTATGCAGCAGGACAGCCAGGCCCGGACGATAGGACCTGAGGTGGTGGTGCCATCGGCACCGTCAGTGACAGTCGTGAGTGTTTTCATGTAGCTGTTTGGCAAAACATTTCTAGACTCTTGTTCTTTTGTACAAGCCTGTTGTGCTTGTTATCTTCCGCTCTTTTGGACTTAAGCTTAGCTGTGAATTGAACTGCTTTACTTTTCTGTTATGGTTGGGTTGGCATTGTTTATGTGATATGGATTGTAGCCGGCGGAATAGGCGTCTTATGGTAAAGGCTAACCCGTGTGTTAGTACTACCGCAAGGCGGCTATTTCGGGCATAAGACTCCCCTCGTGCCGTGTGTTCTGTTCCGGGAGGGGGGTCTTACAAATGGTATCAGACTTAGCCGATCTTCAACTAGAGCAGTCATGTAACAATGGGCCACTCCCGTTCGATTAGTCGGTTTAGGGACAAACCGACTTAGCGGAAGCAGTGGTGTGCCCATATGTAATTCACACTAAGTTGTCCAACTTTGACATTAGTTTTAGCCAACCTGACCCTAGTTTGTACCTTGCGTACAGGTCCCAGCGCAGGTGGAGCCGGTTGGGGGCACTCCTACCCCTTCCGTTCCTTCACAATTCCAGCAGTCGGAACTGGGACAAACGCTGTCAGCCATATTGGATGCATTTAAAGCCCAGCAAGCTCCGGTGCAACAACAAGCGCCAGGCTCCAACTGGTTGAGCACCTTCCGTGCCCTGTCCCCTCCTGCCTATCTTGGGACAGAATCGCCGGTGCGCACCGAGGAATGGCTTGATACCGTGCAGGAATTGATGGCTGGCATAAGATGTCCGAACAGCATGGCGGTGACATTGGTAGTGACGCTGCTAGAGCTGCACGCCAAAAGGTGGTGGAAGTCCCTCATGGGCTCCACCTTCCAAGGGCGGTTGTACACGGACATCAGTTGGAACGAGTTCACCGAGGCTTTTCTGGATCACTTCATCCCTTCTTCTGCTCGGGATGGACTTGAAGAAAAATTTCTGCAGCTGAAGCAGGGATCGAAATCGGTAACGGAGTACCAGAGGGAGTTCCAACACCTCGCTAGGTTTGCTGATTCCTATGATTTGAACGATAGAGGCTACACGAAGCGCTTCTACAAAGGGTTGAGGGACCCCCTGAGGCAGGCCCTTTTGTTTATAGCCGATGGAAGCCTGGCAGAAATCATCGACATGGCAAAGAGACTGGAGGCGGACCACATGGGATGTGGCAAGAGACCTGCGGAAGGAGTAATTGAAGTCGGCCCTAATAATAGAAGGCGGAATGATCATGGCAGAGGAAGGGGAAACCACAGAGGCGGTCGGTGGGTCAACCGGAACTATCGGGTGGAGTACCCAATTCCGCAACCACTAGCTTTACCTCCACCACCGCAGCAGCAACATTATCAACAACCTGGGGGCCGACGTGAGGTGATATGTTTTGAGTGCAACCAACCGGGGCATGTCCAACGAGTTTTCCCGCGACTGATCGGGGATGCTCCTATTGCTCCCCCTCCAGTAGCTCCACGGGGGCGAGGGCACATGCGTGGCCGAGGAAGAGGACCACCAGGGAGAAATCAAGGACATGCACGGGAGCATGTATTCGCATTGGATATGACTCAGGAGAGAAATCCGCAGGAAGTCATCACCGGTACGTGCAAAATTTATTAATATTATATGACTTGTTAGATTTACGATACAAATGATACGCGCAATTCTGGATAGTGATTACCCTTTTGGAACCTAGGCACTGTCATGGTTAGCGGGAGACCCGCTTATACGTTATTTGACACGGGTGCGTCTCACTCGTTCATTTCGGCGGACTTCGTGAAGGACTTAGAGGGAGTGCAACACTTCCCGGGCATTACTCAAAGGGTGCGCCTTCCGGACGGCTCTGAGATGACGTCGTCAGCAAGTTGCGACTTCGACACCCTTATTGGAGGAAAGTTCTTTGAAACTCCGGCTACAGTGTTAAGAATCCCGGAGTTCGATCTCATCCTGGGCATGAAGTGGTTGGACTGGCACCACGCCAGGATCAATTGTACGGAGAAGCAAGTTATGTTGAGGCATGGAGACTCGGAAGTCATCTTCCAAGGTATTAAATTCGCACCCCGTAAATTATTATCTTCAATCCAAGTTATGAAATCTCATATGGAAGGGGACGAGGTCTATGTAATCTGCTTCGAGTTGAAGAAATTGACATTAGAGGTCAAGGATGTGCGGGTGGTGCGAGAATTTCCCGAGGTATTTCCCGAGAAATTGCCGGGACTACCCCCGCATAGGGAAGTGGACTTCCAAATCAAGCTAATTCCGGGTGCCAAGCCCGTCTCGCGAGCTCCATACCGAATGGCTCCGAAGGAACTTGCAGAGTTTAGAGTCCAGCTTCAGGAATTGGTGGAAGCAGGGTTCGTTCGCCCAAGCTCGTCGCCTTGGGGAGCGCCCGTTTTGTTCGTCAAAAAGAAGGATGGCACCCTGCGGTTATGTATTGATTATCGAGAGTTGAACCGGTTAACGGTGCGGAACACCTATCCCCTACCGCGCATTGAAGAATTATTTGATCAATTGGTGGGATCGTATTGGTTCTCCAAGTTAGATCTGCGTTCGGGATATTATCAGCTGAGGATACAAGAAGATGACATTCAGAAGACGGCGTTCAGTTCGAGATATGGTTTGTATGAATTCACCGTGATGCCGTTTGGGCTCACAAACGCCCCTTCCGCTTTTATGAGCTTGATGAACAAGGTGTTCAGCCCTTATTTGGACATCTTTGTCATCGTGTTCATCGATGATATCCTAGTCTACTCCAAGACTGAAGCAGAACACGCCGAACATCTAACTTTAGTGCTGAGGAAGCTAAAGGAGCACACTTTGTTTGCCTAGTTCAGCAAATGCGAGTTTTGGCTTCGAGAGGTCGCGTTCTTGGGCCATGTGATTAGTGGGGCGGGGCTAGCAGTAGATCCGGCCAAGGTGCGGGCCGTGAAGGAGTGGTCGCCATTGAAGTCAGCGGCCGACATACGGAGCTTTCTTGGACTTGCTGGGTACTATCGCAAGTTCGTGAAAGGCTTCTCGAAGATCGCCCTTCCCCTTACTACGCTGACCAAGAAGGGTGTGTCGTTTGAATGGACACCCCAGTGTGAAGCTGCATTCCAAGAGTTGAAGGACAGATTGACGACTGCACCCATTCTAGCTCTTCCATCTGGGAAGGAGGGCTTTCAAGTTTACACGGATGCGTCGTATCAAGGGATGGGAGCTGTGTTGATGCAGAATGGGCATGCGATCGCTTATGCTTCAAGACAGTTGAAGAAGCATGAAGCCAGCTACCCGGTACATGATCTAGAGTTGGGAGCGGTGGTATTCGCCTTGAAGATGTGGAGGCATTATTTATATGGCGTCCACTGCGAGATCTACTCGGATCACAAAAATCTGAAGTACGTTCACACCCAAAAGGAGTTAAACTTGAGACAGCGGCGGTGGTTGGAGTTCTTGTGCGACTATGAATTCACCTTGAACTACCACCCCGGGAAGGTTAATTCCGTAGCTGATGCCTTGAGCCGAAAGGCACCGGGAACGAGCACGGAATCCCGCTTGATGAGGATGGAGTTAATCCGGACACTGCAAGAGATGGAAATCACTTTGGTCTTTAAGAATCAATCGGAAGAGTATACAGAATATTTGGCCGCGATGAGTATAGTTTGCAACATACGAGACCGGATCCGGACGGAACAAAAGAAGGATGCGGCTTTAACCCCGGCTTTCAAGTCAATGGAGGATGGGACTACGGAAGAATACTCCCTAAAAGACGGCCTCGTCCATTTTTGTGGCCGGCTTTATATCCCCGAAGGTGACAACATTCGGGAGGATATTCTAAAGGAGGCCCATTGCTCCAAGTACTCGGTGCACCCGGGGATCGCGAAGATGTACACCGATTTGAGAAAGACAATGTGTTGGCCGGGCATGAAGAGGGATGTCAAGTACTTTGTTACTCATTGTGTGGCCAGCCAAATGGTGAAGGCGGAGTGCAGAAGTCCCGGTGGAATGCTACAGTCGTTGCCCATCCCCGAATGGAAATTTGAGGACATCTCCATGGACTTCGTCCACGGGTTACCTCGCTCGCGCTCGGGGAATGATTCTGTGTGGGTGATAGTTGACCGGTTGACCAAGGTAGCCCGATTTATCCCAATGAAGAAGGAGGCGCAGGTGGGCGTCCTAGTGCGTCTCTTTGTGGAGCAATTTGTGCGGTACCATGGTGTGCCGAAGACGATCGTCTCCGATCGGGATGGTCGGTTTACTTCAAGAGAATGGAGGGCTGTACAGGCTTACTTGGGCTCGCGCCTCGCCTTTAGCACAGCCTTTCACCCACAAACGGACGGGCAATCTGAACGAACCATCCGAACATTGGAGGACCTTCTGAGGTTGTGTGTGCTAGATAAAGGAGAGCCATGGGAGAGACTCTTACCTCTCGTGGAGTTCTCTTATAATAACAGTCATCAAGCCAGTATTGGAATGGCACCTCATGAAGCTTTGTATGGAAGGAGGTGTAGAACACCCTTGTCCTGGGTGCAAGACGAAGATCCGAAGACATTGGGAAATGAGTATATTGATGACACGGACGCGGTGGTTAGGTTGGTCCGGGATCGAATGCTAGAGGCTCAAAGCCAACAGGCGAAATATTACAACGCAAGGCACCGTATGGTGGAATTTCAAGTGGGTGATAAGGTGTTCCTGAAGATTCGACCGATGCACAGAGTGTCGCGGGTACGTGGAGTCAAGAAGCTCAGCCCAAGGTATGTCGGGCCCTATGTCGTAGTGGAAAGGATTGGCCCTCTGGCCTATCGATTGGAGTTACCACCGGAGCTGGAGAACCTTCACGACGTGTTCCATGTATCGTCGCTTCGGAAGGCTTTGTTGCGGCCTGAACAGTATATCCCCACGGCGGATGGTGCCGTGGCGTCTGATAGGTCTGTGCGACTGGAGCCGGTGCGGATTGTTGATAACGAGACAAGAACCTTGCGCCGCAAAAGTGTTCCCTTGGTGAAAGTGCTATGGTCTAATCACAGGAAGGAGGAGTTCACATGGGAGCCAAAGGATTTGAAGCAAGGGCGCTACCCGGAATTATTTACCCCAGGTAAAAATTTTTACTTGAAAGCATAGTTCCCTTTTATGTGTTTCACTCCCATAGCCTTACCCTGATTTCGGGGACGAAATCTTTTATTTTGTTTATAGGATTTGTAACGTCCCAATTCGCGCTAGGCCCCTTGATTGCGTATTTGAGTCAAGGGGGCTGTGGTGAGCCCAATAGGGATGTGGGTGAACAGGTGCGAACGTATGGGAAATGAGGAAAACAAGGCAAAACGGTGATTTTGGCCGATACGGGTATGGACACGGCCGTGTCCATACCCGTGTGCCTCATGCCAATATTAAGTTTCCAGTCATTTTTTGAGAGGTACACGGGTATTGGGACACGGGCGTGTCCCTACCCGTGTGCCGAGGACATGGGTCGAGACACGGCCGTGTCTCTACCCATGTGCCGTAACCCCGACCCGGCAGAAAGATGTTCTGGGATGAACACGACCCTAAACACGGCAGGCGACACGGCCGTGTCACCTGAACACGGGTAGGAACACGGCCGTGTGCCTACCCGTGTCTGCGGTGTATAAAAAGGAAAAAGTTGTGAAACCCTAGCATTTCACCCCCTTTTCAGCCCCAAAACTTCTGAGAGGAAGAGAGCTTGCTGGAGGAGGGGAAAGGAGCTTGCCGGAGCCATCCTTGGAGGAATCGAAACGCCGCCGCCGTCAAGGGAAAAACAATGCCGCCGCGAAGGAGTGCGAGGCTCATGGCCGGCCATGGTGGTACCGCTGGACTTGAGGTGAGCTTTCTCCCCTCTCCCTTGGTGCTAGATCTATAGTTATTTTAGGAGAGACATCGACTCCATAGAGTCTTGATGGTGAGGAGGAGAGTTCTTAGGACAAGCCATGCCTAGGTTTTCTAGGCTTAGTCTCCCTCAACCTTCTCATCATTCAAAGTGGAGATGAGAGGGGTTTTCGTTGAGGGTTTGGCTTTGAAAGGAGAAATAAGGTTGGGTGTGATTTCTGGAGAAGTTTATGCGAGGTCGTTGCAAGGAAGAAGATGAACGGATGCCGTTCATCTCGCCTTAAGATGCGTGCAGAAATCTGATTTCTGCACGCGGCGACCTTCGTGGCCAATTTCAGAGGTGTTCGGGCCAAATCTGGGTGATCGACTCAACACGAAAGTCGTAGCCCTTGACATTACCTTTCCAACGAGTGGTTGCGCGTTTCCATGCGATACCCGTAGCCACGGGAAAGCTGGTTCGAGTCCGCTGCGTTCGGGAAAATTCCTGTACAGGAAACTGTTTCCTGTACGTATTCGAGTTGAATTTCTGGTATGTTGCGACCAGATCTAGGCGATCGACTCAACACGAAAGTCGTAGCCCTCGCGAATACCTTTCCAACGAGGGGTTGAGCATTGTGATCGGATTCCTGTAGCTCCGGGAATCCCAGTTTTAGTATCGGGCTATCCTATGTTAATGCACTTGTTAATTTATAATGCTAGCACTCTTGCAATGGTTGTGATTTGCTCATTTGTTATCTTGCTCCCATATATCTATAATGTTGTTGTTACTATAATTTAGCATGGTTACTCATTTGGTTGTGTAATAAGGAATAACCATGTATTGGTAGAGAAATGGAGTGGATGAGAAGGCTAGAAATTAAGGGTTGAGATTGGTGTAGAATATATTTATATATAGTTGGGTGTTGAACATATCTATTATGCGTAGTGTTGAGGTAAATTCATTGAATAGGTGGGCGTGAATATGATGGACGCTATGTGAAGAGTATTTTGTAACCGTAATCCGAGCCCAAGGGGTTTATTAATAACCGATGCTTAGAGTTGAAGCCTCCCTACGGGTAGCATCGAGTGAGTTGTTTTGGGGCATGTGATGTGCGACGATTCATCGTGTCACGATATTGAGATAATGACTGTGGCAGGTCTACGGGTTCGCCAGTCGTCACACCGATGGGAGCCAATGGGTAGACCTTGGGCGGTAGGGTTAGATACTTGGTGTCCATAAACCGAGATCTCCTCCGCGCCATGAGAACGGTTGGGCTTGCACCTCGTGCGTTTCCGAGGTTCCATCCGGTTCGAAATCAAAGGCCAGGTTGGGCTGTGTTCTTGGTGCACATCTACCCAAGACCCCTTCTGAGCCGTAGTACGCATGTGAGCTCCGATGTTGTGTTTTTAGCGTTGAGGCGTACGGGGGCCTAGGATAGGTAGTGTGATACCACCTAGTAGTGGAGACGCCCGCTCCACTGTTGCCGTCTGGCCACGACGGACGACGCCTGAGAGGTTAGCTACCTGCTCGAAAAGTGGGAACTTCAAGTCTGGGTCGACATAGCAACTTGCATGTGCGTGCGCATGATTCGGTCATAACATAACATTCATATCATGTCATTCATTGCATACACAAGATCCTCATCGTGTAAGTTTGTATGGGCACTCTTATACGATGAGTTACTTTACTGTTAAGCCGATCCTTAACTTATAAGTTTGTATGGGCACTCTTATAAGTTAAGTTACTATTCTGATTACTTATACCTGCTGTCATATATATAGATATTTGTAGAACTGCTAGTTGTGTAGCATAGTTTGTACTCCACCATATTTACAGTCACCTGCTTGTTTACTTGCTTATATATATATACATATTGTACCTTTGTTCCTTTCTCCGCCCGGTGCCGAGGAGTCGCCGGGGGAGCGGATGTGAAGCCACTTAGTCTTATGACTAACGGTTGCTACGTCTTCCTTTTTAGGAGGAAACCCCGCAGGTAGAGCAGCGACGGACTATGCAGCAGGACAGCCAGGCCCGGACGATAGGACCTGAGGTGGTGGTGCCATCGGCACCGTCAGTGATAGTCGTGAGTGTTTTCATGTAGCCGTTTGGCAAAACATTTCTAGACTCTTGTTCTTTTGTACAAGCCTGTTGTGCTTGTTATCTTCCGCTCTTTTGGACTTAAGCTTAGCTGTGAATTGAACTGCTTTACTTTTCTGTTATGGTTGGGTTGGCATTGTTTATGTGATATGGATTGTAGCCGGCGGAATAGGCGTCTTATGGTAAAGGCTAACCCGTGTGTTAGTGCTACCGCAAGGCGGCTATTTCGGGCATAAGACTCCCCTCGTGCCGTGTGTTGTGTTCCGGGAGGGGGGTCTTACATCCCAAATGGCCTTGGCTGATGTACATTCAACCACTTTCTGAAAAATGTCATCTGACATTATCTGGGTCAATACGTTCATTACCTTGGCATCAGTAATTTTGGCCTTCTTCTGAGCCTCAGTCCACTCAGGTGGTGGAACTGCATTAGTGTTGGATGATGCTGCTGTTGTAAGTGTTGCAGGGGGACCTGTCAAAATGGAATTATAGATATCTTCATCAATGGAGTTCATATATAATTTTATTCTTGCCTTCCAGATGATAAACTTATTTAGGTTGCAAACTAGAGGTCTGGTGCTTGCAAAATCTTTGTTCTGGGCCATGTTGTATGAGTATAAATCTAATGGGAATAGAATGACAGATCTAACTCAGGATCTTTGGTTCAAGGGTTAGCTTGTACAACCAAAAGAACTCCCCTCTGATACCAATTGAAAGTGAGGGGTTAGATCTGGAATACTCTAGAAGGGGGGTAAATAGAGTATCCTTGGGGACTATTTGAACTTTTGCAGTAAATAAAAAATTGCAGAATGAAAACTGATAAGCAGAAACAAAGCAGTCCTAACTAGCACAGCCACAACAAGAACAAAAAGAAAAGGGCAACCAGACAAAATAAGAACTTATAGTGGTTCCCCAATCTGGGTACATCCACTCTTCTACCACCCTGGTAGGAATCCACTATGATTTTTAATCAGGTGCCTGACACCAATAAGCTTTTGATCAGGTGCTCAAAAACTAACCCAAATCTTTTGGAAGGAGACTTGTGAACCAGAATAATTTTGAAGGGAATTAAAACCCTGTACAGAGGTGGGGATTAGAGATGATTTTGTCTTCTCTTTCTCAAGTTTACAACTGAGAAGACTCAAGTGGATATGTGATGTTGGCAAACAGCTCCCCCTGAGATATGGAATGATTCAGGAAAAATGGAGCTTTGCTTCAGGGTGATAGGCTTTCCGTTCTTCAGCCTTGACTAGAAGATGTTCAGGAACTTCTTGACAGATGGATTCTTTATAGTCCTTTGAAGTGTCCTAGAGGATTGAAGGAAGAAGACTCTTGATATTGATTTGGTGTTCTTCTTCTTCAGATTCCTAATCTTCCTCTGGTCTGGAGCTTGTATGTATTAGATTTCTCTTTCTGTGTATATTAATGCTGTCAAGAAAGAGATGCAGAGAAAACTTTATTGTGAGCCGATGGGGTTCTTCACTTCCTGACTTATTTGTAGTGTCTGTATCAGTTGTGTGTACAGGAAGAGGAAGAATTTATATTTTATATTTTCCATGTAAAAGTCCTTTTGAATTTCGAAATACTTTCTGCATTCAATACTGACGGCCTGAGAATATTTTGCATTGATTGATTTCCCCAACTGTCCCTATGAAAAATGGCAAACAATAACCTTGATGAAGACCATAATTAATGCTCCGTCTAACGGTAATATTCAGAGAATATTTTAGCATTAATTACTCAAGAATTATTACATTATAATAGGGACAAAAGGATGAAAATAACCATGTCTGGATTCGTCGACCTGAGTCCATAGTTCGTTGAGCTGAGATCCAAGATTGTTGACCTGAGTTGGACTCTTGACTTAGAATATTTAAGATGTTCTCTGGCATTGAGTGTTGAAGTATATGATCCAGAATTAGTCGACCTGAGACTTGAGAACTGAGTTCGTCGAGCTGAGATCCAAGATCGTCGACCTTAGTTTGATTCTGGACATAGAATATCTGAGATGTTCTCTAGCGTTGAGTGTTCAAGCATATGATCAAGAATTAGTCGACTTGAGACCTGTGAACTGAGTTTGTCGAGCTCAGCTCAGAGAATCTTTCTCTGATTTCGTCGAGCTGAGCACGACTTTCGTCGACCTGAGTTCGACGAACGTCGAACTCATTTTACTGAGTCTTTGAAATCCCTAAGTCTTGAGTCTTTGGCAGTCTATTGATGGCTAGTCCAAGTGATGTTGACTCTAAGGACTTGGCCTAGACTCTAGGACACAACCATGACCCTGGCTATACATGTTGGGTCATAAGATCCTAACTTAGTGAACCTAGCCCAAATCCTACTAGGGATCCAACAACTCTCATTGGATCAAATATGTCTTTAGACAAAGATGAGGCAGGGAAACATGTTGATCAGACTTTGTATAGAGGGATAATTGGATCTCTTTTATACCTCATTACTAGTAAGCCAGACATCATGTATGTTATATGTGTCTGTGCTAGATATCAAACATGCCATAAAGAGACTCAGTACTCCACTACTAAGAGAATTTTTAGATATCTAAAGGGCACACCAGATCTTGGCCTATGGTACCCTAGGAATAAGGATTTTGAGCTAATAAGCTATTCAGATGCAGACTTTGTAGGATGTAGAGAGGACAGGAAAAGTACTTCAGGTTCCTATCAGTTTCTAGGTAGAAGGCGTGTGTCCTAAAGCAGCAAGAAGCAGACAAGTGTATTTATTTCTACTACAGAATCAGAATACATAGCTATAGGAAGCTGTTGTGCACAATTATTGTGGATTCAGCATAAACTTTAGGACTATAACCTCCAGATAAGTAAAAGCTCTTTGTTTTGTGATTCTACTAGTGATATCTTTATAGCTAGGAATCATGTATCACATAGCAGGACTAAGCACATAGAGATTAGATATCACTTTATAAGAGAGCATGTTGAATGTGAGGATATTAGTATTGAGTTTGTCCCAACAGACAAGCAAGTGGTTCATATCTTCACCAAGCCACTAGATGAAGCAAAGTTCAACACCTACAAGTTTGAATTGGGTATGTTGAACTTAGTATAGCTTCAGTTTCTCTTCATATTATTTTGTAGCGGGAAATATTTCATCTTGCGGGTTGGATTGGAGTAAAGTAACTGTCAAAAGGGTTGATAGTCAGTGCTCTTACTTAGGGGGAGCTAGTCCAGCACCAGTTGTTTATCTGTACTCATAAAGAGGGAGTAGATAATCAAAGATGGTATGTTGCTCCCTAGCTATTGCACAGAAGTCAAAAAGGGGGAGAAGTAGTAAAGGGGAAAAGGATGCAGCAAAGTAGGGGGAGCACAATGGAAAATGTGATAACTCTTGTTGCTTTTAGGTTAATACATTATTGATATTATTGTTGTATGTGTTAGTGTATATCATTGACAAAGGTTTTTGAAGTGGTGTTTTGACTTCTTCAAATAGGGGGAGATTGTTGGGTCCATTGCTCCCAATGTCCTAGATTTATAAGGATTCAAACAAGTCAATGGTATACACATAGTTATATTTGATGTATATTTAAGTTCATGCATACAGGTTGGTCTATGACATATTGATTGGATAGGTGGTCCAAGTGACTTTGACAGGTTGACTCAAAGAAGCTGACTGGAAAGACAGTAAAGAAAATTGACTAAGTCCACAGGCATTGAGTGAAGCCAGTTCACTCAACGCCATATAGCTAATGGTGCTGAGTGAAGTTAGGACAGTCAAAGAAAAAAATACTAGGTACAAAAGTGTCGACACACTTCACAACTATATCGACACCTTTGTAGGAGAAGTGTTGATAGATCAAGTCAGCTGTGTCGAGACAATTCAGTTATCTCGACACCTTAAAGATTCACGACAGTAGTGCTGAAACAAGTCAGTTATCTCGACACCTTGAAGGATCATGTCAACTGTGTCGAGACAATTCAGTTATCTCGACACCTTGAAGATTCAAAACAGCTGTGTCGAGTCAATTCAGTTATCTCGACACCTTGAAGATTAAGTCAGTAGTGTCGAGACAAGTCAAATATATCGATACCTTAAAGCCTTGAAGATTAAGTCAGCAGTGTCGAGACAAGTCAAATATCTCGACACCTTAAAGCCTTGAAGATTAAGTCAGCAGTGTCGAGACAAGTTAAATATCTCGACACCTTAAAGCCTTGAAGATTAAGTCAGCAGTGTTGAGACAATTCAAATATCTCGATACCTTAAACCTTGAAGATTAAGTCAGCAGTGTCGAGACAATTCAAATATCTCGACACCTAAAAGCATTGAAGATTTAGTCAGCAGTATCGAGACAATTCAAATATCTCGACACCTTAAAGCTCAGGACAGTAGTGTCGAGACAATACAACTGTCTCGACACAATGAAGAACTGAAGTGAAGACTCAAAGATGTCAACACCATCAGGCAGAGAGGAATTATTCTAAATCCAAAATCATTGAGTGAAGTAAACACACTCAACTCCATCAGGCTAGAATCATTGAGTGAAGTCAACACACTCAACATGATCAGGCAGAACAGAATTACTCTAAGTCTAGAATCGTTGAGTGAAGCCAGTTCACTCAACGCCAAGGTTGCTGAAGAAGTAGAAGACTAAGCTAAGTCTAAAAGCATTGAGTGAAGGTCATTCACTCAACGATACTCAATGCCTAGCAGAGCTGAAAAGTTTCTAAGTCCAGATTCGTTGATTATTGCTTATTCACTCAATGTCACTCAATGCCTGAGTGGATTCTGAGAATTTTGCTAAGTCCACAAAAGGTGACGTCAACAAAGTCAACAAGTCAACGAATTTCAACTTTGTTATGAAAGTGCTGCAAATCATCTCTAACGTCGCCGTCAGTCTGCTGTTAATTCCAATCCATAAAGCTAAGGATATAATCAGCTGTTAAAACAGCGACATGTATCAATCAACTCGCCAGATGAAAGGATTATATATAGAAGTTGAGATCTGGATTGAAACAACTTTTTGACAGATCAATTCATTTCGAAAAAAAGAGGAGCGGGAGTTCGTCGTCTTTGCCTGCCATTGTTGCAGAATCTGAAGGTTTCTGAGATAACTAAAGCAATCAACATCTGCTTCAGCAAGTACAGAGGATTACTCTGAGGAAGAGGAATCAATCAGGCAAGCCCTAACTGAAAGTTGCTTCTCGATTCAATCTGAGCCAAATCTGAAGATCATTCTCTGAATCGAAGAAGAAGATATCTGTTCTGAATTCTCTCTGGACAGAAGGGAAGGCAGCGGAATTATTTTCTGCCTTACAGGTTAGCTGATTATAGATCATTTTCCCCCTCTTTCATCAGCAAGATCAGAATCAATATTTTGAAGAACTTCTAGCACAAGCCGCAGATTATTGAAGATATTCTTTCTTGTTATTGTGGAGAAGATGGGGCTGAAATTCTCTCAGCTCTAGAAGCAATTGACTCAGAGATTAATTTCTCTTGAGTCAAATACTTCTCCAACTCAATTTCTGGTGGATCTATTCAAAGATTTGTGTATAGGCCTAGATTAAATAGGCTGTGTAGGATCTGTGTTAGATCTGTGCTATAAAGCCTAAATTATAAAGGTTCTGTGAGTATCCAGTGTTGGATCTATGTGGGGATGATCTCCCAGCCTGTGTTGAGGGCACGTGTGCTTGTGTTAGGTGATCATATTATTACTGTGTGGTGGGCTGAGTGCCTGTGTTATAAGTTTTGGTGGAGACCTAATGATCTGGTGGGATCGTGCTGTAATCTCTAAAGAGCCAAATTTATTGGAGAAGTGCCTAACATACTGTTAGAAAGACGGAGAGGGAGAGTGGATGTATCCATATACTGGGGAACCACTATAAAAATCTGGTGTGATGTGTGTTACTTTTTTGAAAGCATAACTAAGCAAACACAGTGGGCTTAAATCAGTTAAAGATTTCAAAGAAATCAAAAAGACTATTATAACCTTTTCACCCCCCCCCCACCCACCCCAATCTAGGTGATTAATTATCCTTGGATTTAAAGGCTTTCAAATACTCAGCTCCAAGAGCTTATAACACAGATTCCTCAGAATCTCTCAGGTCTACTCCAAGACCCTACCTCTGGCACAATAACCCTACCTCAGGCACAACACCCCTACCTCAGGCTCAACAATCCTACAACTCAGAGTATTACAACTCCTACAGCTCAGAAAACCAGCCGGTCTCCTACCTCAGATCTTCATAGAGATCCTACCTCAGGCACAACAGTCCTACCTGAGGCAACAAACCTACCTCAGGGTCAACACCCCTATAACTTAGGCAACCCTACAACTCAGATCTAATACTAGGTCCTACAGATAGAATTTTGTAAATGAATACAACTAAATACTCTATAAAATGAACCTTCATGTTTCTGAGTCTTTAGTTATCTTTGTTGTGAAAGAAATCTCATTGGAGCAGCCCCTATTTTGATTAAGTCTTCTGGTAGATTAGATCTGGGGCTCTTCTTCTTGATCTTCTTCTACAGGAAGAAGACCTAACCAGAGTTGTGAATCTTGACTCCTCCTTTCTCTTTCAAAATTTCTTCAGAGAGAGCTTGCTCAATAAAGACAGATTGCACCATCTCTGGGTTTTCACGATTCAGCAGGATTGAGCAAAGGTATCAACGTAATGTTCTATTGCCCAATTTTTTTTGTATATACCTTTAACATTTCTAATGGTCGATTGATTAGAATAAGTCCTGTCAAAGTATGGATAGGAATAGAAAGAACTGACAGTCTTTATGCGCCACCGCCAAATTTGAAATTCTGTCACTACATGTGCTCAACGGTAATAAAGACCCTATTAGCATGATATCATTGAGAAAATTCTTCTTTCTTAACGGTATCTCCCTTAGCGTTGAAATCTGCCTCTTCTGCACCTTCTCAGAGATAACGACTTGAAGCAGTCCACGATCAAGTCGATATCGTGGAGAACAATATACGGATCTCAATGGTATTATCCTTTAGTGTTGGAGCTTGCTCCTACTGATTCTTTGAGATGATACTGTCTTAAGCACTCTATGTTCAAGATGATACTGTCGAGAAAAATTCAACTGTCTGAACGATAATTCTCCATCTGCACTTACACTTATCAAAACCTGATTTAGGGATAACAAATAATTCTTGTATGGATGTAAAATTGATATACCATCAAATACAATATGCACCCATCATTGTAAGAAATGCTTCTTCAAATCCTGGAATATTGTGGGCAATATTCCCAAGATCGAGCGATTTCTCATACCAAAAAGTCAAAAAGAAGTTTCATTGTTTTTGGGACTGATTGGATATTACCAAAATTTCATAAGGAATTATGCAAAAATAGCTTATTCTTTAATGGAATAGCTTAAATAAAAATGATTTTGAATGGAATAAAAGGGCCCAGGAAGAATTTGAAACTCTCAAAGAGAGGCTAGTGTTGTATCCCATCTTAGCATTACCTGATTTTAATGAACCATTCATAATAGAGACTAATGCTTCCGGAACGGGTATAGGTGCAATTCTTAAACAAACAAACAAAATCATAGCCTATTTTAGAAAGAATGACACCTATCAGGCAAAAAAGTCAACCTATATAAGAGAGTTATATGCAGTCACAACAGTAGTTGCTTAATGGCATCAGTATTTACTGGGTCACTAGTTTATAATATTGACGTACCATCAGATCTTGCACCATTTATTGACCCAGCAAATACAGACCCCAGAACAGCAGATTTTACTCTACAAATTGTTAGGATATGATTTTGTTATTAAATTTAAATCAAGAAAAAACAACCAGGCAGAAGATACTATATCTAGAGTGCCTGAAATTCCACAAAACTCCTCCTTAATGAGCTTAATCTCTTCTCCAACCACGACATTACTGGAAGGGTTAGAGCATGACTATGAAGGAGATAAATTAGTGCAGAAAATTATGAATATTGAAAATCATCATCCACAAAAACAAAATCTACATCCCTAAAAAATCTGAAATTAAGTGGAAAATAATTATAGTAACTTATTCGAGTTTAAGGGGAGGGCATTCTGGGATCAAAAGCACCCTATATAGGATTCAGACACAATTTTTCTAGCATGAGATGAGAAGAGAGGTCACATAATTTATTAAGTGTTATGACATATGCCAAAAATCTAAAGCAAATAATCATGCACCCTATGGCCTCCTACAACCACTACCCACCCCACATAAACTATGGGCAGACCTTACTAAGGACTTCTTCACCCACTTACCCAATTCAAATAGGTACATATTACTACTAGTAGTAGTAGACAAATTTTCCAAGGCAGCCCATTTTGCCCCACTTAAACATCGAATTTCAGGACCCATAGCTGCCAATGAATTCTGGAATTGTGTAGGGAAAAACATGGCTTTCCTGAAACAATAATAACATATAGGGATACAATTTTCTTGAGCGACTTTTGGGTGGAGTTGTTTCGATTGCAAGGAACAAACTTAAAATATAGCTCCTCTTATCACCTACAAACTTATTGCTTAACAAAAAGAGTAAATAGATGTCTCAAACAATACCTAAGGGTTTTTGTTCATGACAATCCTAAAAAGGGGTCTATCTATTTAAATTATGTCAAATTTCATTATAATTCTACCTATAACGCATCGACCAACATTAACCCATTTAAGGTCATGTTTGGTGGACTACCTCCTGGATTGCCCAATTTTTGTGTAGGTGGGACTAGCAATGAAGTTGTGGAAATGACATTGCGGACAAGCGAAGAGATAATGTAAAACCTTAAAAACAATTTGGCAAAGTCACAACAACGGATGAAGAGCCGAGAAGATTAAAAAAAAGGAATGATCAAGACTGGAAAATGGTGACTGTGTACTATTGAAATTGCATCCATACAGGCAATTGTCCCTTTCAAGGAAAAAAGGACGGAAACTCTATTTGAAGTATTACAGGCCTTTCCAAGTGATAGAGATCATAGGAGAGTCAACATATCGCCTTCTCCTCCATCCAGACTCGAAGTCGCATCCAATGTTTCATGCATCAATGTTAAAGCCATATGAAGGTGATCCAAAAGTGCAAATATATAATTTACAACCCCTTAACTGGAGGAATAGTCCTCTACACTCTCCACTAACCATCATCAGCACCCGCAAAATCATGCGGCAGGGAAGAGAATTTCCCTAAGTGCTTGTCCAGTGGCAGAGGTTCCCCCTGCTGATAGCACTTGGGAAGACATTACAGATCTAAAAGACAATACACAGATTCAAGCGGCTTTACAAGATAAAACACTATGTGTAACACCCAAAGTTTCTTCAAGTAGAAAATGGTTTCTGGGAGATACCGCCCGGCGATAGGGAGGTACCTTGGATAATTTATTTGGCTTATCTCTCGGGAAGATATCGTCCAGCGGTAGAGATACCGCTAGCGGTAGTTTGGTCAATTTAATGGCAAAGCTCTAGAGTTTCTACAGCCCGGCGGTAGCAGCTGCCACGCGGTGGTAGCAGTAGCGGTCGTGTCGTAATCGACGCTAGATACCACGTGGAGGTAGTATCCTATCGTGCGGCGATAGCAAAACTGTAACGGCGTGGCCACCTATCAGCCTGTGATTGAAGGGCCTGGGTTGTGGCACAAGAACCGAGGCGTTGATTAACAGTACCGCGTGACGGTAACTAGCTATCGCGCTACGGTAGCTCGATATAAAGCCTTGGAAGTGACAGTTTCACTTCATTCCTTTGGAGGTTTTGGGCTGAGCGGCTATAGTAGGAAGAGGGAAGTTCGGTCGAAGGAGATCTCGCCGCCGTTGGAGTTTCCGGACTCGAATTCGCGGGATGAGTTAAGATCTAAGGAGGCAAAGCCATAACGGTAATTTCCATCCGACTAGAATCTCTTCCATGGCGCCAAAGCAGACTTCTAGGGTAACGATCCTCTTCCTTGGACATGTGAAGTCCTTCGTTTTGACATTTGAGGGCAGACGCTCCACGAACACGTTGAAGTGGTTCTCCCGACGAGTGTATCTGTGTATCCCTGTTAGTGTTGCATTTAGATCTGGAATCGAAGTACAAAATAGGCATGTTATGTGAAGCCCATCCGGACAGGTTGGTCTGGATTGGTGATGTTTGTATATTTTGTGTGTCGGAGAAGACTTTGTGATAACTACGTAGATTTAGGAGTCACGGGGTGTGCAGATGACTGCATTGAGAGTACTGGAGGTAGTCTTCAGGAAAACACCCAAAAAGGGGTGAGAATCGATAGTCTGTCCCCTACTGCGCGGCGGCAGTGCTATCGCTAGCGTTACCTCCCAGTGAGCACTATTTTGTTTGTGAGGACTGTCTCTTGGAGACCTAGAGGCCATTTGTTGAGGCCTGTCTCTTGAATACCTGGTGGCCAAAGTGTGAGAGCTGAGAGCCTGTGTGACCCAGCTTAGATGGTCGTGAGTGCCAGCCTTGGAACATAACAGAGTTATGTATGGTTGTGAATGGGGAAGGGGAGGCTGACCCGCATCGTGGCCTGTTGTGCCCGGTGATTTGAGCATCGAGAAAGAGCTGAACTGTACCTAGCCCTATGCCGTTCGACATGGAGTGAGTCAAAGAGTGTATCTGGGGGATCACCATGACTTTATCGTAGCCATATGAGCGAGTCTTTGGCTTTGACCTGAAAATACTAGAGAATGCTCAAGCTATGCTAACCATCGTTGAGAACGGAGGAGGAAACCTGGGAAATTCCGGTACACTGATAATGTATCCTTAGTGTACAGGACATTGGGCATTCGCGCCAATGTCTGTGGCGAATTGTGCCTAATCTGCATGTTCATATTGCCAATATTTGATTATGCTAATGCATGCAGGGAAGGAGCACCGCCACCCCGTAGTATCTGGCATCCTGCCCCGGCCGGACCTTCTGCCATATGCTATGTAATAGATGTGGGTGTTACACTATGACCCAACACAGCAGAAACTTCGTGGAAAATAAACAAAAAAGATTCACCAAAAAAGATACCTACCAAATCTACAGAAGGAACTATCAAAAACATCATGGGCAAAAAAAATGAAGATCACAACGAAAAAACATAAGACCAAAAACACACAGGGGAAGCAGTAGAGCAGAAAGTCACGCCTATTATTGAAGAGAATGACTTACCCCACAACTCCAAATTCATGGCAGAAACAATAAGTTGCAGCTCTTAGACTATGTTTACCCTTCCTCAGCCCATCATTGAGGCTACCGTCTCCAAAGTTTCAACATGGATCGTGGAAGACATGGTGCAAGCTCCTTTGTCAATCCTAAGTGAAGAAGCAACAGAAAATGCGGCGGGCTTATCAAAACCAGAGAAGGAGAAGAAGATTCAATAGAATATTGTGCACAACGTTTTTATAGGGAGATGCAATTGTTAGGGTTTTAAACCAGACGACCTCAGAATTATCATCATTGGCCTACGGTGATCATTGTTTCAGCGGTAAGGAAATCCAACGGCTGCCGGGTCATTAATCCATGGTGGAGATGAAGAGCTGCACCGCAATCATTGATTAAACAGAGAGCATTGCCAACCGTCCATTTCATCAACGGGCAGAATGAAGTCACAGATCTATGCCAGCACATTTTTATCAAATATTTCATTTTCATTTTTTTGTAAATATGTAACGGTCACATAACGGTCATACTTACATGACTATATTAAGGCCTAAAGATAATTACTGTAATTAAGGATTTTTAATAAGGGTTCGTTCGTTTGCACGTAATTGAGCTCTTGGAATTCTAATTGAATGTCTAATTTCAATTTCGTCGTTTGTTTCCTCGTTTGACGTTGGAATTTGAATTTTAATGAATTTTGTGGAATTCATTTTGAACAAAAGACAATTTTTTCCAATCTATATAAGAAATTGACAATTCCGGACGAGACACATTTTTAAGCTAAGCACGCGATTTTTGCCCGAGAGCGCATGTTGTCTCACGGGGGCGCATTTTTCGCCCGTGAGCATGTTTTTCGCGGAGGCTTGCATTTTTCGTCAGGGCGGCGTATTTCGCCCATGCGGGTGTTTTTTTCACTCGGGTGCGATTTTTTTTCCTAGGCGCGAATTATTCACTCCGGCACGATTCTTTCGCCCGAGCGCAAATTTTACGCCCGGGCACAAATTTTTTCGCCCGAGCCCGAATTTTTTCGCTCGGGCGTGATTTTTCGGCCTGGCGTGATTTTTATTGCCTGGGGTGTGATTTTTATGCCCGGACGCGATTTTTTTTGCCTAAGCGTAATTTTTACTTGGGTGCGATTTTTTCGCCTGACCGCGCTATTTTCGCCCGACTGCAATTTTTTCTCCTGAGCGTGAATTTTTCGCCGATGCGAGTATTTTTTCATTTGGGCGGCGTATTTTGCATTGGCGCGTTTTTTTGCCAAGGCGAGATTTTTTGCCCGGGCACAAATTTTTATACCCGACCGCGCTATTTTCGCCCAGACACGATTTTTTCGCCCGGGCGCGCTTTTTTCGCCCTGGCGCGCTTTTTTCGCACGGGCGCGCTTTTGTCACCAGGGTAGAATTTTTTCTCACGGACTTGAATTTTTCGCCCTGCCTCAAATTTTTCGCCCGACCGTGCTTTTTTCACTTGGGCGCGATTTTTTTGCACGACCGCACATTTTTCGCCCGGGCGTGATTTTTTCGCCCTTGGCACGAATTTTTTAGCCCAAGCACAATTTTTTCGCCCGAGCACGATTTTTCTTCAGGGCACGATTTTTTCGTCCGGGCGTGATTTTTTTGTCTGACAGTGAAACTTTTTACCCCACCGTATTTTTTTTCACCCGTGCATGATTTTTCCGTCCGGGCGCAATTTTTCCGCCGGAGCGTGATTTTTCTGCATGGGCGCCATTTTAACGCTCAGGCGCAAATTTTCGCTCGAGAATGTTTTTTTGCCCGCACGAGATTTTTTTGCCCGGATTCCATTTTTTTCCCCGGGTGCGATTTTTCCCCCGGGCAAAAAAATCATACTCGGGTGGCAAAAACTGGCTCGGGCGACAAAATCGCGTCTGGGCGAAAAAATGCAATCGGGCGAAAAAATTGTGGTCATGTGAAAAATCACGTCAGTGAGAAAAATCGCGGTCATGAGAAAAAAACACCGTCAAGCGAAAAAAATATCGCACGGGCGAAAAAACTCGCGCCCAGACGAAAAAATTGCCCCCGTGCGTAAAAGTCGCAGCTATACCGCACATTTGTTTATAGTAATTTCTTCATAATATTTTTCAATTCTTATATTGAATTTTATTTAACAAACGAACAAAAAAAATGATCAATTACACAATATTCAACAATATTCTTTATTAAACGAACACTGGAATTGAAATTAGTCATCAATATTTAATTCCACAATATTCACTAATATTCAATTCCAATTTCAAATTCCAATTCCGTACAAAGAAACAGACTCTAAAGAAAAATATGATTTCGTCTAATCTCTTGTCCCCTTCTTCTCTCACCCCTCAGACCACTTCTTAGACCTTTCTTCTGGTGGCCCTTTTCCTACGATCTTCCATCTTTATTCAAGGTAACACAACTACACTATTGAGAATGTCAGTTATCATGGGACACGAAAACAAATCCAAAAATGTTGCACAATTTAGTTTTCCACATTTTATTCATTGCATACTTGATTAATTATCTCCATTTTAATTTCATGCCTTCACATGAATTTACAAATGATTAAACTTGATCTGATTGTACTCAGTCGTGTCCAAAATGCCCGATCGGACCAGCCCAGATTGGGCCTGATCGGGCCCGGGCTTTTGCAAATCGGGCCAAGCCCGGGCCCTTCCTTTATCGGGCTCGGGTCGGGGTCGGTCTTTGACCCCTGGAAGGGGCCCGAGTCGGCTGCCCGGGCCGCGCCGGCCCGGGCCCTTATTATTTTTAAAAAAAACATTTTATTTTAAATGCTAAACCTTGAAATAAAAAATCGAATAAATAAATTTTATTAATATTTAAGTTTAAAAAATCAAAATTATACTTTTACAAAATAAAATTAGGAAAAAATTGAATTTTTTTTTTAATAATAATAAAAAAGAAAATTACATTTTTACAAATTCAGGTTGTCCATCTCTTCTTCAATTTCCTCCGAGCTCTCCTCCAACGCTGAAATGTGTTTTTTCTTCTTCGTAGCATTCAAATAATCCTTGTAGCAGATGCATAGTTCAGGTGATTCTTCATTTAGTCAACTCCTCCGTTTGTTCAAAATCCTGTCACTAAGAAAAAAAATAGACTCCGAAGTTACTGTACTAGCTTGAATTGTTAGTAAATCACGGACTATACATGCCAAAATAGGATATGTATTAGCTTTACCTTTCCACCATTTTAAGATATCGAAGTTTTCGATCTCTTCCGTAGTCATAAATCACGAAATTGTGTTTTCGTATACAATCCTAATTCGTTTAAAATACTCGATGTGCGTGCTTTTTTTTTCCTGAAAGCTAATTCTAAAATTTTATTTGTAAAAGAATCTTTTGTCCTAGGTTGCATTATTTCTTCTCGGGGTCGTGAGCCAAATAATTTGTCGTAATAATTAAAACATTCGATAAAAACAGAATTAAATTTAGTAGTACTAACGTCGTCAACGTCATCGAAACTTAAATTTATTTCTAAGTAAACGTTAATTTCATCTATCAAATTTTTTACGTCGTCTACAGCGATTAACGGGTGTAAAGCGGCGGCGCATGAAAATGCAGGAGGCATTTCTCTATAATATTTTAAAAAAATTTCTTCTATTACTTCAATTAAAGGAAGTCATACGGAGTGTTGCTTAAAATAATTAAGTTTTTGTGCAATATTTACAAAATTTTCAACTACTAACGAGTTAGTTGGATAATACACACCAGATAAAAAAATAGTCGCCATATAAAAACATTTTAATAAATTCATATAATTTAATAATACGTCTCAATCGTTATCAGTTAAATCATGATTATTTGTCACAGTGTAATTGATGCGATATTTTTGCTTTATGTAAAAACTATGTGGATATGCATAAACTAGATTGATTTTAATCTCAGGCAAGTGCACCTATCAATCATAGTATAGGAGAAATCTACATCTCGTGTCGTATTCCACAGGGTCTTTTCAAGTACTCATACTCACTCTCACTCTATTATCGTACCTATATAATTAAAATTGATTGTTATCCTAAATTAACCTAAATATTCGTATTACCATTATCCAAACAACATATCTCTCGATCATGCAATTTGAAATACAAGGAGAAAGAATATCAGAATATGAACGTATGAACATCATCACAAACATTCAATTTCTCAATCTAGAAGTTTGGGATTCAAATAAAACAAGTTCTAATTTCAAATCTAATATCAATCTCATTGTTAGAAAGCATACATATGAATAAAATACCACAAATCTGAAGTAAAAACAACATACATGATTACCGAATTATTTTGTAAAAATAAATCTCATGCGAAATGTAAAAAATAAAGTTAGATCCACTAAGAGAAGGGAAGATTAAAAGAGATACAAGAAGATTAAAATCATACGGATTATCTCATTCGATCTCCCCTTCGCCGAATGCTCTACTTTCGTCCTCCAAAAGTTCTCCAAGTTCTTCAATCCAAAAGTCCCTATTCTATTTTTCCAACAGGTTTTTCCAACACGGGTTCCAACACGGCCGTGTCACATGCCGTGTGGATGGTTCAAAGGCAGTTTAATACGAGAAGATGTGTCTGGTCATGGGCCGTGTCATTTTACATGTCTTGGAACACAGCCGTGTTGTTCTTCGTGTTCTTCACATATGGCTTGGTTGGCAGCAGGTCTGTAATTTTTCCTGAAAAGGACACGTGTAGTGACACGGGCGTGTGCCTACCCGTGTGGTGCTCTGTCTTTTCTTCCAAGCCTTCTGATCTTTCCTGATAAGGTCATGGGTAGTGACACGGGCGTGTTCCTACCCGTGTGTGCCCAATTATAGTCCTATCATCAGTCATGTTGGATCTGTGAACTCCTCTGTTTGCTCCAAGACTTTTAGTTCCAAGGATTTTCAATACTTGCATTAAGAAGATGAATGAATAAATAAATATCTTAATACAGGAAATAAAAGAAACTCCATACTGTGCTCTTCTATTCATGATAATTCAGATTCTTAACTATTTTCGCACAATTACAATGACTGGAGGTTTATAATAGTGGATATGATTATAAATATGATAGTAAAAAGACATATAATTGTACTCATCAAATACCCCCAGACTTAAGTGTTTTCTTGTCCCTAAGCAAACTAATTCAAAATTTTGGAATACCGATAGGTAATTTTTCTTCTGCAATCTGATTGCTATGAATTTAAAGAGAAATTTGATGTTGTAATTGCATAGGAAATGGTATAGTAGACTTTTCTAAATATAACTTTATCTTAAAATTCCTCTCATATATCTCTTAACTATCTTTAACTCTTTCTTGGAAATAGAATTACAATCATCCATAAATATGAGGAGAAAATAACAATCTTAATAAGATAGGTATTAGTGTTTCAAAATTTAAAAGTATCAATATTGATACTCATAAGCTTGCCTTTTCACACCCTCTTCACATCACTAGTTAGAATTAGTAAGGTTGGATCCTTAAGACTTGTATTATGGTGTAACCTTTTGGCTTAGGATAGAAGATTATAGGTGGGGTAATCAAAGATAAATGCGATTGTTCATATCACACTTATATAACAATTGAGCTGCTTATAGGGTAATTACCCAAACATACATCAATATTATAAAAGCACCCCCAGACTTCACCATTATTATACTTCCCACATTATTTTCTTTCTTTTCATGGATACTCTTTATTTTTGTTAGTTTTTCTTATCCAAGGGTCCATAGTAGGGATCATTCTGAGTGGGTGTACACGCACTCAGGCCATATATCACTATTTTTTTCAAGTGTCCATAGTAGGGATCATTCTGAGTGGGTATACACGCACTCAGGCCACATATCACTATGAACAAACTCATTCAAAGAAGGTCTCAACGATAGATGTGCTAATAGGTAAGGATTTTTGGCTTTGGTAAATTTTAGTAGTAGATTATCAAAAGGCATAGGGATTAGGTTCAAATTGGGTGTGCAAGGGTATAATGTTTAGGGTTTTGGGCTTGCAAGGCTCAGGCTATCCAAAGGGAGGCCTAAGTCATTTCCGCCCTAACTAATTAACTTATGTGAATGTTTTGAGGATCGCAAGGGGCAAGTTCTGGAGACCAAAAAAGGTTATTCTTCATTTTGAGTCTCTAATATAAAATTATCAAAATGTTACACTCATCGACTCGCTTTATTATAGATAATTATCTTTTCGAAAATATAGTGATTGTTAGTTAATAATATAGAGGACTAATACTAAAAATAAGTTATATAGAGAAAATTAAACTAATGAATTTCTATACATAATTACTAATCAATACATTTGTACACTCAATGAGTCTTCCGTTAATTCATTTTAATCAGCGTGCAAAAGTAAATTAGCTAGTTATAATCCCATATGAGTGAATTAATGAAAGCTTAAAGAAGTAAAAACAGTTTTATTAGGGGCGTTTAACAACACTGAGTACGATGTTGGTAAAAAAATTTATTAACCAATTGTAATCATGTCCAGCACTGAAATTTTAGAATTGAACTACATCCACCCCCAGACTTAAAATTTGTAATGTACTCAATGCAATGTAAAGAACTGAGAAAGCAAGTACAGCAATATGTAAAGAACTGACTATCAATAAAATAAAAGAGTCTCCTTCAAGTTACTTCATTGATGAGTACAGGAAAGCAAAGCATAGAACATTTGAAGTGATATGACTAAATATATAAAAAAATACAGAGAAATCAAAAATAATAAGTTGGTGCAGCAGAATCTGAAGGATCGTCGGGCAGGTGAGAGGATTCAAGAGCTGCCGGAGGTGGAGGAGAGATCCCCAAGTGGTCCCTGATCTGAGTTATGGCGTCATCAGTCCGCTTCTGTGATTCCTCTATATGATGTAAGCGTGATGAGAGCCCGGTCTCATAAATGTGATGGAAATCACGCGAATACTGCAAAGAGCGATCAAGGAGGAGGAGTAGAAGACTCTCCCTGAGTATAAGTAGAGCGGGGCGGAGGAATCAGCGACTCATCGAGATCATGATCGACATCATCGTCATCAGGAGCAAACTGAGGGTCGCGCCTCGCAATGGAGTAAATAGGTCCACCCTGACCCTGGAGGGCAGTGAAAAGGCGGAGAGATCGGAGTGAAGCCATCATGATAGGAACATTCTTCGCTACCACAGTCATCGGGGGAGGGAAGAAAAGATGTTCATGTTCTTAGTCAGGCGTGTAATGTAGGGTGCTACACAAATAGACCCTATACGTGAGTTATCGGCCTGGTGAAGAATGAACTACACTAATATATACCCCAAATGAATGTGGTAGCGCGATGATATGTTATATAGGTACAACATGTCCTGCCTACTCACAACACCAGAGCTTTCTCCCCGGCCACTCAAGGTGTGACTCAGTAGATGATGTATGTAATGGAGAGAGGGAGAACTCAATTTTGAGGCCTTAAACCTGTTGGCCTCATATAGAGATAGATCGAAGGTGAGCCGAGCCCAAATATTGGTGGTGTTGGGTATTGCATCCACAATAACCCAGATTTACATGAAGTCTCCCTTGAACTAAGATGAATTAAGTTGTATTTGATCTTCTATTTTAGTAATGTGTTTGTAGGTTTTATTGCTAAGTGTAGACCAATGTCAGTCTGCAGTGGGTCATAAACACAAGAACATATAATATAATCCCTCATTGTGCGATCCAAGGTGTTGACTCATGTGTAGCCTCTCTATTAGGATACACTTCATATTCAAGCACTTGGACTAATGAATGAAGAGTTGGTGATGATTGGATTCAAGAAGGAAAAATTTTCTAAAGTTGGAAATTTTCTAAGTCTTTTACTCGAGTGGTCTGTTAGTACTCGAGTAGAAGAAGTAGAAGCACTCGAGAAGTCAGCTTAGTACTCGGGTATAGGAATTGGTTCTCGAGTAGTACTATTCTAGTTCTCGAGTAACTAGGTCTAGTACTCGAGTGGACTTTGCCTCTACATCTCGAGTGTTCAGGATTTTAACTCAGAAAATTTCTAAGTATAGTACTCGAGTAGTCTAGTTGAGTTCTCGAGTAGTTCTCGGTACAATACCAGACCACTCGAGTAATCATATACTTAGTACTCAAGAAGTTCTTCTTTACTCGAGTAATAAGTTCTAGTTCTCGAGTAACAATCTTCTAAACCCAGAAAATTTTCTAAGTCTTTGTTCTCGAGAAGACTTATTCTACTTCTCGAGTGGATTCCCAGTTCTCGAGTAATTCTATTCCACTCGAGTAATGATTTTATCCGTCTCGAGTATTTTTGTTAAACTTCTTCTCGAGTAATTCAAGTCTATTTCTCGAGAGCAAGTCTTGTACTCGAGTAATGCTTCATTCCTCTCGAGTAACTTCAGAATTTCTTCTTCTCGAGTAATCTACACTATCCACTCGAGTAAAAGCTTCACTACTCGAGTAGTTCTACTTCACTCGAGAAATGAAGTTTAGTTTTGTAGAAATTTCGTTAAGTCCAGATTTTACAGGATTTTCAAATGACATGATGTGATTGGTCCATGTGTACGTCATTAAGGATAATTTTGACCGTTAGGGGAGATCTTATATAAAGGTCTTGTCAAACCGACTAACCCTAAGAAGATAAGAAGAAAGAGTGTTGTCAATTACTATTCTAAGTATTTTCTGAATCTCATTCTCTCTCTCTCCAAAAATGGAAGCCGCCACCGCCGATCTTCTTCATGTAAGCGCTAGGGTTTTCGATCCCAAGATTCAGACCAAGATTGACTTACAGATCGAGATTATTGTTCGTTCTTCATCATCTCTCAGATCGGGTGAAGTCAAAGGAAATTTTCAGATTTAATTCTTGTTGAGTTTCTTCTTCAAGTTTTCTTATAGAGCCGCAAAGATAAAAGAAGAAGATCTAGGCCGACAGATTCAAGATCTGAGGATTATTGTTTGTATTTTCTTTACCCTCAATTTAATTCTTGTAGGATATTTCTCTCCGAGTTGTAGTAAGTTTTATCTTCCGAGTGTAGATCTTTATTGTGGATCGAGTTTGTAGGAACTTTGTTCTGAGGTGTAGGATTGGTTTACAATCTGAGATAGTGGAGTAGCCGAGTCTAGTGCTTTGTTAGATAGGTGAGGGAAAGTGGATGTGCCCAAGGTTGGAGAACCACTATAAATCTTTTGTCGTCTGTGATTGCTTGGTAGATTTGTGTGAATAGTTCATTAAATTTTTTATTCCGCAAAAAGACGCACAACTCACCTATTAACCCCCCTCTAGGTGATTTAGGTAGACAACTGATCATTTTCAGGCAGCGTGATCACGAGAAGGGAGATCAAAGTGGAGGTCGGAGTAAGCGGTACTATAGAGGAACGAGTCCTTATACACCCCTAAATATTGGGTGAACTGTAGAAAAGAAAGGGTATAAGTAGTGCCCGCTACTCAAAATGAAATGAACCCCTCCAGTGTGTTAGTCTGTTCAGTGAACGTCGGCCTCAGGTTTAAGTAGAAGGAGGACATGAACTCTAACGTGAGCTCCTTAAATCCCAACACCTCGATACTAAAAAATTGATCCCACCCCATTACAGAAATTAACTCGCAAACGTCTGCGGCTAAATGAATCTCCTCTAACATGCTCCAGTCAATAGTTCGAATGTCTTGAAATTTTTTTTATTGCAGGCGATTATAACGGTTATTGTGCGCCGAATCTATAAACTCCTGTGGCGCAGCAGCGTCGCGTATTTTCGTAAATAATGCTTGGAGATTTGGGTGACGATGACATCCCCCTTGTGCATGTCCCGTTGATATGATCTGCAGCCAAGCGGAAAGAATTTTAAGAAATGAAGAGGGAAGAAAAGGAAGAAAAGTGGGGAAAAAAATAAATAGGAATATGAGAACAAGAAGAAGGAGAAGAGAGTGGAGAAGAAGAGGAAATTGAAAAATAAGAACATAATCCATAAATTTTTACCTAGGAGGATAGATCGCGAAGAGAGAAGGCGAATCCGCGAAGATTGAAGGCAAGAGCTCAAAGTCTGAGTGTAGAAGAGAGTGATGGAAGGTAGGGCTGAAACCAGGAAGTGGAGAGGAAGAAGATGACATGGCCTTATATAATATGTCGAACACGGGTTACCACACAGGCGTGTATGGACCAGTGTTGAGGAATTTTTAACCGCGTGGAACACGGGCTTGAAAAGACATGTGGTCAAACTGACGGGAAAGCAGCGCGCCAGGCGGACACGATCAATAACACGAGCATGTATCGACCCGTGTCCTGCTCGGGCATAGTGCATTAATATGCACATTGTTATACACATGGCTGGGTAGGTAGCCGTGTCCTTCTCGGGATGAGTAAATCGTCGATCTAAGAACCTGCACACGGTCATCAACATGGGTGTGTGTTAACCCGTTTCCTTCTCTGGCTAATTGTGGGAAAAGTGGAGCTATTTCGACACGGTAACGCACACGGGTGGGTGTCAACCCGTGTGGTGTTCGGGATGACTCTTTCCTACTTCAGTTTTCATATTGAACACGGGTGGGTGAGAAATTTTGTTACAAACACGACCTGGCACACGGGCGTGTGTCCAGCCATGTGGTGCTCGGGAAAATGACTTCTACTCATTTTAAATCAAATATGACTGGGCTAAAGAAAATGTGTATGAACACAACATGACACACGAGCGTGTGTCTACCCGTGTCCTCTGAATCGGAATTTCCTCCTAAGTGATTTTTGTAATATTTTTATATTAATATTTAACTAGAATTTTTGTAAAAAATTTTATAAACTAAGAAAAATTACTACATAACACTTAATCCTAGTCTAGCCGGAGGCATGATTCTTGGCGAGCGAAGTCTTAAGGAAACGAACCATAATAGAGTTTTAATCGGTGCCCGTTAACTTTAAAATCTCCCTTCTCAGGCTGGGTTAGTTCGATGGTGCCATAGGGAAAAACTTCTTTGACCTGGAAGGGTCCGAATGTTGGTACCCTAGTTTGGATTTGAGTTCAGTCCTCTCTTTTAGTCTCTTGACCCAAGATTTATCTATGGTCAAAGGTTAGCTAATAGGTTAGATTCCCTTAGTTGTAGAATTGCTTATCCAGATGAAAATTTGGTTAAGTTGTTTTTTGTTCGACTATGGTCGAACGCCGCTCGACTATCGTCTATCGACTGTTCGACGATCGTCTATCAGTTGGTCGATGTTTGTCTGCCAGCAGATCGTCTATCTCTGAGTTAGTTCAACTCGTGTTAGCTCGACGTTCTGTGGAATCTGCCTCGCCGATCGTCGAACCCCGCTCGACTTCTTTTGACCAGACAGATTTCTTGATAGTTCAACTATCTGCTTGGATAGTTCAACTATCTGATAGTTCGACTATCTGTTTGATAGGTCGACTATCTGTGTTGCTTGATAGTTCGACTATCTGTCTTGATAGGTCGACTATCTATTGTGTTTGATAGTTCGACTATCTGCTTGGATAGTTCAACTATCTGATAGTTCGACTATCTGTTTGATAGGTCGACTATCTGTTTTCTTTGATAGTTCGACTATCTGTTTGATAGGTCGACTATCTGTTTGATAGGTCGACTATCTGTTTTCTTTGATAGTTTAGGTCGACTATCTGTTTTCTTTGATAGTTCGACTATCTGTTTGATAGTTCGACTATCTGTTTTCTTTGATAGTTCGACTATCTGTTTGATAGGTCGACTATCTGTTTTCTTTGATAGTTTGACTATCTGTTTGATATGTCGACTATCTGTTTTGCTTGATAGCTCGACTATCTATCTTGATAGGTCGACTATCTGATAGCTCGACTATCTGTTCTGGTAGTTCGACTATCTGCTTTGGTAGTTCGACTATCTGTATCGTTCGACTATCTGTTTGATAGGTCGGCGATCTCTGTACTTCGGTCGACGATCTCCGAGGGTCGTTCGACGTTCTGCTGTATGTCTTTAGTAATTTTGTCCTCTTCTATTCTATGATTTATTTCATATTTATCTGGCATATTATTTCAATTAATTTGTGTTATTATTTCCAGGCAATCTCTGCTCCATTCCTTATGCATGAGCCAATCTTTATCTGACAAAGTGTTTTGTCTTATTAGTTGAAATATATTTTCTGCTTTATCTGTCAGGCTATCCTTTATAGCCGTTAGACTCAGAAAATCTTCTCGGGACGTAAAGAGTTCTTTCTGATGTGACTTTTTCTAGCCTCTTTTATCTGATTGGATATGCAGCTTCTTAGAAAGCTTTATCCCCTTATAGCATGTTTGTCTGCAGGATTTATTTTTGCTTTATGCTTTTTGCAGCTCAGATTGCTGATTCCAGAAGAAGACAAAGATTCAAACTCAAATTAAAGCCGTTGCAAAGGCTCATATAAAAAGAGCTTCTTTTGAAAGAAGAAGATGCCCAGATCACATACACTCAGCAGCATAGAGAAAGAGAGAAAGCAAGAAAGTTCTACAGCTCTCAAAAATTCACATTCAACTGAGAAGAGCAAATCTTCTTCAGCATTCTTCTTCATCCTGAGTTCATCCTGCTTACAGGAAGACATTCACTCAGAGGCCTTTAAAAGAAGAAGAAGAAGAAAGGAAGCTGTTTGAAGAAGAACACCTTTTCCAAATCAAGAGTCTTCTTCGAGCTTCTCCTTCAGAACCTCAAGACAGTTCTTTGTCTTAGTTCAGAAGAGTTCCTGCACCCTGAAGCAAGACTCCTTCCTGGATATTCTTTAAGCTAGGGGGAGCCTTGATTCTTTAGAGCTTCTAGCTCTTTGCAATCCACTAACTTCTCTAATCTGTTTAACAATAGAGAAGAAACCTTAACTCTCTCAACCTCCTGTACAAAGGGTTATTACTCCCTTCAAAAGTGAACCCTTGGTGGCAGGGCACCTGATCAAAAACCTGTGTTGGATTTTGATCTCCTGATCAAAAGCTCAAAGAGTCTACTTGATCTACCTGAAGCAGATCAGTTGGTGGCAGGGCACCTGAACAAAAACCTGTAGTGGATTCCTACCAGGGTGGTAGAAGAGTGGACGTACCTATTTAGAGGGAACCACTATAAAATTTCTTGTGTCGTCTGTGCTGCTTATTTAATTTATTGCACTGTGGCTGTGAGTAGAATTAACTAGGATTGCTAGTTACTGTGATAGGATCCCAAGCTTAACTGCAATTACAGTTAGCTCTCTCTTGTGCACTACACTTTGTGTTAGGCTCTAGGGTTATCAATATCTATAAACTAATTTCGCAAATTAACTCTAAGGGAGTTGAGTAGGGTGTCATAATTTTTGAATACACTATTCACCCCCCCCCCCCCTCTAGAGTTGTATCTATCATCACTTTCACCGGACCATTTAGATCTTAACTTCCCTAGGACTAAACGAAGTCGGGAATTGAAAAGGAGGACTTGCACACCTTTTTGGAATGTCTTGGGTTTGCGAAGGTGACGGTCATGGAATAATTTAGTCTTCTCCTTATATATCCGGGAATTTTCATAAGCCATGGTTCTCCACTCATCTAACTCATTAAGTTGAAGTTTTCGTTTCTCCCCTATAGAATTGTTGTCAAAAGTTAAAGAGCGTATTGCACAATACGATTTATGTTCTAATTCTATAGGAAGATGACATGATTTACTATAGAATAATCTAAAGGGGGTGGTCCCTTTGGGAGTTTTCTAGGTAGTCCTATATGCCCACAAGAAATTGTTTAGTTTTTTAGACCATTGTTTCCTATTCCCTTCTATAGATTTTTCTATGATTCTCTTAAGTTCTCTATTCGAGACTTCAACCTGACCGCTAGTTTGTGGATGATAAGGAGTGGCTATCCTATGTGTGACCCCGTATTTTTGTAAGACTTTATCTAACTGTAGATTACAGAAATGTGTACCCCTATCGCTAATAAGAGCACGTGGTGTGCCAAATCGTGCAAATAAGGATTTTAGAAACTGAATTACTACTCTACTATCATTAGTAGGGAGAGCTTGCGCCTCTACCCACTTCGATGCATAATCTACAACTACCAAAATATATTTATTCTTATAAGGAATTAGAAATGGTCCCATAAAGTCAATCCCCCACACATCAAACACTTCACATTCAAGAATAAATTTTTGTGGCATTTCATGTAATTTAGAGATATTACCTGATTTTTGACCAGAATCACATGAAAGCACATACCTTTGGGCATCCTTGAATAGAAGGGGCCAATAAAAACCGGAATCAAGTACCTTTTTAGCTGAGCGGTTTGCTCCAAAGTGACCACCTGTAGGGCCTGAATGACACTGCTCCAGGATTTTCTAGCCCTCATCCGCTGATACACATCTACGTATAATGGAATCTACACATATCCGAAAAGATAGGGGTCCTCCCAAAAGTAATATTTCAAGTCAGAGAAAAATTTCTTTTTCTGCTGATATGAAAAGTCTTTTGGAAGGACCTTAGCCACAAGATAGTTTGCATAATCGGTAAACCACGGATAATCAGCATTTATATTTGTAGATAATACAAATAACGATTCCTCCGGAAATGTATCATTAATCTCAAACTCATCTAACATTGTGCATAGTGGATTTTCTAAACGTGAGAGATGATCTGCCGCTATGTTTTCTGCTCCTCATTTATCTCTAATTTCCAAATCAAATTCTTGCAATAAAAGAACCCAACAGATTAAACGAGGTTTGTCTTCCACTTTGGCTAGTAAATATCTTAGGGCAGAGTGATCTGTGTATACTACCACCTTAGACAATGTTAAATTAGATCTAAATTTATCGAAGGAAAATACCACTGCTAGGAGTTCTTTTTCTGTAGTTGTATAATTCTCCTGTGTTATTAAGTGTTTTGCTAGCATAGTATATAGGTTGAAAGTGTTTTTTTTGGCGTTGACCTAAAATAGCACCTACTGCAAAACTGCTAGCGTCACACATGATCTCCTAAGTTTACTGTTTCCTCTTCTGACAGTCTGTTTGAATTAACTGTGTTATCAGTTCCCAAGTCCCTTTGGCCGGTATTGTGAATAATCTGTTCCGGTTCAAGATGAAATGGTGCTAACGCGGAATTTCTCCCTAGTCATAGACTAACAGACTACAAAACAGATATTAAATGATATAATTATATAATAAACTAATTTACAGTTATATGTTAGTAAACAAAAATTGGTAGATTAATAAAGTTTAAGCTTTCAAAATATTGAAAATGATCCCCAACAATGGCGCCAAAAACTTGATGCGATATTTTTGCTCTATGTAAAAACTATGTGGATAGGCATAAACTAGATTGATTTTAATCTCAAGCAAGTGCACCTATCAATCATAGTATAGGAGAAATCTACATCTCGTGTCGTATTCCACAAGGTCTTTTCAAGTACTCGTACTCACTCTATTATTGTACCTATATAATTAAAATTGATTGTTATCCTAAATTAACCTAAATATTTGTATTACCATTATCTAAACAACATATCTCTCGATCATGCAATTTGAAATACAAAGAGAAAGAACATCAGAATATGAACGTATGAACATCATCACAAACATCCAATTTCTCAATCTAGGAGTTTGGGATTCAAATAAAACAAGTTCTAATTTCAAATCTAATATCAATCTCATTATTAGAAAGCATACATGTTAATAAAATACCATAAATCTTAAGTAAAAACAATATACATGATTACCGAATTGTTTCATAAAAATAAATCTCATGCGAAATGCAAAAAATAAAGTTAGATCCACTAAAAAAGGGGAAGATTAAAAGAGATACAAGAAGATTAAAACCATACAGATTATCTCCTTCAATCTCCCCTCCGTCGAATGCTCTACATTTGTCCTCCAGAAGTTCTCCAAGTTCTTCAATCCAAAAGTCCCTATTCAAATTTTCCTACAGATTTTTATAGTCTCCTTACAAACAGGGTTGAACACGGGTTCCAACACGGCCGTGTCACAGGCCGTGTGGACGGTTTAACACGAGAAGATGTGTTTGGTCGTGGGCTGTATCATCTGACACGGCCGTGTTGTTCTTCATGTTCATCGCACATGGCTTGGTTGGCAGCAGATCTATAATTTTTCCCAAAAAGGACACGGGCGTGTGCCTACCCGTGTAGTGCTCTGTCTTTTCTTCCAAGCCTTCTGATCTTTTCCGATAAGGACACGGGTAGTGACACGTGCGTGTTCCTACCCGTGTGTGCCCAATTCCAGTCCTATCATCAGTCATGTTGGATCCATGAACTCCTCTGTTTGCTCCAAGACTTTTAGTTCCAAGGATTTCCAATACATGCATTAAGAAGATGAATGAATAAATAAATAGCTTAATACAGGAAACAAAAGAAACTTCATACTGTGCTCTTCTATTCATGATAATTCAGATTCTTAACTATTTTCGCACAATTATAATGACTGGAGGTATATAATAGTGGACATGATTATAAATATGATAGTAAAAAGACATATATAATTGTACTCATCAGTAATATTTCATAAGAAGTGTTTTTTGTTGAAATGCTCTTTTTAACATTTTATATGTTGAGTTCCATCTTACAGACATATCAAATTGAGGTTTCAAATATTTTTGATCTTGTGCGATCACAAATTTTCAAAAATCTTGACTTCGTTGTTTGGTACAATAAATAAATCTAAGCATAGTCTTAATTTTTTCAGCATATGTCATAGCTTCTAAACTATCTTGTTCAACTAAATTTAAAACGTGGCAGACACATCGAGTGTGAAAAAACGCACCATTTAGCATTTGTTTTAATTCACGTTTTAACCACTCTACTGCGGTGTTGTTATTACTAGTGTTATCAAAAGAAAGACTCATTATTTTTTCTTTTATTTTAAATTCACGCAAACATTTAATAATCACTGAATATATAGCCTTACCTATGTGCGAAAATTCAAAACCTTCAAAACATATTACGCGCTTATTTAACTCCCATGAAACGGGATCGATCCAATGAGCCGGGATACAAATATAAGATAATCATATCTTTATGCTACTACTCCAAACGTCGCTCGTTAAACTCACACATCCCTCGAAAGTTTCAAAAAATTTTATTTAATCTTGTTTTGCATCAAAATATAATTTAAGTGCGCCGCGTCTAATAGAGGATCTATTTACCTGTTGATATTTGGGTTGAAGCCCATCGTGTATGTACTCCGTCATCTCATTGTTGTCGTAGTGACTGAATGGCAAGCCAAGTCTGATGACGTTTTTCACCGGTAGGTCTCGCTGTCTTGCTTGATCGTACGTCCAAATTTGTCCTGATGCTGATATTTGTCCCTGACTGGACTCGGGAGCTTGCTTCGCAAAACACGATTAAATTTGTCTCGCTAGTGTTGAGTTGCCGGTAAGAGTTAGCAACTTTGAGCATAACTTGCACCGCGCCTTGAATTCGTTGCCGACTTTAACCATGTCGAAATCCTCCCAAATGGGCGCCCTCTGATTATGCTCCACCACTTCGATCGTTCTTTGATTCGACGACGCCGGCGTTGAGGAGGATGATTTCATGCAGCGAGAGAGAGAGAGAGTAAGAGAGTAAGAGAGGGAGAGAGTAAGTGAGAGAGAGAAAGTGAGAGGAAGAGAGAGAGAGAAAGTGAGATAGAGAGAGTAAGTGTGAGAGAGAGAGAGAGAGTGAAGGAGAGAGAGGGGGTCGGGTAGGTGGGTGGGGGGTGTTTTTATAGGTTTTTTTAAAAAATAAAAAAAAATAAAAAAAATATTTAACTTTTTTTAAATGGCCTAGGACCTAGGTTGTTGCCTAGGGCCTAGGCTGTCAGCAACAGCCCTGCTAGCTGCTTCCAACGGCTCTAAGAGCCAATGGATTTTCAACGGCTCTAACGACTCTTAGAGCCGTTGAAGCCAGCAGGGCCGGGCCAGCCTATGGGCCTGGGACGGCCCGAATTTCGGGCTTTGCCCGGCCCGGCCCAGGTTGGGTATCGGGTCAGGCTATCCCCCAAAATTAGGGACCTGAGCCCGGCCTCGGCCCGGACCGGGCTTTTTCCGGGCCAGGCTGAAAAGGGCTTTCGTCGGGCCGGGCTCGGGCCGGCCCGCTGGGCCCGGGCCTTTTAGACACGACTAATTGTACTGCACCACACGAATTGATTAATATTGTTCATGACAATTTTGTTAGAGTATAACACAACTATCTTATTTGCATTATGCTTACTACCCGGCATCGATTTAAGTGTTTCTTTCACGCTAATTCATTTACATCAAAATAAGCTTTCTTGTGATTTTGTTGAGTTCCGGAACTCTCAATTTTCATGCAAGACGGCCACTCCCAAAGGTCACCTTAACTCCAGTGAACCTGGCATGAATACCCAGGTCCGCACGAAGGAGAAAGTTGTCCAACCATCAACATTGATGATCTGATAGACCAAAATCAGGCATTCTTATTCATCCACTTGTTAATTTAAATGTCGAAATTCCCTAAATGCCTCCTTCATAATTTATCATTTGAAGGTTAGGGTGTGATGGTGAGGAGATGATGTCAGGCTTACTATGCTACGCGGAATTTTTTGGTCTGGGCCCCAGACGAACATCATCGTCCGGGGCCCGGGTGATTTGGACGCGTGTCCTCCCTTTTTCTTTCGTTATTTTTGTTTGGGAAATCTTTTTGCCAGCTATTTAAATAAATAAAGTTTAGATAATATTTCAAGAAAAAAGAATAAAAATATCCTGAATCGATGTGATATTTGAGAGAAAATTCTAACATCTCAGTCATTTTGTGTATTATCTAGGTTAAAAATAGATTATTCAGTTTTTTTGTTATATCTGAAATAAAAATATAATCTCTCATTTATTTTCTGTAATATCTCAAATAAAATGTAATCTTTCATCTTTTTTTTTGTAATATCTGAAATTAAATTTTTTTTTTCATTTGAATAAAATGAGTATTCTTTGAAATAAAACTTGTAATAACATATATTTGTTTATTTTAAGAGCTCACATAGATTTTTTCTGTAATATATTATCTCAGCTATTTTCTGTAATATCTGAGATAACCATATAATCTCTCAGCTATTTTTTGTAATAGCTCGGATAAAAATGTAATCTGTTAGGTATTATATGTAATATCTTAGATAAAAATGTAATCTCACATCTATCTGAGATAAAAATGAATATTCTTTGAGTTAATATATATAAATAAATAAATTTATAATTTAAACAAAACTTATAATAATATGGTTCTTTTTTATATTATATATATTAACTCAAATAATATTCATTTTTATCTTAGATACATGAGATATTACATTTTTATCTTAGATATTACAGATAATAGCTGGAAGATTACATTTTTAACAGAGCTATTACAAAAAATATCTGAGAGATTTAAATCGTAAACCCTTAAATGAACTTATAATTAAAAAAATTGTAATAACATATATTTATTTAGTTTAAGAGCTCACATAAATTATTTTTTGTAATATAATATCCAAGATTTATTTATTTTGTAACATAGATTTATTTATTTATCATATTATCTAAGTTAAAAATATATTATCTCAACTATCTCAGATAACAATTGAATCTCTCAACATTTTTCTATAATATTCGAGATAAAAATGTAATCTCTCATGTATTTTTTTAATATCTGAGATAAATATATATTCCCTAACTACTTATATGTGTAATAAATAAGCATATATATTTTAATAGCTGACATATAGATTTCTCAAGCAAAAAAGAATAACGTAAATGAAAAAAAGGACACGCGTCTAAATCACCCGGGTCCCGGACGATGATCCCCAAAAAATTTCTCCTGTGCTACACCTTATTTCTGACAAACAAAGCTCTTGGAATCGCTCTTTATTTCACGCCCCACAAGTCGCTCTCTAAAATGTGACCTGCACGCCATTGTCCAGAGTGCGCCACATATGCATCATTCACCAGAAGTCCCCCTTATGTGACGCTTTTAAGTGTGCCCCCACCTGAAGCTCTCCAAAACTCACCATATGCATAATTATTAATCTATTAAATTCAATGACATTAATTTATTGACAATCATTATTATTATTTTTCTTTTTTCTTGAGGGAGAAAACAAGTTCCCAAAAGGAAATGAGATAATCAAATGCTTAATATCTTTACAATATTAAAAAGGAAAAGTTACTAAAACATTAAAATTGCCAAATATAGTCGTATTGTTATTATCTAATAGTTATCATATATCATAATCTATTAAAAAAAATAGATTACAACGCCTATTTAAGTAATTATATTTTATTCTTAATTTTAAATTAATGATGAAAATCTATAAAATTGAAAAAGTTTAAAGTAGAGATAATATATTTTAGCAGGCTATCAATAGTGATGAAACCGAAAATCTGCGTATGTGGAGTTCAACCCTTGGGAAAGGGGTGATCGCACACTTATTTCTCTCTCACAAGCTAAACAACCAAAGACTTAGCACAAGGAACAAACTCAAGGCTCCAGCACGGAGGTCCCACCACAAACCCGGAAGATCTTAGAGTGCTTTCCCTCCTTAGTCAAGTGCTGAGCTAAGGATACCTCAGAAAGCGCAAGAAGACCATGACACAAGTAAGCATGCCTTCTGAGATACCTCCTTGGATCTATTTATAGTTTTCTAAAAACGGTATGCAAATAGCTAACTTCCACTATTCTGAACAGCTATGTGCAGTCCAGATTGGCCTGCCAGCAGCGTAACTCCGCTGTTCCGAAAGGCTATGAATAGGTCAACGAGAATAGAATGGCAGAAACATGATAAGTAAAACACATCATACAACACTGTACAAGTGGCACTTGAAAACCTCCACTCGCATGGGGTGGCGAGTGCTCGATGGTGCTAGCACTCGCCGCCTCCAAATGGCACTAGGCAGGTGCAGGACAGAATCGCCCACTCGTTAATGGCCAACCGAAATCTATGGGTGAGTGTGAGCCTACTACTCCACTCGCCCCTACTCCGCTCCACCCCACCGGGGCGAGCCGATGGATGCCGAGATGTCACTCAATTCTAAGAGGTGTCGAGTGAATAACCCTCACTCGACGTCGGGGCGGAAGGCGCCTAGCGGACTCAATGCTAGCGGAAGGCGTCAAGTGGACTCGACGCTAGGGGCCCGGTTTGCCTGGCTGGACTAGTCTTGCTCCTATCGATACTCACTCGCCGGATATGGGGTTGTACACAATTCCCACTCTTTGCGAGTTTTTCCCAAGCTAGGAAAGAAACATCCAACCCCGCAAAATGTGGCGAGTGCGGTAGGAGCTAAAGAGAATCTTTTGGTGGGATCCACCAACGGCTATATATATGTGCCCGCATACTTGGGCGACCTTTGTCATTCCACTTACTCTGACCTTGTCGAGATGCCTCTTTCCAAAGAGCTCCAAGAGTGACTGGATCGTGCTCGCGGGCTCAACGCTGCTCGTGCTACAATCCTGGTCGTTGTATCTCTTAGCACCTTATCGCGCGAGTTGCCAACTCCTCAGCCCGCCAAGAAGGCCAAGTTAGATCCAAAAGATTCCAAGTCAGTTTACTGTGATCTGGCCTCCACCCCAGATCATGGACTCGCCTCTTCCTCCGGGCCAGCTCCTGAACAAAAGGGGAAGGGGATCATCAAGATTCCTGCCGACCAGGGCAGTCATTAGATTGACGGCGAAGCCTCCATGCCGCGAGTCGACTCCCCCCGCGATGACTCGCGGCCTCGAACTCCTCTTGCACCTGCCTATAAGACCCATCCCCCCTTTAGTACCACGGCGCTGGACTCGTTGAGGCAAAAGTCTCCATCTTGCTCACATTCTCGGCAACCCACACCTGCTCCTGCACTCGCTGGGGGAGATGTCTAAGACATCCTTATCCCAAGCTTCGAGCTCATCTCCCCAAGATCTCATCTTACGGGTCGCGACAAGAGCTTGACCTTGCCCCTTTATACACCCTCCGAGGGCAGCCGAGCTCCTCCCGTAAGCTCCACTTTCATTATACCATCTCACGTAAATCTTTTGGAGCACTCGCCTATTATGTTCACTAGGGTTAATTATCCTTGCAGGTCTTCCTAACCAATCTGAGGCATAAGAATCTTCTGAGCCGACTCGCCATTCACCGCCTCCTTCCCCCAACGCAATAGAAAACTTCCTAGATGTCTCATTGGACTCTGCCGAGTTGAGGAGGCGAATTATTGAGGTTTTAAAGAAGCAGGGGCTCGCGCTGCGCATGATCTAGGAGGAGAACGATCTCAGCGAGCAGAGGTTGTAGGCACTGGAGAGGGACTACGTGCTGCTCGAGGACGAGGTGAAGCACAGCTCGACAAAGGGGATGATGTCCCCCACCCCGCTCATGTACAGGATCAGCGAGAACCTGCGGTTCATCCACCATGATTTGGAGTTGGTCCGGGAGTTCAACAACCCGCGCCAACCTCCGGGAATGGGTACGCGAGGCCAGGGTAGGTGGAAATGGCTCCATAACTGAGCCTACTGGCACTCGCCCCCTATCCCCCAGCTCGCGCGCGTTGAAATAAGTTCCTCTTCTTGTTGTTGTACTTTCTTTCCCTGGATTGCGAGAACTGCTATCTGTAATAACTTGAACAATTTTTTAGATTTTACTGCTTATTAATTCTGCATAATATGTTGCTCTTTATATTCAGCTTGTCATACGATAGAACAGGTCGCAGGGGTCAGCGAGTCGGTGTCGACGAGCCGGACTGACCAGTCGGCTTGGCCATTAATTTCATTTTCTATAAATAGGCCCTCTCACCTACCCCCAGACCAACGCCTTTACTGCAGATATACACCCCCTTTTTTTGCCCATCTCTCCACTTCCACTCACGCCAAGACTTAAAACCATGGGCAAGAAGCGACCCGATGCCGACGGGAGGTCCAAGTGTGCTCAGCAATTCACCGAGTACAGCTTCTATGAGGGAAACACCAGCGAGCAGGAGCTCGCCGACTTCATCGCCAACTACGTCCCCGCGGGGTTTTCTGTGCGCCGACCCGTAGAAGGCGAGTCCATCAACTCATTCTTTGAGGATGAGCTCGCCTTCCCCATCTCGCACTTTGAGGTGGGGTTGCGACTCCCTCTATGGCTAGAGATCCTCCAAATCCTGAAGTACTACTGTGCAGTCCCGGCCCAGCTGAACCCGAATGCCATCTCCATGATTGTGGCATTTTCCTGATACCTCCATCAAGAGCGGATAGAGTTAAACCTGATAGTCTTTAGGAATCTCTTCATCTACCGCGTGACCAACGATGGGGTCGCCTTCTTGGTCGGCTTGTAGTTCAAAATCCACGAGACGTCAGATAATAACCATAATTGGTTCTCGAAGCTCGTCTTCATCAAGGGTGATCTCGGAAACATACCCTTCTTGCCTCGGCAGAGGAGCGAGGATGTTTACCGACCCCCAACGGTGATGGGCAATGATGCCGAGCTCCACAACTTCTTCCTCGGCAAGGAATTCGAGGTCTCCTTCCTGCGAAGGGGCCTCGACTCGCTCCTTCCAGTTCTGCCCGGCAAAGGTAAAGCTCCTTTCCTTCTTTCCTTTTTGTGCTCACCAAAAATCAAATTTTTTTCTAACTCATGTTATTCTCTGCAAGGGAGTGGCTGATCCCCGAGCGCCCTCCATTTGCAGACTCGAGACTGTACCCCGACCCACTCACGTGCGAGAGGGCTACCATAGCAACCTGCCGAAGAGAGCTCGGTCTCGTCAGGACCTCATCCAGCAAAATGCGACTTGACCCCGCGAGTTCCAGCTCGCCTCGCCATCCCCCAGCGCTAACGAAGATGAAGAAGGCGATGACAGTCTCCAAGGGGAGACAATAACAACAACAACAAATATACCTGAGCTCCCCAGAGACAACGTCGGAGAAGTCGCCAGAGAAAGACCAAGGCGGGGGCAACCTGCCTGCCTCCACTGCCGCCGAGGAGCTCGCGGCACGCGAGCCGAGCCTACCAAAGGACCACCAGAACTTTGGTCTCGGCGGGAAGGCCAAGGACTAGCTCAGCGAGCTGATGGTCCAATGGGATGAGAAGACTCACAGGGTCTCCATCTCATCCCTCCATCCCTCTTGGTTGGAGTGCCGCCCTCCAAGCGAGCACGCCTATGCTCTAGGGTTCGGGCTCTACAGCCGCGAGGACGTCGCGGCCTACAACGACATGAGACTCCAGCGACTCGCCCATGAGATCCTGTGGGCTCAAATGCGCGCGCTAGAGCTCACACACATGTCGACTCGTCGTACCTACTACCATAGCCACAGCTTGGCGAAGGAGGAGAAGGAGCGGGATGTTGCAAAGGACGATGTCGCCAACCTTGCAAAGCGGTTGGGAATCGTCGAGGGCCTCCTTGCCAAAGCTGCCAGCAGGGTGGTAAGTATCGGCTGACCCCCTTCTCCTTTTTACTTAGTTTTTCCATAATTTCTTACCTTTTCTTGCCTTACAGGATGCCGAGACCACAGACCGCATGCGCGCACACGCCGCCGAGCTATAGGAGAAAAACAAAGCGTTGTAGGAACAGAACAAGGGGCTCCAGGGCGAGGTCGCGCGCCTAATGGACATCGTCCTCCTCTCCTCTGGTGGTGAGTCAGGCGGCCCGTTCCAGAGGCCAAAGATCTTCAGCGAGGAGGAGGTCGCCAAGAAGCTGCGTATCAACTCCATCAGCACCGCCGACTACACCCTGCAAGTCATGCGAGATATGCAAGTGTTGATGGAAGGTTGTGAGGATATTACTGCGAGGGACTTGGTGTCGGAGCTGTTCTCCCCTCCCTCTTCCCCCTAGCAAGAAGGAAGACAGCTTCAGCTCGCTCTTCAAGGATATCTCTGGCTATAAAGATAACTCTGGAGGGGAGGGTGAGAGCTAGCTCACCTACCTTTTCTTGCTTCATTTCTGTAGACCTCTTCCCCCCTAATTTTATAACATCATCGAGGTGAGCCCCCTTTTGTAAAGAAATATACCTTAATGAAAAATACTTTGCCAAATCTTTCTTCTTTTATGTTTACTTTCGGTACTGTACTCACATGCGTGCCACCCTTTCACTGTGCGACCTCGCTAGGATAGCATTCATCGTTGGAATGTACTTGAGTTAGGATACATACCTTGGAGTAGACCTTGAGAACTTGCCAGCCCTAGACAATCAGGAGGTAGACCACTCACCGTGTTGGACCCGTGAACACCCAGCTCGCATGCGAGATCTCTTCTTTCTAGAGATTTGTTCTAAGATAGAAATTTCTTCGAAATTTTCCAAGTAAAATCTCCATGGGATGGAGCGTAGTTGTCGAGCATAGCCTAGGCTCGCCCTTCTGTCGAGATCTCGGCACGCCCTTTGTGACTATTCCTCACCTATATAGTTTCACCCCTTTTTAGTATTGTCGAGATCTCTACTCGCCATTACCAGCTCATCTGGATGTTGCTGGGACCAACTCTTTGTTTTTCCTTGTGACCTTTCTCCTTCAACTTCTGTTCCAAGCTCAATTTTGACTTCATTATGCTTATTAAGAGCAGCCGGGGGCCTGATTCGGGTGTGGCAGCAATGTCCACCAAGGATCCTGACCCTGCCAGCTAGGCGGAAGCCTGACAGCGGAAGTGTCTTCAGACTTGGCACCGGAGTAAGAACGATGTCCACCGAGGATCCCAGCCCTGCCAGCTAGGTGGAAGACTGGCAGTAGAGCATCTAGAACCTTGGCTACAGAGAAATAATAATGTCCACCGAGGATCCTAGTCCTACCAGCTAGGTGGAAGCCTGGCAGCGGAGCATCTCCAGACTTGGCTCCAGAGCAAGAACAATGTCCACCGAGGATCCCGGGCTTGCCAGCTAGGTGGAAGCCTGGAAGCTGAGCATCTCGGGACTTGGATCCAGAGCGAGAACAATGTCCACCGAGGATCCCGGCATTACCAGCTAGGTGGAAGCCTTGCAGCGGAGCATCTCGGGACTTGGCTCTATCAAGAACAATGCAAGGACAGCCCTGCTATGTGGAAGCCACCATCTCGAGGAGAGCAAGGACAATCCCGACCCTGCTAGCTAGGTGGAAGCCTGACAGCGGAGTATCTCGGGACTTGGATCTAGAGCAAGAACAATGTCTACCGAGGATCCCGACCCTGCCAGCTAGGTGGAAGCCTGACAGCAGAGAATCTCGGGACTTGGCTCTAGAGCAAGAATAATGTCCACGGAGGATCCCGGCCCTGCCACCTAGGTGAAAGAATGGCAGCAGAGCATTTAGGGACTTGGGTAGACTCCTCGAGTGACATCCAACCCTGTCAGCTAGGTGGGAGCCTGACAACGGAATCTACTCGGGGTCTAAGGAAATCTTGGCCTGCCACGAACACCATTGCCAAAAAAAAGCTGAAAGATTAAAGGATTTCATTATTTAACAAAGGAAATTTCGTACATGTTTCATGCATAGAAATTGAAAGTTCTTAAGTTTAAGGCAGCTTGCAGCCTAGAGGGAGGTGAATAGGTTTTCTTTCTCTTTTGATGACTTTTAGTTTCTTCCTTTAATGCTTAGTGAGTTGGCAGTAATTTGCTTTCAAGTACCTACACAAAAAGAACATCACAGAAAAGCACACAATGATTTATAGTGGTTCCCCAACTTTTGGGAACATCCACTCTCTTCTCACCTTTCTAACTTCTTATTAGTCAATGCACTTCTCCAAAATAATGCTCTACAGAGCTTGCACCTCAATTCCCTCAGGATCTCTCAGTCTCCTCCAAGACCTACAGTTCAGCCACAAGGGCCTACAACTCAGTAGTCAGCAGACCACCTACCTCAGGCCAAAGGCCCTACACTCAGGTTAGGAGGACAGTCATACCTCAGATCTATAAGGAATCCTACACTTAGAGAGCAGCACTCTCCTACAACTCAGGCAAGTTGCCCTAACTCAGGCCAGTGGCCCTACAGCTTAGATCCAGGTTGATCCTACTGGACTAAAATAGATTTTTATCTATCATAGAGAAATTTCTCTGTGACAGCACCTTGAGCTGAGTTATCTCAGCTCAAACTTTCTTCACAGCTACAAGGATCTTGAGTTGGAAGTAACTAGCAGTAAACTGCTTTGCTTCCTCTTCCTTCTTAGGACAGAGTCAGCTACTTTATTCTTTCTTCTTCTCAACTTCAGAAGTAGATCTTCAGTTGGGCTTGCTGAACTGAGAAGCAACTTGATCTGCAGAGACTTCATTCTTGTTTTTGCTTCTCCCTCAGAAGGAAAGCCTTCTGATCTTACTGGCATCGATGAAGAAGACACATAGCTAACTGAACTTTTTGCAGGGAGACTTCAAGCTTTTACTTGCAGCAATGACGAGGAAGATGAAGTCCATCCGCAACCTTTTTGAAAATGATAAAGCCCTAAAGTTTTCTTATGTCTTGGCTCATCTCTTCCTTTTTGCAGTTTGCTGATCAATGACTCTTAGAGATCAATGGGCCCCACATGCAGCTTCCAGTTGCACCTTGCTTTAACGGAAGAAGACGTACAGTTGCTTCTCAGTATAGTTTATCATGTTCTGTAGCTTCTCCATACTTGATTTGAAATCAGTTGACTTTGTTGATTTTGCTGACATCAGCACCTGTGGACTTGGCCAAAATCGAGCATCAGTAGAATAGGCGTTGAGTGAATGAGCTTCACTCAACGCCAAAATACTTAGACAGAATTCTATCTATCTAGGCATTGAGAGCATTGAGTGAGCAGAACTTAAGTTCACCCATACTGCTCATCTCAACTTCCCCTGCATAAGTTTGGCAAATTTCCTGCATAGGTTGTCATCAGTAGATCCAAAGATGATGTCATCTACATAGATATGAACTAGGATGATCTTACCCTTAGATTCCCTTAGGAATAAGGTCTTGTCTATCTTCCCCCTTGAGAATTTGTTCTCAATGAGGAAGCTAGACAAAGTCTCATACCATGCTCTAGGGGCTTGCTTCAGCCCATATAGAGCTTTCTTAAGTCAATAAACAGAATCAAGTGAGTTAGGAACTACAAAACCTGGGGGCTGCTCAACATAAACTTCTTCCTTTAAGTCACCATTCAAAAAGGCTGACTTCACATCCATCTTGTAGACCTTTAATCCCTTGTGTGCAACATATGCAAGGAATAATCTGATGCCTTCCAATCTTTATATAGGGGCAAAGGTTTGATCAAAGTCAATGCCTTCTTCTTGCATGTACCCCTTAGCAACTAGTCTGGTTTTGTTCTTGTTTATAATTTCACTTTCATCAAGCTTGTTTCTATAGATCCACTTGACTCTAATGACATTATGTCTTTGTGGTCTGGGAACTAGCTTTCAGACCTTGCACCTCTTAAATTGGTTTAGTTCCTCCTGCATAGATCCAATCCAATGTTGATCTATGTTGGTCTCTTCAAACTTCTTGGACTCCACTTGTGATAGAAAGCTTGAGTACATGGTTGTATTCAGACTTCTGCTCCTTATTATTACTCCATGGCTTGCCTCACCAATGATCTAGTGTGTTGGATGATCTATCATATGTCTGACTGCAGGTGGTAGTCTTCTTTCGATATCAACAATAGGTGCAGCTTCAGGTGCAGCCTCTTGTTGATCTTCATCCACTCCAAGTGTCCCAGGTAGATCTTCTGGAGTATCCACTTCATCTTGGATAACTGGTGGTGCTTCCTTGATGGTTAGTTTGTCCATCATCTTCTTTGTACCTGCAATACTACAAGAGGAGTTTGGCAACTCATGGTTAATCATAGTAGAATGATCAAAGACTACATGAACAGATTCTTCTACAGCTTGGGTTTTTAAGTTGTAGATCCTATAGGCTTTGCTATGATTACGGTACCCAACAAAATTCAATCAAAACATTTGGCAGCAAACTTAGTCACATAGGAATTTCCATTATGAAGCACATAACACTTGCTACCAAAGATTCTGAGATAGCTCAGGTTTGGTTTTTTGCCTTTCAAGATCTCATAGGGAGTTTTTTGTGGAACTTGGTGATAGAGTCTCTGTTGAGGACATGACATGCAGTGTTGACTGCCTCAGCCCAAAAATATTTTGGGAGAGATATTTCATTCAGTAGAGTCCTTCCAGCCTCTATGAGAGTTCTACTTTTCCTCTCAACAATCTCATTTTGCTGGGGTGTTCTAGGTGAAGAGAATTCTTGATGAATCTCATACTCTTCACAGAACCTTGTCATGTTATCAAACTGGAATTCAGTCTCATGGTCACTTCTTATTTTTACCACAGAGTTATTGAACTCATTCTGAATTTGCTTGACAAACTTAGTGAAGATATCAAGGGTTTCATTCTTTCTCTTGAGGAAGAATACCCAAGCAAACCTGGAAAATTAATCAACCACCACAAGGGTGTAGACCTTCCTACCAAGACTATGAACTGGTATAGGACCAAACAATTCCATATGCAGGAGGTATAAGCACCTCACAGAATCTTTGGTCCTAATTCCCTTGAAGCAAGCTTTTGTCTATTTGCCCTTTTGACAAGCAGAACATATGCCCTCCTTGGAGCACTTCACATTGGGACCATTCCTAACTAGCTCTTGACTAAAGAGCTTACCAATAGTCTAGTAATTTATGTGAGCTAGCCTCTTGTGTCATAGTACACAATAGGAGGCTTTCTCATTTGCCACTAGACAGATAGGAGAGTCTATATCTAAGCATAGAAAGTTTAAGAAATAAATATTTCCACTCCTAGTGCCTATCAATATGACCTCTTGGTCACTTGACCTCCTGATTAGGCACTCATCCTTGTGGAAGACAATAACATAGACAAAATCAGAGAGCTGTCTTATGCTTATAAGGTTGTGTTGCAACCCTTCAACATAAGCCACCTTAGTGATGGTGACTATGTCCATTGGTAATCTTATCATAGCCTTTTGTCACCCCTCTATCTGAACCACCAAAGATTACTTTGGGTCCATCTTTTACTTGAGTGTACTCCTTCTAGTTGCTCCTTGTCCCAGTCATGTACCTGGAACAACCATTGTCCAAGTAATATATAGGGGTATGGACACTTGGACTATCCTCCAATACACAGTTTACTTTACCTTAGGACCCCAATATCTATTGGGTCCTAGGTGCACATTAGTATGAAACTGAACATATCCATCTGCATAATTTTTGACAGGTGGTTTGACCCTAGCTCTGGCCATATTGGGATTGTGTCAGCAGTCAATGGCAAAATGCCCTATCTTACCACAACACCAACAGTCATGTATGTTATATCTTCTCTTCTGTGTAGTCCCTGTAGCTTGGTTAGCTCTGAGTGCTATTAGCAGACAAGTCTTCTAGCTGACTTATTTGGTCTGCTCTAAGTGCTATCAGCAGCAAGCTTCTTTTCAGAGAGCATGCTTTTGATGGCATCAAAAATGCCCAAATCAGCCTAGCTGTTAGACTTGCCTTTAGTCTGAGGCTTAGTTATCAGATTTAGAGCCTTGGCAGCAACAACATTTTTGAGTGTTGGAGCTTAAGCACAAAAAACAAATGGTCCAGTATGGGCCATTTGAGTTTTCTCATGGGCAGCCATAAAGGCACTCGCCCGGCTAGAGCTTTCACCATGGCAGTGAACATCTTTTTTTCACCCCTGAGAAACAACCATTCTCTCAGTGACCACAGGAGCTTTCTTGGTCATACATGTTAGAAGGTAACAGAACTTTTCTAAAAAGAATCGGAGGCTTGGAAGCAATATGCTGAGCTAGAGCTGGAGCTTTGCCCTTCCTTTTAAAAGGAGCAACTCTTGTGCTTACCTTGAATCCCAACCCTTTATTACCCTTTTGAGAGGAGAAGGTGACTATCAAGGGTAGTACTTGTTGGGGCTGCGGTCCGGAATCGCCCCCGCGCTGCGGTGCTATGCGGTAATGGCTTAACTGGCTCCCCCGTGGATCCGCCCGAGGACCTTTGATATAAAGATTAGTGGCGCCGTCCTCCATCATTCCGGGCTTTTGGTGCGAGTGGTTGCACTAAGTCCTCTCAATTGGTATCAGAGGGGGTCGCGGGTTCGAAACCCCGGGGTCGTTTCCGGGGGGGATTGTTGGGGCTGCGGTCCGGAATCGCCCCCGCGCTGCGGTGCTATGCGGTAATGTCTTAACTGGCTGCCCCGTGGATCCGCCCGAGGACCTTTGATATAAAGATTAGTGGCGCCGTCCTCCATAAGTCCGGGCTTTTGGTGCGAGTGGTTGTGCTAAGTCCTCTCAGTACTGTACTTGGCTTAGAATAGCTAGCCACTATTCTTTTCTCCTTCTCAAGCCTTTCTTCTAGCTCCCTGATGAGACAATTCTTATGCTTGATGGAGGCTATCTGGATGTCAAAGAGGGACTTTAGTTGGCTTATTTCCCTAGCTTTCTTATCCAGCAGATTAGCTGTTAAAGTCTGTTGGGCACCTGCAAGCTTAAGAGATGAAATCTCTTTAGCTTGCTTCTTAGTCAACTTCTTGACCTTCTTAAAGGCATTCAGAAGTTATTCATACTTGTCAATCAGTTAACTGACATCTCCTTCAGATCCAAAATCTTCTTCACTACTGGGTGAAGAGATTTCTGAACAAGGACTAGTCTCATACCCAGATATAGAAGCAAAAATAGGTATTCAATGTATTTTGTGTGGACCAGGCAAATCCTGGATAGCTTCTTCATCAGTCATTGCCATCAACCCTCTACAGCTGTGGACATCATCTTCATCCACCCCTAAATCACTGTCTGACAGTGTCAGAGGGGCCCTGATACCTATCCTTGCAGAAGGACAGACATCCTCTACTGATATAGTTACATCATTAGCAGCAGCAGCAGCAATTAGCCTAATGTAGGCTTCCTTTTCTTCAAAATCAGATGATGATGAGTCTGTCTAGCTCTTTTCCTTCTTAGCAATGAAGGAATTCTCCTTCTTCCCTTTATACTGAAGCTGCTTCTTCTCCTCAGCCTCCTTCCTCTTCACTGGTCAGTCAGGTATCATATGCCCAGGCTTGCTGTAATAGTAGCAAACTACTTTAGAAGAGTTGTATTTATTAGGTTTCGAATCATACCTATCAGCCTTGGAGTGATTCTTCTTGTGATGAGTGGAGTTAGAAGGCCTCTTCTTTCAATGCTTCTTCTTCATCAGCCTCTTGAGTTGCCTGGAGAAAACTGTAAAATCCTCATCAAACATACTGCTATCTAATGCTTCTGATTCTGAGCTGTCTGACTCAGCTGGTCTTCTTGGAGGAGAGAGAATCCTCTCCTTGCCCTTTATGGTACTTTCTGCTCTGAAGGCTAAGGACTTTTCCTTGGCTAGAGATTTGTTAGTGGCCTCCTCCTCTTTCCTAGCAGCTAGCTACATCTCATAAGAGAGCAGCTTCCCAAATAATGTTTGGGGAGGAGTTTCAGCAAGCTTGGCCACCTATCTTATAACACAGATCTTAGTATCCCAGTTTCTAGTGAGAGATCTGAGAAACTTGTCATTTATTTCATAATTATTAAAGACCCTCTCATAGGTCTTCAACTTATTTATGATCCTGAAAATCTTTCATAGCAAGCATCTATGTTTTCATTCATATTTTGCCTGAAAGCCTCATACTCCTGGTTGATCAGAGACTTTCTATCATCCCTTACCTCTCCAGTACCCTCCATGTAGACCACAAGAGTGTCTCACATCTCCTTGGAGGTCTGGTAGTGAACCTAGTTCTGAAAAGTTGAATCATCTACTGCACTGGCAATGATATTGTGTGCTCTCTTGTCCAAGCCAGCTAAGATGACTTCATCCTTAGTCATTTCAGAGTATGTCTTTGGTGTCTGGATATTGGCATCCAGAGCAGAGACCTTCATATGAATGACAGGTCCATCCCTGACTGTTGTAAAGATCCTTGGATCATAGGCTTCCAAAAATAGCCTCACCCTCTTTTTCAATATTCCAAAATACTCCTTCCTGCAGATTGGGAGTTTTATGGAACTTAGCTTTTTTTGGCTCTCTCTAGAGTCCATGATCACTTAACTGCAGCTACCTTTGGAGATCACTCAGATTATTAAATCCCTTTTTGAGTAACCTCCCACTGATACCACTTGAAAGTTCTTAATTTTAAGGCAGCTTGCAACCTAGAGGGGAGTGAATAAGTTTTCTTTCTCTTTTGATATCTTTTAGTTTCTTCCTTTAATGCTTAGTGAGTTAGCAGTAATTTGATTTCAAGTACCTGCACAAAAATAACACCACAGAAAAGCACACAAAGATTTATAGTGGTTCCCCAACTTTTGGGCATATCCACTCTCCTCCCACCTTGCTAACTTCCTATTAGTCAAGACACTTCTCCAAAACAATGCTCCATAGAGCTTACACCTCAGATCCCTCAAGATCTCTCAGTCTCCTCCAAGACCTACAGTTCAGCTACAAGGGCCTACAACTCTGTGGTCAGCAGACCACCTACCTCAGGCCCAAGACCCTACACTCAGGATGGGAGGACAACCCTACCTCAGATCCACAAGGGATCCTACACTGAGAGAGAAACACTCTCCTACAACTCAGGAAAGTTTCCCTACCTCGGGATAGTGGCCCTATAGCTCAGATCAAGTTGGATCTTACTAGAGTGAAATAGATTTATATCTATCACAGAAAAATTTCTCTGTGACAGCACCTTGAGCTGAGTAATCTCAGCTCAAACTTTCTTCACAGCTACAAGATCTTGAGCTGGAAGTAACTAACATTAAATTGATTTGCTTCCTCTTCCTTCTTAGGACAGAGTCAGCTACTTTATTCTTTCTTCTTCTCAGCTTCAAAAGTAGATCTTTAGGTTTGGGCTTGCTGAACTAAGAAGCAACTTGATCTACAGAGACTTCTTCCTTGTTTCTGCTTCTCCCTCAGAAGGAAAGCCTTCTGATCTTGCTGGCATCATTGAAGAAGACACACAGCTAACTGAACATTTTGCAGGGAGACTTCAAGCTTTTACTTGCAGTAATGGCGAGGAAGTAGAAGTCCAGCCACAACTTTTTTGAAAATGAAAAAGCCCTAAAGTTATCTTGTGTCTTGGCCCATCTCTTCTTTTTGTAGTTCACCAATCAACAGCTCTTAGAGATCAGTGGGCCTTACCTGCAGCTTTTAGCTGCACCTTGCTTTAATGGAAGAAGACGTATATCAGCTTCTCGACATAGTTTATCGTGTTCTGTAACTTATCCGTACTTGATTTGAAATCAGTTGACTTTGTCAATTTTGCTGACGTCAGCACATGTGGACTTAGCCAAAATCGAGCATTAGTAGAATAGGCGTTGAGTGAATGAGCTTCACTCAATGCCAAAACACTTAGATAGAATTCTATCTATCTAGGCGTTGAGAGCGTTGAGTGAATAAGCCTCATTCAACACTTTTTACCTTTGCAAAATCTTCAGCCACTTCTACATGCTTGGCAAAGAGAGCGTTGAGTGAGCACACCTCACTTAACGCCTTGTGCCTTAGACTATGCATTTTGTAATTTAGGCGTTGAGAGAGTTGAGTGAGCATACCTCACTCAACGCTTTTTGTCTTAGCCAATTTTCTTCATCTGTAGCATCTTAAGCTTTGAGAGCATTGAGTGAGCATGCCTCACTTAACGCTTTCTGCCTTAGCCAATTTTCTGCTACTTGGCGTTGAGTGAGTAAGCTCTACTCAATGCCAAACTACATAACAGACACTTATGTTATCTGGCGTTGAGTGAGTGAGCTACACTCAACACATTTGGACTTAGCCAAATTCTCAGCTTGTCACTAATTTGGCTTTGACTGTATAGGCTTCACTCAGCGCTATAAGTCATCTGGCGTTGAGTGAGTCACCTTCACTCAACAACTGTGGACTTAGACAGATTTCTGTCAACTGACATCTTAGGTAAGTACCTGACTTGGCCACTTAGGCTACCTGTCCTATCACTGTCAACTACAACTATATGTATATCATTGATAAGATTGACTTCCTCAAATCTAGGATATTGTGGGAAATGGACCCAATAGAAACGCTTCAAGTCATCACCACTCTAGGTATTACTTAGGGTCTTGCCCTCCATATTCCGGAGGCGATACCCTCCTGACCTCAATGCCTCTTGTACAATATATGGACCTTCCCAGTTGGGGTTAAACTTCCCCATGACAGCTGATCTTCCAACCGCATCCACCTTTTTTCAAGACCAAGTACCCCTCTGCAAACTGCTTGATTCGAATGTGCTTGTCAAAATACTTTGCCATTCTTTGCTTGACCTCTTCCTGTCGGATAGCTGATAGGTCGCACAACTCTTCCACCATGTCCGGGTAGAGCCGCAGCTCATCATCGTTCTCAGCTCGCCACTCTTCTCTACCTCCTTCCGCCTCAACTACCCGAGGTGTCCGGACCTCGAATTCTATAGGAAGTACTGCTTTGCAGCCATGAGAGAGTTTGAAAGGGGTCTCCCCTGTGGCTGTGTTGGGGGTAATCCTCAAGGCCCAAAGGACTGAAGGAAGCTGTTCTACCCAGCTCCCCTTCAAGTTCCAAACTTTCTTCTTCAATAAGTTCACGATGATCTTGTTCGCCACCTCCACCTGCTCATTGCTCCTAGGATGGTGGACCGACGCGAACCTGAGATCAATCCCAAGTTGCCCGCAGAAACTGATGAACTCGGTGCTAGCAAATTGTGTTCTATTTTGGGTTACAATGGCCTGGGCAGTCCATGCCAGCAGATGATCTCCCCCATGCAAAGTTCCTGATTACTTGGGAGGTCACCTTGGCCAACGCCTTTACCTCCAACTACTTAAAAAAATAATCAATCATGATTATCAAGAATGTCCTTTGCCCACTAGCTTGAGGGAAGGGTACTACCAGATCCATTCCCCATATTGTGAAGAGCTAGGGCGTCGTGATGCTTCTGAGTCACTGAGCCGGCAGTAGCTGGAGAGAGGAAAATAACTGGCACTTGTGGCACTTCTTCGTAAACTCAATGGCGTCATGGCCCTGGGTTGGCCAGAAATATACTTCCCTAAATATCCTCCCCTCTAGGGTCCGGCTTCCAGAGTGACTCCCACACTCCTTGGAATGGACCTTTTCCAGAATCCTCGGTATCTCCCTCTCGGACACGCAACGAGCCAAAATCCCTGAGAGGGTCTTCCTATACAATTGTCAGTCGTGCATAAGGTAGTATGCTGACTTATGCTTGAACAGTTTCTTGTCCATCCCCTTCGGGTACTCCCCTGTGGATAAAAAATTTAAAAAAGGATCCATCCATGAGGGGTATTGGTCTACCTCCATCAGCTCCCCCTCTTCGAAGGGCAGGCTGAACAAGTCGGTGATGGTGCCACCCACCCGGGGTCCATGCTTGGCCAATTGATCCACCTGCTCATTTTCTTCCCTGGGAATGTGCCGGATGGAGAATGTCTAGAACATGCCGATTACCCCCTTCACCTTTGCCAAGTACAATTGGAGAGTTGGATCCCTTGCCTCGAACTCCCTATTAATCTGGGAGGCCACCAACATGGAGTCTGTGAGGACCTCTACATCATGCACTCTTAGCTCCCTGGCCAGGCGTAATCATGTAATCACTGCCTCGTACTTGGCTTGATTGTTGGTGATGGAAAAATTTACTACCACCATTTTCTCAATCTTTGTTCTTGGGGGCTCTCCAAGATCACCCCCACCACCAAGGAATGCCTTCCTGTTAATACCAAAACAGGTACACATCCTAACACAGAGCATACTAGCGGAAGCTTTTAATATTAAACTGAACTCAAACCATGAATTTCCATTATATATAAACAACCACATTTATATATACACACGAAGGAATGTACAACAAATACTCAAGAGTTCTGCCTTAAGGCCTTACAATTACGCTTTACAAGTGTGGATTACAAACATCGGCGCACAGGCCGACCACACATGAACATAACAAAAGCCTTTGATAACCTTCGAGGGCCAGCAACAGTAGCAGGGGCTTCAGCCCTTTTATTTCTCGCTCAGCTCTCCAGCACCTGCACAGGGACAGCCCACTATTTTGGTGGGAAACAAAGCAACGGTCAGCATTCAGCTGACCAATTTATAACGACCCTACCCCTTTCCCAGGGCAGTCGTATTCCTTCCTTGCAGGCATAGCTTTCACAAGCAGATATATCATACAATGTGCACTCACGCACAATCAACGTATCATAACTGTCAGCCACGCAGCCCGACGATCCATCCACTAAGGGCATATTCTTGGTGTACCGGCGAACAAGGGTCCCACCACCATTCAAGGTCCGAAACCAACGGTATTGAGCATTTATTCTTAATGGAGCCCATGCCTAAGACTCTCATTATGCTCTCAAACGAGACCAATAACTAGGTCTACCAGTCGGTCAGACATAACGTAGGTACAGATCAGCTACCCCCCCCCCCCCCCCCGTTGCTCAAGTCATCATGCCATCATCGAATACCGAAGTACTCATGGCCAATTTACAGGCGCGGGTTGGTTTCACCTTTCCTGTTCGACACTAAGCCTTTTTAAGAGCACACAGCTCACTATAGCCACACTCTCCTCGAAGGACTGGCTTCAAAATCCAAAAAGGGGAGATAATGTCAGCGTTCCTCGCGGCCGCTTAGCGGGTTCAGCAGAACTCACTTTCTGCACCCCAGACTCACCCAAACATGGCATACAACACAAGAATCACGAGGTTATTTTCCTGGAATTTCATTCCAGTACTTCCTGTTACTACCCTTCACAGGTACAACTCATCAGCTCCACAAACTACACATTTATACGCGGAGTCTTCTCCGGTGCACAAGATGCAACATCACCAATCCAGACTAATCTATCCAGATGGGCTTCACACAGCATGCCTATTCCGTACTACATATTTTCGGATCTATATGCAAGACTGGGGATTACAAGAATCAACCCAAGGAAATCTCTCAACAACTACCTTTTGGTGGGGGAAATCCACAGACACGCCAAAACGAGGACTTCACATGTCCAAGAATGAAGATTGTTACCATTGACGGTCTCTTGGGAGTCATGGAATTCTAGCCGGATAGCAAGCATCGCAACGCTTTCGACTCCACAAATCTGGACTCGGCTCGCAATTCCGAACGCTGAAGCTCCACCGGCGGCCGGATCTCTTCTCTTCTTCCTCCTTGCTCTCCCTTATCTCTATTCTTTTAGAAAGAGAATAGCCAAGCTTTGAATGAGGGATAATTCTCAAGTCCTGGACTTAACTCAGCAGGGAGAAGCTTGGACCCTTAGATCCCATCTAAAGGAATTGAACGGCCACAAATCGCCCTGAAATATCTATTTTTGGGCTGACACGGTTTGTGACACGCCCGTGTCATAGTCCGTGTACTATAAGCGGCACAAGAACCGACTTATCTAGAACAGGACACGACCATGTGACACGCCCGTGTCACAGGCCATGTGAACTGACACGGCTTCAGACACGCCCGTGTCTAGCCCGTGTTCACCAGGCCTTAATGCCTGGACAATTCCAGAAAAGGACACGGCCCTGTGATACGGGCGTGTCACAGGCCGTGTGCCTAGACACAGCTGCAGACATGCCCGTGCCCAGCCGTGTTCAATAGGCCGCACAAACTTGGCCAAAACCCGAGGAGGAAACGACCTCTGACAAGCCCGTGTCTCAGGCCGTGTACCCTCTCGACAAATGTCGAGTGCATTTTGTTGAGTACTCGAGATGATACAGAGAAGGACACGGCTTGGGACACACCCGTGTCCCAGGCCGTGTGCCTCACTCGAGACACACTCGAGACCAAAAATCACACTCGAGTAAACAGAGCAGGACACGCCCTGGGACACGCCCGTGTCCCAGGCCGTGTTGCCTAGCCTGAACTCAAATTTTGGATTTTTGGGTATTATAAAGGTGGTGGCAGGCAATGTCTATATCGATCCCGGCATTTCTGTCGCGCTCCATGCGAAGACGTCCACGTTCTTCTGGATGCATTTCAGCATCCTCCCCTGGTCCTCCGAGCTTAGCCCCCCGCTGATGCGCACCTTTTCCACCCTGTCTCCCTGGGTAAGGACCTCCATCTCCACCACCTCCTTGGCTATCTCCAGTCGGGACTGCTCTTCCCACTCTCCAATGGCTCCCTCACCTGGGATCGAGACCTCCTCCTCGGCTTCCTCCACGGCCATCACCTCAGCCGGCTCCTCCAGAACTCCTTATGCCACCTCCACCTGGGTGCAGACCTCTTCCTCTACTTCCATCTCCTCCACCTCTCCTTCGTCCTCCTTCCTAGACAGCTCCTCCATCCTCCTCTCCATCTCCTTGGCTCCTCCCTACCAAGAGATGGAGTTCACAGGGGGTGACATAGCATTCCCTTGCCACCTTGGGGTCTCCCCGAACCCTGACCTAGATGCCCTCAGCGTTGAAATTCAAGCATTGATGGAAAGATGAGGGCACACAGCGGAATACACAGATGAGGGGTCGTCCGAAGATACCGTTGTAACTGCTAGGTGCGTCCACGATGACGAACCTGTAGTTTCTGGACTGCCCCCCCCCCCAAGGTAATATGGAGTCTCACTCCTCCTTCCACCTCCTTCCTCTCTCCTGAGTATTTTCATCCGAGGCCAGCACCCTCTGGGCCTCCACTCTCGTCGTGTCAAATGCCTTCTTGAAGATGACGTTGACCGAACTCCTATTATCGATGAGGATCCGGGAGACAGTAAAATTCTCGACTGCAGTCTGGATGACCAACGCGTCGCAAAAAGGATCCTCATGATCCGGCATGTCCTTCCTGGAGAAGGTGATCTTCTCCTATAAGGGTAGGGCTAGAGATGTGGAGGCAACGCTCCAGCGATATATAGTATGGAGGCTTGCCTTGCGGGTAGACTCAACTCCCTCCCTCCCCCCTCCCGACCTTGTGGATCACTCTGATCCCTCCTCGGGCTCCCACATCATCCCGGTCCTCGCACCTGTCCTCTCCCTTGGGCAGGACTTCTTCAATCCGCACCTCCCGGCGGTCTTGCTCTTGCTGCTGCTCCCTGGTTCTCCTCAACTCTAAGAACTTCGGGCACATGGTCGTAGCATGGCCCTCATCCTGATGGAAGTCGTAATAGGGAAACTCCACCCTGAATCCCTGTCTTCTCCTCGGCTATACCCTCCTCCTCCTCCCCAGGGCTATTGCCATCGACTGATGTTGATCGGGGAGAGGAGGCCTCTGTCCCAGCCTCCAGCTTGGAGGGTTGAACTCACCCTCCCCCCTTGTGGTTGTCTCCTCCATGGAAACCTCTCCACTGGCCTTAGTCCTGCCACTCCTGCTGCCTCCAACCGAGCCGATTATTCGGCTCCTAGTACACCCACTTCGGCTGCTACTGCTATTGCTGCTCCCTCTGCCTGGGTTTAGATGCTTTCGGGCAAAGTCCGGGTTCGACGCCTCCCCGTCGAACTCCCTCGCCAGTCTCTCCATCAGCTCCTAGAAGGAGATATGTGACACCCTCTTCAGCTCCATCCTGAAGAAGCCTTGCTGCAGCCCCGGGGTGAAGCCCATCATCAGGGTATGCCCTGGCATCTCTTGGACCTGGAGGACCTCCTCCTGAAACCAGTCTACATAGCTCCCCAGGGTCTCGTTCACCCCTACTTGATGTGGAACAGGGACTCAGACTCTTTCTTCCTCTTCTTGGAAGTGGTGAACCTCAGCATGAACCCCCGGTGTAGGTCCTCAAAACAGTAGATGGAGATGGTCGGCAACTGATGGAACCAACATCTCACCTTCTCCTTGAGGGTGATGGCGAAGAGCATCCACTTGAACGCATCCGACCTCTGTCGGATCGAAACCGCATCCTCGAACCATTGGATGTGCTGAACCGGGCCATCCTTCTCGGTGTAGTAGGACATCTCCGACTCCCGAAACCCCTCTAGAACTGGGGCAGATGAGACCAACTCGCTGAAGGGAATGCCTCCCCCTACTGGGCGAGTTAGGGGATCTCACACACCCATCTCGCTGATCCGGCCTCCACTTGCCAAGCCGGGGAATAACACTCGCCCCTGCAGATCTCACTCCCTCCCCTCCTCTGCTACTTCCTTCCCAGGTCGCCTATCGGGGGCATTCTCGCCCAGGGTTGGGTCTGCGACAACTGGGACCGCTGGCGTCGAGCACTCGGTGCGTGTGCCGAGTGCGAACTTGACGAGGCTAAGCACCTCTTGCTTGAACTCCTCAAACATCCCGATGGTGGCGAGAGGGGGAGGGGGTGGCGAGTCGGCCCTGCCCGAACCTTGTCCTTCTCCTCTAGTCATCGAGCTCGCAGAAGATTTTTGGTGCTGACCACGCTCCACGCTCACCACACCAAATAGACATGTCAACTTTCTAAAAGTTGATTTAAAAAGTGATGATTGAAATCAATTATTATAATTTTAAAAGTAATCATGAAAAACTAAAAATATATGAATAATTATGAGGTTTTTTGAGCAAAAATCAAAAAATAATCAAAGTCAGGATACTGTCATAATCGAAATACTGCGACGATTGATCTTTGGGGCGGATCCTCGTGTCTATTACTATATAAAATAAAAGGTTGCATTTAGTTAAACATTCAAAAATGTTAAAATTATTCTTATTTTCTTAATAAAATGACTTACGTGTATTATAATCTATTTAAAAAAATTAAAATATGATGTACATATAAATATTTACATCATATGTAAAAATTAAAAGTAACAATGAAAATTTATAAAATTCAATACGGAATTTAGTAAAGTTCATACACCTATTATTATAGGCTATTTAAAATATGATGTTATAATCTATTTAAAAAAATTAAAATATGATGTTCATATAAATATTTACATCATATGTAAAAATTAAAAGTAACAATGAAAATTTATAAAATTCAATACGGAATTTAGTAAAGTTCATACACCTATTATTACAGGCTATCATTAGACATTAAATAATATTTTTGTCTTTATTAAATAATTGATATGGACGGAGCCAAAAAATTTTGTGTTGACTGCTATTTGTAGGCAGCTCGACGGCGGGCACAACCTGCGGAGGGCGAGCTCTTGGCTGGGAGCGGACGTAGCCCGCTGCGAGTGCGACTGTGCGATTGAAACCCGCCGTTGCACTAGCATAATGTCAGATGCTTGTGCCGCTCGACTTGTATATACATATGGCTATTTATCGGGACCTCCCCATGAAGTTTGCATAATTACAGCATGCACCCCTCTAACTTTTGAAATTATAAAGCCTCCTCATAATGTTTACATTTCATAACATCCATGCACCAAAGTATTCTCATGGAATAAATTTTCAGTGGTTGCAGGTCACCTGGTTTTCCTCCAGTTCAGAGGATCTGACCGCCTTAGCTCGGAGTTGGATCGGGAGCGCAAACCGTCAATGAAAATCCAGCAGCAATAACATGACGTTTTTTTACCATGGAAACCCCGGAAATGGTGAAATACCATGTGGTCGGATCAATGTCGGGGCCAAAATTCACTGTTTAGCTTTAAGTTTACAAGTGTTGAGAGTTTTCTCGGAGGGTGACAGGTCACCTCTCAATTACAAGCTTGAAGTGCAGAAAAAGTGGAAGAGAAACTAAGACCACGAATCTTTGACTAGAGCATCCACCGTATCCTCTGCGCCTTCTCCCGGAGCAGAAAATTGGCTAAATTCTCAGAGCTTGGATAAGAGTGTCCGCGAGGCTTGAATTTGAGCGCCCATGAGGCTTGAAGGGGAGCGAAAAATTGGTCGTGAGCGGGGGACGCGCGCGCGGGCAGGGGCCGCGTGCAGGCGGAGGCAGCGCGAGGGCGCACAGGCGGGGATCGCATGGGTGCGCAAGCGGGGGTCTCGCCGGAATACGGGCGGGGGCACCGCGGGGGCAGGGGCCGCGCAGGTGGGGGCCACGCGGGCGCGCGAGGGGAGCGTCAAAGGCGCGCGAGGGGGGCACAGGCGATCGGGCGGGGGCGAGTGGGTGGGGGCCGCTCAGACGCACATGTAGGATCCGCGTGGGCCCACTGGCGCCGGCCCCCCGAGCACGCCTGTGTCGGCCTCCTGCGCACGCGGGCAAGGGCTGCGAGCTGGCCGGCTCGATGCCCGCGCGCGCGGGCTCGTTGACCGCCTCTGTGCATTCCTCTCTCGCAGGCGCGCTGCCCGCCGCTCACGCGTGTGTGCTTGCTTGGCCTTGCTCCTGTTTCCGGGTGTTTTTGGACCTTTGACCTGAGCGCAGCTTGGACGCGCGCGGCTTGTTCGGTCAGGCTGGCTCCCCTTCACATATTTGGTCGAATTTTTACCGGTTTGACTTAGAAGAATGAGGGGGGAATCCCATCAAGGGAGTCTTTTGGTGCATAGATATTATGAAATAAAAACATTAAGGGAAACTAATTATAATTTTAAATGTTAGGGAGGAGCAACCTTATAACTATGCAACTGTGACAGACACGGGCCTCCGGCCCGATGGCTACGAGCCACAGTATCCGACCGACGACGGCGGGCTACGCCCGTCTCATGCTCGATGCTCTCGAGCGGCCTTCGACCTCATCCAGGCGGGCTTCACTCGTTTTTGCATGTGTTCGATTCGTCTGCGGGGTGCACCCGCATCAACGCGGGCCTCGGCCGCAACATATACATATGAGTACTCAAAATGACCGTAAAAAAATATAAATAAATATTACAATATTTATTTTGTAAAACAATATATTTTTTTACGTAAAATAATTATTTTATCTCCCCTCTCTCTCCCTCCCTCTCTTCCTCTCTCTCTGTCTCTTCCTCTCTTCCTCTCCGCCGCACATTCTCCCCCCTCCTCTCTTTCTCTCTCCATATAGATAATATATATAGGGTGGTGTTATCTATATTAATAAAGTTGATTGTAGGGGAGTCGTCAGTCACGGATATAATAATCGCAAAAACTGCTCCTGCTGCGTCTTCGTCCTACTTTCTCTGCACGTGACAGCGCTTCATCTCCACCGCTTCATTCCGCTTCTTCCTTCCTCCGCAATCGACACCGCTGCATCTCCGCCGCTCCACTCTCCTGCTTTGAAAGTGACATGTTAGCCTCTCTTCTTCACCGCTTCCGCTCACAGCGCCACGACGACCCGCTGCTTCAAGTAAAAACCCCCGACCCTGTCGCTTCTCTTCCTCGCTTTCGCTCACAACGCCTGCTTCAAGTGAAAACCCACGACCATCTTGCTCTTCTTCACCGCTTCCGCTCGCACCACGACGACGACCCCCTGCTTCAACTGAAAACCCCCGAACGCCTCCCGCAGCTGCTCCTGTGCTCGGCACTTCATCTACCGCCGCAATCGTTTCCGCCGTTATCTTCGCTAGGCCTCCGAACAGCATCCGCAGCACCTCTATTTCACAGTAAGTCCGTACCTAATTTCTTTTATGTTTTGATCTTCCATTAAGGGTTTGATTTCTTTTTTTTATTGTGTTTTTTTTGGATTTGGTGTTGTTGGATATCGTTTTTGATTTTGTTGAGGTTTTCAGTTCTTTTTTTGGTTTTATTTTTGTTGGATATCATTTTTCATTTCCTTTGAGTTCTCACATTTTTTCTTATGCTACTAGCGGTATTCATCCTCTGTCGCTTCTCCTCTGCTCGGCACATCATCTGTCATCGCAATCCTTTCCTCCATTACCTATTGCACAGTAAGTGCGTAACTTAATTTCTCACATTTTCTGTTATGCTAGCAGTCTTTTGCTATGTATAGTAAGTGTCTTCCTTGCATATTGTCACTTGATGATAGTTATATATATATATAGGCTGAAAATTTCATAATGAACTACTGCATATTGTCAATTGATGATAGTTATATATATATACAGGCTGAAAATTTCATAATGGAATACTGCATATTGTCAATTGATGATAGTTATATATATACATATATTGGATCCGAATACTAACTCATTTAAGATTGAAGTGTATTGCGCATTGTTGTCTTTAAATGACAAAAGAACGCATTGTTGTCTTTAAATGACAAAAGAACAGAAGGGTTCTCAATAATCTTACAGAACTCAGGCGTATGCCAGCTTACTAAACTCATATACTTATAATGGCATACGAACGAAAAACAAAACAAAATTGTAGGTCACTATAATAAGATGCTTCAGAGAAAATTAATACCTTTCTCGACCTTATATGCTTCAAAGAGCACTCAAATTGTTGCTCTAGATTTTGAAGTCCTTTGATGCTCACTGTATCAAGTTGTTCACCCATTAAATGCCTGAAACTTATGTAGAGTTAATGTCATGGCAACAAACTCATTTCAAGCTTCACGCATAGGAATAACACTCATACTTTTCAATAATTTTCTCCATGCTACAGTAGAGTATAATTATCACTAGAACTTCATGGGAACAACAATTCAAGCTTTCAGTTAACTCTAATGTAAGTTCGTTTTTGAATAGTTATATATAGAGAGAGAGAGGTTGAAAATTTCATAATGAACTACTGCATATTGTCAATTGATAATAGTTATATATATAGAGGCTGAAAATTTCATAATGGAATACTATATATTGTCAATTGATGATAGTTATATATATACATATATTGCATCTGAATGCTAACTCATTTAAGATTGAAGTGTATTGCGCATTGTTGTCTTTAAAAGACAAAAGAACAGAAGGGTTCTCAATAATCTTACAGAACTCAGGCGTATGCCAACTTACTAAACTCATATACTTATAATGACATATGAACGAAAAACAAAACGAAATTGTAGGTCACTATAATAAGATGCTTCAGAGAAAATTAATACCTTTCTCGACCTTATATGCTTCAAAGAGCACTCAAATTGTTCCTCTAGATTTTGAAGTCTTTTGATGCTCACTGTATCAAGTTGTTCTCCCATTAAATGCCTGAAACTTATGTAGAGTAAATGTCATGGCAAGAAACTCATTTCAAGCTTCACGCATAGGAATAACACTCATACTTTTCAATAATTTTCTCCATGCTACAGAAGAATATAATTATCACTAGAACTTCATGGGAACCACAATTCAAGCTTTCAGTTAACTCTAATGTAAGTTCGTTTTCGAAAGACACTATAGACGACAAATAATAATTGTTAATTTCCTTCCGATCTACGACTAACATCATCTTTCTTCATCCCGCCGGCATATATACGTAATTTCTCTATTTTTTTCATATTTCGTACTACAGATTTTCTTTGTTTTGTTTTTTTTTCATTTCTCCTACACTCATACATCTTCTTCTCATGCTATTTGCTGCCATTATCATTCACCCAACACAAAAATTTGCTGTGGCGTACACATTTGTATTCAACATGATAAAGAATTCCAGTCTTATTTCAGCCTCTTTGATTCTAGCTGAACATGTATCCCAGTGTTTCTAATTGGGTATTGGGGAACCTGTTGTATAGATATGTCATATTTGGAGGACTTTATTATACATATTGTACTAAGTTTTGTCTAAAACTATAGGGAATTGGGAGAAGCAGCTTAGTTGAATTACAGAGGAATTTTAGAAGCGTTTCTAGAATAACTATTTCAATGAGTTCTCAATCGTCATGCAAAACTATTGTCCAGCAACCTGACCACACTCGGCCTGCAGCGCAACTCCCAATCTGCACATGCCAAGATGTAAATCTCCTAATAAATTCTTTTTTGGTTCTTCTTAGAATCACCTTGCCCACAAACGTGATCTTTTACATGAAAATGTCGTTGAAACAATTTATTTTCTTTAGAATAGCGAATATGTTGCCATATTGTGTTGCCCAGAGTTATGAAATTGCCAATTTTTGCCCAATCTTTTGCCTTTAATAGGCTGCTAATCTTTCTCATACCTGATCACCAATAGAAATCGAAGTACACCTGCATTTTTCCATAGGGATCCTCTTTGTTAGCATATTCTTTGGATTCACCTTAATACGCATATTTTCTATAGTTGAATGTCATTTAATTTGTTAGTATATTTTGTAGACTTGAAAAAGTCCATCGTCTTCTTGCTACCACCCATTTATCTAATATAGATATGGAGCGTAATGAGAGCATTGTAGAAGTACATAATAATGTTCAATCTCATGTTCGTGCTCGACGTGTTTCTGTGCCCGAAGAACAACTTCAATATGATGTTCGTGCTCAAGCTCTCTCTGCGCCCGATGAACAACGTGCATTACATCAACTGTATGACTACTCAGACGCATCAATAAGAAATACGCATATGACTGAAGTTGAACATGCTGCTCAACGAGCATTGAATCGAGAACGTTCACAGAGAAGAAGTTCCCTAATGTCTACTGAGCAATGCGAAGCTCAACGAGCATATAATTGCTCTTACCAAAGGGTGAGGCGTGTGCGCATGACAAAGGCACAACAATCATATGTACGAGAGATGAGACGTGCTGCTGCTCAAAGATGACGCCATTAGTTACCCTGTCAGGCTGCCTTATTGCCACATCATGACGCCATGCTCAACTGTACTGCTGCATCCGAAACTCAAATAACTACACCTGCACCAGCTTCACACAGCAATGTTGTACATATATACATATATTGCATCCGAATGCTAACTCATTTAAGATTGAAGTGTATTGCGCATTGTTGTCTTTAAATGACAAAAGAACAGAAGGGTTCTCAATAATCCTACAGAACTCAGGCGTATGCCAGCTTACTAAACTCATATACTTATAATTGCATACGAACAAAAAACAAAACGAAATTGTAGGTCACTATAATAAGATGCTTCAGAGAAAATTAATGCCTTTCTCGACCTTATATGCTTCAAAGAGCACTCAAGTTGTTGCTCTATATTTTGAAGTCCTTTGATGCTCACTGTATCAAGTTGTTCTCCCATTAAATGCCTGAAACTTATGTAGAGTTAGTGTCATGGCAACAAACTCATTTCAAGCTTCACGCATAGGAATAACACTCATACTTTTCAATAATTTTCTCCATGCTACAGAAGAGTATAATTATCACTAGAACTTCATGGGAACAACAATTCAAGCTTTCAGTTAACTCTAATGTAAGTTCGTTTTTGAATAGTTATATATATATATAGAGGTTGAAAATTTCATAATGAACTACTGCATATTGTCAATTGATAATAGTTATATATATAGAGGCTGAAAATTTCATAATGGAATACTATATATTGTCAATTGATGATAGTTATATATATACATATATTGCATCTGAATGCTAACTCATTTAAGATTGAAGTGTATTGCGCATTGTTGTCTTTAAATGACAAAAGAACAGAAGGGTTCTCAATAATCTTACAGAACTCAGGCGTATGCCAACTTACTAAACTCATATACTTATAATGACATACGAACAAAAAACAAAACGAAATTGTAGGTCACTATAATAAGATGCTTCAGAGAAAATTAATACCTTTCTCGACCTTATATGCTTCAAAGAGCACTCAAATTGTTGCTCTAGATTTTGAAGTCTTTTGATGCTCACTGTATCAAGTTGTTCTCCCATTAAATGCCTGAAACTTATGTAGAGTAAATGTCATGGCAAGAAACTCATTTCAAGCTTCACGCATAGGAATAACACTCATACTTTTCAATAATTTTCTCCATGCTACAGAAGAATATAATTATCACTAGAACTTCATGGGAACCACAATTCAAGCTTTCAGTTAACTCTAATGTAAGTTCGTTTTCAAAAGACACTATAGACGACAAATAATAATTGTTAATTTCCTTCCGATCTACGACTAACGTCATCTTTCTTCATCCCGCCGGCATATATACGTAATTTCTCTATTTTTTTCATATTTCGTACTACTGATTTTCTTTGTTTTGTTTTTTTCATTTCTCCTACACTCATACATCTTCTTCTCATGCTATTTGCTGCCATTATCATTCACCCAACACAAAAATTTGTTGTGGCGTACACATTTGTATTCAACATGATAAAGAATTCCAGTCTTATTTCAGCCTCTTTGATTCTAGCTGAACATGTATCCCAGTGTTTCTAATTGGGTATTGGGGAACCTGTTGTATAGATATGTCATATTTGGAGGACTTTATTATACATACTGTACTAAGTTTTGTCTAAAACTATAGGGAATTGGGAGAAGCAGCTTAGTTGAATTACAGAGGAATTTTAGAAGCGTTTCTAGAATAACTATTCTAATGAGTTCTCAATCGTCATGCAAAACTATTGTCCAGCAACCTGACCACACTCGGCCTGCAGCGCAACTCCCAATCTGCACATGCCAAGATGTAAATCTCCTAATAAATTCTTTTTTGGTTCTTCTTAGAATCACCTTGCCCACAAACGTGATCTTTTACATGAAAATGCCGTTGAAACAATTTATTTTCTTTAGAATAGCGAATATGTTGCCATATTGTGTTGCCCAGAGTTATGAAATTGCCAATTTTTGCCCAATCTTTTGCCTTTAATAGGCTGCTAATCTTTCTCATACCTGATCACCAATAGAAATCGAAGTACACCTGCATTTTTCCATAGGGATCCTCTTTGTTAGCATATTCTTTGGATTCACCTTAATACGCATATTTTCTATAGTTGAATGTCATTTAATTTGTTAGTATATTTTGTAGACTTGAAAAAGTCCATCGTCTTCTTGCTACCACCCATTTATCTAATGTAGATATGGAGCGTAATGAGAGCATTGTAGAAGTACATAATAATGTTCAATCTCATGTTCGTGCTCGACGTGTTTCTGTGCCCGAAGAACAACTTCAATATGATGTTCGTGCTCAAGCTCTCTCTGCGCCCGATGAACAACGTGCATTACATCAACTCTATGACTACTCAGACGCATCAATAAGAAATACGCATATGACTGAAGTTGAACATGCTGCTCAACGAGCATTGAATCGAGAACGTTCACAGAGAAGAAGTTCCCTAATGTCTACTGAGCAATGCGAAGCTCAACGAGCATATAATTGCTCTTACCAAAGGGTGAGGCGTGCGCGCATGACAAAGGCACAACAATCATATGTACGAGAGATGAGACGTGCTGCTGCTCAAAGATGACGCCATTAGTTACCCTGTCAGGCTGCCTTATTGCCACATCATGACGCCATGCTCAACTGTACTGCTGCATCCAAAACTAAAATAACTACACCTGCACCAGCTTCACACAGCAATGTTGTACATATATACATATATTGCATCTGAATGCTAACTCATTTAAGATTGAAGTGTATTGCGCATTGTTGTCTTTAAATGACAAAAGAACAGAAGGGTTCTCAATAATCCTACAGAACTCAGGCGTATGCCAGCTTACTAAACTCATATACTTATAATTGCATACGAACAAAAAACAAAACGAAATTGTAGGTCACTATAATAAGATGCTTCAGAGAAAATTAATACCTTTCTCGACCTTATATGCTTCAAAGAGCACTCAAGTTGTTGCTCTATATTTTGAAGTCCTTTGATGCTCACTGTATCAAGTTGTTCTCCCATTAAATGCCTGAAACTTATGTAGAGTTAATGTCATGGCAACAAACTCATTTCAAGCTTCACGCATAGGAATAACACTCATACTTTTCAATAATTTTCTCCATGCTACAGAAGAATATAATTATCACTAGAACTTCATGGGAACAACAATTCAAGCTTTCAGTTAACTTTAATGTAAGTTCGTTTTCGAAAGACACTATAGATGACAAATAATAATTGTTAATTTCCTTCCGATCTATGACTCACGTCATCTTTCTTCAACCCGCCGCATATATACGTAATTTCTCTAATTTTTTCATATTTTGTACTAAAAATTTTCATTGTTTTGTTTTTTTCATTTCTCCTACACTCATACATCTTCTTCTCATGCTATTTGTTGTCATTATCATTCACCCAACACAGAAATTTGTTGTGGCGTTCACATTTGTATTCAACATGATAAAGAATTCCAGTCTTATTTCAGCCTCTTTGATTCTAGATGAACATGTATCCCAGTGTTTCTATTTAGGTATTGGGGAACCTGTTGTATAGATATGTCATATTTGGAGGACTTTATTATACATATTGTACTAAGTTTTGTCTAAAACTATTGGGAATGGGGAGAGGCAGCTTAGTTGATTTACAGAGGAATTTTAGAAGCGTTTCTAGAATAACTATTCCAATGAGTTCTCAATCGTCATGCCAAACTATTGTCCAGCAACCTGACCACACTCGGCCTGCAGCGCAACTCCCAATCTGCACATGTCAAGATGTAAATCTCCTAATAAATTCTTTTTAGGTTCTTCTTAGAATCACCTTGCCCACAAACGTGATCTTTTACATGAAAATGTCATTGAAACAATTTGTTTTCTTTAAAATAGTGAATATGTTGCCATATTGTGTTGCCCAGAGTTATGAAATCGCATATTTTTGCACAATCTTTTGCCTTTAATAGGCTGCTAATCTTTCTCATACCTGATCACCAATAGAAATCGAAGTACACCTGCATTTTTCCATAGGGATCCTCTTTGTTAGCATATTCTTTGGATTCACCTTAATAAGCATATTTTCTATAGCTGAATGTCATTTGTTAGCATATTTTGTAGACTTGAAAAAGTCCATCGTCTTCTTGCTACCACCCATTTATCTAATGTAGATATGGAGCGTAATAAGAGCATTGTAGAAGTACATAATAATGTTCAATCTCATGTTCGTGCTCAGCGTGTTTCTGTGCCCGAAGAACAACTTCAATATGATGTTCGTGCTCAAGCTCTCTCTGCGCCCGATGAACAACGTGCATTACATCAACTGTATGACTATTCAGACGCATCAATAAGAAATGTGCATACGACTGAAGTTGAACATGCTGCTCAACGAGCATTGAATCGAAAACGTTCACATAGAAGAAGATCCTTAATGTCTACTGAGCAATGCGAGGCTCAACGAGCATATAATCGCTCTTACCAAAGGGAGAGGCGTGCGCGCATAACAGAGGCACAACAATAACACATGAACGAGAGATGAGACGTGCTGCTGCTCAAAGATGACGCCATCATTTACCCTGTCAGGCTGCCTTATTGCCACAGCATGACTCCATGCTCCACTGCACTGCTGCATCCCTAACTCAAATAACTACACCTGCACCGGCTTCGCACAACAATGTTGTACATGTAAACATGAGTTTTGGTAACGACCATCTTTTGTTTCTCGACATTATCATACGTTTATAAATACATTTGCATACTCTAACACTGATATGCTTTTGTGTTTGAAAGTTACACATGCAGATATTGGTGTTGTTCATAGATACTCATTGACATCTATGCCATGTATTTCATCGTTGCATGGTAACTGACAACCTCAAATTGGTGAATCGTCGACAATGCAACCATGTACTACACCCCTGCGTGACTGCAGCCTCTCATTCGTCTCTTCCCACTCACCTGATCATATTACTGGACCTATTACTGCTCCAACATTATTGGATCAATCTGTTGCTTCCACATCAACTGTAAATATAGAGCAATATGCAGGTGCTCTACTGCATGAAAATATTGTGCATCAAATGCATTCACACAGTAATGTTTCCCCTTATTATATTACACACGTATGTGCATATTGTTATGTTGTTATATATATCTGATATCACTATAATATTATTTTCCCTATATAAAATTCACCAGCACTGCATTTAGAACATGAGGACACAAATGAGAGTTCCTCTGATGTTACTGTTCGTGTTGGGCCCCAGCATCATCGAAACCATAACCTTGCACGCATATGTAATACAGTGCAGCGAATCGTATATTTACAACTACAACAACCTCATTTTTGTAATAATTGCAATGATAAACTGTTTGAGGGTGAAACACCAACGATGTGTTGTAGCAAAGGAAGAGTTCAGATTCCATCTATACCTGTTGCACCGGAGCTATATCATTTATTCACTACTGACTCTGCTGAGAGTCATCACTTCAGAAGATATATTCGTTCATATAACCACGTTTTTGCTTTTACTTCGATGGGCATGACTTTAGATGAGGCTTTAGTAGCTGATCAACATGTGGTATACACATTTAGAGCTCATGGATCAATATATCATAGAATTGGGTCTTTTTTTCCTGCTGCAAACACACGTCCTAGGTACCTCCAATTATATATATACGATACTGAACATGAGATAGATTATCGTTTGCAAGAAAATGCGGAGTTAGATCGTGCATTACTATAAAAAATAAAAATCCATTTTGGATGCATATAACCTATTTATACTGATGTTCCAACAAATATCTCAACATGAGGACATAAACAGATGCAATCTTATTATAAAGGAGAAGCCTGCTTTTGGCCAATAATATACATTACCGTCTACATCCCAGGTTGCTGCTATAATTGTTGGTTCAGAAGAATACCTTGAATCAAATGAGCGACATATAATTGTTGAAACATTTGAAGGTCATTTGGTTAATATTCAAGAATATTCTGGGTTATACGACCCACTTCAATATCTATTGCTTCTCCCATATGGTACATACGTTTGGTTAGCTGAGTACAAAGGATTGAATAATCAACAGGTTAGCTGTTGCGACTACTACTCATACATACTTCAGGTTATAAGTAAATACATTTTACTGTGTCCACACATTCTGCTTCTACTGATATGGTATTTTTCCCTCATAAGTTTTATCGTGCAGGATCATCAGCCACCTTTATCATTGTCGTTACATGGATGTCATTTGCTGCAGTAATATGTAGTTGATAATTACATAAAAATTGTAACTTAAAAATTTCGTTGGACAAAAATAACCAAAAAACAATCCGCTCTGAACTGTACAGCGGCCTACAAGACTGTCTTAATGCTGGAGAACATAGTGCAGGTTGATAGATAATTTATTTTATTGTCATACTGTCTAAATCCATTTCTCATGCTGACGCTGTTTTATCTGCTAAAGTTATACAATATGTGCTTCTATTACAGCGAATATTGGTCAGTGCGTCATCTTGTCGTCATCATTTATTGGAATTCCTCATGATATGTACCAGCGTTACCAGGATGCAATGACTGTTGTGCAGCATTATGGTAGACCAGATATATTTCTAACAATGACATGCAATGCTTCATGGCAAGAAATCACAGATGCGTTTTATGCTGGACAAACACCGCAAGATCGTCCAGATGTAGTGTCTCGAATATTTCATGCAAAATATGAGAAGTTGAAAAAGGATATTTTCCATAAAAATATTTTGGGCAAAACAGTTAGCCATGTCCATGTAATTGAGTTCCATAAGAGAGGTCTAACGCACGTTCACATGTTGGTCATTTTTGTTGTGCGTGATAAAGTGAATACTCCAGATGACTATGATAAGATTATTAGAGCAGAGCTTCCTCATATTGAGCATGAACCGGAATTATACAATGCTGTTGTGCGTCATATGATTCATGGACCATGTGCATACATAAACTCTCATGCACCATGCATGAAACATGGTGTTTGTAAACAAGGATAACCAAAACCCTTTGCTGAGACAACTTTGCAGGGATCCGACTCATACCAAATCTATAGGCGCCATAATAATGGACGATCATTTATGCTTCATCGGAGAAAGGACTTTGCTATTGACAATCGATGGGTTGTTCCATATAATGCATGGCTTCTATTGAAATATGACTGTCATATTAATGTTGAGATATGCAGTAGTATTAAAAGCATAAAATATCTATACAAATACATTCATAAAAGCCCTGATTCAGTTGCTTTTCATGTAAAACCTCTATCATATCATAATGAGCTTGATCAATATGTAAATGGTCGCTGGATATGTCCACAAGAAGCATTTTGGAAAATATTTAAGTTTTCTATGTACCAAACATATCCATCAGTTATCCGTTTACAAATTCATTTACCTAATAAGCATCAGGTACATTTTTGCACTACTGATTTAGTGGGCAATATTCTAGCTAATGAACAAAATTTCCGCACGATGTTGATTGCATTTTCCACGTTTACGCCACAGAACAACAACGTCACAGGTATCTGTACATTGAGTTTCCAAAACATTACACATGGAATCTGATATTGAAAACATGGATTATACGAAGACGCCGCCATAAAGTTATTGGTCGAATGTACTCTGTATACCCTTCTGAAGGTGAAAGATTTTATTTACGCATTCGATTGAATCATATTCGAGGTCCGAGATCCTTTGAAGATCTGCTGACAGTCGATAACATTACGTACTCGACATTTAAAGAAGTTGCTGAACATTATGGTCTGCTCTAAATAGACAACAATCTGCATAATTGTATGTGTGAGGCGAGAGAATTTCAGCTACCGCAAGCACTACGAAATTTATTTACAATTTTACTTTATTGCAACCCAACTGATGTTAGACAATTATGGAATGATAACAACACTGCAATGACAGAAGATAACATCTCCTCTACTTTGATCAGTGATGTATATGTCATGAACAAACTTCTTAATGAAATTGATTATACTCTCCAACAACATAGCAAGATTATTACACAGTTTGATATTCCGCAGATGTCGGCACTCTTCAGAAATATTAACAACATATCGAGTTTAATTGAAGATGAAATGTCGATACCAATCTCATATACGGATCTTAACTCTGTTTCATTGTTAAATCCTGGTCAGTTTTATGCTTTTCATACTATTATGGAAGCTGTTAGACAATGTGATGGACGTATTTTCTTCATAGATGGCCCTTGAGGCTCTGGGAAAACTTTCTTATATAAAGTGTTACTTGCCCATTTACGTCATGATGGTCATATTGTGCTTGCAACAGCGTCATCAGGAATTGCTGCAACTCTTCTTCCAGGTGGAACTACAACACATTTGCGATTTAAAATTCCAATTCCCGTGGAAGCAGGTTCATTTTGCAAATTTGGGAAGCAGTCTCAGATGCATAAACTTATACAGCATTGCTCTGCTATTTTGTGGGATGAGGCTCCGATGTCACATAAACATGTATTTGAATCCGTTGATCGATCGTTTCGAGATGTTCTGAACGTTGCACAACCTTTTGGTGGTAAGCTTGTAATTATGGGTGGAGATTTTCGACAGGTTCCACCAGTTGTAGTTAATGGCACAAAGTTTCAGATTATCAATGCTAGCATAGGTTACTCACCTTTATGGTCAACTGTACAGTTAATTTCATTATCAGAGAATATGCGTGCTTTTGATGATCAACAATTCTCTAAATATCTTCTTCGAATAGGAAATGGTGACGAACATACATATGATCATGATATGATTCAAATTTCCATGTCAATGATTATTCCCTAGGAAGGAGAACATTCAGTTGATGTGCTTATTAACAGTGTATTTTCTGATATTATGTCAAGTGCTACCATCTCTGATTATTGGGCAGACAGAGCATTGTTGACTCCATTAAATGAGGATGTCTCTTCACTAAATGAAAAGTGTCTCAAGTTGCTCAGTGGATATGAAATTACGTACTACTCCTTTGACTCTGTTGATGATGACAGATCTAATTTATACCCACAAGAGTTTTTGAATAGCATATCAACAGGCACTCTCCCGCTGCATAAATTATCTTTGACAAAAGGCACACCCATCATGCTTATGCGCAATTTAAATCCTCGAATTGGCCTGTGCAATGGTTCGCGTCTGATTTGCCGCCAATTCTCAAAAAATATTATTGATGCCGAAATACTGACAGGACAACATAAAGGAAAGACCGTGTTTCTTCCCCGCATTCCACTCAAACATGCTGGAGATTTCAATATGCCATTTGAGTTAACTCGAAAGCAATTTCCAGTTCGTTTAAGCTTTGCGATTACGATAAACAAATCTCAGGGACAAACAATTAGGCAAGTTGGCCTTTACCTGCTCTCTCCTGTTTTCACTCATGGTCAACTTTATGTGGCTTTATCATGAGGAGTTAATGCAACAAATACCAAGGTTTTAGTAAAAGATGGTTTGATACCGGGACATCCTGGTACTTATACACAAAATATTGTATTCAATGAACTACTGTCCAAAGTCATTGTACAGGTACATTTGTTTTTGTCATGTCGAAGTTTTGCTTTATGTGTTTAAGATACAAACATTGTCATCGATTAATATATATTATTTGCTACACAGTCTCATCATATGTAGTCACCTTGAATTACTTGAAAGGAAAATCTGTTGACACAAACACATGTGCTCTGCTATAGGTACGCAGTTTACCTATAATTTCTGTACAATTACTCACACTTATGTGCTCATTTAATTTCTATAAACATATTACAAATGCAAAAATATGTACAAATATTTTGGATTTCTTACCTGATAACTACATTAATATTTTATAATAAATCATATACATGAAAAAATATAATACAAAATTTTTTTTTACATACCTTCTAGATAAATTAATTTTTTATAATAATATGGTATCACCTTGCACATATATTCAACTGTATTGCGCTGTCAACATAAAAGTAAATACAAGTGTGTCGAATAAAATTAATTTTGTATGCGCGTCGTGCTCAGGTGATTGCTATGAGAATAATATATTATTGATATAGCTTAATATAATGGTTCTTTCTCTCAAACATATGAATGATATCTTCACTTCACCTTATTTTCAATTGCTCAACAGGAAAATATTCGCAATGTTGGGATTGAACTCTTCATCATCCATCATGTGCAAGGATGACCTACTCACGAGCACTGAACTCGAATACTTTGCTGACGTGCCGCCAGAGATGCGGGATAACTACTACTTCTGCTTATTACTTGCCAATCTTAACCTGCGGACCACTTCTCAGGTGTTAAAGTCCGTCTTCGCCTCCCTGCCGGGATTCATTCACACCAGTGTACGGACTCAAACTCTTGATCACAAAATATATTGTTGAACCGATTTCACTTGATGATTCAATGATACTGTACACTCACTCTTGCAGGTTGACGTGGATGCAAATGGGGACCCAGTTGGCACAGGAGAAGTAATTTTCGCTAATGAGGCGACGATGACCGCAGTCGCTGAAAACATGCACAACAAGCTCATTGATGGGAATAAAATCTCAGTTCGTGCAATGACACTCTTTGATGTTAATTCGGAATTTGTTCATTACGGTACGAGCCTGCATTAAGTGAGATTTGTAATCATGTGGACTTTCATGAGTGTTTTGACATATGTTGAACAACTGTTCAGAAAACATCGCCTTTCTCCATAAACAATTTTGCATCATTACTGACCGTGAGTTATATACGAATGCGCAAAATATTAGTTCTCCATTTCTCTTTTTTGTCTCTTTAATCATCTTATTTTTTTCACTACGCAACCACAAAGCTATGTAACGTGCACTCACAACACTACTGCACACACAAACTATCAAACATACTCATACTTTCTTCACTTCTCTGGAAACACAACTTACTCCGCCCGTAACACTGCACAATACAAGTACCTTATATTTACAAGTCTGTTGCAGTCTGCTACGTACAGACTATATTGAAATATATTACCCCCACTGCAATTTCAAGCTGCAACTAACTGATCATGCTTCTACGGTATACTGCACTTCTCTTTGGTTGTCAATGCAGTTGAACTCTACTACAATTTGTAAATAAAGCACTTCGACATTGACCTACATAAGGTTAGAATAATAATTGTTACTACCACACATACACTTCATGAGAACGATGTTTTCTGCCAACCACACCGCAGTATAAGCTGTGATAGTCTTCATCAAACACAATGTAAGTTAACCGCTTGACATATTTCTAAATCCACTAAACAGCTGAAATATTATTTAAACATTACTCGGCAATAAATACATGCTCCTTCATGCTGTCATGACATTTGAACTAGGGCACCAAACATTTAATACGACGACTGAACAATATGGTATATTAGAAAGAGCCAACAGTCTGCATAATTGTATGCACGATGCTACAACATTTCATATGCCCGCAACACTACGCACATTATTTACTACCATATGGTTATTTCTCAATCCTACAAATGTTATACTTTTCTGAAATGCCAACTATGCAGCAATGACAGAAGAGTACATGACATCGTCATCTGCCAAAGATGTATACAATGTCATCAGGCTATTCCGTGAAATGCACAACATACTTCAACAACATACTAAATGCACTGTACAGTTTGATATCAAAGGCAACCAAGTTTTCCTACCGCGTATACCTCTGAAATATGCGTGATATCAGCAGATGCCTTTTAAACTCACTCGAGAATAATTTCCATTTCGTTCTAGCTTTGCGCTGAGGATAAACAAATCTCAATGACAAACAATCAAACATGTTATCCTTCATCTACCCTCTCCTGCATTTACTAATGTTCAGGTCTACGTTGCTCTATCCAGATGACTTACTGCCACAAGCACAAAGATATTAGTCAGATATATTGTTCTACCATGACATCATGTCACATACATAAAAAATATTGTCTTCAAATATCAGCTATCATAATTGAACCTGCAGTTGCACTTCATATGTCATTCTTAGTTTTTCATTATCTCATGCATTGAAATAATATTACTACTTGCATTCATTAATTACACATATATTATCTACAGACCCCACTCACCCGTAATCAACATTAGCTACATCTGGCCAAAATGATTTTAATAATTATGTTAGTACATATCGGCATTTGATTACTCCTTATGAATAACATAAATGTGGAGATGACAAATGAATTATCATCGGATCATTCACTACCATTACGTGCTCATTCCATCCCTAAAACCTGTGATTCTTTCACAATTATCATATCTATATTTGTGTTGCCATAACAACTTCGACACTAAATTGCACAATTTGTCTCTCAGCTGGCCCTACCAACACCAGCCATGAGCCTGACTACGATTACAATTACTATGATGACATTTGCAAGCCAACCACAAGCAGGTGGTCTGATGGTCCACGAACTGAGATTCCAAGGTTTAGATTACGTATCCCAGTGGTGCCACCAGGCCTCAGTGCACAGGAGGAGTGGAACTTCGTGTTCACAATGATTAAAAGGTAAGATCTACATAATAATATACACAATATGATGAACGCTGCTACTGTAACTCATTCAATAGTTATTAACAGCTCTGATAACTTTATACCTTTCATCAATGCAGGATCTCGCAGGGCCATTAAAGGAGACATGATCATTCAGTGGACTGACTTCTGAGAGCTTGCAACTACACCTACACATGTGCTCTAAAGCTCCTTTACTACATGTTATCTGCACCAGTAATGTATATGATGTATAGTTTTGTATCAAATTACAATGCTAGCTTTTTGTTGTTTACAAATATATATCCTTCATTACACTATCGAACATAAACAGGTAAACATAAGCTATTGATATCTATGAGTGCCTAGCATCATACACGTTCTCTATGTTGTACTCGACATACATATACAACTGTATTACCTTTATTGGTTGTTACGCCTTCATAATCTGTGCACCTATAAAGTTATACATATTTTTAATACACATACAGAGTCTGGTCAGCTGCACAAATAATAATGACACTGTAAACATTGGCATAATATTCAACTGCATAAGCATCTACACTAGAATACAAGCACTGTAAACATTGGCTCCATGTGTGCAAGCACCTGCACTAGAATACGAGATTTAAGATTACTGTTAATGGCAAACCTTAAGACAATGGGGTTTTTAATTTATTGAGGCAAAAATATGTGTCAATCAAAATATTTTGAACATAAAAATTGTGCACCAGGTCAATGGCTACTCCCACAAAAAATTTGGTAATTTTCTGAGGGTTTTTTTGATATTTTGAATAATTAAAATAAGACTTATTCGTGAGGCCTTTAAATGATTTAATTTTTTTTTAATAAATCTCATGATGATGACCAAGGCCCTTGTCTTGCTCATCATCATGAGATTTTTAACATACTGTCATAATTTACAATTTTTTGGGCAAGCCTTAATATTTTTTAAGCACTTAAATGATGTTTACACCTTTGGGAATTATTAAGGGTAAATTTTTCTAATTAAAGTTGAAAGTATCTAGTGTCAACCTAATCCACCTATAGGGGGGAAATAGGTGTCGTACAGTCTTTTGCGGAATTAAACTAACCTGCACAAGTAAGCAAACAGAACACAGAAAACACACAAAGAATTGTAGTGGTTCCCCGATTTGGGTACGTCCACTTTCCCCCTTCGACCTATCTCCCACCAAGGGACGACTCGGTCACTTCTCCAAACGGATTGAAATCCAATCCTCACACTAGGAGCAACGCTCCCCTAACTACGGAAGGAACCCTTCCAACAATGGAGTCACAACTCCACCACAACGGGTTGCACCCAACCCTTACAAATAGGAATTAAAATTCCTTTACAACAAAATTGAATGTAAATAAAAATACAAACAATGCTTTATGGAGATTCTGATATCCTTCTTCATTCGTTGAAGCTTGCACGAAAAGTACGAAGAGTCCACAATCGGATTTCTCACTTGGAATGGATCTTGTCAAGATCAGTGGCGGCAAGCAAGTGCGGCGACGATGCTTTGTAAATCCAAACTTCTTGGCGAAGCAAGCTAGGTCTTCGAACGATCTCAGTCGGATCAAACGTCTAAACCGATTCGGAAGGGAGAACAAGTCTCGTTCAACGAATCGGAAGACAAGAGATCTCGAGAGAGACACGTGAGACTGGCTGCTTGCCTCAGTGCTGTCATCGAGCGAGCAGAGACGGGCTGAGATCAGCGGCGGCGACTACTTTGCGATCGACGAAGAGCATGTGGCGAATTCCGTGATCGGCTAGGTCACGGCCGACTTTCGTATTCCAGTGTGTTGGTGTGTACTGTAGAAAACGGGAATAAGTACGTATTTATACTCAAAGGCAAACCCTAGAAGACCGTTGCGGGGACCACCTCGGAAATCCCGAGATCTGGCTGAACTGAGCACGGTGACCTGGACCGGTCCAGCGAGCGGCGAAATCTGCCTAAGGAAAAATCGGCGGGAGTCGTTGGTGATTCCCGTCGATGTCGACGGGAATCACTCCCGACTCCCGTCGATTCTGCCTTGGACGAATTTAAGACTTTTGCCAGCCGGAAGTAGTCGGCGGGAGACACTTAGTGATTCCCGTCGAAGTCGGCGGGAATCACTAACGACTCCCGTCGAAGTCGGCGGGAATCACTAACGATTCCCGTCGATTCTTACTTGGAAGGATTTTCCTCCTTCCTTCTGTTGGTAGCTTGGTCTTTGACCCATCCTTTCTCCTTCTTCTGCTCTTGATCTACCTTGACCCTGTACTTGAAAATAAGTACACTCCAATAGAGAGAGCATACGCGGATCATCACACTGATCTACACAACGAGGGATTACGTTGCGCAGACCCATGTATATTGACTTACTGCACTTTGACATTGGTGTGTACTTAACATGAAATAGTTGCAAGCACAACTTGATAGAATTGTCAAATACATAGTCAATTTAACTTAGCTTGTTCAGGCTCTTCTTCAAATCAGGTCTATTGTGGATGCAATACCCAACAATCTCCCTCTATTTGAAGAAGCCTAAACCCTACAAGCTAAGGTGAATAGAACAGATGGAAATGAAATTCATAAAATGAAAGTTTAGTTGAGTGTGAAATTCATTACCATTTTTCTGAGAGCAACATAGCCTTAGCCGAGGTGATCTCCCCCTATCTGAGAGCAGCATAGCCTTTGTGGCCTACTTAGCACCACCTTAGCCTTGGCCGAGAGGGTAATCTCCCCCTTTTCGGCTTCTGCAAACCTGGGACTTCACTTGGAGCAAAATGCTCCCCCTCAGATCTTGCATCCATGCCCGATTTTGAGTTCCTAGCAGATGCTTCCTCTTGATCCAAGAGCCTTGAGACTTTCAGGCTTCAATCTTTAAGGTTCAGCATGCCGAGTTTAGTTTTGAATAAATTAAACTTGGCCTTGTCTAGTGGCTTCATGAAGATATCTGCAATCTGCTTATCCATGGGGACATAACAGAGAGATATATCTTTGTTCTCCACATGCTCTCGAATGAAGTGGTAGCGCACTTCAATATGCTTTGTTCTGTTGTGCGACACAGGATTATTCGCAATTGCAATTGTGCTCGAGGAGTTGCAATACATGGGAACTTCTCTGAACTACAATTCATAATCTTCAAGTTGATTTCTGATCCATAGAAGTTGTGCGCAACAGCTGCCTGCTGAGATGTACTCAGATTCAGCCGTAGAGGTTGCAACACAGTTTTTCTTTTTACTGTTCCACGATATAAGCCTTCTTCCGAGGAATTGGAACGTCCCGGAAGTGCTTTTCCTATCATCCATGCTTCCTGCAAAGTCAGCATCTGAAAAGCCTATCAGCTCGACATCATTGTTTCTTGGGTACCACAAGCCAAGATTTGGTGTACCTTTAAGGTATCTAAGAATCCGCTTTGCAGTGATATAATGAGATTCCTTAGTGTTCACCTGATATCTGGCACAAACGCATGTGGAAAATATAATATCCGATCTACTAGCAGTAAGGTAGAGTAGGGATCCAATTATGCTTCTGTACTTGGTTTCATAAAAAGGTTTCCCTTTCTCATCCTTGTCCAGAGACACAGTGGATCTCATTGGAGTCCTCATAGAGGTTGCACTCTCCATTCCGAATTTCTTGAGGAGTTCATTTGTGAACTTCGTCTGAAAGATGAAAATTCCATCCTCAGACTGTTTCACTTAAAGTCCCAAGAAATACTTCAGCTCTCCCATACTGCTCATTTCAAATTTCTCTTGCATAAGTTTGGAAAACTTTTTGCACAGGTTGTTGTCCGTTGAGCCGAATATTATGTCATCGACATAGATTTGCACCAGCAAAATCTTGCCTTTGACTTCCCTAAGAAACAATATCTTATCTATTTTTACTCTCGAGAATTTGTTCTCAAGAAGAAAACTAGACAGAGTCTCATACCAAGCTCAAGGAGCTTGTTTTAAACCATATAATGCTTTATTAAGAAACTAAACATGATCAGGGAGAGTTGGATTAACAAAACCTGCGGGTTGCGCGACGTATACATCCTCTTTTAAATCTCCATTCAGGAAAGCAGACTTCACGTCCATCTGATAGACGGTGAATCCTTTGTGAGAGGCATATGCTAGGAACAACCTGATCGTCTCGAGCCTTGCAACTGGTGCAAAGGTTTGATCAAAGTCAATCCCCTCCTCCTGTCTTTATCCTTGAGCCACAAGTCTGACTTTGTTCTTGATGATGACACCGTGTTCATCCAGTTTGTTTCTGAAGATCCACTTAGTGTCGATCACATTTTGTTTCTTTGGTCTGGGAACTAGCGTCTAGACGTTGCATCGTTCGAATTGATGAAGTTCATCTTGCATGGCCAATATCCGCAACGCATCTTTGTTCGCTTCGTCGAACTTCTTTGGCTCAACCTGTGACAGAAAACTAAGGTGCAGAATCTCGTTAATTATACCTCTGCGAGTTCTGACACCGTCCCGAGGATCTCCTATGATCTGATCTCTTGGGTGATCCCTCACGTGTCTAAGCTCTAAGAGTCTGGCATCTAGAGCTCCTACAGCTTCTCGGGCTCCTCCCTCTTCTGGGAGAATTTCCCCATCCTGACCGTCATCTTCTCCAATTGGTGTTGAGGTGGAGACCTTGACGTACTTGGGAGCTTCATTTTTAGCAGTCTTATCTAGACTTAGCTGTTCAAGCCTTGCACTTGCATCTTCAAGAATGTCACTAGAAGAATTGTCGTGAAGCAAGCTTCCTTCATCAAATACAACATTAATTGACTCTTCTGCCACTAGAGTTTTCTTATTGAAAACCCTATATGCCCGACTATGGCTACTATAGCCCACAAAGATGCCTTCGAAGCATTTTTCTCCGAATTTAGTACGTGGGTACTTCCCATTATTGAGTACATAGCATCTGCAGCCAAAAATCCTTAGATAGGATATGGTCGGTTTCCTGCCTTTCAATAGCTCATAAGGCGTCTAACGATGGTTCGTGTTAATCAAGGCTCGGTTTTGCACATGGCAAGATGTATTGACAGCCTCTGCCCAAAAGTACTCTGGGATTACCAGGATGATCATTTATATCCACTATTTGGAGCACGAAGAGTTTCATGTACATGAAGGACACTGTAGTTAGCATTATATCTTTTCTCATGTTCCTTGTTCCAGAACAAGCCTGAAACATCTCTTGTCCAAGTCCCATCATGTTCATGGGTACTTAGACTATCCTGCAAAATAAAATTACCTTACTTTAGGAACCCAATAGGTATTGGGTCCTACGTTCTTGACAGTATAAAATACAGCATGCCTTCCGACAGGATCTCTGACAGGAAGGATATCTCTTGCCGGAGGATGTGGACATACCCTTGCCCTTGGCACGGAAGGATTGTGCCAACAGTCTATGGCAAAGTGACCCACTCTGCCACAACACCAACACTCATGGATATTGTACCTCCTTTTCTGAACGGATCTACTAACGGAGTTAGTCATTATCCTAGGTCTGTAAGGGGCAGAGTTGGTTCTTCTCTCAGATTTTCCATTTCCACTGAGACTCGAGGTGGGTCTGATGGTGAACATGTGGGGAGTATCATGAGGCCTGGGAGGTGGTGCTTTCTTTTAAGCCAGCACACATCCGGGGGCCCCAGTGATGCTTGCTACATGTTTGCCAACTTCCTTTCCCTTTGTCCTAGGGTGGGAAGATATCCTGTGAGAGCATGTTCCTGCAATATCATGAAGTGTGGCGGCTGAGGCCGTAAATACAAATGGTTCATGATGAGTCATGTGTATTTTCTCACGGGTAGCCATAATAGCACTTGCACTATGGGTGTTTCCACATGAGGGCCGACCATTCTTGTAGTGACCATAGTTGTTCTTATGGTCATACCTGAAGGAATGATGTGTGCCCTTCCTACTCAGTGTGGGGGGTATGTAAACAATTTCTCCATTTCTCCACAAATTTATAATTTGCGAGATCCACCCATTTTCTTCCTTTCTCTTAATAGCATCTACCTTGGAAAAATTAGATAATATCCTCTTCTCGGTCTCTAGATAAAACTCTAGATCCGAGATCTTTGAGTCCTTCACCTTGATGGATTCCAATTGGACGTCCATCATGGTCCTCAACTGAGCAATTTCCTTAGCTTGTTTCTATACATGCAAGTTGCTCTCCTGAAGGGCTCTTCGAAGGGAATCTAGAGCTTCAATCTGTTGATCGAAGCTGTCAATATCCCTGGCATCAACTGATGGACAATCCTCCGAACTTCTCCTGTCATCAGGAGATACATGTGGGAAAGAGCAAGAGGAGGAAGATACCTGGTCCTGATTTGGCTGATCAGGGTTAGAGTTATGGTATGCAGAAGCTGATGTTTCCTCTTCATCACAACTGCATTCCTCAATCTCTTCTTTAGTCTTTGATAGAGAAACGGGAGCCCTGATTTTTAAAGGTTGTTCTGACTTTCATCTTCAGAGATGAGGACCCCCACGTATGCTTCATCTTCTTGCTGGCATTCAGTCCAGGCAGTCTTCTTTCCCTCCATGAGGTCAGAGATTGTTTCTCACATGGACTTTACAGTCTTACACTTATCCAACCTTGTAAGAGATGATCCTGATCAAATATCAGAAATGATCTATCGAACCAGCTTGTCCAAGTTGAATAGTGAGAACTCAGTTTCAGACATCTCTGCGGGACTCTTTGGGATTTGGAGATCTTCTCCAGAGTCAGAAGCCTTCATGGGAATGAAGGGACCCTCTTCCACAATGTATAAAGCACGGGGGTCAATGGCTTCCAGATGAAACTAAACTCTCATTTTCCAGATGGGAAAATATTCTTTTTTGTATGCAGGCAGTCTCAGGGGAGAGACATCTGTGTATAGCTCCATGCTTGAATATTGTTTTCTTCTTGACACTAGACACAGGATCTTACTCAAGGTGTTAACCTTATTGATGAGTAACCTCCCTATGATACCACTTGAAAGTATCCAGTGTCAACCTAATCCACCTATATGGGGGAAATATGTGTCGTGCAGTCTTTTGCGGAATTAAATTAACTTGCACAAGTAAGCAAACAGAACACAGAAAACACATAAAGAATTATAGTGGTTCCCCGATTTGGGTACGTCCACTTTCCCCCTTCGACCTATCTCCCACCAAGGGACGACTCGGTCACTTCTCCAAACGGATTGAAATCCAATCCTCACACTAGGAGCAACGCTCCCCTAACCACAGAAGGAACCCTTCCAATAATGGAGTCATAACTCCACCACAACGGGTTGCACCCAACCCTTACAAATAGGAATTAAAATTCCTTTACAACAAAATTGAATGTAAATAAAACTACAAACAATGATTTATGGAGATTCTGATGTTCTTCTTCGTTCGTTGAAGCTTGCACGAAAAGTACGAAGAGTCCACAACCGGATATCTCACTTGGAATGGATCTTGTCAAGATCGGCGGCGGCAAGCAAGTGCGGCGGCGATGCTTTGTAAATCCAAACTTCTTGACGAAGCAATCTAGGTCTTTGAACGATCTCAATCGGATCAAACGTCTCAACCGATTCGGAAGGGAGAATAAGTTTCGTTCAACGAATCGGAAGACAAGAGATCTCGAGAGAGACACGTGAGACCGACTGCTTGCCTCGGTGCTGCCGTCGAGCGATCAGATACGGGCTGAGATCAGCAGCGGCGACTACTTTGCGATCGGCGACGAGCGTGCGACGGATTCCGCGATCGGCTAGGTCACGGCCGACTTTCGTATTCCGGTGTGTTGGTGTGTACTGTAGAAAACGGGAATAAGTATGTATTTATACCCAAAGGCAAACCCTAGAAGACCGTTGCGGGGCCCACCTCGGAAATCCCGAGATCTGGCCGAAATGAGCACGGCGACCTGGACCGGTCCAGCGAGCGGCGAAATCTGCCTAAGGAAAAATTGGCGGGAGTCATTGGTGATTCCCGTCGATGTCGGCGGTAATCACTCCCGACTCCCTTCGATTCTGCCTTGGCAGAATTTCAGACTTTTGCCAGCCAGAAGTAGTCGGCGGGAGACACTTAGTGATTCCCGTCGAAGTCGGCGGGAATCACTAACGACTCCCGTCGAAGTCGGCGGGAATCACTAGCGACTCTCGTCGAAGTCGGCGGGAATCATTAACGATTCCCGTCGATTCTTACTTGGAAGGATTTTCCTCCTTCCTTCTGTTGGTAGCTTGGTCTTTGACCCATCCTTTCTCCTTCTTCTGCTCTTGATCTACCTTGACCATGTACTTGAAAATAAGTACACTCCAATAGAGAGAGCACACGTGGATCAACACACTGATCTACACAGCGAGGGATTACGTTGCGCAGACCCGTGTATATTGACTCACTGCACTATAACATTGGTGTGTACTTAGCATGGAATAGCTGCAAACACAACTTGATAGAATTGTCAAATACATAGTCAATTCAACTTAGCTTGTTCAGGCTTTTCTTCAAATCAGGTCTATTGTGGATGCAATACCCAACAAAAGCTTCTCAAAATCTTAGGCCCTCATTTGGCGCGCCCTTTTTGTCGGGTGCGTTTTTGTCAAAAGTGAGCGACACTGTTTTTTCATTTGGATTGCAATCAACGATGTGATCACGGCGTTGAGATCACGGCGTTGAGATCACGGCTTTGAGCGCCGTCAGCAAGGCTTTGAGTGCACTCAACGTCGTGAGCAAAGCTTTTAGTGCACTCAAAGCCGTGAGCACGGCATTGAGTGCACTCAAATCCTTGAGCACGACGTTGAGTGCACTCGAAGCCGTCAGCACGGCGTTGAGTGCACTCAAACCCATGCTCGCGGCTTTGAGTGCTTTGTGCACTCAACGCCGTGAGCATGGCTTTGAGATCACGTCTTTGAGTGCACTCAACGCCGTGACCAAGGATTTAAGTGCACTCAAAACCATCAGCATGACGTTGAGTGCACTCAAAGCCATGATCTCAATGACATTGAGTGCACTCAAAGCCGTCATCTCAACGGCGATGAGTGCACTCAAAGCCGTGATCTCAACGGCATTGAGTGCACTCAACGCCCTGATCATGGCGTTTAGATCAAGACTATGAGTGCACTCAATGCCGTTGAGATCACGGTTGTGAGTGCACTCAAAGCCATGATCACGGCGTTGAGATCACGGCTTTGAGAGCACTTAACGTCGTTGAGATCACAGCGTTGAGATCACGGCTTTGAGTGCACTCAACGCCGTTGAGATCACGGATTTGACTACACTCAACGTCGTTGAGTTCACGGCTTTGAGTGCACTCAACGCCGTTCTCACGGCATTGAGTGCACTCAAAGCCGTGATAACGGCGTTGAGATCACTCCACACGCCTTTAAGTGCACTCAACGTCGTGAGAACGCCTTTGAGTGCACGGGTTTGAGTGCACTTAAAGCCGTGATCACGGCGTTGAGTGCACTCAAAGCCATGATCTCAATGTCGTGATCAGGGCGTTAAACCAAGTCATGTTCAAAAAGCCCGAGCCGGGCCAGGAAAAAACCTGCCTAGGGCCGGCCCGGGCCAACGCCAGGCTTTGGTGGCTTACCGGGCCCGCATATTAGCTGCTTCCCCAGCCCGGTGCCCGGGCCAGGACAGGTCTGGCAAAACCCGGGCACGCAGGATTGCCATCCTATGCGAAATAAGGTCGGTCCGGGCTCGGCCCAGCCTAGCCTGAGGGGCCTTATTGATCCCTCTCTTTGAGAGTGACCCCGAGTCTGCCCTGGCTCAAGTTGGGCTAACTCCAAGCCCGGTTGGCAGAAAGCCCGTACCCGATCGGCCCAGGCCAACCCCGGCCCGATCGAGCTTTTTGGGCACGACTCCCTGTGTATGTGGTTATTAATCAAGACCTCCCCTCAAAGATTGTGTAAGTACAGCTTCATCCCACTAACTTTCAAAAATACAATTACCTCTCTTCCATATTTGCATTTCATAACATCATGCATAAAGAGACTCGCCTTAAAGATTTACTCTAAGGGGTACTTTTGTACATGGATGTTATAAAATTTAGATATTGGTAATAAAATACTTTAACACTCCCTTTGTGTGATGCTAGCATCCATATTTTCCCTTCTCTGAAATAATGTTATCAAAATCTGAAGGATTTGTTTTCAAGAAGTTGTAATTATTCATGTTTTATATTTAATGAAATGAATGACATAGTGAGAAATGTTTTACATACAAATTTTCTCCACACACACACACACACACACACACACACACACACACACACACACACACACACACACACACACACACACACACACACACACACACACACACACACACACACACACACACACACACACACACACACACACACACACACACACACACACACACACACACACACACACACACACACACACACACACACACACACACGAGCATCTTCGCACGGGCTACGCCCGTGCTCGATGCTATTCGCATTGACAGTACCCCAGCTGCGACGGTACCCACGCCCAAACTCGACCCCTCTACGACACTCGATCATTTAATAGCACACATGGAGCCCCCGTGCCCTACGCGAGACTACCCCCGCCACGGCAGTGCCCCCGCACGACGACGCTTCTGCAGCTCGCAAAACCCCGTGCAACCGACCCCTATGTCCAGTGCTCTCCCTTGTACCTATTTTATCATGTGCACCAGACACGGGTCGTGTGCACGGGGTTTGGGAGCTGTAGAAGCGCCGTCGTGCGGGGGCACTGCCGTGACGGGGGTAGTCTCGCGTAGGGCATGGGGGCTCTATGTGTGCTATTAAATGATCGAGTGACGTAGAGGGGTCGAGTTTGGGCGTGGGTACCATCGCAGCTGGGGTACTGTCGATGCGAAAAGCATCTCGCACGGGCGTAGCCCATGCGAAAATGCTCATATATATATATATAAACCCATAGCCCGTCACCCTCTCTCCCTCTCTCCGCTCTCTCTCTCCTTCTCTCCCTCTCTTTCTCTCTCTAACGATTGTTATTTTTCATGTAAAAAATTAACGGATAAGAGTTCTTAAATCGCTTTTAAATTCATGGTTTTAAAAATCATCTAATATTTCTTTATAAGTGTTATATATATATATATATATATATATATATATATATATATATATATATATATATATATATATCAAATGCGGAATCTCTTATATGCGGGCGTACGGACAAGTGTTGAACACTTTTCGTTTTGGAACCAACTTGACTCTCATATTGGACCCCGAAAAGCCGGATTTCTGTGTCTTTACTGTAACACTCTTGCCGCCCCGATTTTCGGGTCCCAAATCGAAGGTCAAGGAGGCTTCAAATCAAAAATTGATCAACATTAAATTTGTTCGGATCGCCGAGATCTACAACTTTCATGTTGATCACTTTTCGATTTGAAGCTATCTTGACCCTTGCCCGTACGCCTGTACGCCCGCACTTGATATCTCTCCTATATATATATCTAAAAATTGACAATATATAGAATTTAAAAGCGATTTAAGAAATCCCATCCGTTAATTTTTTACATCAAAATAACAACCGTTCAATCTTTTGCACTGTACAAAATAAAAAATCTTAGATCTCCTACGACTATAGAGAGGCAATAGAGAGGTAGGGATAGAGAAAGAAAGAGATGGAGAGTAGGAGAGAGAGCAGAGAGAGGGACGGAGGGCGGCGGACTATGGGTATATATTATTATTATATATATATAACACCACCCTATATATATTATATATATGGAGAGAGAAAGAGAGGAAGGGGGAGAATGTGTGGCAGAGAGGAAGAGAGAGAGGAAGAAAGGGAGGGAGAGAGAGGGGAGATAAAATAATTATTTTACGTAAAATAATATATTGCTTTACAAAATAAATATTGTAATATTGATTTTATATTTTTTTACGGTCATTTTGAGTACTCATATGTATATGTTGCGGTCGAGACCCGCGTTGATGCGCGCGGGTACAGCCCGCAGACGAATCGAGCACGTGCAGAGGCGAGTGAAGCCCGCCTGGATGCGGTCGAAGGCCGCTCGAGAACATCGAGCTGGGGCGGGCGAAGCCCGCAGGGGGCGGGCGTAGCCCACCGTTGTCGACCGGATACTGTGGCGCGGGGCCGTACGGCCGGAGGCCGGGTACTATCACGTCGGGGGGCGGGCGAAGCCCGCCATCGCCGGACGGGTACTGTGGCGCGTGGCCATCGGGCCGGAGGCCTGTGCCTGTCACTCGTGAGTATATATATATATATATATTGATAGGGTCCTCCTAAAAAATCTGAGCCGAATAAGACCAGTATCACTCAGAGATGCACAAGCACCCAAGAAAACTAGCAGGACGCACCAGCCCGCACGCGCAGGCAGGGGCACGTAGCCTGCGCAGGGGCGCGCTGTGCAGGGGCGCGCAGCCTGCTCAGGGGTGCGCGGCCAGCCCGCGCCCAGGCTGCGACCCCGCGCTCGCCGCGCGCTGCGCGCGCGCCGCTCCCGCGCTACCTCGGCGACCCTGACGCCTCTGCCACCTCCAGCTGCCCCCGGCCACTGCCGTCTTCAGGCATCCCGCTCGAGTTGCCCGAGCCGCCCAAGTTGCTCGGGGGTTATCTCGTCATTTCGGCAAAATTGACAATTCGCGTGATCAGAATGCAGTGACATCATTTGCCAACACAAATCACTCTCCGACGCAATTACGGTCGTGACCCTCCAGAAAACTATAAATATTCCCTCAGGCTTAAGTTCAAGCCAAGCAACTCTAGAGGCAAGAGAGAGCTCTAAGGTTTTCCAGCGAGATCGTGGGGATAGGTCGATACTTCGCTCAGGAATTCACTCCGCTCTTCTTCTTGCGCTACGGATTCCTCACATCTCAGGTGACGTCAATCGCCTCCGCGAGAGCACTCCCATCTAGTGTCTGCATCAACGAGAGCACTTTCTCCAGAAGATCCATGGACTTTGAAGATTTTCCAGCCAGAATGTTTTTGCCAAGGTTCCAAGAGCTTAACGTCATCTCAAGACCGGAGCACTTCCATCGAGGCTCCGGGGACTTATTCGTTTTTCCTCTTTTTCCGCACTTGTAATGAAGTAGCGGTCTGTCGTCCTCCGAGATCAAATCAACTTTTGTAAAACTCTAAGAAGATGGTGGATTTTGGCTCAGCACAGTACCAACCACGTGGTTTTTCACTCTTTCCGGATTTTTCACGCCAAAAACGTCTCTTGTTCATTGCTGCGGTTTAATTTGACTGTTTGCGCGCCCGGTTCAATTCCGAGATAAGGCGGTCCAATTTCTCCGGATCGGGAAAAGACCTGGCGACCCGTAACACACACACATATATATATATATATAATATATATATAATTTAGTGTTTATATGTTTTTTAAGTAGTGCTGGGCTAAATTCTTCAAACAAAATCATATATTGGAAATTAAAGAGATCCGACGGCCCACTTCTGTCAACCCTTTGAGCCCCTTTGAGTCACCTTCGACGGAGATATGGAAGAAGACGTGCACTAAAATACATTGCCTTTCCCTAGTTTAGAATATTTACTTGGAAATATAAATTATGCACGCCAGCTAGCCATGCATGATAGCTTGATTGAGGCAGACATCATCCATGGCGCATTTACGGTGCACTTTACTTGGAAATATATATATATATTACATTTTAACTCTGGCCCTCACTCACCATTGGGGAATTTATTTTGCTCAAAAGAGCAAAAAAAAAAAAAAAAATCGGGTTATTACTGAAGATTCCAAGAGATGGCTGGAGCTACCGTCAGGGCCTCTTGCAAGGATACGGAGGGTGTAAATTGCACTCGCTGCATTTTATGGTGGAGGGCGGCATCTAACGGTGCAGGACATCACAACTTGCGCGGACACAACTCAAAGCGAGCTGAGCTATGTACGCATCTTCGCGCGCATATTTGTCAAAGTTCATTAGGGCGCTTGCAGATAGATATA